>CM035145.1:92726888-93926888 GCA_020205605.1 Panax ginseng
TCACTAATCCCCCTTTTAGTAATCCATTAATTGGGAACATTTTAGTTTTTAAGCTATCTAAGAATTTAGATCTCATTAGCATGATCTTATCATGATTCTAAAAGCATTGCTTAAAACTATGGATTTATCACATATTATTAAAATAGCACCATATAGATAATAAAATGCCTTTAATAAATAATACTTTTATTAATAAATGAATAAGATTATTTACAAAGTATATGTTTTATCATCATACATGATTGGCTTGTATGCATACTATTTTCACTTTCAGAACGGGTTGGATTTGGTGAAGTCAGAGAAGCTGGTGAAGAAATTAATGTTTAATCACCCGAAGAGCTTGGCCAAAGCGTTTGAGAAAGCCGAAGGCTTCATAGTGGTGAAGGAAACAATGAGCAGTTTGAAGCAGGTCACAACAGAGAAATCAAGGGATAAAATAAGAACAGATTGGATGGAAACCAGAAAAGGTTCGACATTAATAGTGATAGGTCTGATGGCTATCAAAGGAGGTATAGTAGTAACACCGGGGGTTCGGGAGGAGGATGCCCGCCTTTCCCGAGTCAGAAGGTGAACATAGTATACACCAAGCTCAATATCGATCGGGCCAATATACTGGAACAGATAAGCGGGCAACCTTGCTTCGAACCACCGCGAGATAACATAAAGCCCGGTACAGGGAATAAGAGCAAGTATTGAGACTACCGTCAGGTAGCAAGACATCCTACGGAGGTGTGTTAGGGCCTGATGTACCTAATAGAAAAGAACGTGCAGAGCGGGGTGTTGGTTTAGTATGTGGCAGGATGAGAAGCCGTGAGGACACAACAGTAGAATAATACAAAAGTCCAGATCAGTCAGACCCAGCAGCCGAGTCAGGTTCAAGTGATACGCCAAGTTGTGAATGTAATCACGGGCAGAACTATGGGGAAAGTTTCCAAAAAAAAGCGACATGGATACTTGGATATAGTGTTGTTAGTGGCAGACCAGCCCGCAAGATGTGAAAGATCATACCCTGGTTCGGTGATCTCGTTCACTGATGAAGATTTCCCTTCAAAATCGATCGAACCACATGAGGGAGAATTGGTAATTACTACACAGGTGGGTTTGGTGGATATGAAATGGATGATGATAGACAAAGGGTCTTCAATGGATATTCTGTATGCATATGCTTACTAGAGGATGAACCTGGACAAGAGAAAGATGGAGATCGGGCAAGAGTCTCTGTTATATGGGTTCAGCAACGAGCCAGTCAGAGTTACAAGGACAATTGAATTGTTAGTTATCTTCGGAACAGCTCCACAGTAAGTGGAAAACATGTGCAGATTCTTTGTGGTACATGTGGATTTGTCGTACAATGCAGTTCTGGGAAGGCCCACACTGACAAATCTCCAATCGGTGACGTCGATTCCTCACTTTAAGATTAAGTTCCCTACACCACATGGAGTTGGGGGAGTCGGTGAGGATCTTGATTTGGCAAGAAGATGCTATTGAAATTCACTAATCACTTCATGGGTGGGGGTCAACAAGCAGAATCAAGCCATGACGATAGAGATCGAACCATTTACGGAAAGCAGTACTGAACCCTTGGTCATGTCAGCGGGAGAGACTAAAGAGGTTGAGTTGATCCTAGAGAAGAAGGATAAGACTATAAGGAACGGGTCGGATTACACCTGTGAGGAGGTTCATGTCTAAGTCGGCAGAAAGATGTTTGTCGTTCTTTGATACATTAAAAGGCCAAAGAATGCAAAGAGTTTCCAGTAGACTTCGGAATGAAAAGACGCCTTTCAGGGGATAAAGAGGTATTTATCTTCGGCTCCTTTGTTGGTGAAGCCAGTTCCTGTTGAGCCTTTGCACTTGTATTTGGCGGCAAGTGCGTTGGCTGTGGGAGTAGTTTTGGTACAGAGATTGGGGGTAAGAAACACCCAGTTTACTATGTGAACCATGCCCTAAGGGATGCAGAAACAAGGTATCCGAGCCTTGAGAAGTTTGATTTTACTCTAGTAATACCTAGTCGAAAGCTTCGACAATACTTCCAAGGTTAGTTAATAGTGGTGTATACTCATCAGCCTTTGAAAAAGGTGTTGGGAAGACTAGAGGTTTTGGGGAGGTTTTTCACGTGGACTATGGAATTATCGCAGTTTATATTGGAGTATTATCCTTGGAAAACCATTAAGGGGAAAGTGTTAGCTGATATTGTAGTAGAGTGTTTGTTCTCTTCAGCTCCTAGGATCGAACATGATTTTTCAATGTTCGATAGAATCCGTTCAACTCCTAGGAGCGAACAAGATTTTTCGGTGTTTGGTGGAATCTGTTTGGCTCCTGGGAGTGAATGGAATTTATTGGTGTTTTGGAGGTTCGGTGAGATCTGTTCAACTCCTGGGAGCGAATGAGGTATTTTGGGGGTTCAATTCGACTCCTAGGAGCGAACGAGATTTATTGGTGTTTTGGAGGTCCGGTGAGATCTATTCGACTCCTGGGAGCGAATGAGGTGTTTTGGGGGTTTGGTTCAGCTCCTGGGATCGAACGAGATTTTTAATGTTTTGTGGAATACGTTCGACTCCTGGGAGTGAATGAGATTTATTGGTGTTTTGGAGGTTCATTGGAATCTATTCGGCTCTTGGGAGCGAACGAGATTTTTCGGTGTTCGGTGGAATCCGTTTGACTCCTGGGAGTGAACGAGATTTAATAGTGTTTTAGGGGTTCCGTGTAATCTGTTCGGCTCTTGGGAGAGAACGAGATTTTTCGGTGTTCGATAGAATTTGTTCGGCACTGTCACTGAGACATATTCTATTTAGCTCTATAGAACTCTTAAATTCAACAGCTTATTGAAAAACCAACACCTTCTACATTCAATCTTCAGCTGCTAAATATCCTTTCACAAGCTTCCCGTTAGACTATAGCCGTTGGAAGCTATTTGAATTGATTCGCAGATCTCGAGTTATTTGGTGCAGACTGTTGATGTGACATGACAGCCCCTTCTTCACGTTTTTGACACTACAGTCTACTATTTCACCTACCAAATCGGAGATGTCACTTTAACGTGTCAAGCTGGTAGTCACCTTTATTTCTTCTTTCTAACTCCTCGATCAAAACATCAGGTGTTGTCCTTCTGCATCGATGCTTTTAATCAACAACGTTCGAATATCAGTCTTTGTATTGAGACGTTGCCAAGGCTTCAATACTCAGATGACCGAACTCTATGATTCTGATGTAGATCACCTTGAACTTGATCATAGTTAGTCTTTTGAATATTGATCGTTGATTGATTGAGACAACACTATGATTCTGAGAGTGTTCTTTGGATTTGTAATGTAGAACCTTTCTTTCTTCACTCTTGTAGTGCTTCAACACTTCTGCTTGCCTTTGACTTGTAATAGACATTGATAACTTGTTTGAATGCTCTGGCCCTCCTGAATTTCAAGACTCATCTGATTGCCATGCTCAACTCTCTTTCTCCTTGTGATCGCTCGTTCACATATCATCAATGGTCTGACCCATGCTTAATCTTCTTTGTCTATATGCTTTATAAGTTCGCCAGCATCTCTGTATAAACTGCATCAGTTCCTGTTTTCATTTGGCAAGTACTACGATCCTGGTCATTCCCACGATCACCATTGTCGATGTCGGGATTTTTGGATGTCCCTTTCCATTACTTGTTCTTTGGTGTTCTCATTTTAGGTGAGATTTGTTTGAAAAAACAAGTGAAAAAGGTCTCGATATGTATAATGTCAACGATGGCACTCAAGTAAGAGTCGCCATTGGTTTTTAAATGGGTGTACCAACACAACCGAGAAAAGGTTTGCACATTGACCCAAAGATGTGGCATCGCTAAATCCAATTCCAATTGAAACCGAGATTCATTAGGATCCGGGGACTTGGTTATGCTGGGGAAGGTGTTAGGCACCCAGACATCCGTGTTACCACGGTGACCACCTCTTTTTAAGAAACTATTATCTGAATGTGTGTGTGTGGGTGGGTCAATGTGCTATTTATTTGGAAGTAGTTTGAGGCCTCGTTCGCACCTATATACACAGGGTTTCAATTTATGTAAAAATTCAATTTTAAGCAAGATATGGCGTTGGCGCTTTATAAAAGAGATTTTAAAACTCGATGCTCAATAGTAATTAAGACCTTTTACACTCCCATTTTATTAAGTGTTCTATTGATTGATTTTAGTTGATGATGCATCATGAGGCATCAGACTAAAAATAATGTACAAACTAATGCCGACTTCCTCGTGGGTATGGAAAACATCTGAGGAAATTCAGACATTGCAGAATAATTTATAAGTCGCCACAATTTAAAATGTCCATCACGGGAACCGAATCTAGATTCAATGGGATGAATCTGTGATCACATGATTCCTAGGCGCACAGAATACCGCAATTTATATGAAAGCAGTAAGCAGGTATATATATATATATATATATATAAGCTATAAATATAAATATACAAACATGATCACCAACCACGAAGCACCTCCATGGGGATCAGAAATGTAAATAAAGTTGTAAAAGCTATCAACCGCCACGGAGGAAACTCCAGGTAGGACGAAACGTAAATAAAGCTGTACAAAGCGATCAACTACCATAAAGTAAACTCCAGGCAGGACAAAACGTAAGAAAAACTGTAAAAGCGATCAACCACCACGAAGTAAACTCCAGGTGGGATGAAATATATATATATATATATATATAAAGCAATAAACGCACCGGATGTGAAATCCAGGCTCATCGAACGAGAGTTCGACCACGCTTCATATATATATATATATATATATAAAGCGAATAAATGCACTTATATAAAAAATCCAAAGCTCATCGAATAGTTTTGACACGCAATATATATAAATGTATATATATATATATATATATATATATATATATATATATATATATATATATATATATATATATATATTAAAGCGTAAACACACTGCATCAAAGTCTAGGCTCATCGAACAAAGTTCGACACACAGTTAATATATATAAATGTATATATATATTAAAGCGAATAAACGCTCCAGACCGAAGTCTAGGCTCAATCGAGGCATAACTCGATAATGTTAGTCAATATATATATATATATATATATAAATATATACATAATATACATATATATATATAGACTAAAATGAAACCACGGACCGAAGCCCGGGCAAAAGCAAGCAGCATGACTCTCAACGTGAAGAAGGGTGTGTGTAGAGATGAAGAGAAAGACTCTAAACTGTGTGAGAAGGCTTACAACTGACTGCAAAAGAAGACTTCTATATCTTTAGAGTGGGTAAACACTGGCTTTTGTAGGTATAAAAGAGGCTATATATGAGCTCACAGGTGTTTAAAAGGGGAAAGTACACTGCATTGGGTGAGTGCAGAGCAAATTGAGCAGGGCTTCCTCGCCGTTTTCTCTTGAAAAATGGGCATCCCAAGCCCTCTATTTATAGACGATTTAGCCGCAGGTGTACCTACAGCTGAGACGCAGGTGTACCAAAGGCAACCCGGGTGGGCCCGGGTTTTTTGGAATATCATGCCTGGTATGTGTACTCTCGAACAGAATGTCCACTCAAACTTTAAGAAGTGCAATCCGCATCCGCTTGAGGTATCTGAGGACCTATTTTGGACCATTGTTGTCGAGAGTTTGTACGATGGCATAGGACTAGAGTTTGTACGAAGTCATTGAAGATGGGACGATGCCCTCCGGTCTTCAAGCTTCAACTTTCATCCGTTACCCCCATACAATAGTCACTCCTGGATTGGTTAGTCTTGTGGGACATCGCTATGTTAGAGATGTTGAGATGACGGCGTGGCATCGTGTTGGCTAGATGACGATGTTGCCCTCACCGGTGTTATCGCTCGGATTAATGATAAAGTGCGAGACGCGTTGCTCAAAGCCACCGAGATTGACTCATCGCAATTTATTGATGGTCCTCATTGTCATCTTTGAGGTGTGCCTATCTTCCCGATGTTATCGCCGGGTTGGTATAGTGTATCTTGTTGTGAGCGCCGAAATTGAAGTTGGTCGCATTTGAAATAAGCATTTCTGGGGTTATACCCAAAAATATATTCCTTGGGGTTATCACCAAGGTTGGTGGCTATTCCCATGGTTGGGACTGAGACTGGATACCTTGGGGTTATCTCCGAGATTAATCGGTCTTCTCCGGTGTGTGCTCGGTGATTGATCTGCACGCTCGGGGTTATCTCTCGAGTTTGGACTTGTTACTCTGATTAAAGGTGTGCTCTGGGGTGATCTTTGAACTTCCGTAGTATCCCATGGATATGGATTGTCTTTTCGTGGTTCTCTTAAAAGACGAATCTATCCTCCCGCAATGTTAGTGACAAGAATACATAAAATTTCCGAGTGTTCATATTGCCCTTCTTTATCATACTCATGCATGGCGATGCATGGGTAGGATAAAGAATCCTAGACACTTGAAATGCAACAAGACAAACATGGTACTATGGGTAGCAACATGATGCAAAGGTATGATGCATGTGTACGAGGTTGTAGCCTAACATGCTGAGGATGATTGCTGGCTCCCTGTTGCTTCAACTAGGGATTGGCAATGATGACCAGATTTGATGTGTAATCCGAATCTGTTAGGATGTTGATGTTGGAGTTATCACCAAATCCCTGTGTCTTCGACTATGACTTGATCTTGTAGATGTATCTCTCATGTGTAAGAGATCTGTGGGGATAAAGCTTGATCTGTTTGAGGATGTGTATAACATATTCCATCATCTATCCTCTTTGATAACATTGACCTTTTTCGGTTAGTATCGCTGCAAATATGTCAAGATTCCGTTGATTTACATCGCCAACAACAAATGTTTGCCGTGGATGCCCGACCCTCGCTGACGGTACTTCAATCGACATATGAATCAACCAACAAAAATCCTCGTGGATATATCATCAAGTTTGTTTGACCTTCACCTTTCACGATAGATCAACTACGCTGCTCATGCTTGGTAGATTATCAAGGTGTCTTGACCCCCGTCGTCATGTAGATCAACGGAGCATTGCGTTGTGACCCCCGTCGGGGATGTGCTGGGGAATATAAGCAATCGAGCTTGAAACCCTCGAATAGCTCTAGAGCTCTGATAGGTTTAATAGCTATCGGCTGAAATAACGTCAAGGCTGCTTGACCTTCGCTGATTTGTGTGTCAATAGATAAGCACGCGTTGTAACCCTCGCCGGGGACATACGTTGTAACTCCCGTCGGGGACATATGTTATAACCATCGCTGATGTGTGTGGTAATTTGGTCATCGGATGGTTTCATGGTCCGTTGGGTTTGCTTCAACTGGTATCATGATGTCAAGGTCGCTTGACCTTCGCTAATTTGTGTGTCAACGGATGAGCATGCGTTGTTACCCAAGCTCACGGACTCACGCCAGAATTCCATCTTGGGACACATTTAGGGTAACGACCGGAGTTTGAGTTTAGTCGACTCACAGTATAAGGTATCACGGATGTGGTTTGTAACAAATGAGATCATTGGTAGAGAGTATACCTCATGTTCGGGTGACTACCAATGAGCGAAGCGATGTATAGACTCAAAGTTTCATCCTCGGAAGACCGTGATCAGATATGCTTTTTGCTCAATCGCGTTTTTATTCTCGATTTGACCTTTCTAGTCTCGCAAGAACTCCTTTACAACCTCGAATCGGACCGAGCCGGAGGGGTGGGACCCACATAAAGGTGCAGCAGTAAACTTTGCTGCAGCTGCAGCAGAGCCTGAGCTCATGATCAATTCGATGATGATAAATTCCAGCAGATTGGTCTCACAAGTCATTTTCAACTTGTCGCGCGAAGAGAAATCTGTGAGCCTCCTTCAGATCTGCTGAGTTCGAGCTATTTTCTGCAAATTCTGTCACCGTATAAGTGTTCTACACTATCCTGGTAACGTATGCATGTATTTTTTTCTAGTTTTTATCTGTTGGATTTTGAGTTATAGCATGAAATGCATCTAAACACATAGTAGTGATTATGTATGCACAAATGACTTGATAAAAAATATTCAACATAGTAAATATTAGTATTAAACCATCTTTGAACATAATGATGTGAATTTTTTGACTTTTGAGATAACCAAATTGGCACCTTTTACCGCTTTTTGTCCTATTTGAGGTCCAATGAGCAAAAGGTAGAAAGGCAAAAGTACTCCTAGTATTGAGGTTGACCTTTATGCATGATGATTTTGATTTTAATGCATACATTATGTATATGACTTTTCAAAGGGGTGTAAAAGCATCAAATAGCCACCTAAACATGCCTATGTATGTGGATAGTCCTATTTTCAAAGGGGACTATGGCAAAATTATTCCAAATATAGTTATTGGGTAGTCATGCATTTTAACTCTATTGTATGTTAAAGTAAATGCATGCATGCATATAGTCATAAAATGCATTCTAGAAAGCTCCAGGTAAGGAAATACCACACCCTTTCTGAGGTGATTTGGAGACTTTTTGTCCAGATATTTATAGATCCGTGATCAAAAAGCGGTTCCCATACGACCCACTTCGCATACTGGCGGAGGGCTTCAAGTGCCTCATCCTGCTCCGTCGAATGCCTTCGCTCTGGTTGGGAGGCCATGATTCATCTCTGTCTGCAGTAGATGTGCTGTACATTGAGGATGAGGAGGCGGATATTCCGATTGAGGATCCCGCTCCTGCTGCACATGTTCCTCGTAGGGAGCTCCCGAGTATTCAGGTGGCAAACCCAGAGCTGTTGGGTGATTTAAGCAGACATCCATCGATGTATTTGAATGCTAACGAGGTATGGCGTTAGACTTTTGATCTTCCTTCTTTCCTATTGATGAGGATTAAGGGTTTTGATGTTGATCTGCATTTCATGCAGGTTTCGGGTTTTACACAATTTGAGGGAATCGGTTCAAGATTCACCCATCTACAGCGCCTTCATCCCCGACTATGTAATCAGTGAGTGCATGAGTGAGGATTTGGGGCATTCTTCTCCATCCTTCCCGTCGCTTGTCCCTTGGGGTTACCTCGTGGAATTATCTCGAGCGATGGTTTCATCGGGACTCGATCCACTCCATCTACCGGATTGCGGGGTGATGATGACGCCTATGGATTGGCGATTTATCACAGGTATGGAGTTTGGAGGGGAGCCAATGCCTTGCATGGCGAATATCACCCCTACTACCGCCGATCTTTGTTAGGAGTTCCTACGGAGGCGCTCAAAGATAGGACCGTCTGTTCAGTCCTTTGAGCGTAGATGCTATGAGCGAGCTTTTAGAGTGAGCCCATGCACGATGATGTCGAATCGTGGATCGCGCTCGCGAGATTGTTCCCGATGATCATTCGAGGTCGCTTATAGTGTATAACTCTTCTACAAAGATCTTTTCTTTGCTCAGGGCCACACGTGATGTGGACCGTATTGGAGAGTATGATTGGGGCTCCTACACCTTTTCCTATTTTCTCCGGGGCATGCGTATGCGCTCACAGGGTTTGACCGAGGCTTGGCTAGGATTTTACCCATTTCTGCTGGTGAGTACTTCTCTTATCTTTTCCCATTTATAGGTTAAGAGTGTTTACTGATAGCAGATGTTTTTCCATCGTGTTGGCAGTTCTGGGCCTATGAGAGGCTCCTATGCTTGCGTCCTGTGAGTGTGTTAGGTTTAGATACCTATCCACGATGACGACGATGGCACCATTCTATTTTGCCGGAGGTCCCTGTAGTTGAGGGCTTCACTCACTGCCGTATGCAACTGGAGTTGCTGACAGCTGACGCCATTACATGGATTCCCTATTCGGGGGAACACTTGACCATCGGCTTTGAGGATGGATACCCGACTAGAGTTGAGTACTTGATTTCCACCAGGAGAGTTCCTCTCTTCACAAATGGAGGCTGGGAGCTCTATTTAGGAGAACGTGCTATTAGGAGCACCATAGGGGAGATTCGTATACCGATCTTGCCTCCTGCCAGGCGTCATTGGCATGTATCGCAGTCACCCGTCACTGATATCCCATTGTTGGGGGTTGTGGCCATTTGCTTTGTCGGAGGTCCATGTACCCGTGAGACGTTCCAGCCAGGTGGTGGTCCCCTCGCACCATTGGAGCCCAGTCCCGCGCCACATAGTTTATGGGGGATATGGTTCCAGGATCTTTGATGATGACAGATTGGATAGCTTGTGTCCGAGATCCAACTCATATGACCCAGATTGATAGTTTGACATGGCAGTTGGACCAGGCACATGTATTTATCCGGCATTTGGGTAGAGATCTAGCAGAGGCGGAGTCATTTGTTCCTTCCAGCTCAGGCGTTGGCCCCTATATATCCTCCTCTATATAGGCCTGACATCCCTGTTGATAGAGATCCAGTGACTCGGGAGGAGTTACATCAGGTGGACAGGATTGATGATGTGGACATCGACACCTTGGTCTTCTTCTAATGTGTATTCTCGTTATATCTTTTGATACGCCTCATTAGATATTGGGTGGTTGTACCCCCATTCTCGCTATATCTTTTGATAGGCCTCTCATGTTAGTAGTAGGCGTCTGTGCCCCATTTTCCTGTATTTGTAGTCGCATGTACAGAGATGATGTATTAGATGATGATATACTTAGGAATGTATGCACAGTTTTTCCATTCCCTATATCATATTGCCATCCATTATCTATTATGCATGTGTCATGTTATGCATATGTATGTATGTCCAGAGATATTCGAAGATTGACCGGATGGTCTTATGACACGGCCCGTCATGACAGATGTCTTCTTCGATGCTTAGTCGATAGATCATACCCCACCATCATTGGTGGCATTGGGTATGCGATCGTGGTATGATAGCATGTCACCACCGTATTGTGGTGATTGAGATCATTTGGTCGCAGCATACCATGATTTTATTGATGTTTCCGTGTTCCCGCAGGTTTGTAGACTGGATGCTAGAGCATTGATAATGGATAGGCAGATTTTCCCGATTCGGGACCCTTGAGTGACTCTTTACTGGAGGAGTATGCACGATTGACAATGCCGCTTTAGATGTGCTCATGCGTGCATCTAGCTTTGGGAGACATGAGTAGATTCGCCCATGACTCTCACAGGATTGCGGCGTAGAGTAGTGCAGGACGAGCTGACCTCTAGCCACGTGATATCCCAGCGTTTTCTGTATGACAGATTTGGCTCAGAAGATAGCTATTCATGACATTCCGGGGATTTCACCGCACCGGAGGATCACTGGCATTTGGCCAGGGTTGATGTATTGCTGTTGTGCGTACTGTCATATGTCTATATGCCGCGCTACATGGACAAGATAGACATTGGTGTCATCATGGCCGTGAGAGCTCTTAGAGAGGGTCGCACCATTATACATATGATTATAGCAGAGACCCTGCGGTCAGCATCCTATTGTTGTACTTATCCAACATGAGTGTTCACTGGGAGTTCGGTCATGCTGTATGTGTGGTTTATGTCACACTTGAGACCGATTGGTACCTTCAGACGGCATGGATATTGTTTCACCCATGATGTAGCTATGCCATACTCCTTTCAGCCATCGGAGTTTATAGATACTCTGTCCTGGTCCACATTTTTGGCAGATATCAGAGATCCTTTTAGTATATTGTCGTGTTCGGGGCTTAGCTCACCATACAACTTCATTAATTATGCTCCAGGCATGGACTACCTCCCTCTGGCTGGTTTGAGGGGTGTGACTACTTACCACCCACTGGCCGTGATGTCATAGTTTGACCAGTTCCAAGACTTTCATCATTTCGAGGGGGCGATAGGTCAGCGTTCAGCTTCTCGATATCTTTCACCAGAGGACAGCTCTTGTGTGTATGCTTGCTGGGATCAGCGTGAGATAGCTGTTTTTTATGTGAGCCATCCAGGTTGTTCTGCAGAGTATTTCGCATGGATGGAGATAGAGATTTTATCGGCTGTAGCAGTATCTACAGTACCGGATAGTGAGTCAGATGATGTAGAGCCCATGGAGGACATCGATTCCTACATCGAGGAGGAGCCCGCTGCTGGGTTGCCAGAATTTCTTTCGAATTTTCCTAGTACCAGTACTGTTGTGATTCAGCACTCAGCACAATACTTTGAGCAGAGTCTTCATCTGATGACCTTTGAAAGAGATCAGGCTCGATCTATGATGTTGACTGCCCTTGATGGTAGAGACGCAACTTTATTAGAGAGAGACGATGCATTAGCTCACAGAGATGTCGCTGTCGTTGAGCGGGATGAGGCTAGATCAGCCAGAGATGCAGTGATAGTTGAGCGGGATAGTGCTATATCTACCCGGGATGTAGCCGTCACAGATAATATTGCAGTGAGATCTCTTACCCCTGGCATGATTGCAGAGATGAACACATATATTAATGAGCATATGGTCACCATGCAGATGGCTGCAGATTTGTTGGGTCGTGTGGATATTCTCATACAGGAGACCACAGCTTCACCTCCATCTTCTGAGAGGGACGCCATGTTGGGCTTGTTAGCTCGCATATACCCCTGACTCGTTAGATGAGCTCAGATTTTTCTCGCACGCAGACTAAGCTTTTAGCCATTTTTTCATGTCATTTATATTGTATATATCAAACAGCATTATATATATGACAGGGAAATATATTTTTGGATCACTTCCCTTTAAGATATGCTTTGCTACTTGCTTGATACTTTGCATGCTGCTTCAGGGCTTGTGGTTTTGATGCATTCTGAATTCCTCCTGGGTGGATGGACATTAAGTTGTCTTTGGATAGTTCAGAATGGATCATCGATCTGTATGTATCCCTACCATCTTTGGTGTCTTGGGACTGGTTTCTATATGGAAAGGTGGAGAGGAGTGTGGCTTTCCTCTCTGAGATTGACCGCACCACATATGGTCGCCAGCACTTATGTTTAGCAGAAGCCTAGTTAATTCCATCTCTTATGGAATGGTTTTGATCTTCGAGGTATGACCGCAGCTTAGATGGTCGTCGAATCTCCTATTTGGGAGGAGTTCAGGTAATTCCATCCCTTTGGTCTGAAGCCGAATGAAATGTAGTAGATTGAAGGATGATCCCAAAGATCAAATTGACAATGGTTTGTATTTTGGTAGGGGTGAGACCACACCATGAATAGATGCCTACGACTCTATTGAAGAGGAGATCAGTGTCTGCATGAGTTCTAACCTCGGTGTAAGAGGTTCAACATCAGATATGGCGTAAAAATGGTGTAGGAATGTTTTTGTTTGTTTTTGTTTTTGTAATGGAAAGAGGGTAGAAATGTTTTCGTTGTTTTTGTTTTATTGCACTGTGCCATATGAAATGGTTGCCACGATCTTCTATTCAAGAGGAGATCGTCGACGAGTTCGCCTCGTCGTGGCTAGATGAAAAGCGTAATCCCATGTGCAGGTCAAAGTGCGGGGAGGAGAAAGTTTAATCCTAGGTTGAGGATAAACTATAGGTAGGATAAGTTTGATCCCATATATGGGTAGCCAAACTGCAAACGCAAGAGGTTCAATCCGTAGTGGGATGACCTAAGTCGTAAGAACACAAAGGAGAGCCAGGCTGCTGGCTTGAGAAGTATGTTTCCCTGAGGGGCAAAGTGTGGAAGAGTTGTATGTGGTAAAAGGTTAAAGAACCGAAATGATAGGTAACCTGATGGTTCCGCACCAGGGTGTTTACTAATTATTTCAGACATAATACCGTTTCACGGTGTCTGAGTTGATGAGATGTGGAAATTCATCGCCGTCCATTTCTTTCAATCTGAGAGCGCCTTCTGTCAATGCTTCCTTGACAATAAACGGGCCTTCCCAGTTAGGAGCGAATTTTCCTTTAGCCTGATCTTGGTTGTCAAGGATCTTCTTCAAAACCAAGTCATGTTGTTTAAACTGTCGTAGCCAGACTTTTTTGTTGTATGATCTGGCGATCCTTTGCTGATATAACTGACCATGGAAGATAGCCGCGGTTCGCCTTTCGTCTATTAGAGATAATTGATGATACCTCTCTTGTACCCATTGATCTTCATCTAGCTGAGCATCTATCAACACTCTGAGGGATTCCATTTCAACTTCTATGGGGAGTACTTCTTCCATCCCATAGGTTAAAGTGTAGGGGGTTGCCCCAGTGGAAGTACACATTGAGGTTATGTAGGCTAACAGCGTCAGAGGCAATAGGTCAGGCCAATCTTTGTGGTCATGCGACATCTTTCGTATAATCTTCTTGATGTTTTTGTTAGCCGCTTCAACTGTACCATTCATCTTTGGACGGTAGATGACAGAGTTGAGATGTTTGAAGTGGAATTTACTGCATAATTCCTCCATCATTTTGTTGTTGAGGTTCTTGGCATTGTCTGACACAATTACCTCTGGTTGTCCATATCGACAAATGACATTGTTTCTGATGAAAGCAATGATGCCTTCTTTAGTAACCCTGGGGAAAAAGGCTGATTCTACCCACTTGGTGAAGTAGTCGATCATGGTGAAGATAAATCGATGTCCATTACTGGCTTTAGGCTCAATGGGTTCGATAACATCCATTCCCCACATTGAGAAGGGCAAAGGTGAACTCATATTGTGGAGTTCCTTTGGAGAGGTGTGTATAGCATTCCCGTGAATCTGGCACTGATAGCATCTCTTGACGTGGTCATTGCAATTAGCTTTGAGAGATAGCTAATAATGTCCTATACTGAGGACTTTCTTGACCAGGAGGGGCCACTCATGTGGGGGCCACAGACTCCGCCATAGATTTCATCCATAAGCCTTTGGGCTTAATCTTTGTCTAAACATTTGAGGAGACCTAGTCCTGCATCTCTTTTGTAGAGCGCATCTCCACTCAGGTAGAATTTTATAGCAAATCGATGGATCCGCTTTTTCTCAATTCAAGGCTTGCTTCATGTGTAGATCCATCTCGTAGATATTCCTTGATATCGTCGATACCAAGGATGTTGGATGGGACGAGTTTCATCCGACATTTCTCCAATGTAATTCCATAGGTCAGGGCCTCGTGCAGGAAATTGTGACGCTTGAAAGTGTTCCTTGTCCGATATGTGAATCAAGGAGGCCAAAGTTGCTAACGCGTCTGCAAAGTCATTCCTATTACGAGGAACATGGAGAAAGGAGATTTCTTCGAACTCCAAAGCTATCTTCAAAACCTACCGATGGTAAAGCAAAGAAATGTAGTTCCTTGGTTTGATAGATTCCTGGATTGTCCGATTACCAACTCTCAATCCCCAAAGATAGTTAACCGCTTCGATGCCCATCAATGTACAAGTTTTAGCTTCCGTGAGATGCCTTTTCATACTCACCGTGTTTGTTGGTGCTAATAAATGTTAATTTAAGCACGATGGGATATCGCTACCCTGCATCTGTATACTAGAACTGCTCTAGCTCCAGAACCTTCCATATTAATAGCTCCATCAAAATACATCTTCCATGATTGGTGTGTATCGTACTGATGGTGTTAATGCACTGTCATTACTCCTTCATCGGGGAAATATGTTTCCAAGGGTTTAAAATCCCTTGAAGGTGCGGCGGCCAATTGATCCGCGATTCCTTGACCTTTGATGGACTTTTGAGTCACATATACGATGACAAATTGTTGTAGGATCAACTGCCATCTAGACAACCGGAAATTTAACATGGGTTTGTTGAACACGTACTTGAGAGGATCCACGCGGGATATGAGATGGGTTGTGTGACCATGGAGGTAATGTTGTAACCTCATGGAAGCCCATGCTAAAGCACAACATGTCTTTTCGATCGAGAGTACTTGTGTTCACCGGCCGCTAAACCTTTGTTGAGGTAATAGATAGCTCGTTTCGCCTCTATCGTCCTTTCTCAGGTAACAAAGATGTTCTATGGCATTGTCACTTATGGACAGGTACATGAATAGGGGAACATCATCCCTGGGTGGTACCAACACGGGAGCTTTGACTAGTTGTTTCTTGATTATGAGGAAGGCATTTTGACACTCATCATTCCATTTCATGGAGGAGTTCTTCATTAATAGCTTGAAGATTGGCTCACAAGTTGCTGTGAGTTGAGAGATAAACCTACTAATGAAGTTGATTCTTCCCAAAAATCCCTGTATTTCCTTTTCTGTCTGAGGAATGGGCATTTCTGTGATGGGTTGATTTTGCAGATCCAAATTTCAATCCTTTTGTGGTCGACTAGAAATCCTAGCAACTTGCACCGATTTAATAATCAAGGCACATTTATTGGATTCAACTTCAAGTTGTACTTTACGTAACCTATCGAACAACTTTTTGAGATGGTTTATATGGTCATCCTCCTTCCTATTTTTGACAATGATGTCATCCACGAGATCTCGATCTCTTTGTGCATTAAGTCATGGAAAATAGCCATCATAGCTCGTTGATAGGTAGCTCGCATCGATGAGGCCGAATGACAACCGCCTTAGAGTAAAAAGTTCCCCAATGCGTGATGAAAGCGCTTTTTTTCACGATCTTCCTCAAAGAACCATGATCCGATGGTACCCCGCAGCAATCAAAGAAAGGAGTACATGTCAGATTATGCGGTATTATCAATAAGAATGTTGATAAATGGCACGGGAAAGCTATCTTTTAAGCAAGCTTTGTTCAAATCCCGGTAATCCACGCAAACTCTCACCTTCCTCCGTGTTTAGGCACTGCTGCACGATGTTGGATATCCACTCAAGATATGTAGACACCATGATGATGCCAAACTTTGAAATTGTTTCACAATTTCTTCTTTCACCTTTAAACTCCACTCGTGTTTCAATCGCTCGAGCTTTTTCTCGACCGGGCTTAAATCCTCTTTAATGGGAAGGCGATGAAGGACAATGTCATTGGATAAACCCACCATGTCTTCATGAGACCATGCAAACACATCCTGGAACTTGGTTAATAGTGTAACCATGTCATTCCGCTGGTTTGGGGTAAAGGTCCCAACCTAACTGGATTAACTTAGGGCTTTCTAAGGTTCCGAGATCGAAAGAAGTGGTTTGATCAAGGTTGGGTTTGGGTTTGTTCAATTCCATTCTTGAATTTCGGAGGCACCTCAATGTCATCCTCAGATGTACACCAAGGTCAATTCATCTCTACATCAAAGGTACAATCCTTGTGGAGAAGAGGCATCGACGACGCAAGCACAGTGCACATCTAAATTCAGATTCCTAAAACAAAATATGCTTTCACTTAGTATATATAAAATGTGTTGATCATACACAAGTTATTAGCATATATCGGCAAAATAAACCGCTAATACTCAGCATGTAAAAATAAGCGCTTATTATATATATATATAAGGCGAAGAGTTTTCTACCCGCTTTACCCTTGACGACCAATGCAAGGAATGTTGTTCCAATTGGCAAGAGCAAAGTTCGGGTGGACCGCAGTGATGGAGGGATTGTCATCATCCTCCCTGTCCCGAATGATGGCCATTATGTCTGGATAATCATCGTCTGGGTGTATCTGTTGGTATGTTCATCATGAACAATGATGCGTATGTCTGACATCATTTGGATGACGTCTTGCTTGATTCTTCGTTCTTCTTCTTCCACCATGGATCGGAATGATATTTTTTTCTCCTTTACCTAGACTTGCTTGGGAAATAACATAGCCATTACATTGGTTGGCACCTTTAGAGGAGGTTGTGCGGACTCAGAGCTTGAGGGCGAAGATAACCGCCGCATGGTTGAAGTTGAAGGAACCTGTTGATGCTTAGGAGGATTCCTGTGACTAGAACTGGCAGAATAGCCTAGTCCAGCTGTTCCAGTTTGCTTGGTTAATCGAATTGGGTATTTGATACCCTGGCAATCTTTTCCCAACCCTTGTCCCGGCTTATGACCCAACGACATCATTTCTTGAGTAGCCGACATTACCTCGGCAAAAATCTTGGGTTCAGGCAATGGCGTTCCAATAGCATGGTATTGGGTATTGCTTATTTCCAAAGCATGAAATCCGACTTTGCTCCACATCTACATCGGCATCGATGAATGGTATATCTCCGTGTCGAGGAATCTCTTCGTTCGGCCGATCGTGACCAAAGCTATTGTTGATAATGTATTTCAACTGTTGGTGAAGAGTGGAGGGGACTACCCCTGCCATGTGAATCCATGGTCGTCCCAAGAGTAGGTTGAATATCATTCGCATGCTTATTCCTAACAATCTCCCCCTATTTGATTGTGAAAAAAAACAATAAGTGCATATGTATGAGATGAATGAATCTTAATATAGTAGCTGGATTTTCTAAAACAGTTAATTATGAATGTCATTGATGATAATATGAAACTTTACACACTATATAACACTCTATATCCTGGATCCAGAACATACCTAAATAGCTAGAAATATACCTTCTCAGCTTCATTTATTGCTCCATGTAAGTCTTCAGGATGTCTATTGATTGGCTACTCAGTCTTCTTTTCCTCTCTAGTCTGCTCCTCCACAGATGCATGCTCCATTGCTTCATTTTCATGATGCTCTGGCTCAGATGCATACTCTTCTTCTTTGTCTTCTGCTTTTCTCTTCAGACTTTGTTCTGGCTCCCCCTCAGACTTTGTTTCCATAGGGTCATCCTTTGGCTCCCCCTCAGATGGTGATATACTTGCTGATGTTTTGACATGCTTCTTCTTTTTCTCCTTCTTTGCTTTTTTTCTCTTTCTCTTTTCTTCAACCTTCATTCTTCTCTCCTTGCTCTTCCTTGAATACCTATTTTTCTTCCCTTTTTTGTCATGAATCATTTGGGAAAGATGTTGGACATTTGTCATAAGTTGCTCTATCAGATAAGATGAGTTGTTAACTTCAGTCTTAAGTTCTTGTTGGCTTAGCTCCAATTGTAGAGAGAGACTTCTTTAGTAAGTCAATCTTGTCAAAGAGGGACAAGATTTGATATGCATTATCCTTCTAAGCTAGCAGAACTTCTTTCTTTTGATCATTGATAAGATTGAGGTAGATTTGATCTCTTTCTTTGATCTTGAGATATATATCTTATATTGTGGCTTGAAATCTATTTTGAAGCACACTGTCTCCTTCTTCTGATAACATTCTAGCTTTTGCAGCAATGATAGATATCTTCTCAACCAACTCATCAGAGTTCTTCAGTAACTCTTGCTCTTGAGAAGTTTGGTCACTTAGCTGAGCAGACTCCTTCTGAACATCAGATTGAACTCCATGATTTTCATTCTTGGAAAGACTTTTAAATGTAGTGAGAATCTGGTAGATCGTTGAGTGTCAATCACTGTTAAAAGAAAAAGGAATATCAGACAACTCTTGTTTGGCAGAGTAGAGCTTCTCAATCTGAGCTTGATCATCTTCAATGGTAGAGTGAAGGGACTCTACGATCATAAACTTTGGTATAATCTTTCTTCCATCCGAACCTACTCTACAATCGTAGGGAATGTAGTGGTTGCCAGCATGTCGATAGACCTTGAAGTGAGACTGGTCTTTGATCAGTTGTGTTGCAAATTTCTTTACTCTTGGAAAGTTTTGTGACACCAGCTCCAAGTTCGGAAGATATGAGTAACATCAGCTGATGTAACTCTCATCTTCAGCAGTATATGCCTTTAGCCATGGCATCCATGGGTACAACCATTTTATCAGAGGATTGTCATGATTGTACAATATTATAGTACGATCTAAGTCTATGTCTTTCCGATTGTTAACCAGATCTTCAGTAGACATTTAACTACTTTGAGTCATTTATTTCCATGATTTATCCATCTTCTTGGTACCACATCTTAAGGTTCATCAAAGACTTCCACCACTAATCTTCTGCAAACTCTTGCTGGAGAAGGAACATGATAGTATGCTAATTCTAGATCTGCAGAACTGGAGTCTGTCTCCATCTCTTCATTTTCTAACTTTGAGCTTGAATTATGCTAGATCATTTCATCTGACTCATTAGTGGATCCTTCTTGCTGATTTTAATCACTTGTTCCTTCTTTAGTACTCCTCTCAGAACTGTCTGACTCAGTAATCATTTCTTGTTCTTCATATTTCAAAAACTCATTTGTTTCATCTTCATTATCTTCTTCTGACTTGGGTCCGTTTGCATTTGCAGTCCTTTCACTTCCACTGTTGGAGCTGTCAAAAATCATCCTCTTTTTTCCTTTAATGTCTTTTCGTGTGGACTCAAGTTCATCATTTTCATCACTATCACTTAGATCAATCACTTTTGGTACAGAGCCACTTTCTTTCTTTTGATTTGTTCTTTGAAGTATCTTGTTACTCTTTCTCCTTCTTGGAGGTGCTGCAGTTGATGCTTTTTCCTTTCCTGATTTACGTTTCTTTTTGTCAGTGGAGAGACTTCTTGGTGGAACCTCTGTAGACTTCTTCATTACCTTAGCTTTCTACTTTGTTGGCTTTGCTGGAGTGGCCACTAAGGGTGCAGAGTCATCAGATTGAGATGACTCGCTTTCCATTACTCTTGTTTTCCTCTTTATTGCAGTGGCTTTGTTGTTGTTGCCAGATGTCTTTAGTCTGTTATTCTCCATGAGATTTTTCTTCTAGTTTTCAAACAGCTATGGCGACATCACTTTATGAACATTTAGGGGTTCTCCCTCATCATCCCTTATCTAACTCTTTAGTTTCTTCTTCGGTATAATGCTCAAGAGTCTTCCATGAAAAACCTTTGTGAGGGGTTTATCTATAGACTTCTTTATCTCTGTTTTTTCTAGCCATTTAGACAACCAATCGATTAGAAGGGCTCCGAAGTTCATCTGCAGTTTCATGACAATTGCAGTCATGATTCTCAGTTGCAGATCACTAACAGTATCATGTGTAGTATCTTTATATAAGATACATTTTCCAGCAATCTCAGCTAGGAATTCAAACTCCTCGGGAAACTCTTTCTTCTTCAAGTCTTTCAGATTTACATTTCTTTTGTAGCGCATTAATCTCTTTCCTTCTTCAATGTTGACCTCCTCGAGATTCATAAGACCTTGGTCAGGAAACCCTAGGCATTGGTTGATGTCTGATGCTCTTATCTTCAGACTCACTCCCTTGACCTTTGTGGATAGAAGCCTAGAGTCTATCGTAGCATTTGAATAGAATTCCTTCACTAATCTAGTATAGACTGGAGTGTTGGCTTCCAAGCATTCTGAAAACCCAGCATTCTTTACTAGCTCAAGAATATCCTTGAACTTCTTTTCTGATATATCAAACTTCTTAGTACCTAGTTGGATTCCAGTTATAACACGCCAATCTTCCATTTTTAGGATTCAAAATGTATGGGTATTCGATCTCAGGAATCTTACAAGAATTATTTGAAGGCGATTTGGGCGTAGCTCAAGGTTTGGTGGATTTTGGCTGTGAAGAAGATTTATGGTTTAAAAAAGGAGGGAGAGGAAGTCGATAGCCTTTGATAATTGTTCGGAGGTTTTTCAATTGTCTTTATGATAGTTCCTTCTGACTCTACAAAAGGTTTGGCATGTCAAAAAGCCATTAGTTGCACGATGCCTAATAAGAAATTGTAACTCCCCATAAAATGATCAATTTTTTACTTTTGATTTTTCTTTCAAGAAAATAAGTATTACTGAAGTTTGTTGACCGTTGACTTCTTCAATGCATAGAGTAGATCGATGAGATAGCCATAAGCTCTACGTTTTTCTTTGTCAGCTCAACGATCGTCTTCTGTGACTATGCTTCAGTGAATGATTCATCATTAATCTCCAACTAGAAGTTGCATGATTCATCAATCAGGCTTGATCTCTTTTGAGGAATTTTCTGTACATGTACTCCGTATGAGTCTTTGTGATGCATTCTATTTCAGTTTTTCTTCCGGGTTAAGGAAGCTCAGGAAGGGCCAACCTCTTAGTCCAAGATTAAGGGTCAAGTTTGTCCCTGAGGCGTTTATCAGATGAAAAGCTTTATAAAATGGTGGCTACAATGACATCACATTGGTCTTTTCTGCTTGAGAGTTTTGCTTATCAACTATGGATACTCTTTGGTGTCGGTATTTGTTTAGGCTGCAATCGTGGTGTCACCATACTCTTATATTACGATCACTGAGACTGATTAAAAGTACTCCACGATTTGAGTGATTGGTTGATATGGTTATCAGTAGCACGTTTTGGGACGTTACTACTGACTATGGATCTTTATTTGGTTCATCAATCACAAAGTTTTGGGACTCTTTAATTGAGATATTTTTGTTTTGGGTTAGCTCCCATCTCTATTATCTTGACAGGAGTGGTCTTGATATTTGTGGAGTGGTTAACAAACATGTACCCTGGTTGACCTATCCTTCAAGCTTATCTCTCTTCTTCTTGTAAGTATTCCACTTCTTCATTTTGCTCCCTAAGCTTTACCATCTTCATCATTTGCATCTAGAACTTCCTCAGGCTAATCAAAAACTTCAGGCTGAAATCATCATGAATGAATAAACCTAAATGAGTCACAAGAAGGTATCATCAGAACTGATCACTCCACGATTGTTGACAAGACTACGAATGTAGTCTTTCTCATTCAAGCTTCAGTATCTTTTGCACTCGTGAAGGTATTCTTTAGTGGTGCATTCTTCATCATTAGTTTGATGATCCTTTGATATGAAATTCCTGGATGTTCCCTTTGGAATGATATGCTTTGCATGGATAAGACCAGTAGATCTCTTTTGTCTTGGTATGAATAGCCTGCTTTCATATGAAGATTATCAATTGTGTGACTCTTCATTAATAGGGAATTAACACGTCTTCAAGAATAGTCTTTGACTTTGTGTTTAGGCTGTTATACCATTGCAGCATCCACCTCTGGAGTGATTATAAGTCTGGACTCTACGATCAAGGATGAGTGAATACTTCTTTGATTTATGGCTGTGTTTTCCCTTCTTATGCAACTGACCTTGCAGCTAGTTGAATCCTTGTGACTGAAGCTTATCTGCTTTAGTATTCCTTGTTTGGTCAGATAGATCAAGTACCTGTAGGTTAGGTAAGTTTCTATTTTTGGTACCCATGATTGTTTGGGACCTGCTAAATCAGTTTTCTCAAGATCTCAATGCCTCATATTCTTAAATTTATGTCAAATTGGCATCAATAATCACATTTATGCATATATCGGATTTAGATATGACATTTGTGATGCATGATGATGAGTGTGTGAATGATTAAGTATTTTGATAGGACATTCTTTTTCTTTGACTGTTTCACTCTTTGCTTGGTTGTGCTCACAGATCTTAAATGTTCTTATAGTAGGAATCAACTCTATTGCTTATTTGCATCTGGTTGATTCATAGAGATGATCAATTTCTAAGAATCTTCAAGATACTCCTCTAGTGTTGATCATACTCTATATTTTATCAAGAACACAGAACATTGGTTTTATATATATTTGCATACATACCAATCCTTCAGCAAGAGTTAATCCACTTAAGCTTCGTTGGATTTAGATTAACTTACGACATACTCCATACTTCTTTCAAGATGTTATTTTCAACCTGAACTTTGAGTAGAGAGAGAGTTTGTTGACAATTTAAGTATCCAATCCTTGATGTACTCTTTCTCTCTTCCCCTTCTCAGGAAGAGTATGGTCTCTTGATAGAGTATTGTTGTAGTACATAGGGTGATGCAACATAATGTTCATGTACGTGATAATGAGGAATCGTACCTTTACACTGTCAGTTTCTTGACAGTCATTTGTCTTACTAAAATGATGTTAGGCATTGATATGCAAATCTTTATATTCATTGCTGACAGCTTGTTGCTCCATTTAACCTTAGATCAACCAGGCTTCGTCTTGAAGTTGACAATATAGGAAAGTCTTGGCAGCTTTAGTTCTTTAATAGTCTTGAGTCTCAAGGATCAGATCCAATTGATTAGCCAAGTACATATTGAGCGAGATTTTCTTTCTTCTCTAGATAGATATTTCTTTGCATGTATAGGCCTTTCATCTTTTAGAACAGAGGATGATAGACTATTTGCTTTTGATGCCCTTTTTGACTTCCCATCACTGGTCTGCAGACTGCTGATTTACTTTAGACACGAATTGGTCTTGTTGCTACATTAATTTAGAACAGGGACCAATCTGAGCAGCTTCATGTGAATATGCACATTTACCTATACGCATAATTTCCAATGTGTGAGCTCATCAGTAATCACAAGCGACTTACTACTAAACTGAGTTTAGAACATGGTTTGTGCATAGGATCAGACTCAAAGCGTTAGCTTTTAGAATGTAATATGAGAACCTGCTTTGATACCAATTGTTAGTTCTTAAAGGGCACACAATAGATCTAGAAGGGGGGTTGAATAGATCATTTTAGATTTAAAAAATCTTTTCCATTTTAGTTTACATTGCTAAGTAATTAATAGATGACAAACTTAAGAATTATTTCAAACACAACGGAATAAGTTAAGGTATCCCTTCATAGATGTTATGGTGACCATTTTTCTAGAGTTAAGTTTAGATGTAAGTAGTTATCATATTCATAGCAGTTATAGATTCATAATGTAAATGAAAGTATGTAAAAGACATAAGGAATTTTAAGTGGTTCAGAGACTCAAGCTCCTAATTCACTTTTCTGCTACAACAAGCAGGAATTCTACTAAGGAAGTCTTTACATATTTGAATCACTAAGATTCCTTCAAGGCCAGCAACCTTGGAACTCTAGTTCACTAAAAACTCTTCAAGTTCAGCAGACTTGGAACTCAGTTTAGTCCCTGGGACAAGGACCCCTTAGGCCCTGGCTTCTTATTGATGTTGTTGTTGGTGTTGAGCTGCTAAAATAACTTTAAGCTTGTTCATCCTTTGATATTTAGCAGCTTGTTGTGATCCTCTTTGGATTCTGCATCGAGATTGGATCAATATTGGATAGACTGTTAAGTTATTCATAAAACTTGTTCTCTTTGATTACTTAACAGTCTTTCACTCCTTTGGTGTAGCTGATCTTGTGGTTGGTTCTTATCTTTATCTAATCTCAGCTTGCACACCTTCACCATTTGAGATTTGCTAAGTCTTTGCACTTTTGGTAGACTCAGTCTGGCATTTAGCATCCCCCGAACCTTGGTTGACTTGTGTACAGATTTGATTCTGTATCTGTTCTTCTTCAGCTCTTGATGGTTCATGGTGATTCGTAAAGTGGCTCTTTTAGTCTTTTCTCTGATATGCCAATCTTTTGAAGGTTATTTTCTTAGCCTTCTCGACTCTCAGCTTAGTTGACATTCTTAATGGCATTCTCATTGTTGTTGAGTGAAGTCATTTTCTTTCTTTCTGTTAGAGATATTTTCTTATATGCTTCACCTCTACTTTCGTTGTCTCACTGTCACTGAGACATATTCTGTTTAGCTATGTAGAACTCTTAAAGTCAACAACTTGTTGAAAAACCAACACCTTCTGCATTCAAGCTTCAGCTGTTAAATAACCTTTCATAAGCTTCCCGTTGGACTATAGCCGTTGAAAGCTATTTAAATCGATTCGCAGATCTCGAGTTATTTGTTACAGACTGCTGATGTGACATGACAACCCCTTTTTCACTTTTCTGACACTGTAGTCTACTATTTCACCTACCACATCAGAGGTGTCACTTTAACGTGTCAGGCCGGTAGTCACCTTTATTTCTTCTTTCTGACTCCTCGATCAGAACATCAGGAGTTGTCATTCTGCATCGATGCTTTCAATCAACAATGTTCGAATGTCAGTCTTTGTATTGAGACGTTGCCAAGGCTTCAATAGTCAGATGACCGAACTCTACGATTCTTATGTAGATGACCTTGAACTTGATCGTAGTTAGTCTTTTGAATATTTCTCACTGACTGATTGAGACAACACTACGATTCTGAGAGTGTTCTTTGGATTTGCAATGTAGAACCTTTCTTTCTTCACTCTTGCAGTGCTTCAACACTTCTTCTTGCCTTTAACTTGTAATAGACACTGATAACTTGTTTGAATGCTCTGGCCCTCCTGAATTTCAAGACTCATCTGATTTGTCATGCTCAACTCTCTTTTTCCTTGTGATCTCCCATTCAAATATCATCAATGGTCTGACCCATGCTTAATCTTCTTTGTCTATGCTTTATAGGTTGGCCAGTATCTCTATATAAACCACATCAGTTCTTGTTTCTCATTTGGCAAGTGCTACGATCCTGGTCATTCCCACGATCGCCATCTTTTGTTTATCTTGACAGCTAATGCATTGTTGATTTCCTTTTGTCAGTCATATTATCTGAAGTCTTATTATTGCTTGTGGAAGACTTCCTTGAATGGCTTCACATTTCAATCAGGATGATGATTGAATTGATACTTCGATCTTTTGCTTACAAGTCATTTGGTAAGTGCTCTCTAGCTTCCTTCAGGTAGATTGCATCTTTATAGTTCTGACCAGAGGCTACATTCTTTGGAAGTGCTCATGTATTGATAATCATGTTATCACTATGATTCTTCCTTGGCATTTTGAGCACTGATAGACTTTGTCGAAGACTTTGTTCTGCAGACTACGATCTAGCTTTGGTTCTGAAAAAACTATGACTCCGAGAATAGACTACAATTTCTGCCTCTGATATGATCAGTAGACTCCACGAGTTCGATTGTGGTCTGCGATTCTTAACTTGGCTCGGCAGGCACTTGGACCAACTCTACGATTCTGAGTGAGGCCCTCCAAGGCAGACTACGATTTTGTAGCAACTTTCTTGATACTCTACGATTCTTCCTTGGCTTCTACATTCCCTCGGTTGGCTTGCCAGACTACGATTCTGTCTTAATAGTCTCCGAGTTCCTTGTCTCTCCTAACAGACTTCGAAGACTGGTGCAGTGCTCGACGATAAGACATGCATATCTATTACATCATATAAGATCAACCTAACAAACTTGATCTTTCTATATATAGTCCTTGTACATCATGTTCTTTTGAAGGACTTCACAAAGTAGTTTTGTTCATGTAGAATCAACCTAACATATTTGATTATTTCAGTCTAAGTCCTTGTACATATATTCCTATTATCTATTCAAGGACTTTAAAGCTTATTTCAATGTAAACATATTTGCATATTCATTCACTAAGATCATAATCAAATCTTATATAAATAGGAATATCATTCACATGCTTATTCCTAAAAGTAAGGTTAAAAGTGAATAAAATATAATTGTTAGGACGAGAATAATTGATTACAGTTGGGTTTACCCTTCCTTGATGCATGATACCCGACAGGATGAGGTCAGTGGTGGAGATACCTTTGAACCTCTCTTCATCACTTGGAAGGACGAAGTTGGTAAAGGCTTCAAGAGGGTATTCATCGGGGTTCTCAGTAAAAAATGAAGGATAAGGTGGGGCAGTTTCGGTTCGATTAGGTGCAGGTGATTTTGGAGAGGTTGATGTGTTAACCTTTTTATTTGAAGGGTCGGGTGTATCATTTTCGGGTAATTTGTGTTTTTGACTGCAATCAGTGGTCGTATGAGTGGATTTGGGGGGCATATGTTTGCTGGGGGAAGCTTCATCTGAAGGAACTTTCAGAGCTTCGGTAGAAAGTTGAATGATTTTGTCTCGTTTCTTCTTCGTGCGGAGGATCTTTGTCCTTTTGCTGATCGGCATATCCAGGAGACTCTCGGTAAAAGCTAGGAGTTGAGTTGTTATTTTTTTAGGCCTTTTTAACTACTCTCTTTTTTTATACGCTTGGAAGGTGTTGAATCGGTAGGAACGATCTCGATTGGGGGGGGGGGCTTCGGAAGTTGGAGGTTCAGCAGGTTTCACAGATGGTTTGTCGGTTAGGAAATCTTTCAGATCTCTTCGGTCAATTGTTGTTGGTACGATGAATGAAACTGCGAGGTTAGCATTTATGTCAAGATCATGGATATGCAATAAATTAAAGATGGGGTTCGGTTACTTACGTTTGTGGTCATAAAGCCAAGCTTGTTTGGTCAACAGGATGTATCTACATTCTTTCATCGGCAGCTTTTCAATCAGCTTGGTCATCTCTATCACTCGCTCTGGGGTGATGTCGTCGATGTGGACGTTCGATCGCTTATGTGAGGCCCAATTTGGGAGTTTGTGTGTTTCGAGGCCTCGGATGTAGAACCAGTCTTTGTGCCAGCCTTTGTTGCTAGAGGGGGCATCCATCAATGGACATTTTTTGACTCTGACATTAGGTTTGATGGGCTGTTTGCCAAGGACTTTGACGCCGGGTTCGCGAGAACCCTGAAGCATGAACATGGAAAAGAATAAATCAACGGAGATGATGGCAGAAAGCGATGAAGGCGATGATGTTGATGTAAAAGTTGGGTACCAGTTGTGAGAAGTCGATGCCAATTAACCTTAGGAGGGTCAGTATGAAGGCGTGAAGGGGAAGTCGAACGCCTTTTTCCAGTAGAGTTAAGGGAATGGTAGTCCAGTCTTCAGTTCGGTGATACATTCGGTCGGTGGGATCGGGGGCTTTTAACTGATAGGTGTCTGGAATTTGGTATTATTTCCGGGTTATGGCTAAGCTTGCTTTAGTGATTTGGGATGGAGTATTAGCATGGGGGAATAAAGTCTCGTCAGAATACTCACGAAGGGCTTTCTGAAGGTCAGTTTTGGTTGGTTTAGTTGCTTGAGCAGAAGTTTGGCTGGTGGTGGACACGACGGTGGAATCGGTAGTTACAACGTTAAGGTTGGGGGTATGAGGAGTGGTGGATGTGTCCCCAGTGGCTATACGTGGATCCGGGATGGTGGGGAGAGGGATTGCACTGACAGGTTCCATGGAGGCGGAAGTGGTGTCCTTTGGGGCTTGAGAGGACGCCATTGTTAGACTTTCGGGGAGAGATGGTGGCCGAAAAAAGGGTTTCTGGTGCAAGAGTAGGAGAAGGGGCTCTAAATTACGAAATAAACAGGTGAAACTTTACGATTTGGGAGGAGATGGGTATTTATGGTTGGGTGTTTTTAGTGGTGCTCATATAACGAGGGGCGGCTCATTAATGGGGGTCATAATGAGGTGCGTGGGTGGAACTGGACGGTTAGATTGGAGTGGGCCGCGTGTTTCCGAGCTCTTTGGGGTTTGTTTGTTGATAATCATTATATTGGGCCATGTTTGGAGTACTCTTCCATCAAATATTCTATTTGGATGGAAGACTGAGGGGCAATGTTGGGCCAAAGATATTTGGGCCTAGAATATACGGTGGGCACTTACCCAGATGATGTAATGTGGGCTTGGATAAGGGGTTGTTTTGGTAGACGGAGATTTGTGGATTAAGGTTTCTAATTATATTTGGATTTTGAATATGGAAGGAGTATTGGGATTTTAGCTAACTTTATTAATTCTAGGAGATTTGGTGTAATCCTATTAGGGAATTACTGACTGGGAGGGAACCTTAATCCAACCTGGAGAAGGATTCTATGGAGGTAGTGAGAACACTATAAATACACGGCTTTTCCCTGATTCTAAGGTACATGCAATTTATTACTTTACAACACTAGAGAACTAAGCCTCCATTGTTAACCTTATATCAACATGTACTTATTTTCACACCGGAACTATCTCCCGGCGGCCCAGACGTCAAGCTTTTGATGTATACTCGTTTCTGTTCAGGATTGAACGCGCTTTCGTGATTGGAGTGCGTGGACGGATATTGGCGTTAACAACGGTAAAGCAGGGTTCAAAGTCAAAATTAGTGAATTGACGAAAACCGTTATTTAGAATTGCTGATTTACGCATCAGAAATTTATTTGTTTAGTCCATCCTAAAAGGATCAAAAACATTCCTGGACATTTTAATTTTACCATTTCACTATTATTTTCTATAACTCTTTTTTGAATTTGTGCTCTTGTTACAAATTAAGGCATTGCATTTCCACATAAGGCATTATTATGTTGACTTATGTTACTGCAGAAAACAAATTGCCCCATGAACCTTTTAAAAGGATTATATTCAGCCATAGGATGAGATAAGGGGTATTTTCGATTTTTCTGTTGGGGACTACTTTGGTTGCCTATTTGGAATATTCTCTTGTCCTGGAGAGGGTGGAGTTTTTCAAGAAGGGACCTCCCTAAGATTTAACTGGCTTGACTGAAATTTAACTGGAGGCGTCATCAGGTCAGGTAGTACAGCCCACAATTGCTTGAACAAGCCTATTGCCAAGTTTCCGAAATTGGATGAGATCGTTGGGTGCATGGTTCTGGCCATGAAATTGTTAAAGATCGAGATCGATGAGTTGGCTATCATTCTTCCAGTAAATGGAGGCTAAGGCTAAAATTCTTGATTTGTGCATGTAGATACTTTGTAACTCAATAAATGCAAAAAAAAATTGCAATTTTTATGTACAAAATGGATGCTTTTAAGGGTTTGTTTGAAAAAGAAATATGCTGAAATCATATTTAAATTCATTTAATTTAGTAGTATTTTTTTTACTCCTTACTTTTGGTGCTAGAATTTTTTTCATGCACAAGTGTGTTTATTTTACTTCTTTCCATTCATTTCTATTATTTTATTTTAAGTTTTTTATTTCATAATTTTTTTTGTATTTGTTATACCCCTTTTAGTTTTCTTCTTACCTTTTTTCTTTTACTTTTACGCTTTACTCATTTTTAGCTCATTCCAACTTGTTTTGTATTTGTCTTTGCAATTGATCTATTTTCACTTTCAATATATATAATTAAATGAATTAAAGGAAAGAAAAGACAATATATATGATTTTAAAGCAAACAAACAAACAAAACCGAGGACTTGTATTGCAAAAACAAAAATTTTAAGTAATCCGATACAAACTAACTAAACTCAAAAAACATAAAAATTTAAAACAAAGAAATAAAACTTGCATTTGGTACTTATTCTTCTACCTAACATCAATGGAGTCCTAATAGTACCAGCCATCAGAACTTGATGGGCCAAAACCCGTTTGGTTGACCTCGTTCTGAGCTGATAAAAAAGTGTTCATGAATCCAAATCGTTGTTGGGCTGGTCCAAGTTGTTCTTCTTGGTGATGAGATGGACCTGTGTTCATAAGGCCTGACACACGCCCAAGTTGTTGTTGTTGTTGCGGATGAAATGGGCCAACTTCAAATTGTGAATGAACCTCAAACCCAAGTTGTTGCTGTTGGTGAAATGGGTCAACTCCAAGCTGTGAATGAATCTCAAGCCCTAGTTGTTGTTGCTGGTCAAACTGCCCAAGTCCAAACTGCGATTGGACCTGAGCATTGAAGGAATTAATCTCAGCAGGTCCTGCTAATTGGGAATAATTATTCTGAGCTTTGTAGGCAGTAAACTCAGCTTGAACTCGTGCTAATTCAGAATTTTTGTTGATTAATTCTTGATTTAAAATGGAGATTATTCCAGCAGATCCGTAAATGGGATTTTTGATGCGATTTTCTGCTTCGATAAACAATGATTCTGCAGTTTCTGCTCGATTATGAACAGGAACTTGCTACATGAATTATAAGAATAACATATTGTAAATAAGAGATCAATAGAGTATATATATATATATATATATATATATATATATATATATATATATATATATATATATATATATATATATATATATACACGAAAGTGCGCTCGTACTCACGGGCGTTATTTTTCAACTCCAAATTTATGAGATCTATAAGAGATTCTTGATAACCGACAGTGTATTTTTATTTTATTTTTAGTTGGGACATCTCAAAATAAAAGTCTACTTTCAGAATCTCAAAATTTTACTATCATAAAAAAAAAATTGGGTACTATTAAGATGATAACGGATGTACGGAAAAAAAAGATTAATTCAAATCAGGATTAAATGAATACAACATATATACCTGAAGCATTTTGCCCACATTGCTCGCACCATAAATTCTGTGGACAGAAGCAAATCTTTGGGGATTATCTCCAGGGAAATACGGTGAGAAAATACAGTCCGCAAGGCATTTTCTCCTTAAGAACTTGCAAGCGGCGCAACGATTTGACATGATTAATGGATATTATTACTCTATGTAAATTTAACTACAAAGATTGCCTCAAAAATATTATTTCTTTTTGAAGAAGAAATAAATCTTATAGAGAATTAGTTGGTAGCTTGGCAAGTCCAACGAGTCATATATATAGTTATTAATTGGATGATGGATATGAGTTTTAATTAATGCAAAGAAGATTTAGAATCTGCCATAGTTTATCAAAATTTGGTGTTATTAGGAATGTTGCAAGTATTAAAGAGTTCATTGCCAATTAATGGAGATATAAAGTTGGCAAGTAGAGATTTATAGAAGCTTTTGTTTTCGACACTTCTCAACTTTAGGCAATTTTGGTTTATGAATAAATATATCTTAGGTGATTATAATTAAAAATTTAGTATTTTAATATGTGCACATTTTATAGTGATAGTTGCACGCTTGATCAATGTGACTAAATTATCCTTCACTCAGAGTATTTGAAGGTGAAATATCTTTTTTTTTAAAGCCCCACTTTTTAGAGAATACAATATAATTTTATAATTAAATACATCATCAAGAACCAATCAAACTTCACAAAAGGAGGAAGAAATAACCTTACAACTTAACAAACCTCACTAAAGGAGGAAGAAATAAACTTTTGAAACCTAAATAACAATATCTCATTCTTAATCACTAAGCTAAAATCTCATCGGCTAAAGGTACAATATCACTATCACTAAATCAATATATGGTTTTTGAAAATTTATTTTCGTGGAACACTCAATAAATTAATGCATTCTTGGATGTTTCAAGTGATAAATTCACAGGCACCCTAACACTGTATCGCTATAAGGTGCAAATATATCAAAATCCTATTTTTAATTATTATGGTTCATGTCTTTGTGTCACATAAATAAATGAAAGAAAATATAAACTCAATAAAAGAAATCATTTTAAAGTAATATATATATATATATATATATATATATATATATATATATATTATTTAGCGTAAAATAATACTCCCTCTGTCCCAAATTATCTACTGTTTTGGCAGAAAAATTTTGTCCCACAATATCTGCTTTTTCAAGATTTCAATGCATTTTTTTCCTTTGTTTTCCAAGTTTGCCCATTTACCTTAATTGTTGATAGTCATTACTCATTCAAGGCTCTCCTCTTTTTTAAGCATCCTTTTCATATTCTCACCAATAAGAATGTGATTGCCAAAGTTATGCTTCTTAAAAGACCTTGGCACACTCTTTCATGGACAATCTCCTTTTACTAAAGCCTTAATTGCAAAAAACAAAAAATCAGCACATAAGGGTATTTTAGTATTTTTATCACACATATTGATATGTGTGTAGAATCTCTGTAATGTTGAATAATTTTGACGACGAAGAGATAATATAAATGTGCAATATCACTATCACTAAATTTATAGTGTACGAAAATTTATCCATTAATGTATTATATCTTGACGTTACCTTGCGCAATAAATTAATGCATTTTTGCGTGTTTCAAGTCATAAATTCACGGGCACTCTAACAGTGTATCACTATATAGGGTGCAATCATATCAAAATTCTATTTTTAGTTATTATAGTTCATGTGACGCCCCCAAAATCGGGATAATTTCTCTTCTCGATCTTGTGCATTAAATATTATCCTTATTTAGCTTTACATCGTAATTAAATGTAATAACAACTGAAATGGATAAGTTAAAAATTTTCTTTCTGTCTGCCATTTGTTCTCTGAATCGCAACTTTTACGATTACATATATTGCGGAATCAATTTCATTTAATGATTCCTTTATCAGCGTAAATACAAACTCATTCTTATTACACAATCTTTCTTGTATAATACTATTACCACATTTTTTTCACTTGATAAAGCAATCATCACAACATACTTTAAACAAATATTCTACTTTTATTGAATATCTCAGAAATTTACACACATATATCTTGTACAATATTATCATAATACCATCTAAGTTTCAACTAGAGAAAACAGTATTTCTTTGCTCGTCTTCTTACCCATATCATCCAGATATTAACCATTATAGCATTGAATCATGTACCTGCAAAAAGTTTATTTTTGCAAGAATGAGCTCGACAACTCAGCAAATTTAACAGTCTATCATGCATCACGTAGCACATAGCCTCCTATTCAAATCATACTTTTAACATTCTCAACTTGTCATCATCTGCATATTACATGCTTTAAACAAATTGAGTTCCATAACTCAAATCACCTTAGTCATATATTGACTTTAATCATTCACCAAGTATCATCAACAAATCATAAATGCTCACATACTTGTAAACATAAAACAAGTAAACATATAAATAAACTGAGAAAACTTGCCTTGTTCGATGATATCGCTATAAATTTTCTTAACTTCTCTTTGCAAAAACCTATATAATTAAGATCACATATATACATACATTAGTTACTCATTCATGTCACATAACATGTATTTCATGTATGTATATTATGTAATAATCCGAATTTTTGTTAGTAGTTAAATATTAATTGTTAGTTCCCAGAGGGCACAATAGATCTAGAAGGGGGGGGGGGGTTGAATAGATCCTTTTTATTTCAAATACTATTCTTGTTTTCGTTGTATTGTTCATATTAGAGTATATGACAAACATAAGAATCTTTTCAAGCACAACGGAATAAGTAAAAGATTCCCTTTCATTGATATATTCATAATCATACATACATTATTCGTAGGGTTAGTTTAGTTGTAAGCAGTTAGAACATACATAGCAGTTATAGCAGTTATAGACATAATGTAAATGACATAATATAAAACACACAAGGAGTTTTAAGTGGTTCAGAGACTCAAGCTCCTAATCCACTCTTCTACTTTCAACTAGCAGGATTTCCACTAAGGAAGGGCAAGACCTAATCTCTACGATTCCTTCAAGGCCAAAGCACCTTGGGACTTCAGCACTAAGAACTCTTTAAGGCCGCCACCTTGGACTCTCTAGTTCCCTTAGAACTCTTCAAGCCCAAAGAAGCTTGGAACTTCATTTAGTCCTCTCTGAGACAAGGACCCTTTGGCCCCGCTTTGTTTAGTCCTCCAACAAGGATCCTCTTGGCCCCGCTTCATTTAGTCCTTCCGACAAGGACCCTCAGCCCTCGGGCTTCATTGAGTTGTTTGTTTGTTGTTGTTGGAGTTTGCATTGAAAGTCGCTAAGATGTCTTCATGCTCTGAACATCTTCTATCCTTAGCAAACTTGGCTTAATCATCCTTGAAGAGCAGCTTGAGTGTTGCATGATGCTCACTTTTCTTAGGTTGCTCAACTACTCCGGATGACCCCTCGATGAACCGCCTTTGAAGATCATTCTTCTTGGTACTTGATGACCGCATATGAGAGGCTTCTAAGATGACCGTAAGCTCTTCCGTAAAAAGTACTTAGAAGCTTTCTCATGCTTGACACCAAGATGGCTTTTGTGATCTCCCTTGCTGCTACTCGATGCCTTCTCATGATGGACTTGCTAAGATGACCGTAAGCTCTTCTCTATTGTACTTAGAGTCTTCCCATGATGGACATCCAGATGGCATGATGCTCTCTTTCTTGGTAGTTCGTAACACTCTTCAAGTAGTAGAACTCTCACTTCTACATAGTAGAGAACTCACACTTCTACTTCTTTCTCGATCCGACTTCCGAGTGTTCTTGGTGGATCGAAGAGTGAGCCTTCTGACTCACTATCACATGGTTTAGATCACCCACTTTCTCTCCAAAACTTATAACCCAAAGAACCTTTGATCTTTGAAGCTCTTTCTACATTTATACACCTTCCCAATCCTTCCGTTGGAAAGTAGTCGTTGGAAGCTATTCAAATGTCTTCACAGATCTCAAGTCGCTTTCGAGGTAGACCGCTTGATGTGACATGACATACTTTTTCCGACTCATAGCTTCATCGCTTCACCTACCCTCGTCGATGTATCACTTTACTATCTTGGGCGGTGTTGAAGACTTTATTTCTTCCGATTTCTTGATCGAGGTTGTCCTTTTGCATCGATGCTCCTCAATAAGCACTTGTCTCAATATTACCCTTCGATTGAACCGCTGCCAATGCTTCATCTTCAGTATCCGAACTTTACGATTCTCGATGTACGCCTTCGTGGACCTCGATCAGTAGTGTCTCTTGAAAAGGTTGCTCGTTGACTTAGAAGAGTTAACACTACGATCCCGAAGAGTGTTGATTGGATCTTCAATGTAGAACACCTCTTCCTCAGATTGCGGCAAAGACTTTAATACTTACATTTTGCTTTGAACTCGCTTTCTCGACATCGATGGCCTAATTCCTTGCTCTCGTCCCTTCTCAATTTCAAGACACTTCAGATTTGTGGAGCGTCCAAATTTTACTTTCTCCCGGGTGATCTTCCGCTCACTTATCATCAATGAACCGACCTCGCACTTAATCACTTTAGTCTTTCTCTCGTAGAGGTCGACCAAGATTCTAGGTTCACCTTCCATCGGGCCTTCTTTGTTTGAAACACTACGATCTTGGTTGCTTCCAAGATCGTTGTCTTCTATTCTCTCGACAACATCGATTAGTGACTTTTCCTTAGTCACCAATCAAGTCTTCATCGATCTCCTCAGGAAGACTTCATCACGAATGGCCTTACACCTCAATCTTAACGCCGATTGGGTTTGTGCTTAGATCTTCCGTTAGCCTCGCATGCCATTCGCTGAGTGCTCTCTCTGTTCCCTTTATCGTGGAATGCATTATTGTAGTGCCAACCAGAGGCTTCAGATTCGATATTCGGGAGTGCTCATTCGCTTGAGAATCGATTCACTCTACGATTTCTCGATTTTGACTTAGCATTGTGAGCACTTCTGTTGGAGTCGTAGTTCTGCACTCTACGATTCAGCTTTGGCTGTGCAGACACTACGATCCCGAGATTAGATCTTGACACTCTACGATTTCTCGCCTTGTGGCTTGTTGTCTTCATCCGATCTTGCCCACTCACGATCTCTCGCGATTCATTCAATTGACTCACGATCTCGTGAGTGTAGCCTACGATCCTTGTCTTGGCTTTGGCATCGATAGACTCTACGACTCGAAGTGTAGTCTACGTTTCATACTTGGCTTCGGTAGATGGTCGTTCGGCTTATAGACAGGCTGTCTCTACGATTCTGAACATGACTTCCTCAGCACACTATGATCCCGAGGAAGCTCTTCTCGACACACTACGATCCTTCTTCGTTTCCCCTAGAATTCTACGAACCTTGAGATCTCACTATCTTGCATACTCCTATTCTGCCTCGATAGCTCCCGAGTTAACTCTGACTCTCCCGCGGCATACTCGACTTCACAGCAAAGGTTCAACGATCGACATGTTTCATCTATTACATCATCGATCAACCTAACAAGCTTGATCTTTCTATATTTATAGTCCTTGTACATCATTTCTTTTTAAGGACTTTACAAAGTCGCTTTTGCTTATATATGATCAACCTAACATATTTGATCAATTCATTCTAAGTCCTTGTACATATATTTCTATTATCTATCAAAGGACTTTACAACTTTTCTTAATGCAAGCATACTTGCATATTATTCATTCATATACATATATATCATAATCAAATCATATGTAAATAGGAATAGCATTCACATGCTTATTCCCTCGACAATCTCCCTATTTGATTATGCAAAAACAATAAGTGCATATGCATGTTATGAATGAATCTTATATACAGTGAGCAGCTGTATTTCTAAAACAGTTAATCATGAATGACTTTTATATTGATATGGCAATTTATACATTAAGACATTCTACATCCTAGATCCAGAACACATTCCTAACAGATTAGAGATGTACCTCCTTGGCTCCTTGTGTTTCCAGGATGCTTGCTGTTGATCAGCTATTCATCTTTTTCTGCTTCTTGTTTTTGCTCCCCTTCTTTTGATGACCTTTTATCTTTGCTTGATTCCCCTTCATCACCTTTCTGATCTGGCTCCCATTTAGCTTCTATGAATTTGGTATCATCATCTTCAGGCTCCCCCTCAGATGATAATTCTTTATCTGCTGTTGCTTTCTTCTTCTTTGACTTCTTCTCCCTTAACCCTCTACTTTTCTTTTGGTGCCTCTTGTTCCTCTTCTTTCGTCGCCTCTTTTTCTCCCCCTTTTTGTCATCAATCATTTGAGAGAGCTTCTCCATGTTGGACATAAGTTGCTCCATCAGGTAGGAGGAGTTGGTAATTTCAAACTTTAGTTCTTGCTGGCCGAGCTCAAGTTGTACTGAGAAGGTCTGCCTCATATCATCAATCTTGTCAGAGAGGGCTTCGATCTGCTTTGCATTGGCCTCCTGAATTTGTAGAGTTACTGCCTTCTGATCTTGGATGGCCTTCTGATAGATGCTATCTCTCTCTTGGAGTTTGAGAGATACATCAGCCAAGATAGCTTGAAGCTAGTGCTGGAAGGAATCATCTCCTCTATCTTTGCTTTATTTCGATTCTTCATCGAGCATAGATATCTTCTTGCTTAGATCATCAGAGCTCTTCAGTAGTTCCTGCTCCAAAGCAGTTTGATCCTCTTGATTGGCAGCTTCAGGTTGAGCAAAGGATTGGACTCTACGATCATCATCTTTGGACAATTTTTCAAATGTTTAGATAATCTGAACAATCGTGGAGTACCAATTGCTTGTGGAGGATGATGGAGTGGACCGATAGCAATGTTTTGATCATAAGGAGGCTTCGAGATTGGGCTTGAACACCATCACCGTAGAATGAATGTACTTCTACGATCAACTCCTTGGTCATAACCCTTCTTCCTTCGTAATCTACTTCTACGATCGTAGGGGATGTAGAGATTTTTCAATTTTGTCGATAGACCTCAAGTGAGGTCGGTTTGTTATCATCTTGGTAGCATAAGTTTTACCCTTGAAAGTTTTGGGCTACCAGCCCATACTTGGAAAAGTCTTGTAACACCAAATTTCAAGTAACTTCCATCTTCTTCAAGAAAGGCCTTCAACTAAGGCATTGATTGGAAGAACCATCTCATCAAGAAATCATCGTGGTTGTAGAGAATGGTCAGGCAATCCATTTCCATGTTGTTCCAGCTTCTTGACTAAGTCAAAGGAGGTCCATTCTTACTATTCTCGACCGTTCACCTCCATGGTTTACCCATCCGTCAGAGGAGTTTCGATGGTTCATTAGGAACTTCTACCACAATTCTCTTGGTAAATTTTTGCAGTGAGAGAACAGGTGAAGTTCTCGAAGTTTTCGATTCCCGATCTTTAGAGTTGGAATCATTTCTCGCTTTTTTCTTCTCGTAACCGTAACTGCTAAGATCACCTTCAAAGAGAGAGGTCTTCTTGTTGCATTTCATGTTCGTGACTCTTCTTGATCATCTTCATGAAAAAAATCCTTCTTCAAATTTCATTATCTCGAACTTTCTTCAAAGAGTCTTTCCTTTGATTCTTCTTCAACATTCTTCTTCAAAGATCTTCTCCCGGGATACAGATTCATCATCACTTAATTCAATGATGGCATTTGATTGGCCACCGTTCCTTTTGGAGGCAAACTGGGCTTGCAGCCTGTAGCTTCTCCTTCTTTGTGGAGGTTCAATTATTGGAGACACTGACTCTTCTTCTTCTTCTTCGCCTCATTACTTCTTCGAGATCATCAAGAGGGAGCAGCTTTTTCTTTCGGATCATTACTTCCCGAGTCATCATGAGGGACATTTTCGAGGGACATTTTCATCTTCTTCTTCGAGCAAAGATTTTCCACCCATTCTCCGGGCTCGTTGGGGCAAAGGGCATTTGGGGATATTCTTTGGTCACTTTGAATTTCTTTTTCATCATCAAAGTGGCTTCTCTGAGAATTTTCCATGGGGCTTGAGCACTTTTCTTCATCAGCAGATTCCGTACTTTCTTTCATCATATCAGCTTCATTCTCATTGCTGAATGCTGACTGTGGGGACTGGATCACATTTTCAGTTTCTTTCTCTTCTGCTGACACTACTTCCCTTTCTTCAGCAGATGTATTGATTTGAGAAGCTAAGGCTGGTTTGTCATTCACCTTAGCTTTCTTGCTGACTGGCCCTTGAAAGCAACCTGCTCCTTCTTCTTTTGTGGTCTCAGCAGGTTTGGGCCTTTTCTTCCTTATCTTTGTTCAAGGAGGAGACTCTCCTAGGTGGGGCCTGGGCTTTCTTCACATCACCAACTCTTTTCACCACTTTTGATTTCTTCCTGGTCAGTGTGATTTCAAATTACCGCAGAGAGTCACCGGACTCAGAGCTCTCTGTCTTTACTATCTTTCTCTTCTTTGTAAAGGCTCTACTGCTGCTCCCAGCTGTCAGCCGTTTGTTCTCTTTGGGATTCTTCTTCCATTTCTCAAATAACTGTGGAGACATCACCTTGTGCACATTCAAGGCTTCTCCTCATCTTCCTTGATTTTTCCTCCTAATTTCTTTTTTCGAATGATACTCAAAGAACCTTCCATGAAATACCTTGGTCGTGGGCTTCTTCTCAACCTTCTCTCTACCCATTTGAGATCTCGATCAAACAAGATAGCTCCAAAGTCGATTTGTTTCTTCAAAACTATTGGTTGACATGATTTTCAATCACCGGTCGATCATCGTGTCATGTGCAAAGTGTTCTTACATAGTATGCACTTTCCAACTATTTCAAAGAAGGAACTCATATTGCTCAGAAACTCCTTCTTCTTCATGTCCTTGAAACTAGGGTTTCTTTGATACCCCATAACTTCCTTTTGCTAGTTTAAAGTTGACATTATCAAGGTTCTTTAGCCCTTGTTAGGAAAAACTAGGCATTGATTGAGGTCAAAGATTTTAATCAAGAGACCGACCTTTAACCTTGGTAGTTAGAGTTTCAAATTTATAGAGTCGCTTGAGTAGAATTCTTTAACCAAAGTTGCAGAGATGTGAGTATTTGCCTCAAGGCATTCTCAAAATCCACCTTCTTTACAAGCTCGAGAATGTCCCCGAACTTCTTTTCAGATTTCTCAAACGATTTTATTCCAAGCTCAATACCAAAGAATCATTTGCCGGCTTTTCCATTTTGAGTAGTTTGAAGAAAGTGGGTATTAGATATAGAGAAGTTTATGTGAGATGGTTGTCCTGCGGTTGGTAAGGCTCGAGGTTAACTCGATTTTGCTCTTGAAAAGCTTTCTAGGGTTTTAAAAAGGGAGGAGAAAGGTTCGATATCTTTTTGGTAACTCGCTCTGCAGATTTGAACTTGTCTTTATGGCAGCCCTTCTAACTCGTGATACTCTCGAGATGTGTCAATCATATTAGTTGCACGTTGCCCAATAATGAGTCAGAATTCCCCATAACTTTTCAGTTATTAAAGGAGTGGACGCTTAATTATCGTGGCTTTGACCGTTGACCTTTTGCTTTGTAGAGAGTAACATGATGAGATAGCTATAGACTCTACGATTTCATTTGTTGACTCAACGATCAATTTCGAGAGATGCCGCAGCGATGTCTTCGCTCTTTCCTCCTTACTTCGATGCAAAAGATAGCTCAATCATCGATGTATTTGAACTTATCTCCTCGACTTGAATGGCTTAAGCAGATGTCTCATTCTTCATGCTCCGTGTGAATTGAGTACCTTTGGTAGAACTATGATCGTTGAGTTGTCTTCTACGATCGCCGCTGCAGCTTGACTCACGATCATTTAGTCCTTTTCAAACTCAACTCTACGATCGTCGACCGACTTGGTTCTTTTGAGATGAACTCGATCAAGCATTCCTTCGTGATAAGGTAGCTCGGAAGGGCCAACCTCTTAGAGTGAGCTAAGGGTCGTTTGTCCCCGAGGCGCTCTTCGGATGAAGTACTAAAACAAAGGATTTTCAATGACATCTCATTAGATCTTTTCTCGATGGGGAGGTCTTTCTACCACCTTCCGGATATCTAGAATGTCAAATCGTGGTGTCCTTCTTCTCTTACATTACGATCATGTGTTTGATCGTAGGAACTTCACGATTATGAATTGGGTGGTTGAAGGGTTATTAGTAGTACGTTTTGAGACGTTCCTACTGACTATGGATCTTCATTTGGTTCATCAGCCACAAAGTTTTGGGACTCTATAACTGGTACATCTCTTCCAGGTTTAATAGTGTCATATTCCTTAATGTATCACCGCTTCCCCATTGTTGATGCTTGTTTCTCGTGATAGATGTGATTCCTTCTTCATGTTCATTTTGAAGGTCGCCCATCATTTCTCCTCTTCCGATCGGAATCATCATCGTTGCTTTGTTTTCCTTGTATCGTAGAGATGAGTATTTTCAAGATTGATCACTCTACGATCATTTGACAACACTATGAACATAGTCTTCTTTGATAGTCCTTTGTTTTGAGAAGTTCTACATCGTAAAGAACTCCTTTTGTCTTAAGCTCAATGATCTTCTGTTGTGAGCTTCCCTTGAGGATCCTTTCCATAAAGCATATCTCTTTTGATATGAGCATATAGAATCCTCTTTATCTTTTGTTGCATGGCATGCTCCCATATACAGATTTGCAGCCATGTGAGCTCCATTCCAGTTAGCTCAGAGGGTCTTCAAGGACAGGCTTGAAAATATAGGAACTTTATCAGACTCATTTCTGAACAGCCCTTAGCCTTCTCACTTGGTAGTATCTTCTTGATCAAGTCTTCGCTTCATCATTCCTTAGAGTGGTCGACCGAACCAAACACCTCTGAGTGTTTAAATATATTTCTATTTTTGGTACCCATAGTTGAATGGGTCCTGCTAGGTTAGATTTTTAAACCCCTGTTCTTATTATTTGGATAATCATCATATTTATCATCAACAGACATATCCAGACATGCAACTATCTTACGATAATATATTTCGAGATGCAAGCTGGTGAGTGTGTGTGAGATATGGAATTTAATAACACACTCTCTATCTATGATGGTTTCATCATTTACTGGGTTATGTTCACAATGTTTAAGTGTTCACGGAGTGTGAATCAACTCTACGATTTATGAGTATCTAGTTGATTTATGGATGTGATCAGTTTCTACAAATCAGCAAGATCCTCTTGTGGAACTGATCATTCTCTGTGTGTTGTCAAACACTTAGAACATAGGCTTGTACATACATACTAGCACATCAACAATGATTACTTAACATAAAAATCATTTGGTTTGTGATACTCTTATGATCTATTTTAGATTTTCTTCAAGATGTCATCTTCAGCCTAAAACTTGGTTAAAGAAAACGTTTGTAGACATTTGAATTTTCCATCTTCAGACTACTTTCTCTCTTCACCTTTTTAGGTAGATTATGATTTCTTGATGTATCACCGCTATATAGTTCATAGGATGGTGCAAATATGATGTATACATTAATAATGGTGAGGAATCGCACCTTTTACCGCCGCTTTCTTAACAATCATTTACCTTAGATATACCGAAGTTCGTATCATGTACATAGCATAGCTTTTCACTTTTGCTCCTTTCATCAATCAAATGTTGATGATGAATGCTTTCTTTGACTCTTTGTCACCGATGTCCCTTGCTTTCTTTCTCTCATCCGTTTGAAAGATCTTCTTTCTCCTCTCGATCAACAAGATTGATTCTTCATTTTTCGAGATGAATGCTTTACTCTTTGTCACCGATGTCCCTTTTCTTTTCTCTCATCCTGGTCTTCGTGATAACAAGATTGGTCTTGTTGATATAGCATATAGCAATCGAGGATATGGACCAATCTGAAAGCAGCCTTTTAGTGTATACACATTTTTACCTATACACAATATTTCCAACGTGTGAGCTCTTCTCAGATATAACAAGTTACTCACTACTAAACTAAGTTTAGAACAATGTTAGTGCCTGGGATCAGACTCAAAGCGATTAGGTTTTGAATATAGCATGAGAACCTGCTCTGATACCAATTGTTAGTTCCCAGAGGGTAAAATAGATCTAGAAGGGGGGTTGAATAGATCCTTTTTATTTTAAATATTATTCTTGTTTTCGTTGTATTGTTCATATTAGAGTATATAACAAACATAAGAATCTTTTCAAGCACAGCGGAATAAGTAAAAGATTCCCTTTCTTTGATATATTCATAATCATACATATATTGTTCCTAGGGTTAGTTTAGTTGTAAGCAGTTAGAACATACATATGCGCTTATAAAGTAGCTTATAGACATAATGTAAATGACATAATGTAAAACACACAAGGGGTTTCAAGTGGTTCGTAGACTCAAGCTCCTAATCCACTCTTCTACTTTCAACTAGCAGGATTTCTACTAAGGAAGGGCAAGACTCAATCTCTACGATTCCTTCAAGGCCGCAGACTTTGGGACTTCAGCTCACTAAGAACTCTTCAAGGCCGCAGCACTTTGGGACTCCTCTAGTTCCCTAGAACTCTTCAAGCCCAAAGCAGATTTGGAACTTCGCTTAGTCCTCCGACAAGGACCCTTTGGCCTCGCTTTGTTTAGTCCCTCCCACAAGGACCCTCTTGGCCCTCGCTTCATTTATTCCTCTAGACAAGGACCCTCAAATGTCTTGGCTTCGTTGAGTTGTTTGTTTGTTGTTGATGGAGTTTGTCTTTGAATCGCTAAGATGTCTTCATGCTCAACATCTTCTATCCTTAGCAATTTGGTTGATCATCCTTGAAGAAAGAGCTTGAGTGTTGCATGATGCTCACTTCTTAGGTTGCTCAACTACTCCTGGATGACCCTTGATGAAAACGCCTTGAAGATCATTCTTCGTGGTACTTGATGACTGCACATGAGAGGCTTCTAAGATGACTGTAAGCTCTTCTATAAAGTACTTAGAAGCTTTCTCATGCTTGACACCAAGATAGCTTTTGTGATCTCCCTTCTTGCTACTCGATGCCTTCTCATGATGGACTTGCTAAGATGACCGTAAGCTCTTCTCTATTGTACTTAGAGTCTTCCCATGATGGACATCTAGATGGCATGATGCTCTCTTTTCTCTCGGTAGTTCAGAACACTCTTCAAGTAGTAGAACTCTCACTTCTACATAGTAGAACTCACACTTCTACTTCTTTCTTGATCCGACTTCTGAGTGTTCTTGGTGGATCGTAGAGTTAGCCTTCGGACTCACTTTCACATGGTTTAGATCAGTCCACTTTCTCTCCAAAACTTACAACTCCAGCAGCCTTTGATCTTTGAAGCTCTTCTACATTTATACACCTTCCCAATCCTTCCGTTGGAAAGTAACCGTTGGAAGCTATTCAAATGTCTTCACAGATCTCAAGTTGCTTGAGGTAGATCGCTTGATGTGACATGACATACTTTTTTCGACTCAGTAGTTCATCGCTTCACCTACCCCGCCGATGTATCACTTTACTATCTCAGGCAAGTGTCAAGACTTTATTTCTTCCGATTTGTTAATCGAGGTTGTCCTTTTGCATCAATGCTCTCAATAAGCACTTGTCCAAATATAACCCTTCAGATTGAACCGCTGCCAATGCTTCGCCTTCGTGTATCCAAACTCTACGATTTTGATGCACGCCTTCGTGGACCTCGATCGTAGTGTCTTGAAAGTGTTGCTTTCGTTGACTTAGAAGAGTTAACACTACGATCCTCAAGAGTGTTGATTGGATCTTCAATGTAGAACACCTCTTCCTTGTATTGTGCAAGGCTTCAATACTTCGCTTTGCTTCGATCGTTTCGATAATCGATGGCCTAATTCCTTGCTCCGTCCCTTCCTCAATATCAAGACACTTCAGATTTGTGGCGCGTCCAGCTTGCTTTCTCCTGGTGATCTTCCGCTCACTTATCATCAATGAACTGACCCTACACTTAATCACTTTAGTCTTTCTCTCTCGGGTCGACCAAAGATCTCAGGTTCACCTTCCATTAGTTCCTTCTTTGTTTGGCAAACACTACGATCTTGGTTGCTTCCAAGATCGTTGTCTTCTCTCTCTCTTGATAGCCATCGATTAATCGATTTTTCCTTAGTCACCAACAAGTCTTCATCGATCTCCTTGTGGAAGACTTCATCACGAATGGCCTTACACCTCAATCTTAACACTGATTGGGTTTGTGCTTAGATCTTCTGTTAGCCTGCATGCCATTCGTTGAGTGCTCTCTGGTTCCCTTACTGTGGAATGCATTATTGTAGTGCCAACCAGAGGCTTCGTATCTTTGGATATTCTGGGAGTGCTCATTCATTGAGAATCGTATCTACTCTACGATTCTGACTTAGCATTGTGAGCACTTCTGTTGGAGTCGTAGTCCTGCACTCTACGATTCAACTTTGGCTTTGCAGACACTACGATCCCGAGATCAGATCTTGACACTCTACGGTTTGTACCTTTGGCTTGTTATCTTCATCCGATCTCGCCCGACCACGATCTCTCTCAGATTCATTCAAAGGACTCTCTGCGATCTCGAGTGTAGCCTACGATCCTTGTCTTGGCTTTGGCATCGATAGACTTCTACGACTCGAGTGTAGTCTACGCTTCATACTTGGCTTCGGTAGATGGTCGTTCGCTTATAGACCAGCTGCTTCCTCTACGATTCTCAACACGACTTCCTCAAAGACACCACGATCCCGAGGAAGCTCTTCTCGACACACTCACGATCCTTCTTCGTTTCCCCTGGAAGTCTACGAACCCCGAGATCTCACTATCTTGTATACTCCAATTCTGCCTCGATAGCTCCCAAGTTAACTCTGACTCTCCTGGCAGACTACGACTTCTGGTGCAGTGCTCGACGATCAGACAAGCCTATCTATTACATCATCAAATCAACCTAACAAGCTTGATCTTTCTATATTTATAGTCCTTGTACATCATTTCTTTTTAAGGACTTTACAAAGCTATTTTGCTTATGTAGGATCAACCTAACATATTTGATCAATTCATTCTAAGTCCTTGTACATATATTTCTATTATCTATCAAAGGACTTTACAGCTTTTCTTAATGCAAGCATACTTGCATATTATTCATTCATATACATATATATCATAATCAAATCATATGTAAATAGGAATAGCATTCACATGCTTATTCCTGACATTAATTTTATTTTTTGCAAAATTATTCGGAGCGAGAAGCTACTTAGGAGATGGAGGAGTCTATTCGAACGGAGTATCCGTATCTTTTTGATAATGATGTATGTTCATTCTTTTGATTCCGGGGACGGAATCCTTTTTAAGGGGTAAGTAATGTAATACCCGAAAAAAAAATTTTATATTCTTAAAACATATTGTTTGGACTTTGTCTTTTATTTGAGTCAAACTTGTTATTTAATTTATTTATAATAAGTATGTGGTTACATTAATTTGGGTATTTAAACTAATTGAGTCAAACTAATTTTTAAGTATTTAAGTTTGGCTTGTTAAACTAGTTGAGCCCAAATTAAGGTGATGGGTTTTAAAAAAACCAAATTAGAATAGGAGTAATATATTAGGTTAAATTCCTTCCTAATACATATACTGACATAATCGACTAAAGAGGGTTTCTAAGTAGCAAGAAACGAAGAGGAGGCGGAAGAAAGACTGTGGAATAAAAGAAAATTTGGGAACAAGATTGTGAGACTATATTCGACATAATCGTATCGCCAAAAGGTAATTATTAAATATATTTTTTCTACTATAACAATGATATTTTTTTAAGAGTATATACATACTATAATATTCAGACGTATAGATTGTAAATCGACGTAATATTGGTGTAACCTTGATTGATGTAGAAAGAGTATACATTAAAGGATCTAAGAAAATTTTCTATTATTACATGTCGTAGCTAATAGTGCGAATTTGTTACAGTGAAAAGTATCCCAATTGAACTACTTTTATACTAATTCATCAGAATCAAAATTGGTACCATACAATCTTTTACGACAGTGATACATTAGATTGGCACATATATTTTAATTCGATTGAAAAGTTATTGAATGTTTAAAAAGATTATTATGCCTTGCAACATCATATCAGGTTTTAAGCTTTGAAAAAGGTGGCATAATGAAAAGGTTTTAAGCTTTGAAAAAGGTGACAGGAGGAAAATGTTTGTAATATTCAATAAATAAATAAAACAAAAAATATAAAAAAATTTACACTTAATTAGTTATTTAATTAATGATCTTGCGTGATTTGGTAATTATATAGATCGGATTGAGGAGGTCTAGAAGTGTGATACTTGTGTTTAGTGAATTATTTCAGTATTATATTCAGGTACGGATTCCGTACTCCACTCCTTTGATTATTGTTGCATTCTTTGTATCTCGTGATATCTCGTCATTCGTTTCATTTTCTTATAATTCTATTGGCACTCCTAAGTAGAAAGTAGATCTTTGATACTTTGGCTTTATTCAGTAATTTAAACTCCTTTTCTTCTATTACAATTTGTATATATTCTATAATTTTCCAACGATACTCTTGTTAAATTTAATTAATTTGTTTTGTTACTCGTTTCAAATTTGGATATTATTTCACATAATTGTTTCCTGTGAAATAAATATATTAGTTTCATTTTGGAGTTGATACATATGACTCGTAATTGTACTCTTTGAATTAGGATATCACGTTTAGTATTTATTTTTCATAATTATAGAGCGGTACATGTTGCTACATTCTTTTTGAGACCTTGTGACTATAATTTGATTTAGTTCAACATGTACATTTAGAACCCTTTTGTTGGTATTATGTCACATGTGTTGAGACATGATATTTTTGTTAGAATATACCGTAGGGTATACCTGAGCTATAACCACCTGTGGGGGTACCACAGGCATGTCTTTTTGGCACGAGAGACATGACACTTTCTATGGCGGTGTGATTAGTCCACGGTGTCTCCGTTTGAGCTCCGGAGGAAGTGGGCCATTTGGTGTTTTGTTGTGGGAGGCGTATAGGTTAACCCTAGTTTTCTATTCTGCGGATTTGTAATGTTGTGCCAAACACACCTATCCGATTTGTATACATTTGGATTCGCGGTCTAATGTGTGAATTGCCTGTGTAACATTATTTTGACTTGCTTGTGTGGCAAGGTATATTTATGAGCTCATTCGGTATGAAATAACACTCAACCATTTGATTCAGCCTATTATTTCATTGTATTAGTTTCGTTTGTTTCTGTCCAGTTCAATTATTTGAGTTAGTTATTTCAGTTCGTTAGTTCTTTACTCTTCTATTAGTTTCATTAATTCTGTTGATTCAGATATATTCCATTCAGATCTTTGGAGATTATATTTTCTTTAGTATTTATACTTGAGGCTTTGTTCAGTATTTTGTCTCAGTTGATTTCGTATATCAGTTGTATATCTTTTGTATATCTATATCCGTACTGAGCAATTGGCTCATGCTGTGTTTTTCTTCCGGCAAATTTGTAGGGGTGATTCAGGGCTAGTGTGATGTGAGAGTTGCCTTTGACCATCAAAGTTGATTTGATTTTAAGTTTTGATTATTTTGACCCTGATTAGAGAATTGTATTTAGTACTTTATTAATGGATCACCATTATTAATATTTTGAAGTTATTAGTGCTGTGTTTACTAATTTTGAGATTTTGTTGTACTTTGCACGTGACCTCCCTTTCCTTTTCGGGAAGGGGGTGTTACATATTAAATCACCACATAGACCACACGATGTTTTTTATTAACTAATATTTTCATTCTCATCTTGAAATCCTTTCGCGTTCCTTTAAAATATTTTGGTTGTCGTAACTACTTTATGCCAAAAAGACTTTGGCATAACTTTAACATATCAATATTGTATACTTTTTGTTTATAAATTATTTATAACCAATTTCACGAACAACTCGAGGTTATATAGCGTACTTGCTCTTTCTCTTTCTCTTGCGTATTCATAGCTTATCTTTCGATTTGAATCTTTTTGAAGCTTTTATTTGACATAATAGTTTTAGATTCCAAATATTTCAAAATAGCTTTTGAAATATAAAACTATTATGTTCATTATTCATAACCTATTTGATTGACAATTTGCAAATTTGAGGTTACGTAACATGCATAGCTTTATTTCAAACAACTCTACAAGCCACCTTTACTTTCGCGAGTATCCTACATGAATTGTATTCCCATTTTGTGTGTATATTTGCTTTACACGCTTAACGAATACATATTAATGAAATATATATTCTTCACGTATATACTTCAATTACAAAGTAAAGTCATATCTCATTCGCTTAGCTCATAGATATACATATGATATCTATTCATTTTATGTATGTACATAACTTATGATTATAATTATTTATTCATGTACCTACATATGCCATTTAACAAACTTTTGATTTCTTTTTCATAATCTTTGTTTTGTATATCGAAAACCATTTGTTTTCGATGTATATCTTTTGTCAATTTTCATTTGGTATAGTATCTTTACATTTAAGGTAGCTTTTAACGGTGCCAACGTATTCCTTCTATAATTCATTACATAAACGATTCGTATTATATACGCAAACTCAAGAGTATATAAGATGTACGTGTGTATCTATATAATCCAATAGGTTCTTTCAACATCCCTTGTTTTTCGTTTTTAAAAAACTTTTATATTCATTTAGAACCTTTTAGACTTTGGCTTTCTTTAGTCATTATTTGCTCAAAAGGTTTTAACATAGCTTTTAGCACATTAATACGTTATATATGTGGTTACGAACCATTTATAACCCATTCCATGAACATTCCATCCCTTAATTTGTAAACTCAATGTTAAATAGTATATTTGTGATTTATTTTGCATATTTATAGCTCATCTTTTGACTGGAACGAGTTTATACATTAGGTAACTATTATATTGTGTTATACTTTCATAGTAATTCATTACCATGAGTTAAACTTGATAAAATTACCAAAAATGCATCGCGGAACCAACTGGCCAAACAACCTAACACTGCTAGCAGTTGGGCCTCGCGTGGTCCCGCGTGGCTCAACCGGGCTAGATGTTATATCTTTTAAACCACTCGTTCATATGTTTTGAATTTTGGATATGTTTTAGGTAATATATCAATCTAATTATAAAAATAATAATCCAAGCATTACAAGAAACCTAAATTGCCAGAACCACGAGCCAAAACCAGCTGGGCGAACTACACAGCCCGAGCGATTAATCCATTGTATGCTGGTCAATGGGTGCAACGATGCCCACTTGGTCATTTCATAACGAAATGCCTAGTTTGCGCATTTTTTAACTTTTCACTCGTAGTTCAGATTGCAACCAATTTTTGATATGATATAAATACCATAGTAAACTATTTTAAAAAAAAATGCAAACTACCCATTTCGGACCTCATAAGCAGTGTAAAACATGCCCCAAAAATGTCCACTCGTAACAATTTTCAAATTTGTTTTCAACCTGACCCTGTTGTGCTAAAACAGTCATAACTTCTTCGTTTCAAAATATTTTTGAGCGATTCTTGAGCCCACGCGAAGCTAACTTACGGGACTACAACTTTTATTCTTTGACCATTTTCAAATTTGTAAGACAAAATTCCAGAAAATTCGTACACGGGGCTGGTTAGAATCTGATTTCCAGATTTTGGATAGATTCGACGCATTTACTTTAAACGGTCATAACTCTTTACTCCGAAGTCGGAATTAGTCTGTTTTGTAGTCTATGGAAACCTTATTCAGAGTACTATACTTCCTCAAAAGCCTAGAATTTTCGGAACAATCTAGATATTTCCGAATTTGTCTTTTAAGGCCAGCAGTCCACTAGTTTTTCGGACTTTGACATGTTTTACTAAAACATTTACTATAAACTCGTTTTAGCTTCTTTTCGATTCATTCCAATTGGCCTGCAACTTTCTCATATCTTTAGATCATACTACAACTTACCAATTAAAGTTTTACTCTTACAAAGATTTTTATGATATAGAACAGAAGGCTAAAAAAATGTGTTCAACAATGTATCATTTAAACTCAACTTGTTTCCCAACTCCAAAGCTCAATTTGAATATGTTTTCACACACTCCATCAACTTGAGTTAAATTTTAACTTGGGTGTGTACATTATCTAACAGAACTTTGATCAATTCTCATGTATTCACATGATGTTCTCATTGGGTTATTTTGACAAACATCTTGCCTACAATGCATAAAAGGACAGATTTTATATATATTGGTACACGGTTCAACCATGTAATTCCATCCTTATTACTCCACACAATCAATACCACATCCCATCACGACATTTAATAACCCAAGCACAACAGTTCTATCATTCTACGCATATCTACTTACTTATTTTTATGAACACAGAGGAAACGGCTTACCTTACTTGCTTGCTTGAATGTAACTACTTCAAGCTTACTTAAATTATAGTTTCAATCCCTTCATTGACAACAATTGATGCAATCCTCCTTACACCTTAGTTTCTAATTACAGCTCATGGCTCCACTTCTTGGAGGATATGGTTTTTTTTTTCTTTAATGGGAATTGAAAGAATTTCTTTGGGTGCTAGTAGTTTGTAATAATTAAGAAGAGATTAAAAGGAAATTGTTTGGGACGGAAGTGAGAGAGCAGTAATTGGCTGAGAGATGATGAGAGTTTTCTTTCTCAATATCACTATCACTAAATCTATGGTGTACGAGAATTTATGCATTAATATTTTATACTGTGATGTTACCGTGCAATAAATTAATGTATTATTTGGTGTTTCGAGTGATAATTCGGGCACTCTTGTTGTATCACTATAGGATGCAAATATATCAAAATCCTATTTTTAATTATTATGGTTCCTGTCTTTATCGTGATATAAATAAATTAAGAAAATATCACAATAAAAGAAAACATTTTATAGTAATAAATATATCATATTTAAATGTGCATTAATATCAATAAATCTATGGCGTATGAAAATTTATGCATTAATGTATTATACCGTGAAGTTATTGTGCAATAAATTAATAAATTCTTGGGTGTTTCGAGTGACAAATACACGGACACGCTAGCAGAGTTATATCGTTATGGGACGCGAATATATCAAAATCCTATTTTTAAATATTATAATTAACTAGTCCATGATATCGTGCATGTTTTTCTATAAAATCATTGTATTTTTTCTTTACATTCTTTCGTCCCTGCGATAAAAGTTTTCCATGACTTTTCACGATATTAAGAAAGCACGATTTAAATAACAAAATCGCCCATAATAATGTCATTAAATACGGAGAGAGAATTAGAATAAAAAAAGTATGAGATATTTAATGCTACGGGTATAATAGGAAGATATGTGTAAAAGTTTGGTTATTAAAGGAAAATGAACATTTAACATAGGACAACCTAAAATAGTAATAAAGACTTTTATCATGGGACGAAGAGAGTATTATACAATGCTAATATACTAATATAATAATAATAATAATATATTAATATTGTGTACGATGATTTTTATGAAAAAAAATATATTTTCTTCTAAAACATATTATTTAATTAATAATGTATACCTAATCACTAATGAAAATTAAATAAACATAAAAAATCTATGATAATAGCTCATCTATTTGTATAATTTAAATGATAGCACTCATCTTTAAATTAATGATTTTTTTATTTTCATCTATTTATGTAATTGTAAAATCTTATTTAAATTCATATAGTTATACTTATATATATATATATATATATATATATATATATATATTATAATAAAAAAATAATTTTATATATTAAATATTATTTCTATCAAGAATATGAACTTTAAAGAGCACTAACAAAATTAAATTTTTTATGAGAATAAGAAAATGTAATAAATAGATAATTATGATAGTATGAATAAAATTTTGAAATCAAATAAAACATGAAAATGTCTTTTTTCCCTAAATTTGGTGGTTGAAGGGCTATTTACAAATTTCAAGGTTGACAGATCATTTTTATGCTATTCATTATATATATATATATATATATATATATATATATATATATATATAATAATTTATATAATTAAATATCATTGTTAAAAGAGTATGAATTTTAAAGAAAAGTAAATATTTTTATGAGAATAACAAATAGTGATAAATAGATAATAACGATAGTAAGAATATAGATGAAAATATTTTGAAATACAATAAAAAGATTTTAGAAAAAATAGTTTATTTCCTAAATTTTAGGTTTATATTTCTAAATTTTAGGGTGACCTTTCCTAAGTTTTGGGTTGAGAGACCATTTTGTACTTTTAATTATATACAAGCTCATCATTCATCAACCTCGTGAGAAAGATAGAAAGTATGGATAATGGTTTATTATATTATTAAATAGGTAAATATTAGCTAGAATTTTAAGAAGATAATTGTAGTTATTAAATTATTAAATATTTATTTAAGTAATATATATTGAATTATATTTAATAGGTTATTAAGTTAAACATTTGAATAGAGTGTGTTAGAACAATTGCATATTTTAATTTGATGATGATATGATAATGTATTTGTGTAATCGGTATTTTTTGTAAAGTACTTAAGAGTAAAATCAATGTAAAATGACTTAGAAAAAAATATCAAGCTTGTTAGGTTGATCTATCAAAAGAATTGAATGTATAGATGATAGGAAAAGAAACGATCGTAGAGTTGATTAAACGATTGTAAAACTTCTTTGTGCAATCGTAAATTTATTTGAAGATCGCAAAGTCAGTCAGTCTATCACACATCATTCAGTTCAAGATCGCGGAGTGTGCCAGGAATCGTAAAACTAAATTATGATCACAAAGTATGCAGAAGAATCTCAGAGTCTGCTAAGGAATCATAAAGTTTATTGAAGATCATAAGGAAAGACAAAGATCGTAGAACACATAAAGAATCATAGAGCACGAAAAATTGTAGAGTCAGTTTTGTTAAACATGTTAGGTTTGTAATGTCCATGGACATAGAATCAAATTGCATTTAAACAACTGAAGTATATCAACATTTAAACAACGGAAGTATAATAGAGAAATCAAGTATACATGACAATACTTCATATCAAAACCAATCAGCAAATTCCTCATCAATCATCAAATCTTAAACTGTTATCACTAATATAGTGCGTGTGTGCTCAACAACTACGCTAACTGATACATAATCAAATTTAACACATAATAGGTCTCTTTGAAGGCATCATACAGTGTAAATTCAAGAAATTCAAAAATAATCAAGATCCAACTAAAATAAAACAATTACCAATAATATCAAGTGTCAAAATAGGGTATTTATGCTTTATTTTTCATCTACGAGGGATTTTTTGCTCTTATTTCCCATTTTAATCATTTTTATAGACATGGCTATGCAGTGTCTTATTCCCTTAGGCTTTTCAATGCTACCTTAACGAAGCTTTAATTAACGGCTCCCGCACCATTAAGACCTTAGTATTAGGTGTAAAGACAATCCCCTCAACTTCTTACTTACTCAAGTAACAAAGGCCACAAAACTAGACAAGCATGCCATGGTGTTTATTCTTTTTTTTAATATAAGCTTATATACCCCAATTTTTTCCCCAAACTTAGGTTCTTGCTTAACTTTAGCCTTCATTGCCTATCCTTGTCATTCTTTCATTTGAACTAGCATTATCCTTTAGAGGTCCATTATGTATCAATTTGACTTTAATCAGTCAACATAGTTATTAATACTGTGCTAACCTTGTTATATCAGTTTCAAACAGGAAAATATTCAATTCATAACAGAAAATTCCATCAAAGTTCTAATAGTTAGTACTATACTTGCTTACTCAAAGTCAGTCTCATCATTGGCCAAAATAGACTATACTATCTAACAACTGGACTCATGCAAGATAACACAACACTTAACTAAAATTTTTGTGATTTTTTTAGATACATGAAATAAAAAGAAATAGACATTAATAAAAACTATTTACAACTACACTATTATGAAAACTATTATGCAATTAGACTATATGAATGCAACATATAATGAACCTAAAACTAAACATGACAACTTATTCAAAAACTATAACAACTAAATTAAACATGCAATAAAACTAAACTTAACTCCCTCAAACTTGACAATTACAATGTCCTCATTGTAAATATATTGAAATAAAAGAACAGAGGACTTCCCTGTAATCATCTAAGATTGAGGTGGTGGCAGTTATGGCTCATAACGTTAGCGCTCTTCATTGTCAAAATCAGAAGGTGGGAATTGTGGCATTAGCTCGAGCTGCTGGTATGGAAACTGAGCATTTGGGTTTAGATTTTGGAGGGTCGCGTTTAAAGAGGCGAAAGACGTGTTCATGGCATTGAACATGTGGTCCCGCCTGGCCGCTAGTCTCCTCATCTATCTATTGGCTTCTTTGTTGTGCCCATCAATTTGTCTCTGGAGGCTGCGAAACTGAGAGCTGAACATATATCTTCCGATCCACTACATCTCCTCAGTCTCTTGCTCTCTAGTAATCTCATCAGCCTAGAACTCGTCATCGTTAGAGGTGTCCTCAGTATTAGCCTCCTCCTCAGAGGCTAGTGGAAATATAAACCTGACTCCTCTCGGATGCGACTCTCCCCCGGGCCAAACTGTGTAGTGTACAATCATCCGTGAGTCCAGAAGCTGGAGTGGCTGTTGTGTAGGCTCATCACCGGACCACCTAACATCATCCTGCCTGCACAACCCACATATAAGGGATGGGTGAGGCAAGCCGCCAGAAAATGATCTGCGCAGGCATCTTCGTATCGAGAAATTTATAATGGCACCCACGTTGATGTTGAAGTCTTGCACAATGGCATACAACAGAAGCACCTTCTATTTTTTCACCTCAGTAGTGTGTGTGGACGGGAATAATTTTGCTCACAAGAACGCATACCATATTTTTCCATAATGGCTCAGGTCCTTGTTGAGGAAGATTGTGCCACCTTTCCGTCCCTTGACCGATGTGGTGCCCGACTTAGTTATTTCTGTTAAAATCGCCTTGTAGTCGGGATCATTGTCACGAAAATAGGCAAACTGGCATTCCACAGGACTCCGCAGGCTGTAATACTCAGTGATAGTTTCAGAACTGAAATGCACTTGTTTCGCTCTTACGAATACAATGAACGGGGCCCTATCCTCCGCATTTGCATAAAACTCCTTTACTACATTGACGATTGTTGGCTCTGGTTCATCAGTAAACATGTCCCATCATTTTTCATAAATCTGCCTCTTTATGTGCTTATCTACGTTGTCTGGTGCCAAGCCTCGCTCTGGAGTGAGTGCCATAGACACTAGATAATCGTATCTATCGGCGGCGTTGACACTCACAAATTTTTGATGGTCAAAAGCCCTTGCGGGTGGTGTTGACCCTAAGCCCTCGCCTCTCTGTCTCTTTGATGGTGTCTTAGGAGCCATGGTAATCGAACTTAAGCCAAAATCCCCCAAACTTCACTTTCAAACCCAACTGAAGACAAACCCTAGGTTGATGGACTGGAAATTCGAAAGTTAAGGATGAATTGGTGTGAGATTGATGGAATTAGGGCTTGTATTTATAGAAAGGGATATGGGTGTTTAATTTTGTGGGTTAGTAGGGTTTATTGGAGTAATTTTGTGGGTAAGAGAGTGGTGAGATTCGGTTATGGAAGAACAAATGTGGAGAAGTGGAGAGGTTGGCCACGATCTGTAGAAAATAAACTATTTCAAGTCTCGCACCCTTGCCCCAGCGGGGGGATATTCTACTTTTGATTCAAGACCCCCGCCCCCGGCGGGGGTATCCTTCACAATATGTCTTCCCCGACGGGGGGTCCTTCTGCAGATGGTTTTAACTTTTCAATTTCTTCTCATCACACCTGCGTCCAAAAGCTTCCCAAGTACCAGAAACACATTTAAATCATTAACTTAAGATAACATTGTACAAATTGAGTATGTAAGGTTGAATTATCTAGAAATCATGAGTCAACTAACTACCTAATGGACCAAAATACTTACTTGAGACAATAGTTACCTATTAAACTACAAACTAACTAACAAAACATAAAAATACTCTAAATGAAAGTAAAATTGGGTTGCCTTTCAATTAGCACTTGTTTTTGAGTCTTTCAGCCTGACTACTCCCTATCTATGGCGCATCGACAAATGTGATTGCAATGACTTCATTGTCGATGTCGCCACCCCAGTAATGCTTCAGCCGATGACCGTTGACTTTAAATGTCTCCAATGGATTCCTACTGTATAATTCAACGGCGTCCTGTGGGAAAACCCTCTTAATTGTGAATGGCCCCGACCATCTAGATTTTAGCTTTCTAGGGAAAAACCGCAGTCGTGAGTTGAACAATAACACTGCTTGCCCTGGTTCAAACTTTCTCTGCATGATCGTTTGGTCATGCCACTTCTTAACCTTTTCCTTGTATAACTTTGAATTCTCATATTCTTGCAGTCGAAACTCGTCGAGTTCGTTCAATTGGAGTAATCTTTTCTATCCTACACCTGCTTGGTCAAAATTGAGTTTCTGAATGGCCCGGTATGCCTTTTGCTGTAATTCCATCGAGAGGTGACATGCTTTCTCGTAGAAAAATTTATACGGAGACATCCCAATTGGTGTATTGTATGCTGTCCTATACGCCCATTGTGCGTCGTACAATTTTAGAGACCAATCTTTTCTGCTTGGATTTACTACTTTCTCTAAAATCTTCTTCACCTCTCTGTTGGAAACCTTAGCTTGACCACTTGTTTGGGGGTGATATGCCATAGCCACCCTATGATTGACCCCATACTTTGCCAAAAGAGCTGTAAACGATTTGTTGCAGAAGTGACTACCCTTATAACTAATAATTGTTCTTGGCGTGCCAAATCTTGTAAAGATATTCCTATGTAAGAACTTGAGAACCACCTTGACATTGTAACGCCCCAAAATCCGGTCTATCTTCACACCCGAATTCCGTACGTCACGGTCCCACTTCTTAACAAATATACATCATTATATAGTTAAATATAATAACATATATTCTCAAATCCCAGGTTCTATTACCTTATAAACTTGTTCATTATAAATAATGATAATTACATTATTCTTTACATCGTACAAGAGTGACTTTTATCCGCCACCAAGGATTCATAACAGTTCATTAAACTAATCTATAGTTCAATTAAACTATTCTACATTACAAGTCTTGGCTTGATCTTCACGCACATTCACATACTGAATGATACTTCATCAGGATACCGTTCAACTTGATCTTTACGGGATCCTTAAGTTCTTTCTAACATCGTTCACTAAAAATGTTTTTATTTAAAGCAAGTGCGAGCATTCAATTACCCAGCAAGTCATAATAGTTGAACAAACAACTTCACGTATCTAAACATTCGTTTAAGACTTCAATAACCGAACAAAGGTTATGAAGCAGTTTGAATAATATGAATAATCTCGATTCCTATCATTTTAAAATATTAGTCACATACTCTTTGAAATACTTTAATTCTTTTACCTTTTTCCATACACATCCTGTCTGGCCAGAATCATTAGCACATACTTAACAATAACGGGTCATATATAACAGAACATACTTGTATTGAACAGCTCAATCACATAACAGTTCATCTCATAGAAACACCAAAGTGTTAAAATTATGACACAAGGCCTCATACGTTCTACCACCTTGTACAAATATCACACATTTGCACATAGACAGAACTTCTCAATTTCAACATCTGAGAAGTTTAAGAAACTAGCATTCATGTAATATGAATGAAGTTAGGAAACTTGTCTTACACACAGCTATAGCTTACGCTGAAATGCTCATTCAAATCCCTAGATAATACATAAAGAAATAACATGTACACGAATTAGTCATATACTTGACTTATGCACTAGTTTACTTTACTTTACTTCTTAGGGTTCGCGTTCTTGCAATCTAAGCTTATGCGATCAATTTTCATTACCGTGTTACGATGTTACGGCATACAGAGATGTCTTACTCATACGATCATTATCTTTAATTCTACGCATTCATAGCGTTAAACATTTTACATTATCGTATTCATATCTTACAACTTCCGGTTCATTCGACTCGGAACGTACTCCAAGTTATCATTACTAACTCGACTTCTTAACGTTATACATCATTATCTTTAATTCAATTTCTTCATTCTTCATTCTTCATTTTGATATTTTAAATCAATTTCTGTCTAGCCGAAGCAATTGGCATAGACATACAAAGCATAACTCTTTTAAAATCCATTAGTTCCAAAAGTCGAACCAATTCTTTCATTTTCAAAATGCGCACATTAGCACGATTTCAAGAAATTTCGAAATCTAGCATAGCTAGATGACTTGGAATATTCTATTCTCCATCTTCCTTCATTATCTTACTTGCGACAATACTTAATCTTCTCTAGCACCTTCAATTCTAAGTCTCATCGAAAATACTTACTTTCTTACCTAAACATTCTATACCTTAGTATAGTTCATCAACTTACCACACTTTATGTGTTTAGGAACTTTCCACAACCATATGTGTTTAAGAACTTATCTTCGCAATATGTAATCCAAGAACAAATCAAGGACTATCCATATTCTTATGGCTCAGAAACATAGCATATAACTATGAGTCACAAACTTTTCATAAGTATGAGTTTCAAGAACCCACACCTATCTTATCATTTTCTACCTATCAAGTATATACATGAGAAAAGATTCACCTTCTTTTATATACATCTTGATAAATCGCGACCAATTTCAATGATTATCACCGTAATAAACCGAGTGGTTGTTACACCAAGCACAAACCTCTCATTCCATACAAAGATTCATACAACTCAAATGCCATCACATGAGTCCTTAATTGAAATCTTACAACTTAACTTTTCTTTTACTTAATACTTTAATTTTCTTTAATTCATATACTATCCTTTACAAATCAATTTGAGTTCTTCTTCCGGTACTACTTTGTAGTACCTTTCATTCATAGCATTAGCTATAAATCATTCATCGTTTAACAGCTCATCTGTTACTACGATTTACTATGATATCACGTGGTGATCTTCTTATCCTTCTCTTTACGATTATAGTCTTAGGTAATCATACCTAAGGTTTATAACCTATCAGCTCTAATACCAACTTGTAACGCCCCGAAATCTGGTCTATCTTCACACCTGGATTTCGTACGTCACGAGTACATCCTTCATCCAACATACATCATTATATACCGAAATATAACAACATACATTCTCAAATCCCAGGTTTAAAAACCTTAGAACCTTTCTCATTACAAATAATGATAATTACATTATTCCTTTCATCTTACAAGAGTGACTTTTATCTGCCACCAAGGATACATACAGTTCATTAAACTAGTCTATAGTTTAATTTTCATCTTTCTACATTACAAGTTTTCACTTAATCTTCTCGCTCATTCACATTCTGAATGGCACTTCATCTGGATACCGTCAACTTGATCTATACGGGATCCTTAAGTTCTTCTAACATCGTTCGTTAAAAATGTTTTTCATTTAAAACAAGTGTGAGCATTCAATTGCCCAGCAAGTCATAACAGTTGAACAAACATCTTCAAGAGTTTAACATTCTTTTCAGACTTCAACAACCGAACAAAGGTTACGAAACAGCTTGAATAATAGGAATAGTCTTGATTCCTATCTTCTTAAAATATTAATTACATGCACTTTGAAATACTTTCATTCTCTATTCTCTTTCATGCACATTCTGTCTGGCTAGAATCAATAGAACAGACTTAACAATAATGGTTCATGTATAAACAGTAACATTCTTTTTATTGAATGGTTCAAACATAGAACAGTTCATCTCACAAAAAACACCGGCAGTATTCACATTGTGGCACAAGGCCTCATACGCTCTACCACCTTGTACAAATATCACACATTCAAGACATAGATGTAACTTCTCAAGTTCAACATATGAGAAGTTTAAGAAACTAGCATTCATTTAAAATATGAATGAAGTTAGGAAACTTGCCTTTACGCACAAATACCATTACTTACGCCGAATCGCTTCATTCCAATCCCTATAACACATAAGGAAAAACCATACACCAATTAGTCATATACTTGACTTACGCATTGGTTTACTTAACTTTACTTCTTAAGGTTCACGCTTCTACAACTAAGTTTACGCGACCAACTTTCTTTACCGCTTTTACGCATTTATAACATACTGAGATGTCTTTACTCATAACGCTCATCATCTTTGATGATTTACATTCTTATCTTCTTCTTATACTTCTCTAGGACTCAAACACACATCGCTTCTCTCGCTAGTAGTCCATATATGGTACTCGAGTGGTTTCGCACAAACAACCAACAAACAAGTTCCTGCCTCATCTACACCGCCATCACAAGGAGTTAGATCGGTTGCCGCCAGAGATATACCTTCGCTCTCTGGAAGGAATTGTTTAGCCCAACTCTCCCATATGTCAACCATCAAAGGTTACGATTGTACCACAACCTAACTTTCTCTTAACTTATATGAATTATTAAATTATAATGTTCGTTAAGTTAATTTCTTATCCCTTTTGGCTTTCTGGCAAGTAATTGCCATACCTCAAGATTCATTCTTATCCTATTCACATTCGGCTTTCATTAATCTCATTACCGTTCGATACGGCTTTCTTGATACCATTCAGATCTTACTTACTACATTCATCAACGCCTAAGTCATACAACCAGGGTATACTTAAAGACGTTTCATAAACGCGAATACGATTCACGAGGATCGCTTTACGTATTCAACGCTTATGTTGCTTCGCCTCTTAATCTCTCATTCAACCTTTACTCATGGTTTTAATTTCTTTTGATCGTTATCCATCCCATGAACCCCATGTTCATTATTCTTTCTTTATGTCAAAGCCATACGGTTCATCAGATGCTAAGACCGATCGTTCATCGCAACAATGTTAAGTTCACGCTGTTTAAACGCTTTACATTCATCTCTCAATGCCATGTCTTAACATCAAAATGTTATACATTAACATCGCCAACCAACGCCTAAGGAATCACAACCATAGCAATCCTCACGTTCGCTTTATCGCGACTACGGTCCCCTCCGGACATCGGTTTCAGTAATCCACATCTACATTCTTTGTCTTTTATTCTCATTTAATCTTTTTCTTCAACCTTTATTAAAGGTTTAAAACACTTCATTAAGTGTTACATTAGTTGAACATTATGTTCATATTTCTTTCTTGCACATCCTCCAAAGAATCGAGAACTAAAAATCTCATTTCGGCATTACTCGCACTCACTGCACTGCACACCGTGCCCTTTCCCTTCCTCTCGCTGTCTACTACGACCTCTTCTTTCTCTCTCTCTCTCTTCCCGGAGATTGTGGCCTGAGTCCTTATTTAGTGGGCACAACTACTTGCCACACTCTAGAAGATTTTCAGATCAGACATGAAATATGCAAGGCTACAAATTGTACTACACTAGCTTAGCGTTACAGGTGAACTCTTTGCAGTGTGTCTCGGACATTGACATTACCATATCATCGTCGGCCTCAAGCCACAACTCAACTCATACATGCCGAGCATGAAACCTAGAAAATTTTTCTAAGTCTTTTACAAGCTTGAGACGCCGATTTCAAATCTCATAACTTTCGTCATATAACTCGTAATCGAGGTCGTTCCCAAGCCATTTTCTTCCTTATCTTAAGTACTTCGATTACCCTCGGATAGAACTTTATTCTAAATCCGTTAACATGCCATTCAATTGGCTTAATCTTAACCCTTCATTCATTTTAACATTTTTAACGCTCTTCGCTCGTTCGTCTGTAATTCTTGTCCATCCGAACTCGAATTGCTTGTTCTTGAGTCCACAACTCACGCTTTTGCTCGTTCTCTTACATTCTTATGAAACCCTACACGTTCGGGTTCATTTACTAACTTTCAAATTTTCGTTCTTCTTTTACAAAATTTTCGCCATAACTTCGTTATAGCTTAGTTTTAATCTGTTCTTCATGAATGTTTCTAACGTTCCTAACCAAGAAATAAGCATCTAACTTATACGTGATGGTTTTAAACTTGTCCATAAACAACATTTATACTGCGATGGTTTTAAATTTGTCCATCAACAACATTCTACGTGTTCTTCGCGTGTTCTTCGCGTTCTTCGTTCGTTTTTCATTTTTAATCGATATTTTGGATTACGATTTCACTTTTTCTTGGAATTTGATGTTATAGAACACCATTCCTTACTTAATTCACCTACTGCTCATAATATTCATTCGATCGCCTCAAAATCCTCACACTTAATCTTATATTTGCTTAAGAAATTTATGAACTAAATTTCTTATTTCTTATTTCTTCTTTTCTTATGATTTCAACCATATGAAATCATTCTCAATATCTTTTAATCCTTATTCTCATTAAGTTATGTTTTTAAACATAGATACTTAAAGAAAATTATTAGAAGAACTAGGTCTGATTACTGCTCTTCTTTAATCCTCTTCCATTAGACAAAGTTTACGATTTTGGAGCTTTTCTATTTCTCGATCACTTTTGATCCGAGCATTCATGCTCACGCTCTTCCTCTTCCTCTCCCAACCGAAGTTCTCTCTCTCTCTCTCAAGTTCTAGGATTTTCAAAATCCTAGAAATGAAAATCTAGCTTTCTATTTATAGAAAACCAAAGCTAGGGCAAAATAGTCATTTCACCCTAAAGTCACTATTCCCACCTCCTTAAACAACTTAGCTACTAAGTTTACTTGGCCACCACCCTTACTTGGTGGCCAAGTGGTCGCCTTTTATGCCCATGGGTCATCCCTATGGGTCGCCCCTACGGTTTTTACCCATCCTATGACTCATCTGGGTTGATCCGCGTTAATTTTTTGGATCGGGCTTAATCTTAATTCTTCTTGGGCCTAACTTGGGCTTAACTTCACAAATCATTGGGCTTGACATAATCCAAGTCCAATTGATTCTACAAAAGTCTATGAACACAAAGTCCATTAAGACTAATCATTCTTCTACGATTCCTTTCTCGTAATCTCGTAATCTCTTCGTATTTAACTCATACGATATTCGTATATATATACGTCATACTAATCTTCGTAATATACTCGTATAATAACTCAGATTATACTTCAGATTTTCTCACGATAATAACCCTAGTTATTATATCGCACTCATTACATTCTCTAACTCACTTTCCCTAACCCTTAGGTTTTGAGTCCGCAGCGAAAAACTTCGCTTTTGCCATAACCGAAATATTATTGAATATTCCATCACGTCTCAAGATTTCACGCAATCTATAACTTCTCAGAATTTCAAAATAAATCTCCGAGCAGAAACGGGTGAATAGTGCCTATTTCGTCTTTTTCTCCAGAAATATTTTTGTTCCCGGAAAAATTTTATTTTCGTCTTGAAAATTCTTACTCGTTCAGTGTAGCTCGTAGTTAGAATCCTCCTGATTAATAATCATTCTAGGTTATAGAACGATTAATAAACAAATAGCACATAATAGTATTAATAAAAATTCATTTTATTAATAACTAATTCTTTAAAGCTAAATTCTGGATAATCCAAAATTCCGGGTTGTTATAGTTCCAAAGCCATTCTCTTCCTTATCTTACGTACTGCAATTTCCGTTAGACAAAAATTTATTCCGAATTCGTTAACATGCCATTCGATTGGCTTAAATTTCCTCCATCGTTCATTTTACGTTATTAACGTTCTTCGTTCGTTCGTCCGTAATTCGGTCATTCGAACTCGTAATTCGTTCGTTCTTGAGTCCACGACTCATGTTTTCTACATTCTCTTATATTGTTACAAAACCCTATATATTTGGGTTCATTTACATACTTTTAACTTCTCGTTCTTCTTTTACGAAATTTTCGTCATAACTTCGTTATAGCTAAGTTTAATCCATTCTTCATAAACGTTTCTATCGTTCCTAACCAAGTAATAAGCAACTAACTTATATGCGATGATTTTAAATTTGTCCATCAATAACAATTAAACTATAATGGCTTTAAATTTATCCATCAACAACGTTCTTCGCGTGTTCTTCGCGTTCTTCGTTAGTTCTTCATTTTTAATAGATATTTTGATTACAATTTCACTTTTTCTTGGAATTTGGTGTTATGAAACACCATTCCTTACTTATTCCACTGAATCGTTCATATGATTCATTTGGATCGCTCAAATTCATTATAAAATTCATACTTCCTTGAGAAATTTATAAACTAAATTTCTAATTCTTATTTCTTTGTTTTCTCATAATTTCAACCATATGAAATCATTCTTAACATCTTATTATCATTAAGCTATGTTTTAATATAGAAAACTTAAAGAAAATTTATTAGAAGTTAGGTTTTCGGATTACCTCTCTTCTTTAATCATCCTCCGTTGGACAAAGCGTGCACTCAGGCTAGCTTTTCCTCTTTCTCTCCCTCTTCATCTGAACTCTCTCTCTCTCTCAAGTGTTAGTGATTTTCAAAATCACCAACAAATGAGTTAAGCTTTCCTTTTATATATTTTTAAGGCTAGGGGTAAAATAGTCATTTCACCCCAACCTCCTTACTATTCATGGCTTAGCCACCAAGTAACCACTTTACTTGGTGGCCAAGTGGCCGGTCCACATGCTCCATGGGTCTCTTCATGGGTTGCCCCATGGGTTATTACCCATCCGGTGACCCATCGGTTCGATCCGCGGTTTATTTTCTTGGTTTGGGCCTTAACATTAATTCTTATTGGGCCTATCTTGGGCTTGATTTCACAAAGCGTTGGGCTTGAAATAATCCAAGTCCAATTGGATTCTACAAAGTCCATGAACTCAAAGTCCATTAAGACTAATAGTATTCTACGCTTCCCATTCTCGTATTTTCTTCGTATATAGTTCGTACGATATTCGTATTATACGTCGTAATAATCTTCGTACTATACTCGTATAATAACTAGTATCATACTCATATTTCTCACGCATAATAATCATAATTATTATATGTAATCATTAAATTCTCGAAACTCACTTTTCCTAACCCTTAGGTTTTAAGTCCGCAGACAAAAATTTCGTTTGCCATAATTGAAATATTATTGAATATTCCATCACGTCTTAAAATTCTATCATTACGCGTTTCTCAGAAATTTAAACTCAATCTCCGAGCAGAAACGGATGAATAGTGCCTATTTCGTCTTTTTTCCTGAAAATATTTTTGTTCCCAGAAATATTTTATTTTCGTCTTGAAAATTCTTATTCGCTCACCTAGCTCAGATTCCATAAATACGTAAATTCGGTTTATCCATAATTTAAGTTTAAAGAATTAGTTATTAATAAAATGAATTTTTATTAATACTATTATGTGCTATGTGTTTATTAATCGTTCTAGAACCTAGGATGATTATAATACGGGAGGATTCTGGCTACGAGCTAGACTGAACGAGTAAGAATTTTCAAGACGAATAAAATTTTTTCGGGAACAAAAATGTTTTTGGGGTAAAAGACGAAATAGACACTATTCACCCGACGAAATCGAAGGGTTAGTGTTTGAATAACTCAAGCCTTTCCGAGAGTTCTAGATGTCGAATGATCATGACGCCTCAAAATCCGGCCTATCTTCACACCCTGGATTTCAGACGTCACGAAAAGTATCATCATTCATCCAACATACATCATTATATACCAAATATAACGACGTACACTCTCAAATCCTGTGTTCTGGAAACCTTATAACCTTTTTTTCATTACAAATAATAATAAATACATTATTCATTTCTTCTTACAAGAGTGACTTTTATCCGCCACCAAGGATACATAACAGCCATTAAACTAGTCTATAATTAAATTCTATCTTTTTACATTACAAGTCTTCACTGATCTTCTCGCCATTCACCTTCCTCAATGGTACTTCATCCGATACCGCTACCGATCTTTACGGGATCCTTAAGTTCTTCTAACCTTGTTCATTGAAAATTGTTTTTCATTTAAAGCAAGTGTGAGCATTCAATTGCCCAAAGAAGTCATAACAAATGAACAAACAACTTCGTAATTAAAACATTTCTTTAGAACTTCTATAACCGAACAAAGGTTATGAAGCGCTTTGAATAATAGGAATAGTCTCGATTCCTATCATCTTAAAACATCAATTATTTTCACTTTGAAATACTTTCATCCCTCTACCTTTTTTCATACACATCCCCGTCTGGCTAGAATCATTAGCACAGACTTAATAATAACAACGTTCATGTATAAACAGTAATATACTTGTATTGAATACCAATCACGTAACAATTCATATCATAGAAACTTCAAGTATTCAAATTGTGGCTCAAGGCCTCATACATTCTAACACCTTGTACAAATATCAAACATTCAATTGACATAGACAAAATTTCTCAAGTACAACATCCGAGAAGTTGAAGAAACTAGCATTCATGTAATATGAATGAAGTTAGAAACTTGCTTTACGCCTAAAGAACAACTTTACACGCTAACGCTCATTTCAATTCCTATATAACACATAAGGAGAAAACATAAACACCAATTAGTCATATATTGAACTTACGCATTAGTTTACTTAGCTTTACTTCTTAGGGTTCGCTTCTTGCAATATAAGTTTACGCTGACTAACTTCCTTTACCATTATTTACTTTTATGACATACTTACAGATGTCTTACTCATACGCTCATCATCTTGGATGATTTATATTCTTATCTTATTCTTATAACTTCTCTAGGACTCAAAGACACATCAGCGCTCCGCTAGTAGTCCATATGGTACTGAGTGGTTTCTCACAAACAACCAACAAACAAGTTCCCCGCCTCATCTACACCGCCATCACAATGAGTTAGATCGGCTGCCAGCTTTAGATATACCTTCGCTTCCTCAAGGAATTATTTAGCCCAGCTCCCATATGTCAACCATCAAAGGTTACAATTTTACCACAACCTAACTTCTCTTAACTTATACGAACTATTAAACTATAATGTTCGATTAAGTCAATTTCTTATTCCTTACGACTTTCGACAACTAAATGTCATCCTCCTAATTCATTCTTTATCGAATCACATTCGCTTTCATTAATCTTATTACCGCTTGTTACGGCTTTCTTGATAATTCATATACTATTTAATACTTTCGTTATCCATTATATGAACCCCATGTTCATTACTCGTTCTTAGTGGCAAAGCCATACCGATCATTGTATGTTAAGACCAAGTGTCCATCGCAACGACGTTATGTTCATAAATATCCTATACGCTTTAAACTTATCTCTCATTATCATGATATAACATCAAAATGTTATTCATTACCCTCACACTCAACGCCTAAGGAATCACAACCACAAAGCAATTCCTCACGCTCGCTCATCCCGACTACGGTCCCTTGATATCTAAGCATGTAACTCCGCGATTATATTCTTTGTCATTTTATCTTGTTTAATCAATACGCTTAACCTTTAATAAAGGTTTACATCACTTGATTAAGTGTTACATAAGTTGAATATTATATTCTTTATCGCCCCTTACATTTCCCCAAGAGATGAAAGCAGCTTAAAAGATCATCTCTCTGCTTTTTCTCAACACCGGCCAATAAGTAAATATTTACTCTCTCTTTTATCTCTCGCACGGCCAACTTACGAGTTTGTAGTACCTCGCTCCCGGTTCATGTACCAGCGGTGTCACTCTTACAGGCATGGTTGGTTTGCCATGGCCAAGCCCCTAATTCTTGAAAAATTCTTTCTAAGTCTTTGATCGCTTTTTTCTAAGACGCTTACTTCCCACTTCCATAACTTATTTGTTATAACTCGAATGTGGTCATTCCAAAGCCATTCTCTTCCTTATCTTACGCATTTCAATACCCTCTGACGTAACTTTATTCTAAATCCATTAACGTGCCATTCGATTGTCTTGATCTTCACCCTTCGCTCATTTTACTTTTTTAACGCTTCGCTTGTTTTGTCTGTCCAGTAATTGATCATTCAACTCGAACTCGCTTCGTTCTTGAGTCCACGACTCACGCTTTCTATGTTCTCTTTTTCCTATGAAACCCTACACGTTCGGGTTTATTTACTAACTTTTAATTCTCGCTCGTTTTTTTTAAAATTTTGCCATAACTTCGTTATAAATAAGTTTTAATCCGCTTCTTCATGAACATTTCTACCGCTCCTAACCAAACAATACACATCTAACTTATACGCGATGGTTTTAAACTTGTCCATCAACAACAATTACACTACGATGGTTTTAAATTTGTCCATCAACAACGCTCTTCGTGTTCTTCGCGTGTTCTTTTGTTTCTTCGTTTGTTCTTCATTTTAATCGATATTTTGATTATTTATTCCACTTTTTATTGGAATTTGATGTTATAGAACATTATTCCTTACTTATTTCACCTACTTATTCATATAATCCATTCGGATCGCTCTAATTCATTACGAATCTTATACTTCGTTAAGAAATTTATAAACTAAATTTCTAATTCTTATTTCTTCATTTTCTTATGATTTCAACCATATGAAATCATTTCTAGCCTTATCTACCACTTATCTACATTAAGTTATGTTTTTAAACATAAAAACTTAAAGAAAATTTAAAAGAGATTAGATTTCGGATTACCGTTCTCATTTAATCTTTTTCCGTCAGACAAAGGTTGCTCACGAGCAAAGTTTTCTGCTTCCTTCTCCTTCTCATCCTCCTATCCGAACTCTCTCTCTCTCTGGTTGTAGGATTTTCAAAATCCCATTTAAATGAAAGTTAGCTTCTTATTTATAGAAAATCTGAAAGCAAGGGCAAAATAGTCATTTCGCTTCCACCTCCTCCTTACTATTCATTACTTAGGCACTAAGTTTACTTAGCCCTTAAGTTTACTTAACCTTTAAGTTTACTTAGCCTTTAAGTTTGCTTAACACTTAAGTTTACTTAACACTTAAGTCTACTTAACACTTAAGTTTACTACTTCCACCTCCTTAGTTAACCTCTCTTATTATTCACTGAAACTTAGCCTCAAGTTTCGGGTTCCGCTTTTTCGGGTTTCGTCCTACAGCTTTTAAAACTGCGATTCTCTAATCTAAATATTTTTGATATTTCGCCTTTCCTTTACCGACTAATTTTTACGTATTCTTCTTGGATCTTCAAAGACCTGAAAAACACTTTTCAACGTTAAGCGCTTTTCCGTCACGCTTTTACCCTAATGATTATACGTGATCATAAAATTCTCGAACTCACTTTTCTTAACCTTAGGTTTTGAGTCCGCAGCGAAAACTTCATTTTTTTGCCATAATCCTAAATATTATTGAATATTCCATCATGTCTCGTAATTAAACATAATCTATAACTTCTCTAATTCAAAATAAATTTCCTAAAGCGTAAATGGATGAATAGTGCCTATTTCGCCTTTTTTCCCCAAAAAATATTTTGTTCCTAGAAAACTTTCGTTTCCTTGAAAATTTTATTCGCTCAATCTAGCTCAGTAGCTGCATTATACTCCCATTTATAATCATCCTAGGTTATAGAACGATTAATAAACATACAAGACATAATAATTAATAAAAATTCCTTTTATTAATAACTAATTCTTTAAACTTAAATTCTGGACAACCCGAATTTCCAGGTCATCACAATGACATTCCGTTGAAAGATTTGACGATAATATAGCGTGAAAAGTTAAGTAAGTTGATAAAAGTTTTTCGCAAAAATTGTGCAGAAATCGGACAAAATAAAAATGACGAAAAGTTTTGTTATGTACTTTTCATTCGTTTAACTACGTTAGGGGAAAACGTGAAGGACAATGCTTAATGTAATTTTTGTTTTAGTTTTTCAGAGTTCTGAAGAATGCGTAAAAATTAGACTGTAGAGAAAAGACGAAATATCCAAAAATATTTGGATTCCGAGAATCGCAATTTTTCAAACTGTCGAACGAATTCCGCAAGACGGAAGCAGGAAGCTTCCAAGGGAATCTTCGTGAATAGTAAGGAGGTTGGGGCGAAATGACTAAAATTCCCCTAGCCTTAAAAATCTATAAAAGGTGAGCTTTAGCTCATTTGTTGGTTAATGAAATTTTTTCCAACACTTGAGAAAGAGAGAGAGTTCGGATGAAGAGGAAGAGGAAGAGGAAGAGCTAGCCTAAGTGCACGCTTTGTCCAACGGAGGAAGATTAAAGGAGAAAGGTAATCCGAAACCTAAACCTAAGTAAATTTTCTTTAAGTTTTATATGTTAAAAACATAGCTTAATGAGAATAAGAAGTAAGAGATGTAAAGAATGATTTCATATGGTTGAAATCATGAGAAAACGAAGAAATAAGAATTAGAAGTTTAGTTTATAAATTTCTTAAGAAAGTATAAGATTTGTAATGAATTTAAACGATCCGAATGTATCATATGAATGATTCGATGAAATTAGTAAGGAATGATGTTTTATAACATCAAATTCCAAGGAAAAGTGAAATCGTAATTAAAATATCTATTAAAAATGAAGAACGAGCGAAGAACACGAAGAACGTTGTTGATGGACAAATTTAAAACCATCATGGTTTAATTTTTGTTGATGGACAAATTTAAAACCATCGCGTATAAGTTAGAAGCTTATTGCTTGGTTAGGAACGGTAGAAACATTCATGAAGAACGGATTAAACTTAGCTATAACGAAGTTATGGTGAAATTTTTGTAAAAGACAAACGAGAATTTAAAAGTATATATAAATGAACCCGAATGTGTCGGGTTTTATAAGAATGTAAGAGAATGTAGAAAACGTGAATCGTGGACTCAAGAACGAACAACTTTCGAGTTCGGATGACCGAATTACGGACGAACGAACGAATGAAGAACGTTAATAACGTAAAACGAACAAAGGGTAGAATTTAAGCCAATTGAATGGAATGTTTGCGGATTCAAAATAAATTTCTATCCGAGGGAATTTGAAGTACGTAAGATAAGAAAGAAAATGGCTTTGGAACGACCTCATTCCGAGTTATAACGAAGGAGTTATGAGATTTCATAGTAAGTGTCTGTGACACCCCCAAATCCAGGTACTTCATTCCCCTAGAATTTAGTGCTCACTATCAAAATAATTACATCTAACTACCCATAATAAAGGATAAAACAATAACTAATTTAAACAAAATTCTCTCCCATTAAAGGGTTACAACATCTCATAAACAATCCCAGGTAATCTAACCTTAATTTATTACATAAGTTTGCGAAAAACATCATAAAAGAAAACAAGTCTGATAACATCATGCATTTAAATAAATTCTAAATAAATCTTCAACACTTGGAAATCTTGCCCTTTCCTTTGCTAGTAGATGGCTCATCGACTCTTTTCACTTTTAGTTGCAAGGTGTTATTTTGCAAGAGTGAGCAAACAATTGCTCACCGATATAAAGAGTAGTAATAATAACAACATAAGAATGAACAACGAATACTGAACAATAATGAACTTGTTCTATGAATCAAAAATAGAAAACAAGCTCAAACTTTAATATCTGAGGGTCTTAAGACCACAAATTATGTCTTCGGTATTTATGTATTATTACCTCAACCTTAACAGTCATTTAGACTATATAGACTCTTCTTAATGTACTTAGGGGGATCAACCCTTTGTACCATATATTGTGCACAAACATCTAAACGTTACAAGTACAAAATCCTCTATGTTAGGGTTTTTCGTCTCAATTTGAATTTAAAATTTCCGCACTAAAGAAAATTTAGTTTGGAACTAGCTTATCAATGTTTCTAGAATTTTAGAACACTATTCAATTATAAATTAATAAAATCAATAAAAGTTTGCTTACTAATTGAAGGTTTAATACAAGAATGTATAACTGAACAAGGCTATCAAAGTCAAAGATCGGATATCAACAATATACAATTAAATAAACATGATATACATGCAAAGTGCTATATCCAAAAGAGTTAGAACAATCTCATTTGAATCGATGTTTTAGAACAATATATGCTTTGAATGTTAATATCAAGGTTTAGAAAAGTAAAACTCGCTCGAGGTAACGAATTATGTTACAAGAGCTTATTCAATTGTACATAAGGATAGAATCAATAGTCTTGCACAATAAAATTTAGGAACTTGCATTCATTAACAAAAGAATGAAGTTAGAAAGCTTGCTCAATGTAAAGAGTTAAGGTTTAGAAACTTGCCTTGTATGTAAGCTACATAAGTGTAAAATATTCTCCAATTACCCTACATAAATCATTTTAATCACAATAACAATTAGTTGTATGAATATTAGCTTTAGGGGTTTAAACCATCATTTAGGTCATAACCTTAACTTATCACCTAACCATGTTGGTTAACATCCTTAACGAATCTGAAATCTCATTACGATCCAACATAACTTAATCATTCATCTCTAACTTTTGAAAATATCACTTTTAGTTTCATTATATAACTCAACTAACAATCACTTAAAAATCTTTTACACTTTGTATTACAACACCTTACAATCTATTATTGTAGTTTCTATTATGTCTTAACATCATTAACATGCTTGCTTAGCTAACATAAGTCCATTACACATGACCTACAAATAGGCGTAAGTCATCGCCTGGGCTCGTGGCACTAAGCAATTGCTTGCTTATCCCAAGGTGCAATCAATTATCCTGTATGCTAATCACAGCCAACAGAGTCAAGCTGCTTCGCTTCTCGTCACAGTAATGCCAAGCAATTGCCATGCACAGATCGAAGTGTCAGAGCAAATTCACATTCTGCAGCCACCCATCTCAACCCAAATCCTACAGAAATCATGAAACCTAGTAACTAAAACTTTGTAATAGCATAGTTACACATGTCATACACCATTCTAACTACATAAACATCACATATACACAAATTTGAGGAATTAAAACCCCCAATTTCCAAATTTCTTCAATTTTTTTTACATATTTAGCGAAATCGATCGCCACGAATTCGTTTCTTAATCAATTGACATGATTCAAACTACGACACTTTCGTTTCTTATCATATTAACATAATCCAATAATAAATCATAGATTACAACACATATAGAGCATCAAATTTCGTACTTTCTAAACCCATATCATATGAACATATCACTGTTATTTCAATTCCTTCCTAAAATCCCAATTCTCACGAATTTGATAACTGATATACAATCACAGATGATAACCAACCAATTTATCAAGAGTATACATATATATAATCAACATATGAAACAACAATTTAACAAAAACCCATTATAGACAACTTTAAATCAATTACAATTCCAACTAGAAAATTTAGGAATGAGTTATACCTTGAATTAGTTAAACAATTAGCAACCCTTCTAGCAACACCACTGAAATTCACAGAGAACTCTCATTTTCACTGTTTTCTCACTTGCTTCCAAGCTGTCTCTCTAAACCCTCAGCTATTTTGGCCTTAGAAATAACATAAGATGCGTTAAAATATACTATCTCCCATTTCCCCACTAACGTCAGGTAAAAACCCAATAGGTAGCGTCAGTTGAATAAGCCAAAGGCCACAAGGCCTTGTTTGGCTACCACATAGTTCCCATACCAGATTATTTTTATATTATTATATTATATAGTTACTTTTGTCACACTTGATTTTAGTTCATTTAAATGACTTTAGCTTAATTAATTTAAATAACTTATAATGGTATTTATACTAATTTCTATTGTAATTAAATTTATGAATAATAAATAAATACATATCTAATTTCAATTATTGAATTAGACCAAAACATTATTTTATTTAATTTACTTATTTTCTTAAATATTAAGCAATTGATTTAATTTAATTATTTCCTTAAATTAAATCCTTCAGATAAAATTAACATTATTCAATTTAATTAACATTAATCAATTTAGTTACTAAATTAATTCACTACAATTCATCAATTATTTATTTTTCTCAATAAAAAAATTATTTAAAATATTTATTTAATTCAATAAATATTTAAATTAAAATACAAATTTCTCGATCGTTACATCCTTCCCTCCTTAAAAGGATTCTGTCTCTAGAATCACAACTCAAAAAATTTATTCGTTACATTCTTCCCTCCTTAACAAGATTCTGTCCCCAGAATCGTTATACAAAATCAAGCAAATAACTGAGGATAATTCTTCATCATAACGCTTTCAAGTTCCCACGTAGCTTCCTCAGCATTGTGGTTCCTTCAGATTACCTTAACCGGAGGTATCACCTTATTCCTTAGTACCTGCTCTTTTCTGTCAACAACTTGAACATGAACTTCTTCATATGTTAAGTCTTTCTCAAACTATAAGGGCTCATATTCTATAACATGTTTATATTCAGGCTTATATGGTATCAACACTGAGACATGTAAAAAATTATGGATATGCACCAATTTTGGAGGTAAAGCTACCTCGTATGCCATTTCACCCACGCGTCGAAGCACTACAAAAGGTTCTATAAACCTAGGGCCTAATTTCCCTTTCTTGCTAAAATGATTTTTTTCCCTTCCAGGGAGATACTTTCAAGAACACATAAATACCAACATCGAATTCCCAATTTTATCGGTGTTGATCGGCATATTTCTTCTGTCTATCCTGTGCAACTATCAATCTTGCTCGAATGACTTTGATGATTTCGACAGTTTTTTGTACCAACTCTGGACCCAATAGTTGACATTCACCTACCTCATCCTAGCATAAAGGAGTTCTGCATTTCCTGCCGTACAACGCTTCATAAGATGGCATGCCATTACTCGCGTGATAACTATTATTATAGGAAAATTCAACCAATGGTAAATGATCGTCCCAATTTCCCTTGAAATCCATAATACATGCTCTGAGCATGCCCTCTAGTGTTTGGATGGTTCTCTCATTCTATCCGTCAGTTTGAGGATGGTACGTTGTGCTCATTCTTAGTTGTGGTCCCAAGCATTCTTGTAATCATTTCCAGAAATTTGATGTGAAACGTGGATCTCTGTATGATACAATGGACATACGTACACTGTGCCTTGAAACAATTTCCCTAACGTATAGTTTTGCCAACCGATCCAGGTTAAATCTAATCTTGATCGGTAAGAAGTGGACCGACTTCGTCAATCGATCAACAATCACCCAAACGACATCATAACCTTGGTGAGTCATTGGGAGACCTACCACAAAATCCATTATGATATGCTCCCATTTCCATTCCGTTATCTCCAATGGTTGCAATAATCCGCTTGGCCTTTGGTGTTCAGCTTTAACTTTCTGACACGTTAAGCATTTCGCCACACACTCATCCATATCCTTCTTTATATTCAGCCACCAAAAATGATGTCTAAGATCCTGGTACATTTTCGTACTTCCAGGGTGAATCGAATATCTTGAGTTGTGAGCTTCACTCAGAATTTCCTCTTTAACTTCCGGTACTGGCGAAACCTAAATTCTCCATTCGAATCAAAGTTACCCTTCTGAATCGATTTTGAATTTGCTTTCCTCCCCTTCAAATACTTTCTGTTTTATCTTTTCGCAGTCTTCATCCTGAAGTTGTGCTTTCTTCACTTTATCTACCAACGTTGAACCGTTTCCTATCTGGAACAACTTTTCGTCGGATTCTGTCGGATATTTAATTTGCAATTCCATCTTAGCCATTTCCGACACTAACTTATCCTGAGCTGTCAACACCATTAACTTCTCTCGTCCCTTTCTACTTAAAGCATCAACAACAACATTTGCCTTTCCGGGATGAAAGAAAATCTCGCAGTCATAGTCTTTGATCAGTTCCAACCATCTTCTTTGCCTTATATTCAAGTCTTTTTGTGTAAAGATATACTTCAGACTTTTATGGTCAGTATATATCTCACACCTCTCTCCATAAAGATAATGTCTCCAAATCTTCAGGGAAAACACCACCGCGGCTAACTCTAAGTCATGAGTTGGATACCCTTTTTCGTAATCTTTTAATTGACGTGATGAATACACAATAACTTTGCCGTTCTGCATAAGCACACAACCTAGTCCTTTATGTGATGCGTCACTATACACCACAAAATTCCCTGTATCATCAGGCAATGATAACACAAGTGATGTACTCAACCTTTTCTTCAATTCGTGAAAACTTTCCTCGCACTTCTCCGTCCAAACAAACTTAACCGCCTTCTTGGTTAAATTCGTCAACGGGGTCGCGATATTAGAAAATTCCTAAATAAAACGCCTATAGTAACCTGCCAACCCTAAGAAACTCCTTATTTCTTACGGTGTCTTCGGCTGATCCCAGTTTATTACAACTTCAACTTTTGATGGATCTACCGAAATTTCGTCCTTATCAATAACGTGTCTGAGAATCTGTACACGTTCCAACCAAAACTCACATTTTGAAAATTTTGCGTATAACTTCTCTTTTCTCAATGTCTCCAACGTCACTCTTAAGTGTTCAACATGTTCTTCCTTGGTCTTAGAATACACCAGGATATCATCAATAAACACTACCACAAATTTATCTAAAAATGGTTTAAACACCTTGTTCATCAAATCCATGAACGCTACAGGTGCATTGGTTAAACCAAATAACATAACCAGAAACTCATAATGACCATACCGAGTTCTGAATGTCATCTTCGGTACGTCTTTTGGCCTTACCTTCAGCTGATGATAACCACTCCTCAAGTCTATCTTTGAAAAATACCTCGCACCCTTCAGTTGATCGAACAGATCGTCGATTCTCGGTAAAGAATACTTATTTTTAATCGTGACCTTATTCAATTCTCTGTAATCAATGCAGAGCCGCATCGATCCATCTTTCTTCTTAACAAATAACACTGGCGCTCCCCATGGTGATACGCTCGACTGGATATACGTCTTGTCGAGCAATTTTTGCAATTGCACCATAAACTCTTTCATCTCTACCGGGGCTATTCTGTATGGTGCCTTAGATGTTGGGCCCATTCCTGGTACTAAATCAATCATGAACTCGATTTGTCAATCTGGCGGAATACCCGATAAATCGTCTGGAAATACGTCTGCAAAATCTCTTATGATCAGTATCTCTTCTAACTTTGCACTCTTCTTCTATGTATCGACTATGTAGGCTAAGTATCCTACACATCCTTGGTTTAATAACTTCTTGGCTTGCATCACCGTCAGACAACTTGCTTGTCGAGGTGACTTACTGCCATAAAGCACAACCTTTGACGGAGTCATAAGGTTAACACATTTCCTTTGGCAATCAATTACTGCTCCATGATTGAATAACCAATCCATTCCTAAGATAACATTAAACTCAGCCAGTCTAATTGGTATCAAGTTTACCATCATCTCTTGACCTTTTATAGCCACTCTACAATTCTTATATATGAATCTAACATGAATCACTTCCCTACTTGCAATCTCTATGCTTAAACGATAATCTAATTATTCTTGAGGCAAATCTAAGTTCTAGGCAAATTCATCGGATATAAATGAACAAGTAGTACCCGAATCAAACAGTACGTAAACATTAATACCATTAATCAGAATGATACCTGACACCACATCCTTAGACTGAACAGCATCCTGCATGGTCATATTGAAATTTCTCGCAGTAGGTCGGCTTGACTATGTTGGTCTAGTGATAGTCAATGCACCATCACCATTGTTGTTTCCCTTTCCTCCACTTGCACTCCCCGCTGGCTTTTTAGGACAATCACGAGCCATGTGATCCTTCAAACCGCAGGTAAAACATGCTCCTTTCTTTGGGCTAAAATAGTTTGGTGCAATGTGTCCCTCCTGACCACAGTTGAAACACACTCGCTTTCCCTTCAAGCATAACCCAGTATGGTTCTTTCCACAAGTAGCACAAGCTTCAAACTTTTTCTTCTGTTGACTTCCTTGCTTACCTCCCGTAGTCGAATTCTCGTTCCACTTCCTCTTCTGATTGTTACTTCCAACGTTACTTCCACCAGCCTTATTCTCACTCTCATTCTTCCTTTTCTTCTGTTCTTGATTGTACTTGGTCAAGGCATTGCTTCCATATTCTGCGATAATTGCCTTTTCCAGTACAGTCGAAAATGTACTTAACTGGAACATTGAAACCTTTCTATACAGCCAGGGTTTCAATCCTTGTTCGAACCTTCTCACCTTATGCTCATCCGTATTAACTTGATAAGTGGCGAACCTTGCAACCTCGTTAAACTTCGCAGCATATTCTGGCACCGTCATGGTTCTTTGCTTCAACTCCAGAAATTACACCTCCAATTGATTCCGAGAACTCGCTGGAAAGTACATTTCGAAAAAAATCTCCTTAAATCTATCCCACATTATCATTCCTTGTCCCCCACGAATCTTATTTGCTTGCCACCAGTAGCTAGCTTTGGACTTTAGCATGAATGTCGCAAATGCAGTCTTCTGGTCTTCGTTAACTCTAGCAACGTCGAACACTTTCTACATTTCCATGATCTAGGTTTGGGATTCCACTGGATTCATAGACCCTTGAAACTCTGGTGGTCCAACCGCTTTGATTTCCTTGAAGGTCGTAACTTGAGCTTGCGGATGATTCGCAAGTGCTCCCGTCAACAAAGTCACCAACTGCTGAACCGGGTTAGCGTTGGCCTCATTGTTATTGTTAGTAGACCCCTCAGGAGGTGGTTGTTGACGTGGTTATCTTCTTCTAGGAGGCATTTTCTGTTAAAATATACGCTTATTAGTTCATTTATTCAATTCCCTGAATGTTTTAAAGTGTAACTTTAAACATTCTAAGATTAAAGCTATAACACATAAGTTATTTCAAATAACTTTGATATTTTATTCATTCATAATACTTTAAAACATATAAAAGATAGCATATCTGCTATTAACATCCATTTTCCTGAACTAAACAAGTTTCAGGATTACATACTCATACTACCCCTTTATTTATCTCAAAATAAGGGATTTAAAACTTTATTTATTCACATAAATAACCACATATTATTATCACTCTTATTTTCTATCTACGCATATTAAGATGTCATAAGGCTTCTCTACGCTCCTCTTCCATGATGCGATATGCTGTTCTACGATCCATCACGAACCACGATGAGTCTTCAAATTGAGGCGGGTAATAAAAGACTCGATCCTGGGCCCTATCAAACGCAGAATTAAAGGCATGATCCATTTCGTTCATTTTGGACTTCTTCACTTGGAATTTAGCCTCCGCACAGTTCACACGTTGAGTCACTTTTATCCAAGCGTCCTCTGCTCTTACACGCATAGTTGATTCCTCTTTGAAGTCATCTTTTAATTTGTCCATGTCAGTCTTCATCTTTTCGTTCACTGCCAACAGATCTTCATGCTGACCCTAAGTATGAACTAAGTCCCACTCTGTGTTTCCAAGTTTTAAGTCAAGTTACTGAATCTCTACATCCTTCTGCTCCATCGCAGCGTGATGCATATCAACCAACTCTTTCAGTTCCTCTGCATTATCCTGTAACTTTATGTGTTATATAGGATTTGGAATGAGCAGTTCAGCGTAAGCTGTAGCTGTGCGTAAGGAAAGTTTCCTAACTTCATTCATATTACATGAATGCTAGTTTCTTAAACTCCTCAGATGTTGAACTTGAGAAGTTCTGTCTATGTGCAAATGTGTGATATTTGTACATGGTGGTAGAACGTATGAGGCCTTGTGCCATAATTTGAACACTTTGATGTTTCTTTGAGATGAACTGTTCTGTGATTGAACTGTTCAATACGAGTATGTTCTGTTTATACATGAACCGTTATTGTTAAGTCTGTGCTAATGATTCTAGCCAGATAGGATATGTATGGAAAAAGATAGAAGAATGAAAGTAGTGTAAAGAGTATGTGATGAATGTTTTAAAATGATAGGAATCGAGATTATTCCTATTGTTCAAGCTGCTTCATAACCTTTGTTCGGTTATTGAAGTCTTAAAAGAATGTTTAAATTCTTGAAGTTGTTTGTTCATCTGCTATGACTTGCTGATCAATTGAATGCTCACACTTGCTTTAAATAAAAACATTTTCAGTGAACGATGTTAGAAAGAACTTAAGGATCCTGTAAAGATCAAGCTGATCGGTATCCAGATGAAGTGCCATTCAGGATGTGAATGTGCGTTAAGATCAAGCCAAGACTTGTAATGTAGAATAGTTTAATTGAAATATAGATTAGTTTAAGGAACTATTATGTATCCTTGGTGGAGGATAAAAGTCATTCTTGTACGATTTAAAGAATAATGTAATTATCATTATTTGTAATGAACGAGGTTATAAGGTAATAGAACCTGGGATTTGAGAATGTATGTTGTTATATTTAACTATATAATGATGTATGATAGTAAGGAGATGGAATCGCGACGTACAAAATCCAGGTGTGAAGATAGACCAGATTTCGGGGCATTACATCGTAGCCAGAATCCTATCATGTTATAATCATCCTAGGTTCTAGAATGATTAATAAACACATAGCACATAATAGTATTAATAAATTTTTATTTTATTAATAACAAATTCTTTAACTTAAATTCTAGACAATCCGGTTTTACTCGGGTTGTCATAGGCATCGTTTGTAGGGAGTGCTACGACCTCAACCCATTTCGATATATAATCTACAACTAGCAAGATATATAGGTTGTTAAAAGATGTAGGAAACGGTCCCATAAAATCTATCCCCCATACATCAAATTTTCCACTTCCATGATAGTGTGTAGCGACATTTCATTTCCTCTTTGAAATATTGCCCACCCTTTGGCATCTGTCACAGTTTTTCACAAACTAGTGGGCATCCTTGAACACAGTAGGCCAGTAAAATCCTGCTTGTAATACTTTGGTTGTTGTCCACTCACTACCATAATGTCCCTCATATGTAGATGAATGACATTCGTGTAGAATATTCTTCACTTCACTGTACGACACACCTTCAAATCATCTTACCGGCGTACTGTCTGAATAAGTATGGCTCATCCCACATGTATCACTTGACGTCATGTAGGAATTTCATTTTTTGTTATCGCGTCAAATCAGGGGGAAGGATGTTGCTCACCAAGTAGTTGGCAAAATCCGCGTACCATGGAAACTTGAACTTGACTCTAAATAGCTGCTCATTCGGAAATGACTCATTGATTAAACTATTATCTGCCCCCTTATCCGAATTTTCCAACCTCGACAGATGATCCTCCACTTCCTTTTTTGTCCCTTTCCTATCCTTTATTTCCAAGTCGAATTCCTGAAGGAGAAGGATCCATATGATTAGTCCAGGATTAACATCCTTCTTCGAAATCAAATAGCGAATCGTCGAGTGATCCGTGTAAACCACCACCTTTGTCCCAATCAAATATGCTATGAATTTGTCAAAGGCATATACTACTACAAGTAACTCCTTCTCGATGACTGTGTAGTTCAATTGGGCATCTGTAAGGGTTTTTACTTGCATAATATATGGCGTGGAATATTTTCTCTTGGCGTTGACCCAAAATAGCTCCTACTACATAGTCGCTCGCATCGTACATTAATTCAAAGGGCATAGTCCAATCCGGTGCGACGATCACTGGGGTTGTAGTCAACTTCTTTTTCAACTGCTCAAATGTTGTTTTACACTCCTCATCAAAATGAATACTGCATCCTTCTCTAAAAGACTGCATAATGGTTTTCCAATCTTAGAGAAATCCTTTATGAATCTTCTGTAGAACCCAGCGTGTCCAAGAAAACTGCGGATTCCCTTTACTGAATTTGGCGGTGGAAGATTCTCGATCGTGTCTAACTTTGCCTTATCAACCTGTAAACCTTTAGCAGAGACCTTGTGCCCCGGAATTATCCCTTCTTCAACTATAAAGTGGCACTTCTCCCAGTTGAGCACCAAATTAGTTTTCACACAACACTTCAAGACCATGACAAGATTCTCTAGACACTTATCAAAAGTGTTTCCATAGACTGAAAAGTCGTCTATGAAAACTTCCACATTCTTCTCCACCATGTCCGAGAAGATGGCCATCATACATCGTTGGTGCATTACATAACCCAAAGGACATCCTTTTAAATGTAAAGGTGCCATATGGGCATGTAAAGGTGGTCTTCTCTTGTTCCTCGGGAGCTATGACGATTGGTTGTATCCCGAGTATTCATGTCCAGCTAGTCGGTCCAACATCTGATCAATGAAGGGTAAAGGAAAGTGATCCTTCCGGGTTGCCTTATTTAGCTTTCTGTAGTCCATGCACACCATCTATCCGGTCACTGTCCTCGTCGAAATCAACTCATTATCTTCATTCTTAACCACTGTCATTCCACCCTTTTTCGGCATACATTGTACTGGACTGACCCATGCATTGTCTGAAATTGCATAAATAATTCTTGCATCCAACCACTTCAGTATTTCTTTCTTTACCACTTCTTTCATGATTGGATTTAGCCTTCTCTGTTGTTCCACTATTGGCTTCGCATCCTCTTCCATGAGATATTTGTGCATGCAAAAGGAGGGGCTGATCCCCTTTATATCAGCAATGGTCCAGCCTATTGCAGACTTGTATTCTCTCAAAATCCTCAGCAATTTACTTTCCTGCAATTCATTAAGTGCGGATGCAATAATAATAGGTAAAGTATTTGAATCACCCAAATAAGCATACCTGAGGTGTTTAGGAAGCGGTTTGATATGATAAGTGGATTTTTATATCATTTATCCAATATCTTTTGTACTTGAATTAGTTGCTTATATTCATGTGTCTTTCAGTTACTTTTCATGCATTTTGTGTTTATTTTGTAGATTTTATGTTTGGAAGTGGTGTGAGTGATTATTGTAAGGAAACGCAAAGAAAATACAAAGAAAAGGCAATCCGGATATCATTTGGGCTTTCATGTTACTTCATGTTCTTGGTTTGGAACTTATCATACATTGTAGAGCGCCTTCATAATCTTTTCGGAACATCTTGAATTGCTATAATCGAAGTTCGGATGCAAGAGTTATGATCGTTGTACCGACGGACGCCAAACTATGCCGCTTTTGATTAGCCATTTTCATAACAGTCCTTCCACCTCGATTTCAACCTTCATCCGTGCATTATTTCTCAATCATCAAAGAATGAAAGTTGTAGAGCTCGTCGATATCTTCGATTTGATAGGTGGTAGGCCCCGTGAACTCTTCCCGGATCAAAAGTTATGACCATTTTACCAGAGGACACCGCAGCGTAAAATGGACCTCGCGGGCGCCATGAATTTGCGCGTGCGGTCACGCGACTCTCTCACCAAAAACGCGATTTATGCAACTTTTTAAGTTGAAGTTGAGCGCCGCAGCATGCATGACTTCTAAGCGATGACCACAAATTGACTTTTCACTAAATAGAGCAATTGAAGCGTGATTGAGTGGGGGATTCAATTAGGGCTTATATATTAGTCATATTATCATCATGTAAGGGATTTTCCACCCCTTGGGGCTAAATAGGTACTTCCATCTTTTCTCTTTTTCATAGTAGAAACTAGGGTTTACACATTGGGAGAGATTCCAACGTAGGAGAAAGCCATAACGCCTATTTTTCTCTTCTTCTTCTTGAACTCTCTCACCATCGTGGATTTTGATTATTGTTCATTGGAATTCTTTGAGGATTCAATAATTAATCATTGGTTTCTATTCAACGATTGGGTTTGATCATTCTATCTTCTTCTTTGATTCGTTTGTTTATTGATCATGTTTAATGTTGATCCCATAATGGCTTTTGGTTCAGTCATGAACTAAACTCCATTATGGGATTCTAACGGATTTTAATATGTAATTTGGTTGCACATCTAAATGTTAGATTTGTTTTGCATATCATATGGATTATCTATCATGGTTGGTTTATATGTATGAATGACCGATAATCTTCATGTTAGTATTTGTATGGAATTGGAAATGAACATATGAATATGGATGAAATCATGATAGCATATGAATATGGGGCTAGAGTATTCAGATATTTTGTGAAATGTAGATAGAATATACTGTTTTGCCGCATGAGCTAGAATAAGGGTTGTGTTTAAAATCAATAGGATTGCAATTAAAGATACTGAATATGGTAATTGTGATGATATTAGTGATTACATAGATTCTAACATCTCGTAGATGATATGTGAGTTATTATAGTGCATTGGAAAATGGTTATAACTCGCTTTTTGCCCTTGGCTATTATCCCGTGATATGTGAACACTTCTTGCATGACATATGGCGATTGAATGAAATATTGAATGAAGTTAGATCCCATTGTTTCCACATTATATTTAGTCCATTTATATTCTTATTTTAGTTGGTAATTATAATTAGTTTAAATCAACAATTAAGTCCATAGTCTTAGCATATAAATATAGTGAGTTAATTAATGCATAGTAGTCTAAAGTTAACACTTTCTCTGGGGATCGATACTTTACTTACTATGATTACTTGTTGATTCGTGTATACTTGCAGATGAGTTAGAGCTCTTTTATAAGAACTATAAAAGAGGCAACAAGTTTTTGGCGCCGCTTATTTGGTAAGGCGTTAATTTAGATAATTATTATTAGTTTAAAGCTATTGTATGTATGACTTGAACAATTTCGCTTCATTTCTCATTTCTATTTTTATTTTGTTTTAGGTTGCAGGTACCATGGGTGACTTTTCTTATCAAAGGCCTTATGCAAATAGGATTCAACCAAGGGACACAAGAACTGAAGGACTCAATGTCAGAGTTGGACAAGTACAGTTTGGGGGTGATTACCTCAACAACTATGTTTATCCCAATTATCCTCAAGATTGGGGGTATCACCCAGATTCTGAATGGAGTTATAACTATCGAGACAAATACTTTGCCCCAAGTCCAACACATCCATCGAATTTCTCATATCCACCTCCAATGCAACAAGAAGAAAATTCAAGGTTAAAAGAAAGTCATGTCAAACAAAGATAGCGCACCATCAAGAGATGATGATGAGTCGAGTTATCAAGCCAAAATCTTAATGAGATGATGGAACAACTCATTAATTCACAATGAATGGTCCTCAATACATGGAATTCAAATCGAGAAAGATAATTCAAAAAGGGAGGATTTGTGGTTCAAAGTTGTAGCATCAACTGAGGAGAAGATGATTGAGCAAGAGAGGTCAATTCGAAAGCTTCAGAATCATATGGATCAAATGTTCGAAGCCTTGAACAATCGCCCTCCAAACAATTGGTGCTATGACATGGATGATGAAATCGATAGAGAGCTGTAAGTGCACATGCCATTGGATGAACTTAAAGGAGTGGACATTGAGGAGACAACTGGGGGTATGGAAAATGAAGAGCATGAGCCAACTTGTATTATACCCAAAGTGCCTTCTCGCTTAGAGTTGAAAATTCAAAGAAATTTGCACACCCATGTCCCCTAGGTAGTCACATCCAAAGCAATAATTTCTCAGATTATGAGGCATCTTATAAAACCATGGTGGGTAATGAGGAAGAGATAATAGAAGAAGGAAATCCCATTGTATCCTTCATGCCTCAATGCAAAAATCAATTCACAGATACAACTGGAGAAGCACCTGGCATTACAATGGAACTAGGGACATCATGTATGTAAAATATATGCTAGGTGGCTTAAATTCACAGACTCTCATGATGGGGAACCTACCAAAGCACATAGCGATTCTAATGGATGGAGGGTTCTTATCTTATCGTAGAGGAATTGGATAATGTGTCAAGAAAAGAGTCCAAATTAATGGACTATAAGTCGAGCGCTAGATGGGAGGCACCCCATCCAATCTTTCTCCTCCTTGTTTAATTCTTATTTACATTTCCATATTTAGTAGAGGTTAGATAGTGGTAAGTATTAATAATAGTTTGATTGTTTCTCCTCTCAAGTTCAATCCAATTGCTATAAGCATTCGTGATCAAATGTAAGTCAAAACCTAAGCGCTAAGTAAAGGTCGTCATGCTATTGCATGTAATCCCTACAAGCCAAACACTGCCATAATAGCTCGGGCATTTTTTTTTTTTTGAATTTTAGAATTTTTTGACTAAAGTGTTTGGATAGCTTAGAAGCCCACACTCGGCCTTCCAACTACAGAATATTTCAAACTTAGCCATCGCTCGATATACTAATGGATCAACGAGGAGGCGAACTGAGATGACATTGCCACTTAGGGGAGTATTCTTTCAATTTTAATTACAATGAGGGCATTGTTTATTTTAAGTTTGGGGGTATTATTGGGTTGTAGTGAGTAGAGTTGTATGTTAGTTGCATATAGTTTGATTGCATGTTTAAGTTGCATAGTCAAGGGTATTTTAGTAGGATTTTTTTTTTTTTTCTTTTTTTTAGTTTCTTTTGTCTTGTTTACTTAGTATGTGTTTAGTTGCATAACATTGCATAATCCTGTGTTTTCAAATAGTTAAATTCTAATTTGGCCAATGATGACATAGAAATTTGATAGATTTTTGAATTTGGTTGATATCTTAAGCTTAGTTATAATTTTATACACGATATAATTCATGCTTGCTTGCTTTAGATGTTACCGTGTAAAGACGACAATGTTCCTATTTGCTTGTTGGTAAAGATTAGCGCGTTTGTTTCTGTTGAGAGGAAAATGTTGTTTTAATGATAGAATTGTGTAGGAAGTGAGACATAGACTATGAAAACACGTATACTCAAACTTTGAGAACACATGGGTATGCTTGCTATTGGGACGAGATGGAGCGTAAAACGGACTCGTTTGAATGGAAATGGAAAGCGAGATGGAGCGTAAAACGCACTCGTTTAAATGGAAATGGAAAGTGAGATGGAGCGTAAAACGCACTCGCTATAAAAAAAATCAATAAACACCGCGAAAAAGTGCGAGAATCGCCCTCGTGAGTAAAAACAGAGCAGAATAAACCCACTGTTGAACCTTAGTGTGTATTGATGTGTTGGAGTAGTTGATGTCTCATTAGTATATGCACTTCTTGAGTTAAACTTCAATTTTCTACCTTAAGCAATAAAGCATGTGGTATTTTCACCTTTGTCAAGCTTATCTGTGAACACATCACACACACACAACATCTTTATAGCAAGTTAGGATTATATGATTGTATGTCATTATGCCTTTAGCTTAGTTTGATGCTTTGTTCTTGGATCTTGATATTTCTCCGAGGTATGACTTATTGGAATTCTTAACATGGCTAGAAATCCGGGATTCATTGTCATAGTAGCGTAGCTTGTATAAAGATGTAGATTGCATTAGCATTGTTGTTGCTTGAGGACAAGCAACGCTTAAGTTTGGGGTGTGATAAGTGGATTTTTATGCATTTATCCCAGATCTTTTACTTGAATTAGTTGTTTATATTCATGTGTCTTAGTTACTTTTCATGCATTTTGTGTTTATTTTGTAGATTTTATGTGTGGAAGTGGTGTGAGCGATTATTGTAAGGAAACGCAAAGAAAATACAAAGAAAAGGCAATCCTGGATATCATTTGAGCTTTCATGTTACTTCATGTTCTTGGTTTGGAACTTAACTTACATTGTAGTGTGTCTTCATAGCTTTCCTAACATCTTGAATCGCTTAATCGGAGTTCTGGATGCAAGAGTTATGATCGTTGTACCGACGGACATCAAACTTCACTGCTTTGATTAGCCATTTTCATAAGAGTCCCTTCCAGCTCAATTTCAGCCTTCATCCGGCATTTTTCTCAATCATCAAAGAATGAAAGTTGTAGAGCTCATCGATATCTTCGATTTAATAGGTGGCAGGCCCCAAATCTTCCCGGATCAAAAGTTATGGCCATTTTACCAGAGGACACCGCAGGAAAATGGACTTCGCGGCTAAGAATTTGCCTCGCGAATCGCTGCGACTCATGCACCAAAAACGCGATTTATGCAACTTTCTCGCAAGTTGAGCGATCACAAGGCGTGGGTACGCACGATTTCTGCAAGCGATGACCACAAACCGACTTTTCACTAAATAGAGCAATTGAAGCGTGATTGAGTGAGGGGTTCAATTAGGGCTTATATATTAGACATATTATCATTATGTAAGGGATATTCCACCCCTTGGGGGCTAAATAGCTACTTCCATCTTCTCTCTTTTCATAGTAGAAACTAGGGTTTACACCTTGGGAGAGATTCCAACGTAGGAGAAAGTCATAACGTCTATTTTTCTCTTCTTCTTCTTGGAACTCTTTACCATCGTGGATTTTGATTATTGTTCATTGGAATTCTTTGAGGATTTAATAATTGATCGTTGGTTTCTATTCAACAATTGGGTTTGATCGTTCTATCCTTCTTACTTTGATTGTTTGTTTATTGATCATGTTTAACGTTGATCCCATAATGGCTTTTGGTTCAGTCATGAACTAAACTCCATTATGGGATTCTAACGAATTTTAATATGTAATTTGGTTGCACATCTAAATGTTAGATTTGTTTTGCATATCATATGGATTATCTATCATGGTTGGTTTGTATGTATGAATGACTGATAATCTTAATGTTAGTATTTGTATAGAATTGGAAATGAACATATGAATATGGATGAAATCATGATAGCATACGCGAATATGGGGCTATTGTGATATTTTGTGAAATGTATAGAATATACTGTTTTGCCATATGAGCTAGAATAAGGGTTGTGCTTAAAATCAATAGGATTGCAATTGCGCATAGGAATATGGTAATTGTGATGATATTGGTGATTACATAGATTCTAACATCTGTAGAAGATATGTGAGTTGGTTATAGTGCATTGGAAAATGGTTATAACTCGCTTTTATGCCCTTGGCTATTATCCTGTGATATGTGTACACTTCTTGCATGATATATGGCGATTGAATGAAATATTGAATGAAGTTAGGATCCCATTGTTTCTACATTATATTTAGTCCATTTATATTCTTATTTTTAGTTGGTAATCATAATTAGTTTAAATCAACAATTAAGTCCATAGTCTTAGCATATAAATATAGTGAGTTAATTAATGCATAGTAGTCTAAAGTTAACATTTTCTCTGTGGGATCGATACTTTACTTACTTTGTATTACTTGTTGACCCGTGTATACTTGCTTAAGTTAGAGCTCTTTTATAAGAACTATAAAAGAGGCAACAAAAATCTGTTAGAGTTTGTGCCCTAGAGGCCAATTATTTGATATAATTGCTTAACATTTTGATATTATATTTGATTGAATGAATGAATGATTTTATTACGGTTTTATTTACTGCGTTTTATAAATGTTAACATAATAAAATTCCTAAGAATAGTGATACAAATTATATAGTTTCAAGTATGTGACTTGAACATGAGATTATATAATTATAATTAGTATCATTATTCTTAAAAGTCCCTAGTCGAGTATCATTGTTGATGGGACAACAATGATGCATTGAGACTAGTATGTGGATTGATTGATGACCAAATCTCATTTGTCATAAATATATGAGATATTAAGTCAATGCATAAGTATATGTTAGAGAACGATGTACTGGATAGACCCACCATGAGAATTCTATGTGGAGCATTATGCGAAGTGTCATTAGCGATTCTCATAGTGACAATGATGTAATGATCCTCCGACCTGAAATCACTATATTACTACATGATAATTTATGTGCTTTGATATCATCAAAGGTCACCTTTAATAGGGTGGACTATAAAGGTGATTAATGGGTACATCATGAATCGTGTGAGGAATATGAGTGATCTAGATGGAATTTAACCCTCCTATGTATTATGGGTGATATCCATAGGCCTCTTGATTGAGTAGGACTATGAAATGCATGGCCATGCTCAAATAGTGATTTGTTTCATATAGTCTACTCATTGATCAAGAAAAACTTAGATTAAATTATGAAAAGTATGACACATTCCATGACTCGAGTTTAATCTAGGATGTTAAGGTTAAAAGAATTAAATAACATTGAAACATTGGTCACAAAAAGGTTGCATCGAATAATCGATCTTATTATTACTTGGGTAGAAGTGATGCATTACTAGATGCCGCTCACATTTTATAATTTTATAATATGATTTTAAAATTATTGTCAATGTAATAATAACTTATAGGGTCACACACATAGAATGTAATTTAAAAGGGAATTAATTTAAATTGTAAGGATTTAAATATATCAATATGATTGATAGTATTTTAAATCACGAATTTAAATTAAAAGGATAATTTGTATATATGTATATTAATTAAGTAAGACTTAATTATGATATATATATATATATATATATATATATAAATTTGGATTTTAATTATATTAGGTTTTGATTAATTCATCCTAACTGCTATATATATTATATATATCAGCCATTTTAGGGATTACATCAAAAACAAAACCCTAGTCGCTCTTAGAGAGAGACTAGATAAAACAGTTTTGAAAAAATCCTCATCCTTGGTGGCTAGTACCGCGGTTCCTTTTTCTGCAGATCGTATGACGATTCGCGGGGCGTTCGTGTGGATACCGTAGAGACGCAGTTCGTTTGAATTGTGTTGGAGATTCGACCGCATCAATTCTAGCTTTAATAATCGGTATAATTTTTAACCACTGAATTAATTTGTTTTTTTTCGCATGGATCCTATTTTAGAGTTTCACAATTATCTTTCAATTGTTTATTCCCACTGCGTTTTATGTGGCGAAACCCTACATTGGTATCAGAGCTACTTGAGAAAACGATTAAATCAAATTACATGTTTTATTGTTTTTGATATATATGATATATGATGATATAATTTTACCGATTTGAAATTGATTATATTATTTTCGATATATATGATATATGATGATACAATTTTACCGATCTGAAATTGCATATATAATATTCTGTCTGTAGGCGTATTCTGGTATTATGAATATCAGTAATAGATATGCATGTATATGATGTTATGTTATTTGTATCTTATATGGCGTAATAACAATATACAACTTATGTTCTAATTGGATTAGAAGCATGAAGATTCGGTTTAATATGATTAATTGGAACTAGACACAAATGATATGTACTGGTGTATTGTTATTATGGGTGTTTTGGTGGATTAAATATATGATTCTGAAACTGTTTAAGAGATTCGTATGGAAAAATTATACAACATGTATCATTGTAGTTTCGAATTCAATCGTAAAGGGGGAGACCCCGACCCTCCGGGAGATCTCTGACCCCGCAGAAAGAATATGGTCATGTGACTCCCAATATATTATATATAGTTTTCTTTAGTTATATATAAATTGTTTTGTGCTTATTATGATATGCATGGTGCACAATTATGGCCTTTTTGACCCATATGTTAGTGGTTTTTGGTTTTGAAATACGGCTTGCATGTCGTGCCTTTCTATAAATTCTAATGTAATATTCTCTTCTCATCTAAATCCCCTCGAATGTAACTCGAGGTTTCTTTACGTCATATAATAATCTATAATTATGAAGATGAAGATCACGATGGAAAGATGATGATGGAGAGGAGGCACATGGATGAGGAAGATTCAAGGAAGCTACTATTTTGAGATCTTTTACCACCTTAGATTGACCTTCAATCTTTCATTAGCTTGAAAAGATTGACAGTGGATTGGGCCATAACTGTGACACATTTATTTTATTTTGCACTTTATTTATGCTTGTATATGATATGATAAATAATGTGCATTCTTAATAAGATTAAAAATTGGTGAGATCTAAATTTATTAATAAAATTCCTCATTAAATTATTAAGTCTAAATCAGATGCCTTCCAATGAATAACATTCATCAAGACCTTGATCAATAGATGTAGGTTTGCCAAAGTAAAGTACCCTATTTATCTAGGTAAGATGCGATAGGATAATTGTGATATCCTAACTGTTAAAATCATTTGGCCCGACTTAACTAAGTTATCTCAATAGGATTGTGGACTTAGAGGCATAGAGTTTGGTAGGTACCATTAGATGGACTAAAAACAAATATTTTTTACCAAACTATCCAAGAGTTATATATGATATAATTGACAAAAGGGTTGTCTACCTAAATAATTGTGTTTTAAGAGATTAGCCAAAGCTAACTTAAGTCATAATGAAATATGGATCTTGTCTCACTACAAAGATTTAATAGAAAATGCTTTCCGATTTAATGGTGAGGGCTATTAATTTGAATAAAATTATGGGAGGTATTTTTGAATATATTGTTATCAATTACATAATATCAACTCTGCAATTTGACTTATTATTTTGGCACTTATAAATTATAGATATCAATGGCAAACAACAACAACACAAGTAGTCTTTCACTATGATCAGTCCTTGAGAAGGACAAGCTGAGTGGAATTAATTTCCTTGAATGACATAGGAACTTAATGATTGTCTTCAAACAAGAGCACAAGCTATATGTCATTGAAAAGCTCATTCCAGCAGCACCAGCTGATACTGCACGACGTGCAGAGCATAATGCTTATAAGAAGCATCAAGATGATGCTCTGGATGTGAGTTGTCTCATACTAGCAACCATCAACGCTGAGCTTCAGAAGCAACATGAGTTGATGGATGCTTATGAGATGATCGAGCATCTCAAGAAATTGTTCAAAGGGCATGTTCGACAAGAGAGATATGATACAAGAAAGGCATTGTATCACTGCAAGATGGGTGAACGTGATCCAGTTGGTCCACATGTGTTAAAAATGATTGGGTATATTGAGTACCTTGATAGGTTGGGTTTTCCAATTACTCCGAAAGCCCAAACTGATCTTGTTTTGCAATCCTGGAACAATAGCTACTCTCAATTTGTTATGAATTATCTTATGAATGAAATTGAGAAACCCCTTACTGAGTTGTTGAGCATGTTTAGAATTGCCGAGAACAACATGAAAAGGCAAGACCCACTCCCATAATGATGGTGCAAAAGGGGAATGCTAAAGGAAATTGGAAAGGCAAGAAGAAGATAGGATCTAAACCTGGTGCCAAACCCAATTCCAAAACCAAACAGGCTTTAAAGCCTAAAGGCGGGGTGGCTAAAGAAGGTGATTGTCACTTCTGTGGAAAACGTGGATATTGGAAGAGGAATTGTCATGCTTATTTGGAAGAAGTGAAGAAAAAGAAAGGAAGTGTGACTTCTAATTCAGGTATATATGTTATAAAAGTCAACTTGTCTACTTCTACATCATGTGTATTGGATACTGGATGTGGTTCTCACATTTGTGTTAATGTGCAGGAACTTCGAAGGAGTAGGACTTGACAAAAGGAGAGGTTGACCTACGAGTTAGAAATGGAGCAAAAGTTGATGCACTGGCCGTAGGAACTTATCATTTATCTTTGCCCACTGGGCTAGTTTAAGAATTAGAAGATTGTTATTTTGTGACTGCTATAAGCAAAAACATTATTTCTGTTTCTTGTTTGGACAAGAAAGGTTTTTCATTTATAATAAAGAACAACCATTGTTCATTTTACTTAAATGATATATGCTATGGTGTTGCACAATTGTTTAATGGTCTTTATATTCTTGATTTAGAAATCCCTATCTATAAAATAAATACAAAACGATTTAAATCTAATGATTCAAATCCGACATATCTCTGGCACTGTCGTTTAGGCCATATAAATGAGAAACGCATATCCAAACTCTATAAAGATGGGTTTTTGGATTCATTTGATTTTGAATCATATGAGAGATGTGAGTCTTGTTTATTAGGCAAGATGAGTAAAGCCCCTTTCACTAGACACAGTGAATGGGCTAGCGATATATTGGGACTTATACATAGTGATGTATGTGGATCCATGAGTTCGTTAGCAAGAGGTAGGTTTTATTACTTCATTACATTTACTGACGACTTCAGTAGATATGGATATGTGTATCTTATGAGACACAAATCCGAATCCTTTGAAAAGTTCAAGGAATTCAAGAATGAAGTTCAAAACAAATTTTGCAAAAGCATAAAAGCCCTTCGATCCGATCGAGGAGGTGAATACTTAAGCCAAGACTTTGATGACCTTCTCAAGGAGTGTGGTATTATATCACAACTCACTCCACCTGGAACACCACAATGGAATGGTGTATCTGAGAGGAGAAATCGCACCTTGTTGGACATGGTACGATCAATGATGAGTCATACAGATCTTCCAATAAGCTTCTGAGGTCATGCCCTAGAGATAACTGCATTCACACTTAACTGTGTTCCTACAAAGACGGTTTAGAAGACACCATATGAGATGTGGACTAGGAAACGTCCTAGTATGTCGTTTATGAAGATTTGGGGTTGCGGGGCATTTGTAAAACGTCTGGATTCTGACAAGCTCAGACCCAAATCTGACAAATATAATTTTGTGGAATACCTAAAAGAAACAAAAGGGTATTATTTCTATAAACCTTCTGAGAATAAAGTGTTTATTGCTCGAACTGGTATTTTTCTAGAAAGAGAATTTGTCTCTAAATGAAACAATGGGAGGAAAATAGAACTCGAAGAAATTCGAGAACCACGGAATATCATTGAACATGAGTTGGAACGTGAGCAGGAACCACAAGATGTTGTGGAAAGTGAACCTGCTCAAATTATATAAGGAATTCGTAGATCTGATAGGACACGCCAAGAGCCCGAGAGATATTATGGATATCTTGTAACTCAAAACGGCGATGTGATGCTCATAGATCAGGATGAGCTTGCTTCCTACCAAGAAGCTATGAATTAACCAGATTCTGAGAGATGGCTTGAAGCTATGAGATCTGAAATGGACTCCATGTATACTAACCAAGTATGGACTTTGGTTGATCCACCCAGGGTAAAACCAATCGGGTGCAAGTGGGTTTTCAAGAAGAAAATCGACATGGATGGTAATGTACAAACCTATAAAGGTCACAATTGGTAGCAAAAGGTTACAAACAAGTTCAAGGTGTTGACTATGATGAAACCTTCTCTCAATGGCAATGGTTAAATCCATCGTGATCTTACTTGCTATCGCAGCCTTTTAGGATTACAAAATCGCAGATGGATGTCAAAACCGCTTCCTTAATCGGAAATCTCCTCGAGGATGTGTACATGACACAACCTCGAGGGTTTTGTCACTCCAAAGGATGCTGGAAAGGTATGTAAGTTGCAGCGATCCATTTATGGATTGAAGCAAGCCTCTCGGAGTTGGAATCTTCGATTTGATGAAGCAGTTAAAGAGTTTGGCTTTATTAAAAATGAAGATGAACCTTGTGTATATAAGAAGGTTAGTGGGAGTCACATTGTATTCCTAGTATTATATGTTGACGACATATTAATTATTGGGAATGACATTCCTTCATTACAGGTTGTAAAAACATGGTTAGGAAAATGTTTCTCCATGAAAGATTTAGGCGATGTAGCCTACATTTTAGGTATTAGGATCTATCGAGATAGATCAAGAAAAATGCTCGGCCTAAGTCAGAGTACATATATTGATAAAGTGCTGAAATGGTTCAGCATGCAAGAGGCAAAAAGAGGACACTTACCTGTGACTCATGGTGTAAAGATCTCTAAGGCCCAAAGTCCTAAATCACAAGATGATGAGGAGCGTATGAGAAAGATCCTTTATGCTTCTAAGAATTGGATCTATCATGTATGTAATGATATGTACTGTCTGGATGTCTCAGATGCTTTGAGCATGACGAAGCAGATATACCAAAAAGAGAATCTAGTGAAGGTCATCGACAACAATCAAGAATATCCTCAAGTACCTAAAAGGACTAAGGATTCATTCTTGGTATATGGAGGTGAAGATTTAATCGGCAAAGAAAGGGTACACATATGTTAGTTTCAGACCGACAATGATGACTATAAGTCTCAACAAAGTTTTGTGTTTTGCCTTAATGGTGTTGTTGTTAATGGAAGAGTTCAAGAAGAGACAATAGCCGATTCTACAACAGAGAGGCTTCGAGTATATTGTCGCTTCTAAAGCTGCCAAGGAGGTCAGATGGATTAAAAAGTTCATCATCAACTTGGTGTTGTTCCAACCATTGTTTATTCGGTTAAGCTATACTGTGATAATAATGGAGCCATTCCACAGGCTAAGGAACCTAGATCTCACCAATTATCCAAGCATATACTTAGGCGGTACCATCTCATCCGTGAAATCATTGATAGAGGAGATGTACATATAGGAAGAGTGCCAACATATGATAATGTTGCGCATCCACTAACCAAAGCTTTGTCGCAGTTAGGCTAACGAAGGTCACACTAGTTCCATGGGTATTAGATACATGAGTGATTGACTCTAGTGCAAGTGGGAGACTGTTAAAGTTTGTGCCCTAGAGGCCAATTATTTGATATAATTGCTTAACATTTTGATATTATATTTGATTGAATGAATGAATGATTTTATTATGGTTTTATTTACTGTGTTATATAAATGTTAACACAATAAAATTTCTTAGAATAGTGATACAAATTATATAGTTTCAAGTATGTGACTTGAACATGAGATTATATAATTATAATTAGTATCATTATTCTTAAAAGTCCCTAGTCGAGTATCATTGTTGATGGGACAACAATGATGCATTGAGACTAGTATGTGGATTGACTGATGACCAAATCTCATTAGTCATAAATATATGAGATATTAAGTCAATGCATAGGTACATGTTAGAGAACGATGTACTGGACAGACCCACCATGAGAATTCTATGTGGAGCATTATGCGAAGTGTCATTATCGATTCTCATAGTGACAATGATGTAATGATCCTCCGACCTGATATCACTATATTACTACACGGGAATTTATGTGCTTTGATATCATCAAAGGTCACCTTTAATAGGGTGGACTATAAATGTGATTATTGGGTACATCATGAATCGTGTGAGGAATATGAGTGATCTAGATGGAATTTAACCCTCCTATGTATTATGAGTTATATCCATAGTCCTCTTGATTGAGTAGGACTATGAAATGCATGGCCATGCTCAAATAGTGATTTGCTTCATATAGTCTACTCATTGATCAAGAAAAACTCAGATTAAATTATGAAGAGTATGACACATTCCATGACTCGAGTTTAATCTAGGATGTTAAGGTTAAAAGAATTAAATAACATTGAAACATTGGTCACAAAAAGGTTGCATCGAATAATCGATCTTATTATTACTTGGGTAGAAGTGATGCATTACTAGATGCCGCTCACATTTTATAATTTTATAATATTATTTTAAAATTATTGTCAATGTAATAATAACCTATAGGGTCACACACATAGAATGTAATTTAAAAAGGAAATTAATTTAAATTGTAAGGATTTAAATATATCAATATGATTGATAGTATTTTAAATCACGAATTTAAATTAAAAGGATAATTTGTATATATGTATATTAATTAAGTAAGACTTAATTATGATATATATATATATATATATATATATATATATATATATATATAAATTTGGATTTTAATTATATTAGGTTTTGATTAATTCATCCTAACTGCTATATATATTATATATATCAGCCATTTTAGGGATTACATCAAAAACAAAACCCTAGCCGCTCCTAGAGAGATACTAGAGAAAAAAGTTTTGGAAAAATCTTCATCCTTGGTGGCTAGTACCTGTTGGGTAATTTCTAGTTACGCACAACACGGAAGTATACGTGGTCAACAAGTAATAAAGAGTAAGTAAAGTATCGTTCCCACGGAGAATTAACTAATAAAGTTCACTAAGCATTAACCCATAACCATCTCAGTCTTATTTAAACGAATGGCTTTGAGTTTTTATATTTAAAATATTAACTTAAATAAACCTAACTATTCCTAGAGTGAGACTAGATAATGAAGACCTGAGATTATAATTTCATCTATTGACACATTCAAATCCATACACTTCATGTTAAGCCAAACTAATTGTACCGGTTTATTAGTCGAGAACACTAAAGTAAAATATAGCCATCTCTCGATGTACCATACCCATATAAAATATAATCCCCAGTTGAAAGAATACACATGAACACCCAAATTACCTAAACCACTATATGTCTATGTGATTTACAAATAATTAGGGTTTAAGCCCAAGTTCTCAATTGACTACGTGTGGTGCTTCGGTATATGTCTATCCTAAGCACGGATCATATATTCCATCACAATGCAAAATATACAATCACAAGCTATCAAGATCAGATCTAAACCCACACTTCATCTTTCAAGTTCATATGGGTTATCACAGTAATTGATGGCCAATCAACTAAGCAAATAAGCATGAATCTTAATAGACAATCTCATAACAATCAATAAGGTTAACAATGAAATATATCATATTAAACTAATCCATAGAATCCATTGAAATCTCAAAATAGAGTTTAGCTCATCATAGAATCAAAATCCATCATCCACAATAGATTACACATTGAGAAATAAAGATAGAAGTAAAGAGATGTTAGGGAATTAGAAATGCAAATCTGATCTCTCTTGCTCCAATTCTAAATTCCTTATGCTCTCCAATTGCTTCAATCTTCAACTCTAATCTAATCTAGGGTTCTAATCTAATCTAAAGAGAAAGAGAAGAAAAGAGCATATGTAATATGTTGTGATCCCCCAAGGGGTGGAATAACCTTTACATAATGGAAATACGTCTAATATATAAGCCCTACTTGAATCCCCCTCTCCGTTGCGCTTCAATTGCACTGTTAAATGAAAAGTCAACGTTAGTCAGCACCCGAAGTCGTGCGGCCGCGCACAAGTGAAAATCGCGTCTTTTTGCTACTGCAAGTCTCGCGGCCGCGCAGGAATTCGCGGGCCCGCGCTTGGGTGATTTTCTGCTGCAGTGTGCTCTGGTAAAATGACCATAACATTTGATTCGGGAAGAGTTACGGGGCCTGCCACCTATCAAATCGAAGATATCGACGAGCTCTACAACTTTCATTCTTTGATGATTGAGAAATTCGGGCCGGATGATGGTTGAAATTGGGCTGAAAGGGACTGCTATGAAAATAGCTAACCAAAACAGCGAAGTTTGACGTCCGTTGGTACAACGATCATAACTCTTGCATCCGAACTTCGATTAGAGCGATTCAAGATGTTACAAAAAGCTACGAAGACGCTTTACAATGTAGTCCAAGTTTCCAGCCAAGAACATGAAGTAACATGAAAGCCCAAATGATGTCCGGATTGCCTTTTCTTTGCATTTTCTTTGTTTTTCCTTACCAATAATTGCTCACATCGCTCCCAAACGTATAACCTACAAAATGAACACAAAATGCATGAAAAGTAACTAAGACACATGAATATAAGCAACTAATTCAAGTAAAAGAAACCGGATAAGTGTATAAAAATCCACTTATCAAATATCCCCAAACTTAAACCGTTGTTTGTCCCCAAGCAACACAATATAATGCAATATATATGCTATGCAAGCTACGCTACTATGACAATGAATCCCCAGATTTTCAGTCATGTTATGAATTCCAGTGAGACATGCCTCATAGAAATATCAAGAACCAAGAACAAAGCATCAAACTAAGCTAAAGGCATAATGACATACAATTATATAATCCTAACCTGCTATAAAGATGTTGTGTATGTGTGATGTGTTCACATATAAGCTTGAAAAAGGTGAGGATTTCACATGTTATACTGCGTAAGGCAGAAAATTGAAGTTTAAATCAAGAACTGCATATACTAATGAGACATCAACTACTCCAACACATCAATACAAACTAAGGTTCAACAATGGGTTTATTCTCGCTTACTTTTACTCATGGGTGATTTTTGCACTTTCCCGTGGTGTTTATTGATCTTTATATATATATATATATATATATATATATATATATATATATATATATATAAAAGGTCGCTTTTACGCCCATCTCACCTTCCATTTCCATTTAAACGAAAAGGCGTTTACGCTCCATCTCGCTTTCCATTTCCATTTACACGAAGTGCGCTTTTACGCTTCCATCTCGCCCCAATAAAAGCATACCCATGTGTTCTCAAAGTTTGAGTATCTGTGTTTTCATAGTTCCATGTCTACTTTATACACAATTCCTTCTTTAAAAATAACATTTTCTACTCAGCACACAAGCATGCTAATCTTAACTAACAAGCAAATAAGAACATTGTCGTGCTAACTGGTAACATCTAAACAGAAAGCATGAATTATATCATGTATAAAATTATAACTAAGCTCAAGATATCAACCAAATTCAAAAATCTATCAAATTTCTATTTCATCATTGGCCAAATTAGAACTCAACTAACTAAAACCCTGGGATTATGCAATGTTATGCAACTAAACACATACTAAATAAACAAGACAAAAGAAAACTAACAAAAAAAAAAATTCATACTGAAATACCCCTACTATATAACTTAAACATGCAATAAAACTATATGCAACTAACTATATGCAACAACCACTCACTACAACCCAATACCCCAAACTTAAAATAAACAATGCCCTCATTGTAATTAAAAGTGAAAGAATACTCCCTAAATGGCAATGTCATCTCTGTCGCCTCCTCACGATCCGAGTGGTATATCAAAGTGATGGCTAAGTTTGAGATATTCTTTAGTTGGAGACCGAGGTGTGGGCTTCTAACCGTCCCAAATGCTTAAAATTGGAAATTAAAATGAATAACAAGATCAATCAGGCATCTCATGGCATGTCACAAGACTCCTATGTAATCCTCATGGCATGGCGCAAGAATTGCAATGTGCAAAGTCTGTCTAATTTGGGTGCTTTCATGGCGGTATGTCCTCAAGCCTCTCTACGCCTGCGCCTTCGCAACTCTCAGTTCCTTTCGCTTTTGTTTGACTTCTATTTGATCCCGAATGCTTATAGCAATTGGATTTAACCTGAGAGGAGAAACAATAAAGCTATTATTAAGATTTACCACTATCTAACATTTACTAAATATGTGAATGTAAATAAGAATTAAACAAGGAGGGAGAAAGATTGGATGGGGTGCCTCCCATCGAGCGCTCGGTTTATAGTCCGTTAGCTGGACTCTTTTCTTGACACCGCTATCCAATTCCTCTACGATAAGCTAGGAACCCTCCATCCATTAGAACCGCTATGTGCTTTGGTAGGTTCCCCATCATGAGAGTTTATGTATTGAAACAACCTAGCCTATTTCCTGTACATGACGCCCCCAGTTCTATTTCATAGCTAGGTGCTTCGTCCATTATATTTGTGAATAAATTTTTGCATTGAGGCATGACAAATACAACGGGCTTTTGCTCTTCTATTTTCTCTTCCTCAGCCCTCCAGGGTTTGTAAGAGGCCTCATAATCGCAGAAACTTTTGCTTTGGATATGACTACCAAGGGGACATGGGTGTGCAAAGTTCACTGAATTTTTTAACTCTAACTGAGAAGGCACTTGGGGTATTATACAAGTCAGCTCATGTTCTTCATTTTCCATGCCCCCAGTTGTCTTCTCAATATCCACTCCTTTTAGTTCATTCAGTGGCATGTACACTTCTGACTCTCCATCAGTTTCATCGTCCATGTCATAGCACCAATTGTTTGGAGGGTGATTGTTCAAGGCTTCGAACATTAGATCCAGCTGATTCTGAAGATTTTGAATTGACCTCTCTTGCTCAATCATCTTCTTCTCAGTTGATGCTACACATTTGAACCAAAAATCCTCCAATCTTAAGTCATCTTTCTCGGTTTTGAAATCCATGTGTTGAGGACCATTCATTGAGGAGTTAATGAGTTGTTCCATCTGTTTGTTAAGCTTTTGGCTTGATAACTCCTGACTCATCATCATTTCTTCATGGTCTGCTATGCTGTTTGACATGACTTTCTTCAACCTTGAATTTTCTTCTTGTTGCATTGGAGGTGGATATAAGAAATTTGATGGATGTGTTGGGCTTGCGGCACAGTATTGGTCTCGATAGTTATAACTCCATTCAGAATCTGGGTGATACCCCCAACCTTGAGGATAATTGGGATAAACATAGTTGTTAAGGTAATCCCCCAAATCAGAGACTTTTGTCCAACTCGACATTGAGTCCTTCAGCCTTGTGTCCCTTGTTGAATCCTATTTGCAAAAGGCCCTTGATAAGAAAAGTCACCCATGGTACCTGAAAAGAGAGAAATATAGGAAGAGAATTAAAATAAAATGTTTAAATTAAGACTAATTTGATTGAAATTAAAGTTGGCAAAAATTATTAAAATAATTCCTCGGCAACGACGCCAAAAACTTGTTGGGTAATTTCTAGTTACGCACAACACGCAAGTATACGTGGTCAACAAGTAATAAAGAGTAAGTAAAGTATCGTTCCCACGGAGAATTAACTAATAAAGTTCACCAAGCATTAACCCATAACCATCTCAGTCTTATTTAAATGAATGGCTTTGAGTTTTTATATTTAAACTATTAACTTATATAAACCTAACTATTCCTAGAGTGAGACTAGATAATGAAGACCTGAGATTAAAATTTCATCTATTGACTCATTCAAATCCATACACTTTATGTTAAGCCAAACTAATTGTACCAGTTTGTTAGTCGAGAACACTAAAGTAAAATATAGTCATCTCTCGATGTACCATAACCATATAAAATATAATCCCCAGTTGAAAGAATACACATGAACACCCAAATTACCTAAACCACTATATGTCTATGTGATTTACAAATAATTAGGGTTTAAGCCCAAGTTCTCAATTGACTACGAGCGGTGCTTCGGTATATGTCTATCCTAAGCACGAATCATATATTCCATCACAATGCAGAATATACAATCACAAGCTATCAAGATCAGATCTAAACCCATACTTCATCTTTCAAGTTCATATGAGTTATCACAGTAATTGATGGCCAATCAACTAAGCAAATAAGCATGAATCTTAATAAACAATCCCATAGCAATCAATAAGGTTAACAATGAAATATATCAGATTAAATTAATCCATAGAATCCATTCAAATCTCAAAATAGAGTTTAGCTCATCATAGAATCAAAATCCATCATCCACAATAGATTACACATTGAGAAATAAAGATAGAAGTAAAGAGATGTTAGGGAATTAGGAATGCAAATCTGATCTCTCTTGCTGCAATTCTGAATTCCTTATGCTCTCCAATTGCTTCAATCTTAAACTCTAATCTAATCTAGGGTTCTAATCTAATCTAAAGAGAAAGAGAAGAAAAGAGCATATGTAATATGTTGTGATCCCCCAAGGGGTGGAATAACCTTTACATAATGAAAATACGTCTAATATATAAGCCCTACTTGAATCCCCCTCTCCGTTACGCTTCAATTGCACTGTTAAATGAAAAGTCAACGTTAGTTAGCACCCGAAGTCGCGCGGCCGCGCAAGAATTGGCCTAAAGTTAAAAGTGCCACAGCACAAGTGAAAATCACGCCTTTTTGCTCTCGCAAGTCTCGCACCTGCAGAATTCCGCGGGCCCGCGCTTGGGTGATTTTCTCACTGCGGTTAAAGGTGCTCGTAAAATGGCCATAACATTTGATCCGGAAGAGTTACGGGCCTGCCACCTATCAAATCGAAGATATCGACGAGCTCTACAACTTTCATTCTTTGATGATTGAGAAATTCGGGCCGGATGATGGTTGAATTGGGCTGAAAGGGACTGCTATAAAAATAGCTAACCAAAATAGCGAAGTTTGACGTCCGTTGGTACAACGATCATAACTCTTGCATCCGAACTTCGATTAGAGCGATTCAAGATGTTAAAAAAAGCTACGAAGATGCTCTACAATGTAGTCCAAGTTCCCAGCCAAGAACATGAAGTAACATGAAAGCCCAAATGATGTCCGGATTGCCTTTTCTTTGCATTTTCTTTGTTTTTCCTTACCAATAATCGCTCACATCGCTCCCAAACGTATAACCTACAAAATGAACACAAAATGCATGAAAAGTAACTAAGACACATGAATATAAGCAACTAATTCAAGTAAAGATACCGATAAGTGTATAAAAATCCACTTATCAGCATCTGCTCGCATTCCTTTTTTCTCGCAGATCGTATTTACGATTCACGGGCGCTCGTGGTTGATACCGTAGAGACACAGTTCGTTTGAATTGCATTGAAGATTCGACTGCATCGATTCTAGCTTTAATAATCGATATAATTTCTAACCACTGAATTAATTTGTTTTTTCGAATGGATCCTGTTTTAGGGTTTCGCAATTGTCTTTCAATTGTTTATTTTTGCTGCGTTTTATGTGGCGAAACCCTACAAACCCAATTCGGTATAAATTAATAATGGCATGAGGTTTACACTTTCCCCCAAGTCACACAAACACTTTTTGAAGGCCATGTTACCGATCATGCAAGGTATAGTGAAACTCCCTGGATCCTTCAACTTTGGAGGTAACTTTCTCCGTAAAACTACGCTATATTCTTCCATCAAAGCCACAGTTTCTTAATCTTCTAACTTTTTCTTCCTTGAAAGAATCCTCTTCATAAATTTGGCATAACTAGGCATTTGCTCTACGGCTTCTGTGAAGGGAATATTAATTTGAATTTTTTAAAAAAATTCCAGAAATTTGGTGAATTGCTTGTCTAATTTCTATTTTTGGACCCTCTACTGAAATGGTGGTGGAGGATACACAGCTAGCTCAACATCTGATTTGCTCTTGTCCCCTTGTTTTTCCTCATCATGTTTCTATGCAACCACTTTGTCTTCATTCTCTTTGACATCTTTCTTAGCTGAATTTTTTGCACTTTTCCTTTCAAGATGATTTCCACTCCTCGAAGTGATTGCTTAACACTGCTCATGATTTCTCTTCGGATTATTTTCTATGTCACTAGGTAGAGTCCCTTGCGGCCTATTATTCAACGCTAAGGCAAGCTGTCCCATCTGATTTTCTAAGTTTTTGATGGCCACTACTTGTGTTTTCATTTTTGCCTCGTTTCTCGATATATATTTCAACAAAAGCTCTTCTAAGTCTGTTTTTTCTCTTGATGCCGAGCTATTTGTTGATGCTAATTTTGGAACCCCGAGGGATAAGAAGGTCGTGGAGCCTGCGGATTTTGGTTATTACTCCACAAAAAGTTGGGATGGTTCCTATTCCCCGGGTTGTAGGCATTTTGATACATGTTCTGCGGAATCCAATTGTAGATGCCCACAAACTGAACTGATGCTGGGTTTATGGCACACTGTTCTGTAGGATGTTCTCCTGCACATAATTCGTAAACATATGCCACCTATTGTGGTTGTGCACCTGTCAGAGCATCCATTTTCTTTGATAAGGCTGAAATTTGTGCCGCCAACGCTATTACCCAGTCAACCTCTAATACCCCAGCTACCTTGGGTTGTGTCATCCTCACTGTAGGCCACTGGTAGTTATTAGTTACCATTGTTTCTATTAACTCATACACCTCCTCATAGCTCTTAGCCATAAACGCTCCACCCAAAGCTGCATCTATGCTTGTCCTGAGATTCTAATTTAACCCGTTGTAGAACGTATTCATCTGCAGCCATTTAGGTAGTCCATGATGAGGGCACTTTTTGATAAATTCCTTGTATCGTTTCCATGCCTCATATAAAGACTCCCCATGTTGCTACTCAAACATGGTGATCTCGTTTCTCTTCTTCGTAGTTTTGGCTAGTGGAAAGAACTTAGGCAGGAACTTCTGAGCGAGGTCGTCCCAAGTAGTTATTGATCCCGGTGGTAGAGAATGTAACCAACTCTTCGCCTTGTCCCGCAAGGTGAATGGGAACAAGCGAAGTCTGACTGCGTCATCTGATACCCCATTGTATCTGAGGGTGTCACATATCTCCAAAAAGCTAACTAAGTGTTCATTCAGGTCGTCGTTAGCTAATCCCCCAAACTAAATTGAGTTTTGTATCATCTGAATAGTCCCAGGCTTGATCTCAAAAGTATTTACAGCAATCACCGGCCTGGTGATGTTCGACTGAAGCTTAGTCACCTTCGGAGTAGCATAATCCCTCAACGCTTTTTGATCTTCTGCAGCCATTATTTCTTCCTTCTCAGAGTTCTCAAAGTTTTCCCTTGTTTCTTTAATCCACTTACTTAGCCTTTGAAACTGTTTCTCGATATCGTCCTCGAAAGGAAGCAAGTCCGAATTCTTAGACCGAGTTTACATAAACTAACTCAAAGAACCTGAAATAAGAAAGAATAAAACAAAAGAAAAATTATTTAAGTAAAAATGGACTAATTAAACTGATATTGAAAAATATTAAAATCTATACTAGTTCCCCGGCAACGTCGCCAAAAAGTTAGTCAAAATCTAATTATGCTCACACGCAAGTGCACGTGGTCAACAAGTAATATAATGATAAGTTGAGTATCGTTCACATAGAGAGTAGTATGAAATTAATCTAACAATTACCAGCGTTATATTAATCTAAATTTTATTAAACTATCCAAATCAATGATTATAACTATTAAAAACTAAAAATATAAAAATACCAAGCAATCAACACAACTAAAAACCTGTAATTTCAAGCAAATAATGGAGAATTAGGTTTAAAACTTCACTTTAAGTCTCACTCTGATTATTACACCTTAATTTAATTCAATTCACTATCCCAGTTTATTAATTAAGAACACTTAAGTAGAATTAGCCATTTCTGAATGCACTAATACCATATTAACTTAAATCCACAAATTAGATAGAATTAAGCCAAACACCCTAATCAACTTGTAAGACCCCGAATTTTATGAAATGAAAGTATTTAATTTTTGTATAATTATTATTATTCTATTTGATAAATGGTTAAATTGATAAAATGTTAAAGTTGTGGGTAATATTTATAAATTTTGCAAAGTATGCAAGTTGTTATAAAATATTCGACTGGTCGGAAAATATTCGTTTTAACAGAAAATATTTGTACGACGACACAATCATTGGTGGACCCCACAATAGAATTATTGTCGGAATGAGAAAATGACAGAAATATCTTTTTATAAAAATAACTGCGAAAGTTTTACCGTTAAACTGTTGAAATACCCGATGGTAAAAGTACAGTAATACGTATAGTTGCATAGTAGCACACGGTATTGATTATTGATGCTTACGTGAGAAGTCACTCAGTTTTATTCAATTATTACTACAGTAATTGCTGCATAGTATCTCACGTTATTTGATTCAATTATTGTCAGTGTTTTTTTATATTATTAAATCAATAATTGAGTCGACAAAGTTATTCATATTATTATTTGCAATATTGACGATGTCTAGAAAGTTCTGTCGATGAGAAGTTGGTCACCTAATTGCGCACCAATATAGAGAAATCCTTATTAGAAAGTCCCCTCTTTCTTGGGAATGATCTGGTTGTTAAATATTGTGAATTATAATAATGATGATAAATATTGTTAAAAATATTGAGGGGATTTTTATAAAGTATTTGTGGAAAATTTTGTTATTATATGGACCCCTATTTACCCATTTTCAAAATAATTCCAGTGAGAAAGTTATTCGGTATATATATATATATATATATATATATATATATATATATATATATATATATATATATATATATAACATGTGGGTGTAAGATGCCATGGAAGAAAAAAAAGGGGAAGGTGTATATATATATAGCTTGCGTACGTGTAAGGGAAGTTGGAAAATCTGAAGTATATATATTTGAATGAAAGAACTCGAGGTCGAGTTAAGAAAAACTTGTCTGTTCCGTTGATTACCGTTACACAATTTATTAAACTTTGTCTGAAGACCTAATATTAATATTATCGATTTTCAAATATTAGAATAATATCATTACAGTTAATACTATTAATTACAGTTATAAAATAACCCAAATTACCACATAATCCTAATAGTCAGTAAAACATATAAGACCTAATATCAAGTCAAACTATTACAGTCTGAGTTGAGTTCGGTACTAATTCGACATCCCGACTGCCTAATCGGGTAATTATCGAGCCTATTATCAATAAAACTCTACTTAAAAAATTATTTATTATCTTAGATAATTTATTTATTAGTCAAAACATTTTTTGTTCAATAGCTCATAATAATTTTTAAATAATTTAATAGTATTTATTTCATTATCTAATATTATTAATCATTTAATAATATTTTAATCATTCTAAATAATATTCAAATCTCTTATTAATATAAATAATAAAGGTCTTATACATTTTAATATGTAAATATTTTACATCATGAAGCTTAAACTATTTATATTCCATTTCAAAATATCTTTTACCTTTACTCACAAATTTCGGAGTTTAAATAGCAAACGCATAGTTTTTATACTAAAACTCAATTTACTATATTATTTCTTTAATTTAAATAATTTTTATATTATTTTTGACATGTATGTTTGCTTATTTTTTATTTTCAAATCCTAAGTCATATAACAGCGAAATTTTGGGCATGTTATAGACCTCATGTCATAGTATTTTAGAAAAATTTCTAACAGCAAAAACGAACAACAGAAACCATTCGAAACAGGTTTCAAAAATGACTTGACCATTCTGGGAGCGGTATTTGCACTGGTGTCTTTTTCGGTGCTTAGCGAGTAGCCAACTTTGCGATTTTCCCACACCTTTCTCGTTTATAAAAAAATTTCCAACTTTAGATATGTTATACATGGTATACCAAAGTGTTTTTTTTAAAATATAACCCTGCAAGTTCAGACCTATTAGGTAGCCTAAAACATACCCCAAAAATGTCCACTCGTAACAGTTTTCATCATTTCCCAGATTTACCCTCTTTTGCTAAAACAGTCATAACGTTTTTGTTTGAAAACATTTTTAAGCGATTCTTGAGCCCACACGAAGCTAACTCCCGGGACTACAACTCTTCCCTAATAACCTTTTTCCAGATTCCGAACATATCAGCACAGAAATTCCATTCAAGTGGACTGCACCGCACTTGTTGGACAGTTTTGACACTACTACTTTGAAATGTCATAACTCTCTCCTCCGAAGTCGGATTTAGTCCGTTCTGGAGTTATGAAAAGCTTATTCAGTGTACTATAACATATCAAAAGCCCAGAATTTTTAAAGAACTCTAGATAACCCTAAATTTCTGTTTAGGGGCAGCAGTCCACTAGTTTTCTAAGTTTTAAAAACTGTTTTACTTTCCTTCTTCATTGATCAAGTTTTCTCAACACCAAAAATGGTTAGATCCATACATAATACACTATATAACATGTAGATCTAAGATTTTTTTTAGAGTTCAAGATCACCACCCATGATTTGGTTCAAAACAACTAAAATAAACTAAATTAGAGTTAAAGGTTTTATACCTTGATTTTTGTACCAATGTTTCTTCTTCTTCTAAAGCAGGAGGTGAATTGTGGTGGCAAGGAACTCCTTCTCTTCTCCCTCTATGGGGGCTGCCGACCACTCCTCCATTCTCTCTCTTCTTTCTATTTGTTTTTTTTGTTCATGTAAAGTTGGAAATGAGAAGTAATCTCTCATCTTCTTTCTCATAATCTCATATTTCTCTCTCTTGGATCTTGTATAACTTGAAAATCTAAACAAAATATTAGGAGCAAAGATTTTAGGAATGACACTTAAGGGAGGAGTTGGTAATGTAGCATTTCAAGGTGGCAAAATAAATAAATAAATGCCCATGTGCCAAAATCTCTACAAAATCCGGTCCTTCACCCTTGGTTTTTAACTATTTTTGCTTTTTATTTAATTTTCTTTATTTGTGTATTTATCTTCTTGACAAACCACAAATTGTTGGGCCATGTATAAAGTATCATAGTCCAATATATTTAATTTTTATAACTCTATATATTTACTTAGGGTTTCTAGTCCACTTATTTTGGACTTTAGATAATTAATTATACTATTCTTTTAATGCTTTTGTTAAGTAATTTAATTACCCAATCTTAGTAACTTAATTTAATCAAATAAGTTACTACATAAATCTCCTTAAAACATGTTACCCTCTTGTAATCATATAATTTATATAGGCCATCTTTGATATACAAATTATATAATACATAACATTACATACATAAATTACATATTTATTTTATAATTATAAAATAAATATGCTACACATAATTCATCATGTAAATAGAATTATTTACATACCCAAGATATTATAATATAATATCCTTATCTCATTATCATAACTTCAATTAAGAATTTTATTTACTCCACTACAAGGAAACCGACTAATCCCGATATTGAGCTAAGTTCGATGATCAGTATTCGATCGAAATTAATATAATTTCGATTTAAATATTAGGTCAAAAATAATTCAAATCCAAAATAGTTTATTTCGAGGAAATTTTGAGGAATATAAGACCTCATATATGCGCAAAAATTTCACTTGATGAAACTTAAATTCGATTTAAATTATGGTTATTTCCGAGGACTCAGTCGTCAAGATCTGATGTAATTCCGAGGACGAAGGACCATCGGATATTTAAATCGAAATAGCTTATAAAACCTATTCGACCGACTCAGGCCAGCGTCTCCCCGTATTCTCTCAGTTTTATATCTCTCCTCTCTCACTCTCTCATCTCAGTCTCTCCTCTCTCCCTCTCATCTCCGGCGCCCACCTGCCACCAACACCTCCACCGCCGACCAGCCTCGTGCCCCCTTCTCGCGATCGATCAGTTCTCCCCCACCGCCAGGCGCCCCTCTAGCCGCCGACCACCACCACTACCACCATCTTAGTTCTCTGCCTTCTTCCTCCAGCCGCCGACCACCACCACCACCACCACCAAGAGACACCTCCAGCTGCCACCCATTTTCGATTCCAGCCACCGGCCACCACCACCACCACACGCCGGACAGTTTATTAGCTCCAAAATGTATGAGTTCAAATAGTGTTTCATTTTGATGATGATGTACAAAATCAGTAGATTGAATAATTTTTATATTGTATGTATATATTGATTTTAGTCTAAAAATTGGTAAATTCCTTAATTGGTTACTGTATGTGCATCAATTTGGCTTTGGCAATTGGATTTGAGGCTGAAATTGGTATAGGGTTAAAAATTTGTTATATATTTGACTGAAATTTGGATTTGAGGCTGAAATTTGGGGCTAAAATTTGGTATATATTTTGATTGAGAATGGATAATTAGGCAGTATATATTGTTTGCATTGTTTATGTAATTTAATTAGTTTTCAATCTTGAACTTAACTGATTTTTGGACTGTTTTTAATTCTGATATATTTTTAATTTTCGACTGAATTTGTAATAGAAATTCTGTCAGATGTATGCATTTACAAGATTTTGTCAGAATTATTTTGATAATATTAGTAATTAGTCCCAATATTAAAATATAAACTAATTTGAAGTAAATTAAATAAAATCAAACAAATTTTATTTAATTTTTTAAAAAATATTTACAAATATATAATATAATACAAATAGAATTCAATTCAATAAAGAATAAAATAAAATATAATCAAATAATTTCAATTTAATTAAATTTAATTAAATTAAATTAAATTAAATTAAATTAAATTAAATTTAAATAAAATTAAATTAAATTAAATTAAGGCTAAATAAAATAAAATAAAATAAAATAAAATAAAATAAAAAAATAAAATAAAATAAAAGTAAAGTAAATTAAATTAAATTTAAATTAAACTAAATTAAATTAAATTTAAATTAAATTAAATTAAATTTAAATTTAAATTAAATTAAATTTAAATTTAAATTAAATTAAATTAAATTTAAATTTAAATTTAAATTAAATTAAATTAAAGTAAATTAAATTAAATTAATAAAATAAGTAGGAGTGAATGTTGAACAGTAGTCTATAGATTGCAAATAACAATTCTCATAAACTAAGTACCACTTACTTAGTTCACATTGGCAAAATAAACTAAGTAGGAGTGAATGTCGAACAATATATATTCTCTATATATTCCAAATAACAATTTTCATAAACTAAGTACCACTTACTTAGTTTATTAATTATCACTAGCAAAATAAACTAAGTAGCATTTGCTTAGTTTACCGCAATTTTCAATATATAAATGCAATAACACTCTCCCTACATATATGTACTCCAACCGGTTCCTCGGCAACAATTAAAAAAAAAGGGTCATAGTTCCTGTTTGTGTCCTATACTCGAATAATAAAGGTAATTGAATTCTGCGAGACATTTCCTCAACTTGTTCCATCATAGAGATGGCAACATCCAGGAAGGAGTGCCCGATAACTTGTTGAACAAAGTTCTAGGTTAAGCAACCTCTGAGATGATCGAATGATCACGTCTCTTGCTAGGAATGAATTATCTCCCAATATGAGTCCAATCCATGATATAAGCGACTTCTCACCATCAAATTCCTCGGATGGGTAGTTCTCACGTGAGCGTCTCACCTCTTGTATGAGAACTATCCATTTGAGAATTCATGGTGATTAGACCTTATATGGATTAGACCCATATGAGATGATTCATTCCTAGCAGAGAAGTGATCATTCATTCATCTAGAGAGTTGTTTAACCTAGAACTTTGTTCAACAAATCTTATCGGGCACTCTTCCTGATGTTTGCAATCTTTATGATGGAACAGTGAGGAATGTTTGCAGTAATTCAATTACCTTTATTATTCGAGTATATTCACAACAGAACTACTTACACTTTTTTTTCCCCGCTGTCAATTCAAGTAGAGATTCCACATAACAATTCTCATAAACTAAGTAGCATTTTCAATTATATATGTACTATACTTTGAAACTTAGAAAACCGTTTGACATACACTTAGTAGGGGTGAATGTCGAACAGTCCCCAGTTTGGGACTGTTATTGGATGTTATGTCTCTCACTTAGGCCGGTGCAAATACAAAACGATACATTTTTTTGTTATTTTGAGGATTAATCGACTGTTATCTCTATATGTTCTCCGAGTGCATACTTAGATTAAGTTATTTTAGTCTATTTCGTGTGCTTGGAGACCATGGGAGGTTGCCAAAAATTTTCTTGAAACTCATGAAACGTACTCAACGTGTTTGCACTAGTGATTTAGACACATCCAATAACGGGATAGAAGCCTTACCCCCATCACGTAGAGATACTAGGTAAAACTAATTCACGCATGAATATCCAAATTAACTTAATGCGTACTTCTGTGTAGTTAAAAATGCCAGCCGATTGGAGTTGGATGTACCATAGGATACCCAGTGATGGGAAGGGATTAGTTTCAGCTTATCGTGTTGGGGTTTTAGATTTCTTGAACAAAGCACTAGAACATACGGATGATCCGAATGGGAAGATGTGATGCCCGTGTGTCAAGTGTAAAAATCTGATCTGGAAGAAAGTCGACGAGATTAAATTCGACTTATTTTCTCGTGGATTTGTGGATGGGTACTTCAGTATGGACTCATCACGAGAATCGGAAGTGATTGAAAATATTGTGGAACAACCAATTCCATGTGCTTCATCATCGTCGAACACTATGATCCAGTTGAGATGTTGGTCGATGCTTATGGCCCTACTACTATTGACTGGGTGAATATGAACCTTCTTCAAGCAGTACGAAGCAAGTGCCAAATGATACAGCTGCTGCCTTTTATAAGTTGCTATCTGAATCTGGGGTCGCGTTGTATCCGGGAAATGATACGGCACCAAGCTTTCTACAGTGATGAAGCTCTTACACTTCAAGAATGAGCACGACTGTAGTGAGAGAGGTTTCAACGGTTTGCTCACTATAATTGGACAGTTTTTACCTAAGGATCATACTCTTCCTGCGAATTATTACGAAGTAAAGAAGATGGTCAAAGGGTTAAATATGGGGTATTAGAAAATCGATGCTTGTGAGCAAGATTGCATGTTATACTATGGGGAGGACAGAGATAAGGGACAGTGTGATATATGCATCTTATCGCGCTACAAGGTTACAAAATGTGGGGGGAAGGACAAACATGTTCCCAGGAAAATCTTACGGTACTTTCCACTTGCGCCGAGACTTCAACGGCTATTCATGTCGTCTCATACGGCTCACCATATGAGTTGGCATCGAACAAGGGATGTCGTGCCTGGTCAGCTGACTCACCCAGCGGATGGAGATGAATGGAAGAGATTTGATGTAAATTATCCTGAGTTTGCGGAAGAAGTTAGGAATGTTAGGCTTGGCATGGCTACTGATGGCTTTTGCCCTTTTAATAATTTTAGCTTCCTTAAGATATTACAATAAATATAATATCTTTTCTTTATTAAATAAATTTCCTATAAGAATTTATTATAATACTCTTGGGTAAAGTATATATAAATATTATATGCTTAACCCGCCTCGTTTTGCTTCATTACGCAGATTGTTCCCAACAATTTTATTTCCTCGCGTAACACACACACACACACATATATATATATATATATATATATATATATATATATATATTAACTCACAATTACAAGTTACACCAAACATGCACACATCACATATAGAAAATAATAAATAATTTTATTTTCTCACGTTATAAACTTATTTATATCAATTTATTTACATATAACAAATATAATTTAATATATTTACCATATTACGTAAACATACATATCATTCATAAATCATACAATAATTTATACACTAATAAATTAGGCTAGACATTTTATTTAATGTCTATTAAACCTCTTAATACGGGTTGCTACATTCAATAGGCCTTCTTCATATGGCCTAACATATTTATTATTACATAATATCTTTCAATTATTAAACTGTATAGATTATTCTATTTTTTTTTAATTTTATAAATCATCTATTTTCAGTCAAGGTTTTAAACTTTAACCTTTAATTTAATCATTTAAGATTTTCTAAATTTTTGAGTTGTCACATGACTTACCTATGTTTATTTGTTATTTAATTGGTCGGTCAGAATATAGGGATAATATATGACATGTCAATTAACCATTGTTTTGTGACAGTATTTAAAAATGACATCTGAAAATCAAAAGATGAACTCATATAGAGTTTTGAGTGATGAATCGAGGAGATTCATTTAAAAGATAAATATTATAGTATAATATTTTATTGGGGAGTACTAATTAATTTATTAAATTTGATTGTAGGATGTCAGACGAAGAAGAAATTAGAGATATCCATGCGGTGAGTGAAGAATTAATAGTTTCACCCGAGCTAGTCACAGAGGTAGCAGCTGAGAGTGAGGAAGAAGAGGAACCTGAGGAGAATTTATTAGAAGAATTCTTTTTAATCAAAATGTAGAACTGCAAGATCGTATTGTGAGTTAGAAGAGCAGGCTGAAGAACGACAGGCGGTTGTGGAGGAAAAGGATTCAACAATTCAAAATTGTGTTACCCGATATGTGATGCTTGAACAGAAGCACTCTTTGGCAGAGTGTAAGATAATAAAGTTGGAATCTAAGAATTCAAATGTCAAGGATCAGCTGAAAGAATCAACAACTGAACGAGTGAAAATGGAGGATGCATGGGTAAAAGCCGCACAATGCGTTGATATTGTAGAAAGAGACGTTCGATCCAAAAAGGCTAAAATAGATGATATTTATTTCTCTTTTTGGACAACAATTGGGAGAACCCAACATCGAGTTTTGAATTACCCTGTACAGAGCGGTCAACCTCAATTCGATATGGATCAAAGATTGATGATTCAAATCATTGATCAGGAGTACGACGAGGCAGTTGAGGGTGGAATATGCCCTATAGAAAAGTCAATTCCAACGGTAATGATGACACAAAATGCTGCCCTAGACAAGTCAAAACCGGGTAGTTCAAGGGAGAGCGTTTGTCATGACTTCCCAAAAAGTGAGGAAATCGAACGAAGTTATCACGGGTAAGCTAATCATAAACTATTGCGAAGTCTATACCTTATTTGATACCGGTTCTACCCATTCTTTTATTTCTCCTACTTACGCTCAACGTTTAAATTTGACTCAGGAGAAATTAGACTTTGTCTTATCTGTTGAAACTCCGTTTGGATAAACCTTCGTTACCTCCACTATTTATGAATCTTGTTTGATTCAAATCAGCACCCTCGCGTTACCTGTCAATCTTATCTCTTTGAAAATACTTACATTTTATGTGATTTTAGGAATCGACTGGTTAACTATTCATCATGCTTGTTTTTGTAAAGTTGTTAGCTTTCATATTCATAATCAACCAGTTATGCGAATTCAAGTAACCCAACCACTAAAGTCAATCACTGTCATATTAAGCCATAAGTAAAGAACCCTGCGCCTTTCGCTGGTGACTTCCTTGTGTGGGATGCACCAAAGCTAGACTTTCCGTAGGGAACATCATGAATAACGGTGGCAAGTTGATTGGTATCAATGTAACGTGCTATCCAAGTCTTGGATGAGAGTCACAATTTTTAATGATATTTCTGTTGTTAATAAATTCCTAACGTATTCCCTAAAGAACTTCTTAGCCTACCCCTAGAACGTGAAATTGAATTTTATATCGACCTTGAACCCGATACAAAACCCTCAAATATTTTTCACCTAAAACGAACGTATCATGCGCCGAAGACGTTGGCTCGAGCTATTGAAATATTACGATAATACCATTCAATACCATCCTGGAAAAGAGAACATGGTAGCTGACGTGTTGACTAGAAGATCTTATGTAGTTACGAATGCGCTATTGTTAACATAAAGACCCATTTCTTATAACTTACAAATAATGGAGATGGAGTTAAAGGCTCTAGTGACCCACGTGATGATGTCAAATATACGAGTAGAATCGACTTTAATCGATAAAGTTAAAGCCACTCAAGCTACACACATGGAGCTGATGAATATGAAGAAGAAGGTGCAATCAAGTGTTATTCTAGAAGCAGGATTAGACGAAGAGAGGAAATCTCAACCCTCGATTTCATTGGCCCATTTGAAATCCTTGATCTAGTAGGAACTATAGCCTATGGACTCGGTTTACCGCTAAGTATGTCTCGTGTTCATAACGTTTTTCACATATCCATGTTACGTAAATATGTGGAAGACCCGAACCACATTATTGAGTTAGAACTGGACGAAATAGCGGAAGATTTAACGTATAAAGAGGTACCTATTAATATCTTGGATAAGAAGAAGCATATTATACGCTCAAAGGTTATACCTCAAGAGTTAGAAGCTGAAATAAAAACAAGGTATTCCCATCCATTCGAACTACCAGGTACGTAAATTTCGAGGGCAAAATTTCATAAGAATGAGAGAATGTAAGACCCCGAATTTTATGAAATAAAAGTATTTAATTTTCGTATAATTATTATTCTATTTGGTAAATGGTTATATTAATAAAATGTTAAAGTTGTGGGTAATATTATAAATTTTGCAAAGTATGCAAGTTGTTATAAAATATTCGATTGGTCGGGGAATATTCATTTTAACAGAAAATATTCGTATAACAACACAATCATTGGTGGACCCCACAACGGAATTATTGTCGGAATGAGAAAACGACATAAATATCTTTTTATAAAAATAACGGACAAAGTTTTACCGTTAAACTGTTGAAATACCCGGCGGTAAAAGTACAGTAATACGCATGGTTGTATTGTAACACACATTATTGTTTATTGATGCTTAAGTGAGAAGTCACTCAGTTTTATTCAATTATTTCTACAGTAATTGCTGCATAGTATCTCACGTTATTTGATTCAATTATTGTCAATAATTTTTATATTATTAAATTAATAATTAAGACGAAAAAGTTATTCATATTATTATTTTTAATATTGACGATGTCTAGAAAGCTTTGTCGAGAAGAGGTTTGGTCACCTAATTACGCGCCAATAGGGAGAAATCTTTATCGGAAAGTCCCCTCTTTCCTGGGCACGATCTGGTTGTTAAATATTGTGAATTATAATACTGATGATAAATGTTGTTAAAAATATTGAGAGGATTTTTATGAAGTATTTGTGAAAAATTTTGTTATTATATGGACCCCCATTTACCCATTTTTAAAATAATCGGTAGAAAGTTATTCGGTATATATATATATATATATATATATATATATATATATATATATATATATATATATATATATATATATATATATGAATGTGATGTGTGTGAGAGTGATGTGTGAAAGTGACATGTTGGTGAAAAGTGTGTGTGTGTGTGTGTGTGTGAATGTGTTATATATATATATATATATATATATATATATATATATATATATATATACCCTCACAAATTCCTTCACATGTTATGTATATATATATATATATATATATATATATATATATATAACATGTGGGTGGAAGATGCCATGGAAGAAAAAAGGAGGGGGGGGGTAAAGGGATGCCTTGGGAGGAATGGAATATATAAACATGTGTGAAGGAATTTGTGAGTGTGTGTATATATATATATATATATATATATATATATATATATATATATATATATATATAGCTTGCATATGTTTAAGGGGAGTTAGAAAATCTAAAGTATGCAAATTCAATTAACTTCGTCCAGTGAACCTATCGGTGGTTTGGTCTCAGTGAGAAAGAAAAAAAATATCTTTACTTCACCGTGAATTTTTTCTAAATAGTATCTTTCCATTCTCCTATAAATAGAATGCTTAGTTTAGAATTGAAAATCACACTAGAATCAGAGAATTCGTCTTCTATAATCTTGGGCGTATTTCTTTAGAGTTTAAGAAAGCTTTGAGTGTAGAAAACAATGCAAGTTTTCTTCAAGAATATCCCCGCTATAGCAGTCGGAATACTCTTCTTTTTAAGGTAAGGGGTATTATTTATTTCATATTCGCTTACGATATTATTTTTCATATTCGTAAGAAATATTATTTTCGTTCAATATTCGTAAGGAATATTATCTTCGTTCAATATTTGTAGGAATATTATTTTTGTTCAATATTCGTAAGAAATAATATTTTCTTCCATACTATGTAGTATTTAAGTAATATTATTTCATTTCAGATTTCAAATTCTACACTCGTTTTGTTAAAGTTTTGGCTTCTATACTCCATGAAATTAGTAGAATATCCTTGATATTTGTGCTTCATCCAATATCTTTTCATGGATATATTATTTAGAGCATTCTTAATAAGTTTTAACTTTTTCATGTCGGGGTACTATTTATGACCAAAATTAATTTCTTTTCGATCCAAATCATTTTTGATACAATATTATTATTGAATTTTACTCCATAAAGCAGTATCACGAAATCTACCCCTCTATCTGGTGGAAGTCCTGGAAAATCGTCTAGAAATACGTCGACGAAGTCCCTCATAATCGGTATTTCTTCTACCTTAGGATTCTCTTTTGATTTGTCGACTATGTAAGCTAAGTATCCTACACGACCTTGTCTTAACAACTTCCCTACTGCATCATCGTCAGACAACTCGCTTGTCTAGGCGACTTGCTACCATAAAACACAACCTTTGACGGGGTCATAAGGTTATTACGCTTCTTTTGGCAATCAATTACAGCCCCGTAATTGAATAACCAGTCCATTCCCAAAATAACGTCAAATTCCCCAAGTCGAAAAGGGATAAGATCTACGTTCATGATATTACCCTTAATATCCACTCTACAGTTCTTATGTACGTACTTAACATGGATTATTTCTCTATTCGCAATTTCTATGTTCATGGGGTAATCCAATTCATTCTTAGGAAAATCTAAATTCTTGGCAAAGTCATCGGATATTAAAGGAACAAGTAGCACCCGGATTAAATAAAACATAAGCATTAATTTTATTGATCAGAATGATACCTGACACCACATCACGAGATTGAACTGCATCCTGCACCGTCATGTTGAAAGTCCTGGCGGTCGGTCGGTTTGTTGCGGTTGGTCCATGTTAAGTATCTATTTTAATATCTCATTATACTTCTAACATATCTCTATGTTCTTTAAATCAAGTTGCTATCACATTGCTAGACTTGAACATTTAAAAATATTTCATTTCTGGACATTCTGAGGAGTGATCTTTATGGCCACTTTTATACTTGGTCTTCGGCGTTGCGTAGCAGGTGGAATATGACTTGAGACCTAAGCGACTATGGCCATGATTGGCATGCTTGATGCGGGACATAAGGTATGAGGCTCTGCCTTGGCCCATGGCACGAACGAGAAACTGTTCTGCAATTCGCGAAAATTGCAGAACACAGCCAAAAAAAAACTCCAATTAAATTTTACTACACGAATTTAATCATACCCACATGTTAGAATTCGTATATAAACATTACTCAACATCAATAGAATGATTTTAACCCATTAAAACACATAATTACAGAATTAAAATATATAAATTTCACTGTTCTTTGTGTTCTTGAATATTTTGAACAAAAACATAAAATTTTAACACTACGGATTCGTTATAACAACAAATCCGTTCATTTAAGGTTTGGTCTCTTCGTATCAACATGTATAATCAAATAAGAGTGAGAATTTTATAAAAACATTTATGTTTGACATATTAAAATCACGTATAAGGGCCATATGGCCATAACCCAACTCTAAAATTTTGAAGCAATCATATACGATGTAATATTATGAAACTGGTGATATGGAACCATATAATACATAGAGAAACACATTAAAACAACCTCTTAACACATATATGTACATAATCCATACTCCTTTCGATTTACAGAGACTTTATAGTAAACTTTGAAAACCATGTTTATGAAAACTCAAACAACGTAAAAACAGAATTTGGTTTTGAGAAATTACCCAGAGTATAGATTTAGAAGAGATGATCAGTGGTGATCCTTTCACAAGTATTTGTTTGATTACACACTTACAATTTTCTTCACAAAATCACAATTTTCTCTCTGTGAACTCTAACTTTTGTTTTCCTGATTATCTAGACTTAAAAAATAAGAATACATATATAATATTAGAACTGACGCGTTGAGTGGTTAGTTAACCCAATCGTGGGTAACTTCCTTCAACTCCCACTAAGGCCATGTTTGGCTATCATTTAAAAGCTTATATCCAATTAATTTAATAAAACGTCTTATACTATAGTTTAAATAATGTCACACTCCTTATAAAATAAATCCAATATTTTATTTTATTTACTTTAAATAAAATATAATAACTTCTCATAAATTCACATAGTCGCATAATTAATTTCTCCTTTAATAATAATGTCAAATTATTAAATCTCTAATTAATAAATAAATTAATTAAAATAACATTAGGCTTATTAAATATTTCTTTTAATGCAATAAGCTCACATAATGACATACTCGATAATAAAAATTCTCCACATTAATTTAATAAGTGTAACACATATAATTAAATTAATCTACCACAATTTCATCAATTAATTATTTAATCTAATAATTAAATCATCGAAAATATTTATTTAATTCAATAAATATTAAAATTAAATTACAAAAATCTCGTTCGTCACAGTAATGTTACAAATGATGTGGTAAAAGTCTTCACTGGCCCGTAGTGCATTGATGGACAGTTGTTGGCATGATCATGACCATTGGTGAAAATACGAATATATCTGGCCCGTAGTTCATGGATAATTTGTGGTCGATCATGATACTGATAAATATCCTTGTCCCGTAGTGCAGGGATGATTCGATGATGTGGATTATTTATTAAGTCGAGTCTTATTCTGCATTATCTTAGTCATAATATTTCTTACTGGGCTAGTTGAGCTCACCCTTTTACTTTCATTGTTCTCTTCAGAAAATGAGAACGTAGCCGGGACTAGTCGGGGAATGGAGTGACGGTTCGAGATGGTTATTTTAGTAGTCCTCATTATTTAGTGTGATAATAAATGTAATGATGATTGAATTTTAGTTTGGATACTGTCTATGAGACAATATTCGTGGAAAAACTCTCAGCTCATGTTGTATAATTAAGTTTGTATTTGTATTCAGTACCATGTATTTGGCGACTCAAGATGGGTGATGTATACCTATTTTGGGGGCGTCACACAACTAATTCACTATATCTTTATGTGAATTACAATCAAATAAGGTTTAAGTTCAAGTTCTCTACCCGATTACATGTGATGTTAAGCATATCTCTACCCTAACATTCATCAGGATTCCATTCAATCATAGAATTCAAGAACACATACTAAAGTGATTAAGTCTAGATTCATATATCATCTCTCGAGTCTATACAAATCTACACAGAATTGGTGATTAAGCAATTCATAAATTAAAACATAAATCACAATAGATAAACTGAATGGATAGATTATCAAACTGAAATTAAGGCTACATAATCATCGTTCAACCATAAAGATCCATCATAAGCCTAATAAGTAAATTAGTTCATCACAAATGAAATAAACACTGAAATCAAAAAAGAATCCATCATCCAAATTACAATAATTGAATTAACGAAGTAGAATGAATACAAAACCACCCGTCTTTTTCTCTCCAACTTGAAATTTTTGTGACACTGACCTTCAATCCTTCCTCCAATGCAATTTAATCAAATTAGGGCTCAAAAATTATAAATTGATTGATTTTTTTATCTTCTCCCTTGTCTATGTTAATCTTCAGCACAAGACACATATTTAGTCCACAAACTGACGCCAATCGGAGTCCCAAGCCATGCCAACTTCCTTCCTAAACGTTGTTGTAATACTCTACTTGAATTAGACTTCTTAACATTGCCCCGTATCCCCACCCCGACGGGGGGTTTTTCTTCTTTATATGCCCGCCCCGGCGGGGGGTCCTTCTGTTCTTGCTTAAGTACCCCAGCCCCGGTGGGGGGACTTCCTGTAATCTACATACTTTTGCTCATTTTATGCTAAGTTCCCATCACAATGCCACCTTTTAAGCCACACATGCTATGCTACTATACCTAAACATAAAACAACAATAAACAAGTAAAAACAAAAATAAATATACAGAATTAACACAGTTTAAGCTCGAATTAGATGCTGATTTGTAGGTATAAAACCCACTCATCAATCTACATTATGAAAGCAATAAAGCAGATATTTATATAAAAGCGGTAAATATATATATATATATATATATATATATATATATATATATATATATATAAGCAATAAAAAGCCACGGATCGACGATTCAGGCATACCAACACAACGCGACTCTCAATGTTAGTAGATATAAATATATATAGAAGTAGTAAAAAGGTTAAAATTTTGAAAAAATCTTACAGTGGGCTGCCAAGAAGACTTCAGATAGCTTTAAGTGCCTGAAAACTCGGTTTCCATCGGTTAAACTTTAGTATGTAACAAAACACGAGCTTACAAGTATTTAGAAAGAAGAATCACTCAGTTTAGAGCACTCTAGTAGTGTTTACAGACAGAAATGGACAATGTTTTCTCTCCTTTTTTTTTCAAATAAGCTGGTAAGAGCTCATATTTAAAGACCCGATGGCTGCGAGTCTACTTGCGACTGCTCGGGATGCCCAGGGCTATGCGGGTCTTGTCATCTCAAGGTACGTGCACTCTGGCTATGCGTTATTTGCTCGAACCTTCATAACATTTAATTCGGGCATCCGATAAAGGCGTGTTATGCCGTTTAGAAATACTATTGTTGAGAGATACACAATGACATGGGATTAGAGGTTGTACGAAGCCGGGAAGATGGGTCCATGACCGGATCTTTATGTGTTCAAATTCTTTCAGGTGTGATGTTTAGTGTAGTAGTCACTCGGAATTTGAGCTATGGTTCTTGTGGGATAGCTTTGTATGCAGTGTTGATTGAAATTTGTCGAGACGATGTGAATGTAGTATTGAGGTGGTAAAATGACGATTTTGCCCCCACCAGGGTTATCTCTGTAAGACCCCAACTTTTAGGAATAAAGATTAATTTTTTCTCAAAATATATTTTTGAATATTATGGTGTGGTTTTGATATAATGTTATAGTTTGAAAAGTAAGCAAGTGGTTATAAAATATTCGATTGGTCGTGGAATATTCGTACGACAACACAATCATTGGTGGACCCCACAATGGAAGTATTATCGTAGTTAGAAAAGACAGAAATATCTTTTTATAAAAATAACGGAAAAAGTTTTACCGTTAAACTGTTGAATTACCTGGTGGTAAAAGTACAGTAATACGCGTGGTTACATAGTAGCACACGATATTGATTATTGATGCTTACGTAAGAAGTCACTCAGTTATACTCAATTATTGCTATAGTAATTGCTGCATAATATCTCTCATATTATTGACTCAATTATTGTCATAGTATTATCTGCATAATGTTTTATATTATTAAATTAATAATTGAGAAGACAAATTTATACATATTATTATTTGCATTATTGACGATGTCTAGAAAGTTCTGTCGAGGAAATGGGTTTGGTCACCTAATTGCGCGCCAATTTGGAGAAATCCTTATTGGAAAGCTCCCTCTTTCCTGGAAAAGACATGGTTATTAAATATTGTGAGTTATAATATTATTGATGAATAAGTTCGTGTTGATTAAAGATGAAATTATTGATAAAAATATCTCCATTGTGTTGTGATTATTAGTGTTAGTGAAAATCAACATTTATTTCAATAACAATTGATTTCTGGATGTTAAATTGACAAAACGGGCAATTAATTGGATAAATGAGCAATTAATTAATATTGGTTCACATGAAAATTACTGTTGGTTCACATGTAACGTCCCCAAAATAGGTCCAATCCACCTAACCCATTCTGAGTCGCCAAATACATGGTACAGAAAATAACTACAAACTTCATTATTACAATTATCGTGCAAAATACGACAACACATATGCTGTGAGTTTTAATACAAATAGATACCAACTGTGACTCTCATCCCAACCTTGGATAGCACATCACATTGATACCTTACATAAAAGTACAATCAATAACTGTTTTAGAAATTTAAATCTTTGGAAAATGCTCAAGGAAACCTTCGTACATGAGAGGCCATGCATCTAAGTTATAATATATATCATATAACTCGAGAATTATCCTTGGATGGCCCAATAGACCCCAAAGAAAAATGAGAAGATTACTATCATGTTCTTTCTAATGGTGAATATTCTCTTGACATATAATTATCTCCATTGTCTCCAATTGAGAATTATATTTTAACCAAACTCCAAGATTATATAGGTAGTGCTCGTAGATATAATCATCAAGTGGATGTGCATAACCCTGTCTTATAATAACACGAAGTCGTATGTCATTAGACATCTTGTATGATAGTGGCAAAACACCCTTCCAAAGTTGGGTTCACCTCACCCTATTCGGTTCACCAAAATCAATGGTTAAATGACGTATAAAATACAACACACTTATCTAAAATTCTCAATAAAATTTTATTCCATACTATTTTAGGGCAAAATTCAACAACTATAGACCACCGTTCTATTCTCTTGTTACCCCCGCTGGACCCAGCTACACTCTTATTACCTGGAAAGAATTGTGAAGCAAAAGGGTGAGCACAGATAGCCCAGTAAAGAATATCATGACTAAAGATAATCAAATTATCAATAGCCTTCGTCAGTAATAAATCAGAGATTTAGAACATATGGTTGATGATAAAACTTTTCAACCATAGTTGCAGTGGAACGAGCAATCCATTAGAAGAGTCAAATAGACCATAAAGTCTATTATCTTCTCCATGTTAAAAGTCCACCAACAATGTTTTATCCCTGTAACATCAATCAACAGTTCCCGTCCACAATCATGTGAATAACTCATAATCATAATTGAGGTTCTAAATTCCTCTTCGCATCCAAGACGAAGATAATTTTCATCACCTGAAACATCAAAGATCATGGTTATACCAAATCACAGTTCCTGTTCGTAATCATGCTAATAAATTCATCTTTGCACTACGGGCCAAAGATATTCATCAACAGTTCATCTTTGCATTACATTCCAAAGATATTCAACAACAGGTCATCTTTGCACCACATGCCATAGATATTCAACGACATGTCATCTTTGCACTACAAGCCAAAGATATTAATATCCCAAGGAAATATATAATCATTTCAGAATTTATATAAACAATAATTATAACCATGTTGATCAATTCACCTTTGCACTTAAGGTAAAGATATTCAATTATAAATTTAATGGTCATGATCATACAAGTCAACAATTCAACTTTGTAATACTGGCAAAAGAGAACCCATAATCACAATCATACCAATAATCTACGAACCTTCACACTCAAGTGAAAGAGAAATTTCATCACCAGGATTATAAAAATGTTATATATGATAATAAAAATAATATGATCAAAACATGGATTTATCTCTGCGACATCAATCAATATACATCTTGAATCAAATATTCATCTTTGCACTACGGGCCAAAAATATTCATTTGTATCACCAGTTGGTCTTGTTCATCTCAACACCTGTCCATCTTTGAACTACGGGCCAAAGATATTCATCATGTAATCATTCATCTTTGCACTACAGGCCAAATATATTCAGTTATATCATCATTTAGGACTGAGGATGGTGAAAAATATTTTAAAGAAACGAATCTAGTGATAGTGAGATAAAAGGACAAAGATTAGGGATTCGTACTTTAGATAATCCAAGTTCAAAAATACTCCATAATTAACCATAGTGGAGTGAAATTCAAGAATGAAGATCAAAACATGGATACAATCAAAGATAGTAACCATAATAAACATCTTGGACAAAGAAGAGAAAATTTCATTTTTCTTTGAATAGTGTCGTATTCGTGAATAGTGTTGTATACGTGAATAGTGTTGTACATGTGAATAGTAACCCTAACACGAAAAGGTAGAAATTCCACAAGAAAAATCATACTTCATGAATAATACTCGTGAATAGTGTCGTATATGTGAATAATGACGTATACGTGAATAGTAACCTTAACATGAAAAGGTAGAAATTTCATAATAGAATTCATACCAATATTTCGGTATAATGATATTGAAAGAAATAATATCATTTACGAAGAAAATAACATCTCTTACCTCAAAATAACAATACTTTTGCCTGAAATATAAGATATAACTCTGAAGGAAACTTGCACTGAATAACAACTCTTAAAGTATCTAAATACTCACAAATTACGCTTGATAATATAGAGAGAGAAAACTTATAATTCTAGTGTGATTTTCAATTCTAACTAAGCACCCTATTTATAGGAAAATGCTAGAACGCCAAAGCAGACTAACCTGCTACCTGATGGCTTTACTTGCTACTATTCACTCACACCATTTTTGAAATAAAATTTCAGCACATTTCTCACAAACCAAAAGTGGGGCTCACCCATTTTAGAAAATTTCCAAAATGTTTGAAATTTAAACAATAATCAGCAACTTCAATAATTTATAATAAATAGCGCTTTTATCGGAAAAATACGAATTTTATATCCATTCCATGGGAAATTTAATTCTCTACAACTTTGTAGAAGAAAGGTTTTCCAAATTTCAAACAGAAAATGCCCGAAATCCACATATAGACGATTTTTAATACCTCTATTCCGACAAAATACTGATAAAACACCTCAACATTAATTCTATTATTTATATCCACATAAAATAAATATTTCCTTATCATATAAATTAATAATTAATTATTCACAACTAATATTACAGAATCACAATTAGACAACCAGGTCGTTCCCAGGAAAGAGGGTTCTTTCCGATAAGGATTTCTCTTTACTGGCGCGCAATTAGGTGACCAAACCCCTTTTCTAGACATAACTTCCTTAGACATTGCTAATAATGCTATTTAATAATATTATTCAAATAATATGAATTATTGATTTGATAATGGAAAATATTGTGTAGTGACAATTATTGAAACAACAAATAATATAAAATATCAACGTAAGCAATTATTGAATCAATAAAATAAAATATAGAAACAATAATTCTTTGTAACAATTATTGAGTAGTGCCTTCTTCACGTAAGAATCAATAATTCAAAAATATTGTGCAATACCGTGTGCTACTGTGCAACCACGTGTATTACTGTATTTTAACTACCAGGTATTCCAACAGTATTAACGGTAATATATAACTACGCCGTTATTTGTAAAAACTCAAACTATTCATTTTTTTTCATCCGACCGTTTTCCGTTATGGGGCCCACAAATAGCTGCGCCATCATATAAATATTTTCCGACAACAAGAATATTCCACGACCAAACGAATATTCCCCGACAACAATGAATTATTTATAACCACTTGCATATGTTGAAAAATTTACATATATCACCCTTAACTTTAATTTTTTTTATCAATTTAACTATTTACTAAATAGAAAAATTGAATACTTTTATTTCATAAAATTCGAGATCTTACATCACATTCATGTACTATTAGGGGAGGTGGTGCAAGATTGATAATACTTGCACGACTAAATTAAAAATGGAGGTATAGATGAAGGTATTATACTGTAATAATTTGAGCCCCTAATCGTGCAATTATCGAAACTATATTTTTCTATAAATAGAAGCTCATTCTTCTTTCATTCTCACCAATTCACTAAGACTCACAAGAGCAATTATAGAGAGGAAGAAGAAGAGTATTCTATATACTACTTCACTATTCCAGTATCCAGACTTCTTCTAAGGTAAGGGATGCTATTTTTATTCAATATTCGTATAAAATAATATTTTCTTACATACTCTTTAGTATGTAAGTAATATTATTTCGGTTTGTATTCCTAATTCTACACTCATTTTGTTAAAGTATTGCTTCTATACTCCGTGAAATTAGTAGAATATCCTTGAAATTTGCGCTTCATCTAGTATCGTTTTACAAGGATATTTTTCTAAACATTCTTATTAAATTTTAAGTTTTTCATGTCAGAATACTATTCACGGGGTACTATTCACAAAGTACTATTCACAGGGTAATATTCATAAAGTATTATTCACGGGTTACTATTCACTCGGGGTACTATTCATGACAAAAATTGATTTCTGTTCAGTCCAAATCATTTTTATTACAATATTATTCTTGAATTTTACTCCACAAAGCAGTATCATGTTGACAATTTGAACATTATTTAATTATGAATAAATTAAATTATAAATATTTAAAATTTATCATTTGCTTTCTTTCAATTGAATTCTTATATCATTGTCATCATCCTCATGCTTATATTGTGATAAAAGTCATCTTTGGTTGCAGTGCATAATTGGACTGTTAATTGGTATGATTATGACCAGGGATCATTCGGTATAATCATGACCCGTAATGTTACAAATGATGTGGTAAAATTCCTCATTGGCCCATATTGCATTGATGGACAGTTGCTGGTATGATCATGACCATTGGTGATTACACGAATATCTTTGGCCCGTAGTGCATAGATAATTCAGTGATGTGGTTTATTTGTTAAGTTGAATCTCAACTATAAAGTTGATGATAAACTTTTTAAATCATAGAAGATAGTAAATATCATGCTCTACTTGACTCTTCTATTGGATTGCTTGTTCCGTTCCAGTTAAACTTGTTGTTTATTGTTTAACACTGCTGAAGGCTAAGGATAATTTATTCTATATTATCTTAGTCATAATATTTCTTATTGGGCTAGTTAACCTCACCCTTTTACTTTTATTTTCTCTTCAGGAAATAAGAACGTAGCCGGGACTAGTCAGGGAATGGAGTGACGGTCCGAGATGGTTGTTTTAGTAGTCCTCACTATTTAGTGTGATAATAAATGTAATGAGGATTGAATTTGAGTTTGGATATTGTTTATGAGACAATATTCGTGTAAAAACTCCCATCTCATGTTGTATAGTTAAGTTTGTATTTGTATTCAGTACAATGTATTTGACGACTCAAGATGGGCGATGTATACCTATTTTGGGGGCATAACACAGTACACCAAAAATGGCCTCTAGTGAATGACAAATCCTTCACAAGACATACTATATCACTCACAAGTGATTTATTGTGAAGAAATATTTTCTTCACACGATTGCTCGCATTAGACCTCCTCGCAATTGAGTATCCTTCGCTAAGTAGTAACTAAATGTTTTTTGTGAAGGATATATTATGAATAACTTTTTTATTCACAAATTGTGTTTGGTAATGAAATATTGTTATTTAGTGAAAGATTGGTTTCCTTCACAAATAATATTTTAAGAAGGACTATTTGAAATTAGTAAATAACTTAATTCCCTCACAAATAATATATTGTGAAGAACAAATTTATTTAACGAGAGAATATTTTCCTTCACTAATTATAAATTGAGAATCTTTCTTCAAATTAGTTAGAGAAAAATTCCTTCACAAATTATAAATTTGTAAATAAAAAATTAATTGCTAAATAATCAAAATTCATTGAAAATTACAATTAATTTATAAATCATTGATTTCATATTTATTATTATTATTAATCTCTATAAGAAATATTAAATATATTTTTCAAATAAATATAAATATTGCCATACTTTTTTCAAACTAATTGATAAGCTAATGCATAAAGAGCTAATAAAATTAAAACTTCATAAATAAATAGATCATAATACTCGAGTCACAATAACTACAAAATTTGTTATTGTATCTTGGTCTCCTAAGGACCATCGTACCTACAAAATTTATTAACTAACATAACAAAACTGAAAGACTAACAATGAACTAGAAGGAATAAAGTGTGACATGTTAGATTCACTTCATCATCATTTTCTTCAAGAAAAGGTTGGGCATGTAAACTTTATGTTGCAAGAGAAACACCAAAATTCAATTTCAATAAGACGAGGAATAAGAAAAGGTGAAACTGACGAACTTAAATTAAAAAAAGAAAATACAATAAAAACCTCTTTTGGCAACAAACAATAAACCTAAACTAGTACAGAGAACTCACCATGAAACTGGAGTTGGCTGCACAACTACTTTCTCTAGCTGCAATTACATAAAGTGAAAAATATTAAATATGAAAAAATAGGAAGATGTAACAGAAAGATTGGCCAACCCTACAAAGAAGACATCAAAAATCAGATTGTACATCTGGCCCTCCCAGTGCTTTCATCCTCTTAACTGCAACAACTCCACCATCCTTGAGGTGACCACAGTAAACGTGGCTGCTTCCTCCCATTCCTATCAAATTAGAATTAGAGAACTTATTTGTCGCATTTTCTAATTCTGAGTATGAAAAATGTGCAAGTGTTGAATGTATTGTTCCTTTTCTACTTTCAAATAAGAGTGAAGCCTGCTGAATGCATCCTGCGTGAAATGGGAAAAGACTTTAATATCTACAATGATGTGGAGAAGTTTCAATTACATGGTGCAATGGCACAATGCATGGGCTGCAATGATAAAAAATATTGTAATTAAAAAAAATAAGTGACAGAAGCATAGAGCATCTAATTTTTCAAATCATAATGAATCTACACTCTCTACATTGCCATTTTGAATTATGCCCACCTATTTTTCCAAATCTGTGTAACCATTGAAGGACTCTTTTACTGATTTCATTATTATTTTTTTTATCATTAGGGCCAGTTATAATTGCATTCAATTTTTTTATATAAAATTTACTTAATTTACTTAATTTCTGAAACAAATTTCTCTGTTCTTTTTATGAAAATAGAGACATTTCTTTTTCAGCACCTATTTGTGGGATGAAGACTAGGGTATTGCCTAGATTTTGTCAATAGTGATCTTGAGAACCCCAAGTATAGCTAAATGAATAAAATTATATTATGGTATGCATTTTGTATTCATTATTGCCAAAGTAAAATAAACAAGTAAATCTAGTGACAAATGATACGATATCCAATGCTATAAATAGAAATGGAGTTCAGTCGATATGGAGAAAGAGAGAGAATGGTGGACAGAGTATCAAAGCGTTAATGTTATGGTGACCTAGGTTGGCAACTACTAGTACTACAACTTAACAACTATAAAAAAAGTTTCAATTCAAACTTTTAAAGATGAAAAAAAATGGTACAAAGAAATAAAATATCAGAATTTACCGGTAATAAGATTTGTTGGGGAACCAATATAGAATTTATGTTCTGGTACTGAAGTAGCTCTGTGGATTATTAGGTTGGACCCACTGTTGTAACTTATTTCTTTGTCCGACAAGAATAGAGGCCGTTCATTTGGACATTTGTTCCTTTGATAGACATATAATATAACTGAAGCAATAAATATAAGAGTTGTGAGTATAACACATAACAAAAGAATGATCACAATAACTTTGCTGGAAAGTAGTTTTTTTGTAGACTCAACCTCACTTGTAGATCCTGTTGAGATGCAACAAAAAGTTACCAAATAATCTCCAAAACCTCTTTATCAGAAAACTGGCAAATGGAATTTACATAATACCATTTCATACATATTAAAGAACAGTACATAAATTTTACTAGCATACAAACATATGCTAATAGGTTCAACTATACTTTGCTGATGGCTTGGTCAGTGAGTTACTAGGTCCATGATAGTCTGGTCAAAATAAAATCAGTTATCTAAAATGACATTTTAGTAAAACTTGCAACTTATGGGAAAAAATACATATTCAAACAAAATATGCATACTACTCTTCTTGTGTACATGTAACACAAACATATTAAAACAAATTCATATACAATTGAAAATTTTTGTATTGGCCAATATGCCAGAGCTGCTATTGCTAATAGCCGAAGCAAGTAAATCGTACATTAATACTTAAAAAGGTTTTACTTCACCGATTTGGGTATTGCTTACATTTTAGATTCTGAAGGTGAAATGAAAACTCGTCAATTATTACATGAGCCTCTTAAAACCTTCTAACCCCCTAAAGCTAAATGACAAATCATCAATTACTATCATCATCTCCACATCCTTCATTATCTCCTCGGGGTCATAAGCAATTGCCTTCAAATTACCACTGTGTTCTCAAAGACAGTTTTTATTTCTTATTTGGAACATTTGAGGATATTTCTAAAATTTAATTCCAAATGAGCCTTTACGGTATTTGTTCCATTCAACTTGGTGTGTGTAGTATATATCTATCTATATACACCATCTACATTATCCATTCTTTTAAAATGAGCCCATACAAATGACCTATTTATCTATCTTAGCATTGGGCTTTAGTGACTTAGTTCCGGTAACCTCAGCATTTTTGAGTGTCAGACTGTCAACTGGATTCTCATTAGAACCTAACACTTTTTACTTTTTTGAAATTTATCTATTCTGGGTTGTTCTGATTCTTTAGAAAATTTGAAGTCAAGGCTCGTAAATAATTTTGTTTATTGTTAAACACTAATTATCCATTTTGTTCAGTCATGCTCCCTACGTAAAGTTTGTTCTTTTTCATTTTTGTATGTGCAAAGTGTTTAATACATATAAACATACATATATATATATATATATATATATATATATATATATATATATATATATATATATTAGAAAATGAGTCTAAGAGAGAGAACGAACCGGAATGATGAGCCAAAAGAGAAGGGAGCTTGCTGTCTTGCTCCACCAGAAAAAAGTGTCAGCAGAGACTTTGGAGTGTTAAATCTAAAGCATCCAAAAACCAAAATCCCCAAAATAGGAGTGAGTAAATTAACTCAAAAATTGCTAAAACATGAAAGGAATTGTCAGTAACCAAGAAGGATTTGCAGACCTTTTTAAAGAAATATAATTGATTAAACAAGCATAGTTAAAGAACATGATAAAATGAAAATGGGCACACAATCATACATCTAACAGACTTGACCCACAAACTCTCAAGAGAAACTCTAATACCAAAACCATTTGGAATAGAGTAGGCCATAACCTATCTGCATTAGTTTGAAAATCTTTAATTACCAAATTTTCACAAGCTGCAAGTGCTAACTGTAACTATTTATGCATAGTAATAATGGACAGCCACCACTTCAATATTAATGCTACAGTACTTAGGAAGCTTACATTTCAAGGGGCTGCATGCACAATGCATTTGACAATAGTTGTCGAGTTTTATTATTTAACGGCCAACCTATGTTCTAGCATATATGAATAGATTGCTTATAAGGACTTCATGCAAAAGCAAAGTGATTCTAGTGAAAACTAATGAACTGAATTCTAGCTCCAATGAGATACAAGAGAGAGACAAAGAAAGTGAGACTGGGACTACAAGGATTCAGTAAAACTAAACCTATCTATAATCAAACGTTAATGATAAACAAGTAGCCAATTGAACCAAATTGGATCGGTTTAATCTTTTTTGGTGTATTTCTATCAGGTTCTTTGATTTGTTTTTGGAAATTGTCCAAAATCCCAATAAAGTTTTTTTTTCGTATAAATCCAACAAAGATCCTACTAATTTATCACAACAAAATTACAGAATTGTGGGACTAAAATACAAATGTAATGAAATCACAAACTTGCAGCACTGTATCAATCAAGTTTAAAACTCAATCGGGTAAAAGAAAAATAATTACTGTTCAAATGAACTAATAAATTCAAACACATCATCTCAACAAAAACTTGTCCCAGCTATTAAGTAGGAAAATCAAACAACATTCAGGAAGTAAACACGATATAAAATAAACTTAATTCATTAAATCTATAGTTTTCAAACTCTGAAACAAGAAAAAGAAGTGTAGAACTAGCCTCTTTTGGGATTAAAAGTGAACGGTTAACAGACACCAGAAACATCAATTTCAGCATATACCCTTTAGTTTATCTGCCACAGCTTCATCAACCGAATACTATAACCACAATACTTTAATTCTAAGACAAATCAATAATCAATTAAAAAGATTGAAGATGGAAAATTAAGCGTTACGTTGAGACGTAGTAATTACTTCGAACTTGGCAAACTGAGCTTGTTTGAGTTTAGTGTTGGCGTTGAAATTGGGTCGTAAAGAAGGGATTGATGCTATTGCAGCTTCTCTCATCTCGTCTTCTCCTTCTTCCATTCTTCCTTCTTCTCTATGGACTATCTTCGCCCTATACAGGTACCAGCCCTAACCGCACACTTGAACCTAACTAGTCAATTTCTACCAAAACCTAATTTTCAGGGAAAATTAAAAGGAAGGAAATTTGTACCTTCAATTGGACAATAATGGAAGAGGTTGAAGGAGAAGGAGAGTACCACCACTATGAGGGATGTTGCCATCGATTTGGGTAAACAGGTCGCGATTTGAGGAGTTCAATAATTTTGTCGCGACCTGTGTAATTAAAAGGTAAGGTTTTATTTCCAACGGAAGTAATTATAACGGATTTTTCCGTCTGTATTTGGGCCCGACTGAATTGATAGGACTCATCTGTTCCAAAAATAAAACTTAGATACCAATTTTTTTTAAAAAACAACTCTTTTATAACTAATATTATAAGTTAAAATTATTATAAATAAATTTAATATTGTAAAAATTTTAATCTATTTATATTATAATTTATATTCACCACAATTAATTCTAAAAAATTATTTAGAACAAAACAACGATCGATTTTTTCTCTCGCAAAAAAAACTCTGATTAATAATATAGAGTAAGTAATAATTCCTTCACTAATAGATTTTTTTTCCTCGTAAAAAAAACATTCTGTCACCTCAATTTTCCGAGAAAAAAATATAAATTGTGAAGGATGTTTATTTTTCTAATAACTATATTGTCACTATATTTTTTTTCCTTCACTGTTCCTTCGCTAAAATACTCTTCATGTGAAGGAATAAATTCCTTCACAAAATTTCCTTCGCTAAAATACTCCTCATGTGAAGGAATAAATTCCTTCACAAAATTTCCTTCGCTATATCCCTATATTGTCACTAAATATTTTTCCTTCACTGTTCCTTCGCTAAACAACTCCTCATGTGAAGGAATAAATTCTTTCACAAAATTTCCTTCGCTACATCCTTATTTTGGTGTAGTGACAATCTTCGGCTTTTTGCGCAGATGTAGTAGTCGTTTCTTAGGTTATCCCTGAGATTGGGCTGCTGTGAATGCTGAATGTCCTCGGGGTTATCTCTGAGGTGTGCTTGACCTCCCGGGGTTGTCTCCGGGGTTAGAACTAACTTTTTTGGGGTTATCTCCGGAACTAGAACTGCATCCCTTGGGGTTATCTCCGAGGTTCGAACTGAATCTCCTGGGGTTATCTCTGGGATTGAAACTGTGTATCTCAGGGTTGTCTCCGAGATTGATATCTAGACCTTTCCGGGGTTGTCTCCTGGTTGGAACTGATATGACTTCCAGGGTTATCTCTGGAAGACGATTTTGCCCTCCTGCAAGGTTAGCAACAAGAATGCTAAATTTTGAGTGTTTACAGATGCCCCTCTTTATCATATTCATGCAATGAAATGGAATGGATATAATAAAGACTACTAGACACTTGAAATGTGACAAGTTAATTATGATGCAAATGAAATGCAGCATGATGCGAATGTATGATGAGTGTTTTTTGTTGGAATGGCTTCCAACATTATGTGATAACTGTCTGCTCCCACCACTTCTGTAGGGGGTTAGAATTGTTAATAATGACCCTCTCGAACTGCTTGGATGTCTAATCGACCTATAGTTTTCAAAGTTCTCATCATAGGTATCTCTAGATGCCACACGTGGGTTATCGCCCGTGGTTTGAACCGTTCATCGGTGCTATTTGAGCCTGATTTACCGACGAGTTGCAAAGATGTCTTCAAATGGGAAGTTTCTCCATGATAAAACCACATGATGTTGACATTGGGGTTATCACAAAAGTCATTAATCCTCATTGCAGACTTTCCATTGAAGATGTTCTTCTTATGTGCGAGAGGCTCTTGGGGATTTGTGTTTTGATTGCTGAGGATCTGTATAACAGATTCCATCATCGGTCCTCCCCGATGAGGATGGTTTTGCATTGTCAGGTCTTTTTGACGCTTCGTTGGAGTTACTGCAAATGACTGTATTATCAGGGCTTCCTGACCCTCGTTGAAATGTCCTTCAATGGATAATATTATCGGACCACCTACGATGCTTCACTGGAGTTACTGCTAATGGCTGGTGATGTAAGGGTTGCCTGACTTTCGCTGAAATATCCTTCAATGGTTAACATCATCGGACCATCTCCGATGCTTCGCTGGAGTTACTGCCAACGGCTGGGGATGTCAGGGCTGCTTGAACTTCGCTGAAATGTCCTTCAATGGCTAACATTATTGGACCATCTCCGATGCTTCGCTGGAGTTACTGCCAACGGTTGGTGATGTCAGGGCTGCCTAACCTTCACTAAAATGTCCTTCAACGACTAACATCATCGGACCATCTCCGATGCTTCGCTGGATTTACTACCAATGGTTGGTGATGTCAGGGTTGCCTGACCTGTGCTGAAATGTCCTTCAACGGCTAAGTATGCATGAAATCTCCGCTGGGGATAGATTTCTGAAGAGACATATGATTTTGATTAGAATTGTAATCCAGGTTGATGGCATTGAACCTTTGCGAGGTATTACCAGGGGTAGCTTTCACCAGCTGTGATAATTGGTTTTGTGAACCCTGTGTTTAGGCGAATACCAATGATTGATATGTAGACATGTAATTTGGTCTTTGAAAATCAGGATTTCAAGCTTTTCCACTTAATCTCGTAGCATCATTTTTCCTGATTTGACTTTTAAGCGTGTGGGACCTCCTTTGCAACTCAAATTTGATCGAGCCAGAGGGGGTAGGGACCACCCAGGGTAGCCACAGGTAGACCCGCGGTCACCCGTGGGTTTATATCTCCCTTCTTTCCCTTTCACAAGTCATTTTTAGCTTGAAGCCGCACATAGAATCTGAGATTTTTTCTTCAGATCTACTGAGTTCGGGCTGCTTTCTGCAAAATTCATCACCGTTGAAGTGTTTGGCACTATCCTGGTAACGTTTACATGTTTTTTTTTCAGTTTTGACCGTTGGAAAGTGAGATATCACATGAAATGTTGCAAAACACATAGTAGTGAATATTCATGCTCATATGACTTGATAAAAATTATTCAATGCAGTAAATGTTAGTATTTTACCATGGTGAACGTATTGATGTGAAAAAAATTGACTTTTGAAACATTTAATTTGGCACCTTTTTCTGCTATTTTTTCATCCTATTTGAGGACAAATGAACAAAGGGTTTGAAGCAAAGTAATCCTGGTAATTAGGTTACCCTTATGGATTATAACTTTGATTTTTTGCATACATATAAGATGTTTATGACTTTGGGTTGGTGTGCTACTGAATGGCCACCTAGTCATGCCTACGCGCATGTGGATAGTCCTTTTTACAAAGGAGACTCTAGAGAAATCTTTTCACGACTCTAGTCATTGAATGAACATGCATTTTTAACTCTACTGTAGACGTATGTTAAAGTAATTCATGCATGCATATAGACATAAAATGCATTTAATGAGCTCCATGTTAGAATTTACCACACCCTTTTTGAGGTGATTTGGAGACTTTTGTCCAGATATATAGATCTAGACCAGCCGAGTAGCTCCCGTAGGACCTCTACAGGTGTGAGGAGGAGAGCTTCAGATGTGCCTCGGCCTCACCCAGCCCGACTGTGATAACCTGAGAATTTAGATAATTTATAAAATCTTAAATAATAGATTAAAGGTTCAATAATAGACCTAGACATGAAATAAGTGTATGGATTTGACATTTCTGTGAAGGATTTTTGAGGATTTAAAATTTTTTGGAGAAGCCTTATAGAATTATCAAGGTTAAGTGTCTAGGTGTATAAGAATCTGTGTATAATGATTATACGTGCACAATTTGTGGTTTAGGATTAAGGATTGATCAAATAAGTTGTAACTTTAGCAAACCCTAAAGTTATGTTGAGAACATCAAGGTTACGTTAGTAAACCCTAACGACTGGTTAGGAACCCTAACGATACGCTCGAAAACTTTAATCTCAGTTTCGCGAATCTGAAACCCTAATTCAGAATCTGTAAACCCTAAATCGGGAGCTCAAAAGCTAAGTATAAAAGCTTAAGTGTTAAAAGATGTGGGATAAATGGGAAATGTCCAAATTGCCCTTCAATTATAAGGAAAAAGACCAAATTACCCTTAGTAGGTGCGAAATGACAAAAATACCCTTTTACTTAAAACTTAAGTAAAAGATTTGTGAAATCTTGGTGACTCATCAATCTTGGATATCCTATGTGCTTATTATCTCACCAAATCTGATAATATTGCCACCTTGCAAACATTGGATACATTGAATCAAAAAGATTAAAGATTAAAAGTAAGAAAAGTTACTTTACTTAGCATTCTCTCCAAGACCATTCTCTCTCTATATTTTCGAAATGGAGAGTGAGAGAGAGAGTGAGAAGATAAGCCATGATCAAGCTTTAGCTTGCCAAGATCAGACTCCAAGTACAGAAATCAAAGATCAAAGTTTTAAAGGTATACAACCTTGAAAATCCATGTGTTTTATGTTAAATGCTGTTAGTTATTGTTTAGAAAAGTGTTAGAGGATGTTATTGAGTAATCCAATATGTTATATCAAGGATCCATAACATCTAGATGCAAGAAAATCAAGTTTTGAAAATTGTCTAAGAACCCTAATTTGTTGTCTGACAAGCAAATGTCAGAGGCTTTAGATCCTTCCCTGTTAATGATTTGTTCTGTTTTAAGTTATAGATTTGTAGTATGCCATGTGGAATGTAATCTGGAAGTGGAATCATGGTCATACCATGTCCAGATTACAAGTTATTGATGGTCAAAGTCAGTTGACCGTCTGTGACCAAGTGGTTTCTGGGCAACCCAGATTTCCCAGATGGCTTTGACAAGTTTTTTAGGGCCTTGAATCCTGCTGTTCTTAAGTAGTTTGGCCATGTTGTTGTTTTGATGTTGTAGTCTGACATAAGAACTACACAATCATACTATTAGATCACCCAGATCATGTATAGAATCAAAGTTATAAATGGTCAAAGTAGGGTTGACCATCTATTTTGTTGAATTTCTGGAAAACCCAGAAAGTTCAAGAACAAGGTTTCTGACATGGTTTGACCATGCCAGATCTTGTTCATGTGATGTTATTAGGATGACCTGATGTGTTATATATGTTTCTTGACATGTATATTACATTATTGAACCTTTAGAACACATTAAGCAAGCCCAGAAAGCTAGATTTAAAGGCTCAAAAAGGGACCCTTGACACTGCTTGAGTTTTTAAGCAACCCACAAACTCAAGAACACATCTGACAAGTTTTTTCTGGGGCTTAGATCTTACTGTTATGTAATGTTTTGACCATGAAACTTGGTGAAGATTGTAGTATTACATAAATACTATAACATTAACACATTTGCTAGCCCAGAAACCTTAAAATCTAATATCTATGCTTGGTCAAAGGTACCACCCTGCACACTGCCTATGAAGATTCAAGAACACTGAAGAACACCTATAGTGACAGTTTTGTCACTATAGGCACCTTTAGCGACAGATAAATTATAAATTAATTATTTAATTAAATAATTAGAGAAAAATAGTTTTTAATTATTAAAATTCATAATAAATTCCTAAATTTTTAAGGCTTAAAATGGGTTTTAATAATTTTGAATATATTTCATTAATATTTTAATATTTTTAAATATTAATTGTAATTAATTTATTTAATTATTATATTAAATAAATTACTTAAAATGATTTTAATACTTGAAAAATCATTTAAAACTATAATAATGTGGAAGAAAAATAATTTAAGTTATTTTAATGACATTTAATATTTTGTGAAGAATTTTATTAATTAATTAATATTAATGATAATTAGTTTATTTAATAAAGGTATTAAATAAATTATGGAAAAATAGTTTTAATAAATTAAAATCATATAAAAATGATTTAAAGGTTTGGAAAATATTTTAAGTTATAAAATATAACTTTTTATATTTTGTCATGAAAAACATTAAAATTTTAATATTAGTGACAATTATTTGATAATGGATTTAAATGTTTAAAAATTATTTAAATGTGTTATTAAGATATTAAAATACTTTGAGATATTATAAATATATTACTCCCTCCGTCCCATAGTTATAGGCTGATTTCTTTTGGCACATAGTTTAAGAAAATTAGTTAAGTGACAATTTTTAACATAAACTTTTCACATATACCCCTTAATATGGAATTAATGAATAAGTTAATTACTCCTTACTTATACTCTCAACTTCATTGATTGACGTGTATTGACCATTAAAGTCCATAACCATATAACTTTAACCAAAGAGAATACAACAACAATAAATATGGTGATAAAAATAATGACATTGAATGCTTTTTTTTTTTCAAAAAAAGAGTAATGGTTGAATATTTATTATAAGGGCATAAAAGTAAAACAATGAACCAACTAAATTTTATAAATAGTAAGTAGCATATATATTGGGATATCTCAAAATGAAAAATCAGCCTATAACTATGAGACGGAGGGAGTATAATATTATGTTGTGTATTTCATTAATATTTGACATTAAATAAGTATTAATGATAATGGAATATTGTGGTATTTAAATTATATAAGTATGCTATTAATCTGCAATGTTAAATCATGATATAGCAAGGGTGAGCAATAGGTTTGTCCAGCAAGTTTAAGTGCAATAAATTAAAGATATATCATGATAGAAAGAATTGAACAATAAGCTGACTAAAGTTCTACAATATAATTGTGAACTAACATAAACAAATTTTACATAGCTGAACAAACGTTGAACATGAACATATATATATATATATATATATATATATATATATATATATATATATATATATATATAGGATCGAATGATAATGAAGGTGATCAGTCTTTCATACCTGATGAATACATGCAGTATGCATTTAATAATTCTTAGACATGTCAATCAACAATGATTAACCACACGTATATTTAAATGAAACAACTCGAAGTCGAGTTAAGAAAAACTGGCTTGAACCGTTAATTACCGCTATGCAATTTATTAAGCTTTATCTGAACCTAATATATAAATAATATCGATATTCCAATTAGAATAATATCATCACAGTATTTAAAATAACCTAAACACATTATCACATAATCCTATCCGTCTAGAACACACATAAGACTTAACCTCAAGTCAAACTTTTACGGTTGAGTCGGAGTTCTAATTAATTCGACATCTCGGCCAGTGCAATAAGGGTAATTATCGAGTTTAAGTTCAATTAAACTTTGTCTAATCACTTAACAATTATCTTAGATGATTATATTATTAGTCAAAATATTTTTCATAAGCTCGTAATAATTTTTAAATAATTATTATCATTTAAAATGATTTTTCAATCATTAATATCTTATTTATATGAATTAAATACCACATAATTCCTTCATCATTAATATTTATTTAATATTAAATATTAATGAAATATATGTCATAATATTATAATATATTTATAATATATCAACGTATTTTAAATACCTTAAAATCACATTTATATGATTTTAAACAATTAAATTTATTATCAGTAATTGCTATAATATTAAAATATTAATATTTTTATGACAAAATATCAAAAGTTATTTTTATAACTTAAAATATTTTTATAATACTTAAATCATTTTTATATGATTTATAAATCATTAATTCTATTTTTCCATAATTTATTTAATATATTTATTAAATAAATTAATTATAATTAAATATTAATTAATTAATGAAATTCATCACAAAATATTAAAAGTCATTAAAAATAACTTAAAGTATTTTTTATACCATAATATAATTTTCCAAGATTTTTCAAGTATTAAAATCATTTTGAATAATTTATTTAATATTATAAATAAATAAATTAAATATCATTTTGTTCCAAAATATTAAATATTTATGAAATATATTCAAAATTATTAAAAATTAATTTTTAGAATTTAAAATAAATTTTAGGAATTTATTTTGTATTTTTCATAATTAAAAACTATTTATTTCAATTTATTTAATAAAAATAATTATTTTCAGAAATTAATTATTAATAAATGGCCCTATAGCGACAGAACCGTTGCTATATGTGTTCTTGAGTCGTTCTTGAGCCTTCATGCCAGTGTGCAGGGTAGGTGGTTTGACCACCCACTAGTTCTGCTCGTTACATTTCTGGGCTTGAAATTTTGTTAGGTCGTAGTACTAATGTAATACTACAATCACCAACTAGTTTCTTAGTAATCCTATCACACAACATAAAGTTATTGTCCTTCGAAATCCTTGTCAGGCATGTTCTTCATTTTCTGGGTTACCTAGAAATGAATAACAACCAAGGTACCGATTTGGGGTGCTTTAAATCTTGAGTTCCTAGCTTGATAAATGTGACAAAATGGTTCAATATTGTAGAATAAATGTCAGGGAACAATTATCAACCACTAAATTAGACTAACAATATTACATGATCAGGATCTGGCATGGTCAAACCATGTCAGAAAATTCACTCATACGTTTTCTGGGTTACCCAGAAAACAGTGTTCGTGATCTTCTTACCTACTTTGACCATCCATAAAATTCAGTCTTTTTGATGGTTAGGTGTTATAAAGGTCTAGTCATTTATAAGAGATGTTAAGGTAGAAATATCCAACGTGAGATCATACTAACAACATAACATGTAAAAGATTGAGGCTGGTTAACGACTGTCAGGAACGTGTTCTTGAGAAATCTGGGTTTCCCAGATTTCTTCATAAGGCTGGTGGTCAACGCTATTTTTACCTTGCATAACTTTGATCCAATGTATGATTTGGAAGTTCTAGAGGCATGAATAGGTAGCCTACAAGTTAGTATACACGATCAAAACAACAAGATATCCAAACTAACCAAAAATCAGTAGGATCCGAAGCCACAAAACGTTGTCAGACCCGTTTTCGTGCTTAGTTCTAGACACTATTGACTTCTTCTGATACATTTATCGCTATATCTTATGATAGGCCTCTGTTAGATTTTGGGAGGCTGTGCCCCATTCTCGTTATATCCTTTGATAGGCTTCTGTTAGTTGTTGGGCGGCTGTGCCTCATTTCTCTATATTTTTAGTTGTACACAAAGATGATGTATTTAGATGATGATGTACTTAGGAATGTATGTATACTATTTTCCATTCCCTACACCAAATTGTTATATGTTGTTTATTATGCATGCATTGTATTTATGGACATGCATTTCCAGAGATGAGTTTAGCATTGACCCTTGGATGGTCTTATAACACGGCCCTACAGATGTCTTCATCCACAATTAGCTAGATTGAGCATACCACACTAGTATTGGTGGCATCCTCCTTGAGATTATGGTATGATAGTTTTTCCTCCCTAGATCAGGTGATAGTTGATCAGCTGTTGTAACATCCCAAAATCCATGTACTTTTTACCTCAGATCTGGTACGTTACGATACATCATTTCTATAACTACTGCGGAAGATATAAACATAAATTATTTATACAATAAACTTTGACAACATAATCCCCAAGGTCTACATTCTTAACTTAATACATACCTTCAATAACTTAAAAGGTTTACAATGTCATTAGCATCAGATAACTTAATAGTTCTAAATACATAATAATCTAAACTTGGAATTTGCCTTTGCCACTGTCATTCTTCGAGCCTTCGTTTAAATATGAAATTTTGTTATCATGATATAGCAAGGGTGAGCAACTATTTTGCCCAACAAGTTTAAGTACAACGAAGATATATCATGATTGAAAAGGAATAAGTTTTCAAGTTTTCAACAATGTAATATTTGTGAAAGAGTATAAATCAAATTTTAATACATGAATGATTGATTTAATAACGTTGAGTGGTCAACAATGACCATGAACAAATACTTTGGTGATGAAGGTGATCAGCTTTTTATACCTGATAAACATATGCAATGTGCACTCAGTGCAAATCAATAATCATGTATATGGAATAATTATCAATAATTAAACCACTAGCATTCTAGAAAATTATTAACTTGAGTTTGAGTTAGAAAACTTACCTGTACCGCTGATTACCGCTAAGAAATCTAATTTAGTCTCTTATGAAAGACATATCATTACTAAGATCGATCTTCTAGTTAGCATAATACACTTTATATTCCAATACTATTACTCGAATAATAAATTAGCTAATATTTAACCATGTAATCAAACATTGAACAATTCTTTAACTCATTAGTGATATCATTATCCCTTAATATATTTTAGTAACTTAATATTATTAACCACCTAATAATATTTTAATTATACTCCTTTAATATAATCTTAATCATTAACAAATATTATTAACTATTTAATAATATTTTAATCATTATCTAATATTATTAATCATTTAATAATATTTTAATCGTCTAATAAAGGTCTCACACATTTTAAAATACAAATATTTAACACCTTGACGCTTAAACCATTTATATTTGTTTTTGGAAATATCTTTTACCTTTACTCGCAAATTTGGGATTTAAACAACTAATACATAGCTTTTATAGTAAAACATAACTTAATATATCATTTCCTTTATTATATTATTTTTATATCTTTTTGATAGCTCATAAGTTAACTCGGCCCATTGCCTCATACACAAATGTTCTATTTCATTAGCAAATTAATTTCGCACTTTGCTTCATGAATAACTCACATACTTGCTTAGTGTATATATATATATATATATATATATATATATATATATATATATATATATTAAATATATGTATATATACGTCATAACATAAATCTTAGCTCAAAATTGCCATTTTGAAGTCCGAAAACCTTTATTTCATCACTTTTATGTTCATTATAATTTTCTAATGGTTCCATACTTTTCGTTTCGTTATAAAACCATTTTCACATACTATTTTCAACTTATCTCTCTTAAATATTTAAATTTATATTTACATTATATTTTTATTACTATATTTATGCCCGTACTGAGTTTTCGTAGCATAACTTATCACATAACGTCAAAACTTATCTATTGGGACTTTATTAGACTTAACATTGCTTAAAATCTAGCCCAAATAAGACCTGGAATGTCGAACGTCAAAATAGCCGATGGCGGTTACATTCGGCGTCGCCCATTTTACTAATCCTAACATGCTCGTTTACACATATTTAAATTCTCAGACCATTAATCGAATCGCAGTGAAATTTTGGTTTGATGTAGGTAGTATATCTACCTATTTTTGAAAAATGCTAACTGTTAGTTCCTAGAGGTACGATAGTTATCTAGAATTGCATGGGGTTGAATAGATATTTTAAATTCTTTTCGAAATACTTTGTTAGTTTTGATAATATTTTAAATACAACAGAATTAAGATTTGTTTGTTCTCCCTTTAAGGTATAGTGAGTTAATAAGAGTGAGGCAGTTATGACAGTTATAACAATTATAGCAAGAATGTAAGAGACAACAATTTTAAGTGGTTCAGAGCACTTAAAGCTCCTAGTCCACTCTTCTACTCCTCGAATAGGAAATCCACTAAGGTTATCTTTACACTTTCTGAATCTCACAGATTCCTTCAAGACCAGTAGTCTTGGCACTTCTCAGTTCACTTTTGAACTCTTCAAGTCCAGCAGACTTGGTTCTTCACAGTTCACTTAGAACTCTTCAAATATTTCTGACTTGGAACTTTTTACTTCACTTGATAGTAGTTGATGAGTTCTTTAATGGTGCTACTCAGTTGCCGTTAAGCTCTTGTTCGAAAGAACTGAGTAGCTGAGTAAGCTTTCTCTTTTCAGATCGTAGAGTTGAGCATTGAGTGTTCTTCAACGTTCTTGTTCAATGCTTGCTTTTCTTTCATCTGCTGATGTTTTTTATATATAATGCCTTTGAAATGTATCCGTTGAAGACATTCGTTGAAGCATTAAATGCATTTGACATTTCTGAGCTTTGATGGAGACTTTTTGCACATCTTCTGGTTATCAATCGCCCATCATGACGCCATGATTTTATCTCACCTAACACCTGAAAAGGTGTTTTTTGCTAACCCATAGTACTTTCCTTAGCTTCTTCAATATGTTTGTTTGTTGTATACTAAATGTTAACGCCAGGATCTTTCTCCACATCCCAATCACGTAAGACGCCCCGATCCTCGCATTACGAAGAAACACAAATAACACCAAAGCTTGACTGGCCATTCCGGCTGGGGGATAGCTTCAGCGTGAGAATTAGTATGTGTTCACAAAGTTAACGATGGAGGAATGTATTGTCTAGTGTTTTTAGAGATAATAATTCTCGATTGTGTGTATATGAGAATATGAAAATCAATATATGTGAGAACGCCTCTATCGATGGCTTCCTTGCTAGGTTATACTATCTTAGCTTAGATTTCTTGTGCCACCCACTACTACTCCGACCCTTACGACTGATGGGCTCTGTAGATCGTATAAGGTTTATCTCTTGCTTTTGGCCACGCTTTTCTACTACTGCACGGCTATGATCCCATCCACATTAATGCATGGCGAGGAGCCTTGGTCAACCGTCATGCTTTTTCATCATCACAAGTCAAAGTAATGTGATATTAAAATATCTAATGGGTCGATCCTTTGACCCAATTTTACTTTAAAAGATTAAAACGGATACAATATGGTGACTGGGCCTAGTGGCTTTAACAGATTAAAAATAAAGGTCCAATGGATTCTTTATGTGAGTAGGCCCAATGAACCCGGCCCAAAAATAGGAAATATCACGACCCAACATTGCCCCCTAGTTTATTTGTTAAACAGAATGTTTAATAGAAAACTATGAATGGCCCAAGATAATTTAATAAAGGTCCATAGTGAGAGATAATTGAAGTGTACCCAATCGCTGTTCACGAAATGAAAGAAGAAGAGAATGGAGGTCCAAATCAGAAAAACCCTATTTAATAGATACATGGACCCGAAACCGGACCCTTCCCATTCAAATTCCAAATCATTAATAACATTTAATGAGCCGGCCTTGAACACCGTGCAACCGTCAGTATAAAAGGTAACTTTATCAACTTTGACAGTTTTACCTGCTCATTTGAATTTCGAGCGCCTTCTGAACTCTCTGACTTTCTGAACTTTCTCCTTTCTTCTGCAACTAATCAACAATGGCTTCCCAGGATTCTGCACAAGGCTCTCCTATATTGGTAACCCCACTCACAGCCGTTCCACCAAATCCTACCACTGCTGCTCATGAAGGAGCCTCGACACTGAACCCAAAGGGTTCGAAATCTGATAAGAACCCTCCCCAATAAATCCCAAAACCCCCTCCAAATACTACAGAATCTTGAAGCGATTCTCGCACGCTAATACTCCTCGATGATTGTCACAGAGAGGTGAACTAAAGAGGATTCGGTCTCGATACCACATCCGGATACCCACTCTGCTAGGGTTCCTAGATCCGGTGAGAAGATGTACCAACGGCCAGAAGGTTGGACGGCCGTTCCTGTGACTCTATTGGAGAAGGGGGTTCATTTCCCTTTGCATATCTTCATAGTAACCTGCTTTGGGGTTTACGGGGTGGGGTTACGCTTCGACTAGTCTAGAACTCATACATCCACATCTTGGCCTTGGCGTGGCCTTACATCATGAATTGGTGGAACCCTCCACGACTCCTTCTTCACAATATACAAAATAGTACAATCTAGGGAGAAGGGGTTCAAGGCCATTAACAAGCATTCTTCAAGTCGGGAGAGAAGTTCGAGAGGCGTTGACTGGTGAACACGCCTTGACAGCGACAGGGCAGCATGAAAAAAGTGGTTCTCGTCAAAAGGCCCCAAATCTCTTCCCTTCCGAATCGGGCCCTTTGACAAGAAGATCTCTGCTGACTTTGGAGACATTTCTGAAGAAAGAGAAATGGAAATGATGGAACTTTTTGACAATTTCCCCAAGGAGGAGTGGAAGTACGGACTCCTCTCGAAGCAAGCATGGTTATATGACCATAAATGTAAGTATCGGTCTATTTTATATGTATCTGAATTTTTGAAAATGCTTTTATAATGTGGATTATAACACGAGTTGTATTGGTTATCAAGTATCTTTGATCAAACCGAGCTCTTTAGAGATAAAAGAGTTCAAGATTTTTTTGTCGTGGAAGCCTTGAATAATTTGAAACTTCGAGTAAAGAAGGCTGCTCCCGGCCGAACCAATCCGGAAACATACAGACGAGTTCGAGTAGCGACGAACCGAAGCGAAGAGGTTCGGTTTGGAAGAGACCCTCCATCCTCGCCCGAAGAGGAGGGCAATCGAAAACCCGAACAACACCTTTCCAAGCCCTTCCGGAAGTCACCCTGAAGTTGAACCAACCACCACATCCGTCCCTCGGCGAGGAGGCCTACTCGATCGTCCGATCGAAGAAGCATCCTCCGCACCAAAAAGTTGAAAAGTAAGATAACGCCTTTGACCAAAGAGCTTAGGGTGCCCCAATCTTGATCATACCCCCCCATACCGCTTTGTAGAAATCAGATTGCGAAGAAGGTGATCGAGGATGAAGTTGTCAAAACCACATCCGGAAGAGGAAGCGACACCGACAACCACCCAAGCTTCTGATCGGCACTCCTCTCCAAGAACCAGTCCACACAAATCTCCCTCTCCAAGAGGCCGTGTATGCACGCTGAACTCGAACCCTACTCCTCCCGAACCTTACGGCTCCTTCCCCAGAAAGGTCAAGACCCTCGCTGAAACGACTGGTCCTTCGGTCGAGGTTATCATGCCGAGGCCGTGGGATCTCCGACTCGTGGCCTAGATTCAATGCTAACTTTCCGTTCGACCTATTCGGGCCTTCGTGAAGGAACGCGGCAGCGATCATCGGTTAAGTGATCACACGGACGGGGAATTTGCTCGATGAAGGATGAGCTATCTCGGCTAAGGTAAATAATCATTTCTTTATTTTTTCTTTACATTCTTAATTGTATATCTGAGTCTTTGGCAAAGCCTTTATGCGGACATATCACGAGTTAATCTTTGTCTTTGGACGTTTGCGTCCAAGACACATAAATGGGGGAAGCCAGGAAGATTTCATGAGACGCAGAGATCAATATCTTGAGATCGACCTTGGCTCAAGAAAGGGCCAATCGAGAAGACGCTCTTCATGTCATCGATGGCCTCCAACGAGACTTGGATCGAGCTAAGATGGACTTGAGGACGTCGATGACGAACTAAGGGCCCTGAGAGATAGGTTAAGCCCTCAAAGCCAGACCAACAAACTTTAACCGATTCTGAGCAGCCAACGGTGAAGAAAACACGCTCTCGAGGGCTAAGAATGAGGAGTTTTCTTGACCAACCGAAGCCTGACTATTCAACTTGGCGAGGCTCAATCAAAGGCCCAGGATGAAGGACGGAGACACAAGAACAAACGCCATAGGCTTCGTCTTAAAATAAAGGATCTTGAGGGAAGGGGTCCTCTTCTGACCGAAGAGCTCAGAAAGCAGATACAGGCAGAATATAGGGACTCGGACGAGCTTAATGTCGAGATCATGAAAGTCTACTCGAAAGGCTACGAAGACTGCCGAGAGAGAGGCAAAGAAAAACTGTCTGCTGCTCAACTGGATCCAACTTTGCTCAACTCCGAAGACGAAGGTGGTGCCTAGGTGTTCTTCCTGCTTTCATTCTGACTTATGTAAAAAATTTATTTGTTTAAACTTTTTACGTTTCTATATTGGTGTATTTTTGTTCATGAATGAATAGATCGAATGAATATTTTAGTTTTCCTGATGAATCTGCAATTTCCTTAATTATAAACTATGTTTTCGGTTAGTTTCTTGTCAATAATTCAATATCAGTAAAATGAACCTAAATAGTGAATCAGTTAAGACATATAATAGTTAATGTATGAGACGAAGGGAAATGAATTTCGTGGACAGAATTTGACTTAACTGAACAGAAAGGACTGAACTCAAACACTTCGAGGATTTAACTCAAATTGTTAATTATCAATTAAGCATGTCATATAACAGATAAAGTGATGTTAAAGAACGAGGCATTCCGAATTCAACACTTAAATAAAATAAAGTAACACATACTCATCGGTTCCGAAGTGTGAGATCGGTCATTTGTTTACTACTCGGGGTAAAACAATTATATAAAAACCAAGATATAAGGATCAAGATATAAGGACCAAGACATGAGGACCAAGATATAAGGACCAATTGTGACCATTGACTTACCACCCTGGTAAAATCAATATAGGATCCTTCGTCTACCACTCGGGGTAGAACGACAAATGGGCTGCCATCGAATGGCCAGCAAGTCCTACCATACCTCCTTACACCGTAGTGACCATAGGACAAAATAGGACCAGGATCAATAGTGACCATTGATTTACCACCCTGGTAAAATCAATATAGGATCCTTCGTCTACCACTCGGGGTAGAACGACAAATGGGCTGCCATCGAATGGCCAGCAAGTCCTACCATACCTCCTTACACCGTAGTGACCATAGGACAAAATAGGACCAGGATCAATAGTGACCATTGATTTACCACCATGGTAAAATCAATATAGGATCCTTCGTCTACCACTCGGGGTAGAACGACAAATGGGCTGCCATCGAATGGCCAGCAAGTCCTACCATACCTCCTTACACCGTAGTGACCATAGGACAAAATAGGACCAGGATCAATAGTGAAAAAGTGTCTTTTTATTGATAATGAACAATAATATACAGACTTCCGATGAATTAACTTGGTCTTTATTGAAAGTATTTCCGAAGCCTGCCAGCGTGCCAGGTGTTTTTGATTTCGGAACCATCTAATGCCCTTAACCGATAAGTGCCCGGTTTGGATACTTCGATCACTTCATATGGCCCTTCCTAGTTTGGCATTAACTTTCCCGTGTTTTGAGGTGTAGAAGCTTCGGCTTCTCTGAGGACGAAGTCTCCTACTTCGAATCTGCGAAGCTTGACTCCTTTGTTATAATGCTTAGCTACTCTTCGTTGATAAGCAGCCAATTTAAGTAGAGCAACCTCTCTGACTTCTTCTAGCAGATCCAAATTGGCCTTCAATCCTTCGTCATTGTATATTTCTTTGTATTGACTGACCCGAAGACTTGGAGATCCGATTTTGACAGGGACTAAGGCATCGATTACCATAGGCGGTCGAAAAGGTGAATCCCGATGGTAGTCCTTGGTGTAGTCCGATAAGCCCACAACACGCCGAAAGGCCTCCTGCAGCCATCTTCCTTTAGCTTCATCCATCAAGCTTGATCCCGTTTCAACAAATACCTGTTGGTCACCTCAACTGCCATTTGATTGTGGATGAGCCACTTTGAAGTCTTCTTATCTTTGAATCCCCAACTCCTTTAAAATGCTTCAAATTTTGATCCCACGGCGTGGCGTCCGTTGTCAGATATTAATACTCTAAGGGATCCCGGCGAAACACTACTGGACTCTTTATGAACTTCAAACATTCTTGCTCGTAATTAACGGTGGCTTCGCCTCTACCCACTTAGTCATGTAATCAATAGCAACTATGACAAAGCTAACCTGACCTTTAGCTTTAGGCAATGGACCCAGTATATCTACCCCCCAGACAGCGAAGGGTATATGAGATAAAATCGAGTATAGCTCTTCCGGTGGCTGATGTGGGATCGGACTATTGAGTTGGCACTTTTCACATTTCTTGACATACTCTGTAGCTTCCTTGAAAATTGTAGGCCAATAGTAGCCTTGCCCAAGTACTTTATAAGCCAAAGACTTAGCAGCCATATGGTCACCACAAATTCCCTCGTGAACCTCCCGGAGAGCATATTCCGCCTCGGATGGGACCAGACACTTTAATAATGGTGAAGAAAAGGCTAATCGATAAAGGTCCCCATCAATAAGAACAAAGTTGGCGCTCTTGTATTTGATCTTTTTTGCCAACATCTGATCCGAAGGAAGGACGCCATCTGCTAAATACTCGATATAGGGGGTCATCCAGCAGTTAGATCGCTCGATACACATCACTGCTTCATGTTGAACACTCGGCTGTTGTAGAACTTCCAAGTAAACAGATCCATTAAAAACATCTGCATCCGTAGTAGCCAACTTCGACAATGCATCGGCGATGGAATTGTCATTACGCTCTATGCCCTGAAATTCGTACGAAGCAAAATACTGAAGTCGATCCTTTAACTCCGCCAGATACTTGATCATCCGATTTCCACGAGCTTCATAATCCCCTGATAGCTGCTTGACAACCAACTGAGAGTCACTGTAGATGATAAGGTTCCGGACCTCTAGACTCTTTGCCAATCGAACACCCGCTAGCACTGCTTCATACTCGGCTTCGTTGTTTGTCGCTTTAAATCCGAATCTGATGGCCTGTTGAACTTTGAATCCATCCGGACTTGTCAAAATAATTCACCGCCCACTAACGGTTAGGGTAGAGGAACCATCTGCATATAGAGTCCAAATATTACGCTCTCCATTGAAGAATCTGCAATCGCTTTCGATCGACGATTCACTTCCCAAAAATTTCGGCATCTGCTTCGGTGAACGAACATTCTACCATGAAATCGGCCAAAGCTTGACCTCTGATAGTGGTTCGTGGATGGTATTCGATGAAAAACTGGGACAATTCCATAGTCCATGCCGCTAGTCTCCCTGAAACTTCTGGCTTGCCCATCACTTTCTTCAATGGCTGATCCGTGTAGACGACCAGGAGCCGACCTTGAAAATATTGCCGAAGCTTTCTACTAACAATTATCAAGGCGAAGGCAAATTTCTCGATATTTGGATACCGGTTTCGAGATCTCGCAGGGGCGTGGTGACATAATAGGCCGGATCTTTGCTTTCGCATATCGACCTCCTAACCAAGATCTTTGCTTGACGTAGCTAACGAACTTGCTTTGCAAGAATACGGATATAAGGTCTCATTGGAATGGGTTTCACCAATAAAGGAGCCAAGAAAGATACGCCTTTATGCTCGAAGGCGTCTTCACACTCAAGTCCATTGGAACGTCTTCGCATTCTTCGGCCTTTCAATGTATCAAAGAAAGGAAGGCACCTCTCTGCGATTTGGCGACGAACCTCCTTAATATCTTTATCTCCCGCCAATGACGTTGGGCGTCCTTGACGGCGAGGAGTCTTTGTTGGGCTTTACGCAAACGCACAAATGAAATTAAAATTTTAAAGCAATTTCAAAACCCAAAAGCAGGATCCATGCGAAAATCAATTAATTCGAGAGGTTTAGAGATTATACCGATATAAACAAAAAATGAGAATCAAAGCAGATCATACCTCAAATCTCCAACGCAATACAAACCGATTGCGCCTACTTCATTATCCACCACGAACCGCATGCGAACCGTCGAACGATTCTCTGCAATAAGAAGGACTTGCGGTACTAGCCACCAAAAGGAATGGATTTTACAAATCGCTTTCTCTAGTCTCTCTCTCTAAGAGCGGCTAGGTTTTTCAATTATGATATCTTACCTAAGTAGTCAAGTATATATCATATATATAGTAGTTAAAAAGGAATTAATCAAATCAAAACCTAATTTTATAAAATCAATTTATATATATATATCTCTTAATTAAGTCTTACTTAATTAATATACATATATACTAATTATCCTTTTAAATTAAATTCGTGATTTAAATACTATTAATCATATTAATATATTTAAATCCTTAAAATTTAAATTAATTCCCTTTTAAATAACGTTCTATGTGTGTGACTTTATAGGTTATTATTACGTTGGCAATAATTTTAAAATCATATTATAAAATTATAAACGTTGAGCTTACATCTAGTAATGCATCACCGCTACCCAAGTAATAATAAGATCGATGATTCGATGCAACTTTTTACGTGACCAATGTTTCAATGTAATTTAATCTTTTTAACCTTAATATCCTAGATTAAACTCGAGTCATGGAATGTGTCATACTCTTCATAATTTAATCTGAGTTTTCTTGATCAATGAGTAGACTATATGAAACAAATCACTATTTGAGCATGGCCATGCATTTCATAGTCCTACTCAATCAAGAGGCCTATGGATATCACCCATAATATATAGGATGGTTAAATTCCATCTAGATCACTCATATTTCTTACACGATTAATGATGAACCCAATAATCACCTTTATAGTCCACCCTATTAAAGGTGACATTTGATGATATCAAAGTACATAAATTCTCGTAGTAATATAGCGATTTCGTGCCCGGAGGACCATTACATCATTGTCACTATGAGAATTGCTAACGACACTTAGCATAATGCTCCATATAGAATTCTCATGGTGGGTCCATCCAAGACATCGTTCTCTAACATGTACCTATGCATTGACTTAATATCTCATATATTTATGACCAATGAGATTTGGTCATCAATCGATCCACATACTAGTCTCCATGCATCATTGTTGTCCCATCAACAATGATACTCGACTAAGGGACATTTAAGAACACCGATACTAATGGTAATATATAATCTCATGTTCAAGTCACATACTTGAAACTATATAATTTGTATCACTATTCTAAGGAATTTTATTATGTTAACAATTATATTACGCATAAATAAAACCATAATAAAATCATATATTTATTCAATCAAATATAATATCAAAACGTTAAGCAATTATATCAAATAATTGGCCTCTAGGGCATAAACTCTAATGATCTTCATGTCAAGAATGGCTCAATCTTCTCCGGATTGGCCTCGATACCCCTTTGATAACAAGATAACCCGAAACTTCCCCGCACCGAGGTAGAAAGTGCGGTTGGCGGGATTAAGTCTCGGTTGACGATGACGGACGATCGAAAGCATTCTCTAGATCGTCCAAATGACTCACGAACTGCGCATGCTTTTCACGATCATGTCATCGACGTATACCTCCATGTTCCTTCCCAGCTGCCTATCGAAGATGAAGTTCATCATTCTCTGGTAAGTGGCTCCAGCATTTATAAGGCCAAAAGTCATCTTCTTGTAGGCGTACACCGAACGGTGTGTAATAAACGCGGTCTTTGGGATGTCCTCTTTACGCATGGATATTTGGTGATAACAAGCTTTATTGAGGTCGGTGTAGTCGATGCAAACCCGCCATTTTCCATTCTGCTTCTGCACCAACACCACATTAGCCATCCATTCGGGATAATCAATTTCATATATGAAGTCGGCAGCCAACAGCTTTGCTATTTCCTCATCAATGATTTTCTGTCGTTCAGGCGCAAAGATCCGTCTTTTCTGCCGAACCGGCTTCTTCGAGGGATCTACATTCAGGCTATGCTCGGCTATCTTCCGACTAACTCCAGGCATGTCCCTTGGTTCCCATGCAAAAATATCCGCATAGCAGCGTAAGAGTTCTATAAGGTTTGTCCGAAGAGGTTCTGGTAGACCTGAACCGATCTTCACGGTCTTGTCCGGCTTTCCAAGGATCAATTCGACCTCCTCCGTCCCTCCGGCAGGAACCACCATCGGTTCAGAACTACTTTCGGTAAAGGGCTCAATCTCAATTGTCATCGCCTGCTTTTGTTTGCTGACCCCCACTCCGGAGGAAATGACAGCATTCCGGTAGCATCGTCGGGCTAGATCCAAGTCCCCCGCCACCTCTCCTACCCCATGAGCCGTGGGGAACTTGACTTTGAAATGAGGGATGGAGGTCACAGCTTGGAGAGCAGTTAAAGTAGGTCTTCCCAGTATAGCGTTGTAAGCTGAATCAACGTGCACAACATAGAATTTACATACTATTTCGACCTGCTGGGGTGCTGTGCCGAAGATAACCGGGAGTTCAATAGTGCCTGCAACTTTGACAGGATCATTGCTGAAGCCGTATAAAGGAGCTTCCTGCCCGACCTCCATCTTCTGCCCATCAAGGTGCATCCTCTGATAGGCATGGGCGTACAGGATATCCACTGAAGATCCATTATCTATCATCATGCGCTTCATGTCCACCGTGCCCACTTGCGCTGTGATCACCAAGGCCCCCTCATGTGGCTCGATGGGTTCCGAAGGATAGTCAGCGTCGGTAAATGATATGACAGTCCCGGGGAATGGTCTATCCACTTTCAGGGGAGCATCTGTCACAGTCATGACCGAATCCAGGTAAGCCCTTCTCTTCCTCCCTATCAACTTCCTTGCGGACCCACCAGTTATCACATCGATAACATGCCTTGGCAAGGCAAGATCGGAGCCCTTTGAACCGTCCCGAACAAAGACGGTTAATGTTCTCACGATCATTTACTACCACATATCGCCAAACAAGCCATCTTTAATCTTCTTCTCCACAAAGTCTTTCAAATTGCAACACTCGTTAGTGTCGTCGTGCCACCGGCCTTTGATGATAGCCACAATACTTACGAGAGTTACCATGCCCGGATCTTAGTAGTTATCACGGGTGGCTCAAAGAAAGGTTGATTTACGATTTGATCCGAATTATTGATCTATCGTTGTTTAGTTTGGTGTAGACCTTATTCACCTTCGGTAGGAATGGAGGGATGACCGCTTCCTTGCGCCGCCAGAATTATTATATTTTTCGAACCGCCTCCGTCCGATCATTATACCCCCTGCTCTCCTCCTCTCGCTCAACTTCGGCCTTAGGAGCTATCGACTCTTTCCCCGACCAAGGAGGATGCTTCAGCTATTCATAGCTTCTTCCACAACGATGTAGCCTTCGCTTTGTCAAAGGCTTCGCCCAGCTCTTCTGGATGATTGAACATCAACTTCTTCACCAACTTTTTCGACTTTACCAGATCCAATCCATTCTGGAACAAACCTACAGCCTGGAGATCATTAAGATCGGACACCGACCGAACGCTTCTCTTGAACCTCTTTACATACTGGCCCAAAGATTATTTGGTAAATTGCTTTGATCTGTGCTGAGAACCCGTAGGCTTTCCTCTTCTTCGGTTGCTCTCGAAACGGGCATGGAACTTATCACAAAGTTTGGTCCAAGAGGATATTGAATCCGAAGGCAAAGTTCCCAACCACTGTCTCGCATCCTTTCTCATACGTCAGAATAAAGGTGTGAAATTTGGCAGCGTCAGTGAAGTCGTAATAGTCCATTAGCCGGTCGAACGCCTGGCTATGGTCATAAGGATCCCCGGTTCCATCGTAACTTTCCATGCGAGGCAATTTTTTAGTGATATCCGCCTTTTCCTTGAGAATATCTGAGGAAAAAGGGGATGCTTTCTTTCCCGGAGCGTCCTTCACCTGCTGGACCTCAGCCAGTTGCTTTCTGAGCTCTCTCAGCTCCTTTACTAGAAAATCAACGCCTTCAGGCTGTGGGGAAACCTCTTTCTCGTGAACAACATTATGTCTCTGAGAGGATCGACCTCCTCCTGTCGATCCTACTGCCCTGGAGGGACTTCTTGATCTGCTTCGGTACACAACTCTTTCCTTATGGTGAGAATGATCACGTTGATAGTCCATTACCCTGACTTCGGGTACGACCTCCTTCGACCTGCTCCTTTGTCGATAATCGTCTCGATGCTGAGAGGTAACGGCCATTATCGCCTTCTTCGAGGCCACGGGAGTTCTGCTCCTTGATCTCCTCCTACTTCGAGAATGATCCCTAGAAACACGCATGGAACGCTTCGGCTCCTTTCCCTTTCGTCGTGACTCCTCCTTATGCCCACTTCGTCCTTCGGACCGATCATGGCTAGATGCTTCGTCCCGTAATTCCGCCACCCGAAGCATCTGTTCGGCTATATCTTCTCTTTGCTTTAACAGGACTTCCATGGCTCTATCTGCTTCGTCCGCCATCTTTGCCAACTTGGCAGCTCTATCCTCCTGGCTACTTCTATGATAAATCTTGGTCGGTGAGCCTTCCACCGCCCCTCGACTATGATCTCTCTCCTCATCCGCATCAAAAACCAATCTCGCTCGCCCCGCCAAGAATTTTCTGGGACGGAGATCCCCCAATTATGCTTAGAAGCCGTGCTCTCGTGAGCACTTTTGGAAGGACCAGATTTATCCTTCACCAAAACACGAGGCAATGATTTAGCTAATGCCCATCGCCGCCTCTTCCGGCAAGGTATTACCATCCCTACTCCTCATCATCTTTCGAAGTAGGTTAAACGATTGTGATTGAAAATTTTAATGACACTAGAACTCAAAGCCCTCCTTCTAGCGCCAATGTTAACGCCAGGATCTTTCTCCATGTCCCAATCATGTAAGACGTCCCGATCTGCAGACAAAACACATCGAACAACCGAAAGCTTGGCAAATGGTTCCGTCTTGGGGGATAGCTCAAAGTGAGAATTAGTATGTGTTCACAAAGTTAACGATGGAGGAATGTATTGTCTAGTGTTTTTAGAGAGATAATAATTCTCAGTTGTGTGTGTATGGGAGAATCTAAAAAATCAATATATGTGAGAACGTACCTCTATACGATGGCTTCCTTATTAGGTTATACTATCTTAGCCTGGATTACTGTGCAACCCACTACTACCTGACACCCCTTCTGACCTGATGGGCTCTGCCGACTGTATAAGGTTTATCTACTGCTTTTGTATCTTTGTTTTCTCTGCCAATGGCTATGATCCCATCCACATTAATGCATGGCAGAAGCCTTGGTCAACCGTCAGCTTTTTCATCATCACAAGTCAAAGTAACAGATATTAAAATATCTAATGGGTCGATCCACTGGACCGACCCGGCTTTAAAGATTAAAATGGATACAATATGGTGACTGGGCCTAGTGGCTTTAACGGATTAAAAATAAAGGTCCAATGGATTCTTTATGTGAGTAGGCCCAATGTACCCGGCCCAAAAATAGGAAATATCACGACCCAACACTAAGGATTACTATTGTGTCATTAGGAATGTCGAGGACTTCAACGTTTATAATCCATTCCACATTTGTTGGGATTTATTCTTAAACAAATGGGCAAGACTTGATGCTTCTGATATAGACAGATGATGCTCTACGATTCTGATCGTGGTGTCTTTCCACCTTGGTGCTTGATCTGATACTGGAAAATGAGAACACTGCGATTTCTCTTAAGGACTGACACACTACGATCTTCACTTGCTTGTCTTGCAGACTCTATATTTTCGAGAGCACACTACGATCTCTAAGTTGGCTCGGCAAACGTTTGGACCACTCTAATATTTCAGGAGAGGCCCTTCAAGGCAGACACACTACGATTCTCGATGCTCTACAATTCTGTCTTGGCTTCTGCAATCTCTTGATCAGCTCGATAGACTACGATTCTGTTGAAGTCTATCTATTACATCTCAAGACATAGATCAACCTAACAACTTTGATCTCTTCATCTATACATTCATTTATAGAATGATAAATATTAAAAGCTTAGATCAACCTAACAAATTTGATCTACCACTAAGTCCTTGTACATATATTCCTTGAAGGACTTTACATATAATCATGAATATTTACTTTCAACATCAAATTTAAATATGAAATCTCCCAATAATCTCCCCCTATTTGATGTTGACATAACCAAGGAGATTTGTGTCATGATTATAGATTTCTAGATGCAGTTGCTAGAAAGTAAATATGACTTAATGTTTCAGTGAGCAACTAAAATCTCTAGAGAATAAGCATGAATTTATTGATGTTCGTAAAGACATATATTATAATAAAGCTTAGTTACATCAATAAGAATTGAGTTTTAACTTATCTCTATTTCTTTTACCTTTTGTTCCTTGGAGGATTTGCATATTCTTGAGCTCTTCTTCTCCTGCTGACTTCATCTCTCCATGCTATATCTTCCATCTCACTTTGACTTAGCCTTGGCGAATGATCGTGTCTATTCATGAATGCATGATCTCCAATTGTCATTCTTAGACCAATGGTGGTCACTTCTTGTGAGTTTGGAGAAGGCCTTTGACTTCTTAGTGGTCGTGCCATGAGAATTTGTTGCTATTCAGGTCATGGAGTCTGATGGAGAGACTGTCTTGCAGGAGAACTTGTGGGAGAGCTTCTTGAGAAGTGATCAATTTTAACTTTGCCTTTGCCTCCTTTGCCTTTTCTATTGTCGCCTCCTTCCCCTTTATTCTCCCCCTTTATGTCAGCATCAAGGGTTCGAATATCTTCAGATAGGCGAGTCATGCCTTGTACGAGTTCGTTGAGTTTATTATAGGATTTATCAATGTCTTTATGGTTCTTTTTAATTAGAGAATCAGTTCGATCTTCCCTCTTTTGGAGAATGGCCATGACATTTTCCGTCTATTTCATTTGGCCCATGGAGAATCCTTGGAATTCTTTCATTACAGTTCATAGACTCGTGAGACTTTCCATCATAAGGTTATTCTGTGATTCCTGAGTATTCTGTAAAATAAGAACAACATCCCTGTGCTTATTTGAAGCTAGAAAGTTGATTCGATCCCTTTCATTGATACTCTTGATCATCTCTTTTATTATCTCCCTAAGCTTCTTTGTCAAGTCAGAACTTAGGTTGCTTGGGAGAGTATTGACAGCATTAATCAAATGAGTCAGCCTCATGTGAACAAGTTCGGAGTGAACTTCAAGATCTTCTTGTATGTCCTTGGTCACTTTCTTAGTTGCTTCTAACAACTCCATTTTTGTATGGAGATCAGATATAAGCTCAAGGAGTTGTGGATTATTTTGAGGAGAGGCTCTTGAATGTTGACCTTGCATTTGGTAGAGAGCAAGATCAAGATTGAAATAGTCATTGGTTGAGGAAGATGGTATGTCTAATGGAGGGCTAGGTGTGTGAGGTTGAGCTTCAAAAGGGATTGAGTCTACGATCTTAACAAGTGACTCAATGATTTATGCAGGTGACTCTACGATTGGATGTGGATCAATAATCGTAGAGGGGGAGATGATAGGAGATTGTATTAAAAGAAAGTTGGGCAAATTTGGTTCATTAATTAAAGAATGTTGGGATTCTATAATTGGGAATTGATTGAGTGGATGAAGAATCAGTTCCAACCATCTTGGTAATTAATAGAATTGGTTGAAAAATGATGGTGGATATTGATTAACCCTGAAAGAGATGGGAATAGTTTTAACCTCATGCCTATTTTCTAAAGAAGGGCCATTGGTGATCTGCTTTCGGGCATAGTTGAGGTTTCCTGGGAATCTATGAGCTAGCACTGAGATTGTTGGATAGGCTTTGAAGGTCCAGAACATGTGATCCCAGGATTTAAGAATTTGGGCTATATGAAAAGGCATCATAGGTAGATAGGAGAACAGTTGATTGTAGTTGGCTCTCTTATAACCATCACAGCCCACATCTATAATCTCAACTTCATCATCCTCTTCTTCTACTCTGTATTATTCTGAAGATTCCACTACATCAATTACCTCCACTTGACTTCCTTTCTCTTCCACTCTCTCATCCTCCATAGCTTCACTTCTTTCCATTTCTGCAGTTTCTAAAGCTAGAATCTCTTGAGGGACTGATGGAGATTCATGATGATATCTTGGCAGTTCTTACTTAGGTGCAACTTCTTCTGACATAGGGACTTCATGAGGCTCCCCCTCAACTTGCTCATTCATTTGCATTTCACACATCTCCCCCTCAGCTGGAGCATTCTCTAGAGTAAGAACTTCAGGCAGCTCCCCCTCAACTTGAGTTGTGTTCTTCTGACTTGCTTCAGATAGCCCCTTCTCAGCTTCGGGTAATCCTTTCTCAGCAGCTATCTTTCTGTCTTCTTCTTTTAGCACTCCTTCATTGATAAGGATGTACTTCTTGACCAGTTTTCTTCTTGGCTTCCTAGGCTGAGCCACAACCTCAACACTTTCTTCAGTTTTTAGTTCTGAATGGTTGATCAACCTGAGAAGCTGTTCCAACATCTTCTTCGGGAGTGGTGTCCAGTCTGGTCTCTATGATCGGTAGAGACTCTACGATCGAAGAGACAGAGGGCTTCTTTGACTTGTGACTGCATTTTTTCTTCTTAAGCAGCTAAGAGATGGTAGCTCTGTCTTCATCTTCCTCAGACTGCTGTTCTTTCCTTTTCAAGTTCCTCAGAGTTTCAGTGTCTGAACACTCTTGAGGTACATCAGTAGTTGACCCTTGAGGCTCTTCTGCCACTAGAGCCTTCATTTTTCTTTTACCCTTACTTTTTATGATTATAGCAATGGGTTCTTCCTTGTTGATTTCTTCTTCTTCTTCTTCAGTCTCCTTTACAACTGACATGTTTCCTGAAATCCCGGACTCCTTTGCATCACCAATTCTTCCACTGGACTCAGACATCATCTTGACATTTTTTGCTGGATTTCTTTTCCAGTTCTCAAACACATGCTGGGTCATTCTTCTGTTTCGATTGATGGATTCTCCTTCATCATCCCCAATCTTATCTCCCAATGTTGACTGTAGGATGATTCTTATAAATCGCCCGTAGAGCATCTTTCCAGAGCTCTTTGACTTCTTCGAACTGAGTATCCATTTCCCAATCCAGTCGATGAGTAGGGCTCCATAGTTGGGTTGAATCCCACAACTGATTGTTGTCATGAGCTTAAGCTGCACTTCTTTCACAGAGTCATGGCCGGAGCTCTTGCAGCATATGCATTTCCCAACATAGTCAGCCAAAAATTCATACCTTTAGAGGAACTCTTTCTTTTTGTACCCTATGACAGTCAAAAACTTCTTGTGATGCATCTTCTTTAAACCTTCATGAAAATCGATTCCCTTTATGAATGGAAATCCTTTCGATTTGAAACCTAGGGCTAGGTTTATATCCTCAGCTTTGAGTTTAATTTTCACGTCCTTGACCCTTGTGGTGATGACATCATTCTCAAATGTTCCATTTATGTAGAACTCTTTTATCAGCTTAGGTTAGATCCATGTGCTTGTACCCAGAGCCTCTTCAAGACCAGCTTTCTTTATCAGAGATAAAGTTTTGTGAAATTTGGGATCAACTGTCTTGAACTCATCGAAACAGAGTCGGTAACCAGTGATGACATTTGAAGCCGCCATTGATTTCTTTGCACTAAGGATGGTTGAGAGTGAGAGAGAGAGGAATAAGCTTTTTGAACTTCTCATTTCAGAAAGAAATTTTTAAACTGTACTTGTAGCTTCCCTCTTCTCCATTTTCTTAGTGTGGCATGTGTCATGTTCTGCTTGGTTCCATGATTTTAACTGAAGTGGAATGTACTGAATTGTCCTTAGCTCCTCCTGAGCTAGTGTATTCTTAGGGAGGACTACGATTGCCGAGGTAGCACTATGTTCGTTGAGGTAGTCTTTATGATCGTTGAGTTTGCACTGCGATCATTGAGTCCATTGCTAAGTCTGCTTTTGTCCTTGTGATGAACTTTTGAATTAGCATTTCTCTAGAGTTAAGGTAGCTCAGGAAGGGCCAACCTCTTAGAATGAATTAAGGGTTAGGTTTGTTCCTGAGGTGCTTGACAGAGAGATTACTTTGATTTGTTGACACTTTGTTATCATATGATGCTTCTTTGTTCTGTTGATGGAGCTCTGCGATCGTGGTCTTTCATATCATTATAACTCTACGATCGTGGACTTCCTTTGGTCATGTCTATGATTTCGAACATAGCCTTTATATCAGCATGGTTAACACAAACTAGAGTATAGATTTTATGGTTGTAAATTTAGCATGCCTAGCTCACTTATTAATTTATTAAATCTGGATTCATCTAGAGGCTTTATAAAGATATCAGCAAGTTGATTTTCAGTAGGGATATATTGTAAAGATATGGTTCCATTTTGCTCTTGATCCCTAATGAAATAATACCTTATTTCTATATGCTTAGTCCTAAAATGCATGACAAGATTGTGTGTTATTGCTATGGCAGTTGTGTTATGTAACGACCACAAAAGTCATACAATTTAATTCTTGACTTCGGTCGTTAACAATACATCTAACTTCTGATTTTACATCATTATTCGATATTAAACATTATAAAATGCGGAATAATTTAAACTTTTATGTCTTCTTACTTTAATTCCCTGAATCAAACCTTTATTAACTACATGTCTTTGACTCAATCTTATTTTATGATTCACTTTTTCACTGTTATCATATAAAATTTTACATTTCAATCTGATAACCTTTACATATCAGATAACTCTAATTCTAGCTTTACAACTCAATATAAAACTATACATCATAAAACATTTAATACATCTCATGAGTCCTAATCATGGTTTAAGGAAATAACAACTTTAGCCAAAAATATAAATCTTCGTATATTATTTCTGATCCACTTCATTCAAGTAGCACATAGTGTTATCTTCAATCCTTAACCTGCGAAAATGGTTATTTGCAAGGTTGAGCTCGACAGCCCAACAAAATCTAACAGTTTTCATACATCACGTAGCATATAATAACATGCTCAACATATATCTCTTAAATATTGGACTATCATAACATAAATGCTACAGTTCATATAACAAGTATAAAGATTGAGTTCCTTACTCAATCATTATGCTTTACTTAATCAACGCAGTCATAAGTTGACTTTAACGTTTCATGCTTTCAACATAAATATAACACATCATGTTATTTGCAATAAAGATTTAAAACAGTTAATCATCAAGTTCGCATAGCAAATAGGAACTGAAAGACTTTCCTGGTTCATAGATTACCAATTACCAAAAACAGCTTAAATGCTTTCATGTATATCCTACAACAGTTCAAAGGTTCATATTCACATGCATTAGTTACACATATAATGAAACCACAATGACTCTTAGTCTTAATCTTTTTGTAACTTGCGTCTCTTTGAAACTTAACACATAACTTCAGGTGTTTATTCCTCTTCGTATGACACCTATCATTACGTAATCCCATATTGTGTTTCTTTATACTTTTTTCGTAACTGACACTTAACGTTTATTAAAGTCGTCATAGATTTCATTATCACATATTAGATGTATTACACTTGTTAACAACAACTAGGTTATATAACCTCCGCCTTATATCTCGTTACACTTCTCTTACTATTGAAAATTAATTCTTCTAACGCGTATTTACATCCTTTTAAACATATATTAATTTGACCAATCAAGTTAACATTCAAATCGTTCTTTCAACTTATATCTCACTATAAACCAACATAGACCTTATCATTTATCTTCAACTTTTAAAAACATCATATTTAGTTTCATTTCATAACTTATTTAAATAATTACTCAAAATCTTCCCATTTTATATTACATCTCATTACAATCTGTTATTATACTCCACAATATGTCTGAACATCATTAACATGTTCGCCAAACTAGATTAAGTTCCTTAGTTAGGACCTACAAATAGGCAGATTAACGCTTAGCTCAGATACGGGCGTAGTGCTACTCACTAATTCTAAGCTTTAGACCGGCAATTGCTACCGGTGCTCGATCATAGAAACTATATGGCATAATCACGCTCATTTCGTGGTGATTTTACAAGAAACTGTAGCACACCTGCATGTAAACCTGCAGCGTAGAAGAGTTTCCGATACACTAATTGAAACCCAATTCAACCCAATTCCTACAGAAATCATGAAACCTAGCAACTAAAACTTTGTAATAGCATAGATACACATATCATACACCATTCTAATTATATAAACATCACATTTACACAAATTTGAGGAATCAAAACCCCCAATTTCCAAATTTCTTCATTTTTTACATATTTAGCAAAATCGATCGCCACAAATTCATTTCTTAATCAATTGACATGATTTAAACTACGCCGCTTTCGTTTCTTAACATACAAACATATTCTAACATCAAATTGCAGATTATAACAAATAATGATCATGAAATTTCGTACTTTCGAAAACCATTTTTTAAACATAAACACTGTTTTATATTTTTCTTCCTACAATTCAATTTCACGTGTTTGGTTGCTACCCATTTTATATATACATGTCAATAATAGGTTCTACAATACTATCACACACCCATAACCCATATCTTACAATCAACACTTGTCAAAAACCCAATTCAAGAAAATGAAAATTTAAAAACTGAGAATTAGAATTAGGGGTAGGTTATACCTTAAATTCCCGATTGATTACTAGCGAGAAATAGTATTAAGGCTTAGAAATTCTCCTTCTTCCTCTTGACAATCTCAGAAGCTCAAAATCACAGTGTTTTATCTCTTGCTTCCAAGCTCTCTCTCTAAACCCTCTGCTATTTTGGCCTTGGAAGAAAAAGACGCGAAGTAATAAAATGGCCACTCCCACGTACTCTTCTGTTAAAAAATAATAATAATAAGACGTCAGTTGGAATAAGCCAAAGGCGACAAGGCCTTGTTTGGCTAACCCAAACTAGATTATTTTTATATTATTTATATTATATAGTTACTTTTGTCACCCTTGATTTTAGTTCATTTAAATGACTTTAGCTTAATTAATTTAAATAACTTATAATGGTAATTATAATAATTATAATTTTTATTATAATTATACTTATAATTAATAAATAATTACATATAACTAATTTAATTAATAAATTAGAAACATCACTTTATTTAATTTATATTTTTTCTTTAATATTAAACAACTCATTTAATATAATTAATTCATTAAATTAAATCTTCAAAGAATTAAATTTACCTTTGCTTTAACTTAATTACCATATACATGTAACTAAATTATTATACCACAATTTCACAAATTATTTATTTTTCTCAATAAATAAATTATTTAAAATATTTATTTAATTCAATAAATATTTAAACTTAATTATAAAATTCATTTAATTTCTTCAATAGTTAACTTAACTATTAAACCTCATTTTTCTAATATATGAATATATATTTCTCTTCATACCAGAACACATATTTCAAAATATGTAACACGTATATATACATACTCAAACTCAAAATATCTCATAATAAGAATTTTAATTATTAAATTCCTATTTTAATAACTTATAAAAATTCGGGTTGTCACATCCTTCCCTCCTTATAAGGATTCCGTCCTCGAAATCACCGAAACCCTACCTTACTAAGGTTTTCACAAAATCTCTTTCACAATTATCGTTGAATAACTTCAACACGTTAACTTAGCAAAAAGTTTTACATACAAATATACTTCAAGTTTTTATTACATAACCTTCAATTAAACACAGTCATATATCAAATATTATATATTCTTTAACCCATTCATTTTATTTTCTAAGGATCGTTATCATAAACACTTGGGATATTACATTCACCCTTTCTTCTAAGAATTTTGTCCTCGAATTTTTGACTTACTAATATTCGTTCCTTCCATTTATCAAAATAGATTTTATGTTAATATCTATTTATTTCTCTAAAAAACTTTCTAAGATCATCACCTTCCTCACCTCTTCCTCTTCCTCTTCTAAGAGTTTCACATTTCTTTTCTTTCTGAAATTTCAATTCTTTCTTGAAATTATCATATTTTGCTTAATTTTATCATCCTTTCCACTTTCACCTTTCAGAATAATAAGAATATTTCACAATTGGAAGCGAGATGAATAACATAAATTTAAAAGATTTCAAATCATGTTGAGGGGTTATAAGACCTTGAACTACGTCCCTAGGTTATCAAGTATCTCAACTTGAACCTTTAATACTATAAGACTATACTTGACAATGAACTCTTTCCCTGTGTTTAATAAAGGTGCATCACCACCAGAAACCGCCTTTAATGTAATGTTTAGCAATCACACAAATCGAAAACACTCTCTCTAAAGTACTCTAGGTGATCAACATATCGTATACACCTACGCCGCGCACAACGATTACATCTTAACATCGTAACGACTATATGTGTTACTTTCTAACCATTGTCTCCGATAACATGTCCCTTTTTATAGGGTTGTTCACCTCGACCTTTTCAAAGATCTCGAATCCGCACCAAAACAATTTGGTTTGGCATAGTTGACAAAGAACGCTTGAATTTCATGAACATCTTTCAATATTCGTCTAGCTGAATCAAATAACATAGACTTCTACAACAATTCGGACATCAATCGAAATATATATATATATATATATATATATATTCTCATATCCCAATTTTTTTTATGACGTCATGATACCGCATTGTATTTACAGCCCGTTTGAGGATTCCGTCATTTTGTGACTTTGTCATACTACATCATACCATAGTGGGCTGACGATCCTTAGATCACATCCAACACTAAGTAATTATGAATTGATAACTCCATCGTTTTTATCATCTTTGCACCAGGTTCGATGATGCATTAATGATATAAAATACATTTTGATATTTTCAAATCATTTTCATCTAGCCGAAACAATTAGCATAGACTATTCTTTAAACAGTTCAAAAATCTTTTAAAATCAGTTTTAGTGATATCATATCTCAACAGGTAACGATGTGTCAGTGTCCCAAAAAACACACATACATATTTGTCACCATGCGTTGAGAGTAAAATTCATTTTAAAAAGGCACATAGTGCTAATTTAGCTTGATGTCAAAATTTTGAAGTCTAAAGATAGCCGTAAGATTTGGAAAAACTTATGTCTCCACTTTCTATAATCGATCCATTGCTTAATAATTCTATCTATTCCCTAATCCTCAATTCTTCATTCATAACTTAATTATACCCCAGCTCATCAAACTTACCGTACATTGGAAGTTCGTGAACTTGCCACAATAACATGAGTTTAAGAACTTGTCCTAAATGCACCATAAAGGCCCATTCGCTTGAGGGGTTCAAAAATACCATATTATTATGAGTCACGAACTTACCATATGCATTAGTTTTAAGAACCACACCTAATCCTAATAATATCCTCACAAATCTTAATAGTTTCTAACTATCAAATATACACACACGAAAAGAATCACCTTTTCACCACACATACATTGATAGCGACACCGATATTCCAATGATTATCAATGTGATAAACTGAGTGCAAGCATAAAACCCTCGTCCATACAAAGGTTTGTATAACTCAGCCATCATATGAGTCCTCAATTGAAATCCCACCTAACTCTATCTTACTCTTAACTTGCTCTTTTTCGCTCTCATAACTGAATTCCTCAGATCACATCATCTATAACTCCTCGTGAGTTATCTCGTACTATTTCATAGTACACCATCTTCATAACATTAAGCTACAATTATTCAAATATTACAGATCATCTTTCTTCTATAACTTAAACAGATCACGTCGTGATCTTATTCTATAATCATCTCCCTTAAAAATTCTTTTCTTAACTCCTGTTCGTTTTGTTTTACGATCTCCTTTCTTTTCTTTCATTTACGACATTATTCGTTATCTTGGCTATTGAAGTTAGGTAACTCCCATTTCTTATCTTTATATCTCTTCAAGATTCTTCTTTTAATCTTCTTGTTAATATAACAATTCCTGCTTTAAGAATTTCCAACTTCATTTATATCGTTCAACATTTCATTCAAGTTCTACATTTTCATCATACGTAACAATTTTCTAGACTTGGTACACCTCGAGTCTCTACCAGTTTCAATATGGTACGCTGAGTGTTTTCCCACAAACAACTAATAAACTAGGTTCTGAGTTGCTAGTTCGTATATACCTCCGCTCTATGAAGGAATCGTTTAGCCCAGATACAATACCTCAACTACTAAAGAGTACAACTGTACCATACTCAACTATAACTTTTCATTCTTAACTTCCTTACCAATCTCTTCTTATAGACATTGTCTATTTATTATCACCTTACATCCCTATTATTGGAGTTGGGTAACCCCACATTCACATTCCTTATAACTCTGTGAGATTCTTCTTTGAATCCTTTCACGCATGTTTTAATCCCTTTTATATAAATTTCTTAAATTACTTCTTATTGATCAAACTCTATCTGAGCTTATTCTTTCATTATCTTCACCTCTATTCTCTAAGGTTATAGCCTAAGGTACTCTTACCTAAGGTTTCTAACCTATCAGCTCTGATACCAACTGTAACGACCCCAAAAGTCATACAATTTAATTCTCAACTTCGGTCGTTAACAATACATCTAACTTCTGATTTTACATCATTATTCGATATTAAACTTTATAAAATGCGGAATAATTTAAACTTTTATGTCTTCTTACTTTAATTTCCTGAATCAAAACCTTTATCAACTATATGTCTTTGAATCAATCTTATTTTATGATTTTCTTTATCATTGTTATCATATAAAATTTTACATTTCAATCAGATAACCTTTACATATCAGATAACTCTAATTCTAGCTTTACAACTTAATATAAAACTATACATCATAAAACATTTAATACATCTCATGAGTCTTAATCATGGTTTAAGAAAATAACAACTTTAGCCAAAAATATAAATCTTCGTATATTATTTCTGATCCACTTCATTCAAGTAGCACATAGTGTTATCTTCAATCCTTAACCTGCAAAAATGGTTATTTGCAAGGTTGAGCTCGACAGCCCAACAAAATCTAACAGTTTTCATGCATCACGTAGCATATAATAACATGCTCAACATATATCTCTTATACATTGGACTATCATAACATACATGCTACAGTTCATATAACAAGTATAAAGATTGAGTTCCTTACTCAATCAGCATGCTTTACTAATTCAACGTAGTCCTAAGTTGACTTTAACGTTTCATGCTTTCAACATAAATATAACACATCATGTTATTTGCAATAAAGATTTAAAACAGTTAATCATCAAGTTCACATAGCAAATAGGAACCGAAAGACTTGCACGGTTTGTAGATTACCAATTACCAAAAATAGCTTAAATGCTTTCCGTCGTGACATCCTACAACAGCTCAAGGTTCATATTCATACGCATTAGTTACACATATAATGAAACCACAATGATTCTTTATGTCTTAATCTTTTATAACTTGCGTCTCTTTGAAACTTAACACATAACTTCAAGTGTTTATTCCTCTTCGTATGACACCTATCATTACGTAATCCCATATTGTGTTTCTTTATACTTCTTTAATAACTGCCACTTAACGTTCATTAAAGTTGTCATAGATTCCATTACCACATATTAGATGTATTACACTTGTTAACAACAACTAGGTTATATAACCTCTGCCTTATATCTCGTTACACTTCTCTTATAATTGACAATTAAGTCTTCTAACGCGTATTTACATCTTTTTAAACATATATTAGATTAACCAATCACGTTAACATTCAAATCGTTCTTTCAACTTATATCTCACTATAAACCAACATAAACCTTATCATTTATCTTCAACTTTTAAAAACATCACATTTAGTTTCATTTCATAACTTATTTAAATAATTACTCAAAATCTTCCCATTTTATATTACATCTCATTACAATCTGTTATTATACTCCACAATATGTCTTAACATCATTAACATGTTCGCCAAACTAGATTAAGTCCATTAGTCAGGACCTACAAATAGGCAAACTTCACGCTGAGGCTCAGATACATGGCGTGAGTGCTACCGTCTTAAGCTTTAACCCGCCAAATTCTACCGGTGCTCGATCACAGAAACTATACAAGACACGCTTACGCCCATTTACACTTTGTGGTGACGATGCAGCTGCGCCACACCCAGACAGAAACTGCAGCAGTAGCTCTGATACATGGCTGAAACCCAATTCAACCCAATTCCTACAGAAATCATGAAATCTAACAACTAAAACTTTGTAATAGCATAGTTACACATGTCAAACACCATTCTAACTATATAAACATCACATTTACACAAATTTGAGGAATCAAAACCCCCAATTTCCAAATTTCTTCATTTTTTACATATTTAGCGAAATCGATCGCCACAAATTTGTTTCTTAATCAATTGACACGATTTAAACTACGCCACTTTCGTTTCTTAACATATAAATATATTCTAACGTCAAATTACAAATTATAACAAATATTGATTATGAAATTTTGTACTTTCGAAAGTTATTTTTCAAACATAAATAATGTTTTATATTTTTCTTCCTACAATTCAATTTCACGTGTTTGGTTGCTACCCCTTTTATATATACATGTCAATAACAGGTTCTACAATACTATGAAACACCCATAACCCATATCTTACAATCAACACTAGTCAAAAACCCAATTCCAAAAAATGAAAATTTCAAAACTGAGAATTAGAATTAGGGGTAGGTTATACCTTAAACTCCCGATTGATTGTTAGCGAGAAATAGTATTAAGGCTTAGAAATTCTCCTTCTTCCTCTTGACAATCTCTGAAGCTCAAAATCACAGTGTTTTATCTCTTGCTTCCAAGCTCTCTCTCTAAACCCTCTGCTATTTTGGCCTTGGAAGAAAAAAGACGCGAAGTAATAAAATGGCCACTCCCAAGTACTCTTCTGTTAAAAGAAATAAAAAGACGTCAGTTGGAATAAGCCAAAGGCCACAAGGCCTTGTTTGGCTAACCCAAACTAGATTATTTTTATATTATTTATATTATATTGTTATTTTGTCACACTTGATTTTAGTTCATTTTAATGACTTTAGCTTAATTAATTTAAATAACTTATAATGGTAATTATAATAATTATAATTTTTATTATAATTATACTTATAATTAATAAATAATTACATATGTCTAATTTAATTAATAAATTAGAAACATCACTTTATTTAATTTATTTATTTCTTTAATATTAAATAACTCATTTAATTTAATTTAATTAATTCATTAAATTAAATCTTCAAAGAATAAAATTTACCTTTGCTTTAACTTATTTACCATACACATGTAACTAAATTATTATACCACAATTTCATAAATTATTTATTTTCTCAATAAATAAATTATTTAAAAATATTTATTTAATTCAATAAATATTTAAACTTAATTATAAAATTCATTTAATTTCTTCAATAGTTAACTTAACTATTAAACCTCACTTTTCCAATATATGAATATATATTTCTCTTCATACCAGAACACATATTTCAAAATATGTAACACATATATATACATACTCAAACTCAAAACATCTCATAATAAGAATTTTAATTATTAAATTCTTATTTTAATAACTTATAAAAATTCGTGTTGTCGCATGTTATCACAATGAACATGTATAGATTTGAAATCAAACCCATAGTCTGCTAACTGATTTTTCATCCATAAGATTTGAGCACAACTGTAAGACCCCAACTTTTTGAATAAAGATTAAATTTTCTCAAAATATATTTTTGAATATTATGGTGTGGATTTGATATAATGTTATAGTTGTAGGTAATATTTACAAATTTTTCAAAGTACGCAAGTTGTTATATAATATTCGATTGGCTCTGGGAATTTTCGCTTTTAACAGTGGAATATTCGCATGCAATCTAAGACATCATTGGTGGACCCCTCATTAATTATTATCGGATTGATCGAAAAACGACAAAAATACTTTATGAAAATAACGGCGGAAGTTTTACCGTTAACTGTTGAAACACCCGGTGTTAAAAGTACAGTAATACGCGTGGTTGCATAGTAGCACACGATATTGATTATTGATGCTTACGTGAGAAGTCACTCAGTTATACTCAATTATTGCTACAGTAATTACTGCATCATATCTATCATATTATGGATTCAATTATGGTCGTGATCATCTCGCATAAAATGTTTTTTATTAAATTAATACTTGAGGATTTATTAAAGTTATTCATATTATAAACTGCAATATTTAGAATGTCTAGAAGTTCTGTCAAGGAGAGGTTTGGTCACCTAATTGCACGCCAATAGGAAGAAATCCTTATTGGAAAGCCCTCTCTTTCCTGGGAACGACCTGGTTGATAAATATTGTGAGTTATAATATTAATGATGAATGTTGTTCGGAGTTGAATTTGGAGACGCGGACGTGATATTTGAGTCCGTAGCAATACGAAATTAGTAAAATATTCTATAAACACAAAATTTTCCGGATTCACTATTTGGTCAAAAATCAACAGTTGACTTTTTGGGAAAAGTCAAACTTGAAATTTCAAAATTTATATTTTGATAAAATAGTTTCATTATGTTGGAATTGTTTGTGTTAGTGAAAATCGACATTTATTCCGATGATAATTGATGTCTAGGGGTTATATTGATAAATCGGGTAATTTATCGGATATATGAGCAATTAATTGCTACTAATTCACATGCTTATATAACTATTTGTTCACATATGTGTACTATTGAATAACATTATTTACTATTAGGGGAGTTGGTGCAAGATTGATAATACTTGCATTACTAAGTTAAAAATTGAGGTATAGATGGAGGTACTATACTGTAATTCGTATTTTTTCACATGATTATACTATTGATTCACATGATTGAACTATTGATTCACATTATTTACTATTAGGGGAGTTGGTGCAAGATTGATAATACTTTCAGGACTAAATTAAAAATAAAAGAAAAGTTGGAGGTATTGTACTGTAATTTTTGAGCCCCAAAACGTGCAATTATCGAAACTATATTTTCCTATAAATTGAAGCTCATTCTTCCTTCATTTCTCACCAATTCACAAAAGCTTTAGAGCGATTATATAGAGAGCAATTATAGAGAGAAAGAAGAAGAGAAATCTGCTACTCACTATTCCAGTATCCAATTTTTCCAAGGTTGGGAGTATTATTTCTTTCTTATCTATGAAGAGAACTTCAGTTATTCCATTCTTATTATTCTGCATTGAATAACTCAGATCATGCGAAGCTACCCTATACTTGGTGAAATTCTTCCGTTGTTCCATTCTTTATCATTCTGTTAGAACATCCTCATGCATATGCGTTTCTATGCCGGACTGGTTCCGTTTTTATTATTCTCGTTGGAATATCACATGCATGCGTTCTATGCCGGACCTAATTCCGCCTTTTATTATTCTATTGAACATCCTCGTGCTCATGCGTTTTCTACGGGACTTCGGGTTCCGTCTTTATTATTCTGTTGGAATATCCTGTCTGTGCGTTTCACGCCGGACCTGATTCCGTCTTTATTATTCTGTTGGAATATCCTGTCTGTGCGTTTTACGCCGGATCTGATTCCGTTATTTATTATTCTGTTGGAATAACCTGCCTGTGCTGTCTATCGCATGCCTGGTGATTTCTTTTATTATTCCATTCCTTATTATACTCAGTTGGTTAAAGTTTTGACTTCTATACTCCATGAAATTAGTGGAATATCCTTGATATTTGCACTTCATCCATTATCTTTTCGTGGAAATATTCTTCTGAGCATTCTTGAATTTTACTCTACAAAGCAGTATCATGTTGACAATTTGGACATTATTAGTTCCTGGATAAAATAATTTTTGAACTTGTTTTATTGAATTCTTATATCATTGTCATCATCCTCATGTTTATATTTTGTTGAAAGTCATCTGTGGCCTATAATGCATAGATGGACTTGGTATGATTATGACCGAGGATTATTCTTTGTAATCATGGCCGTAATGTTACAAATGATGTGGTAAAGTCCTCATTGGCCCGTGGTGCATTGATGGACCGATTGTTGACATGATCATGACCATTAATGAATACTGAAATATTCTTGGCCCGTAGTGTATGGATAATTGTGGTCGTGATACTAAAGAATATCCTCGCCGCAAAGGTCAGTGGGTGATTCGATGATGTGGATTATTTATTGTCGAGTCCCAAAGATAAAAGTGATGAAAAACCTTCTAAATTATAAAAGATAGTAGATTTTATTCTCTACTTGACTCTTTTAATGGATTGCTTGTTCCGCTATAGTTAAACTTGATGGTTGTTATATTGTATCAGTTTAACACTGTTGAAGGCTAACGATAATATATTATGCATTATCTTAGTCATATTATTTCCTACTGGGCTAGTTGAGTTCACCCTTTTACTTTTATTGTTCTCTTCGGAAAATGAGAACGTAGCAGAGACTAGTCGGGGAATGGAGTGACAGACCAGATGATAGCATTCGTAGTCCTCACTATTCTGTGAAATAGTGTAATAATAATTGTAATAAGCACTCCTTTTGAGTTTGTATAATCTCTAGAAGACAATATTTGTATTCAAACTCACAGTTTATGTTTTGTCGTATTGTACACGACAGTTGTATTATTAAGTTGTATTTTTATGTAGCATGTAAGTGGATCCTGTTCAAAATACAAGTGTAAACACAGGAAACTCTTGGACGGTCACCATTAAACAGTTCAAGGAGCTGGGACCACCCGAGTTTATTGGAGAGCATAAACCACTTAAGGCGGAAGCATGGATAAAGCAGATCACCAAGATATTTGATGTCTTGGGATGCTCCGAGGAGCAAAGGTTCCTCGCCACCTTCATGTTGCGTGAAGAGGCGATTCTTGGTGGGAATCAGAAAAGCATTCACCGACTGGCCTTTCAAGATGTCTTGGGAGAAGTTCCAAGAGCTAGTCAACGACAAGTACTTGCCCGAAAGTATTCGTCACATGAAAGAGGTGGAGTTTATCAAGTTGTAACAAAACAATATGATCGTGTCGCAATACGAGGCCAAATTTTTAGAGTTATCCCGGTTTGCATCCCATTTGGTCGATAATGAGGAGCGAATGACACGAATGTTTTTAAGAGGTTTGAAACCTGAAATATGTCAATATCTTATTTCTCATAAACTGTGTTTGTACTCAGATGTTGTAAATAGGGCTCAATTATTGGAGCGCGGTAACGAGTCAACGCAACCAAGGGAAAGCACCCGACAACATGAAAATACCAGTGGTAACAGTCATCGAAACGGTGACAACAAGCGTGGAGGGAATCAACATGCCAGAAATGGTAACCACTTCGGTGGTAATCATGGCTAAGACAATAAAAATGGACATTTCAAGAAAAGGAGATTCAACAATGATGGAAAGACGTTAGCACCAGCAACCATGGTTAAGGAAGGAGAACGACCACCTATCATATGCTTCAAATGCGGAGGGGAGGGACATATCGGTCAAAACTAAAGCGATGCCATCAAAGCGTGTTATAATTATGGAAGAGAAGGTCACTTAGCCCGATTTTATCATTCACTAAAGACAAGTTCATTAGGATGGAGGCACCAAAGGCCGTCCCCGGAAAAGTCAAAGTTTGGTAGTCTAAGGAGGCGTTTGTTGTGACCTCCCGGAAAGCAAGGAACCCGAACGAGGTCATCACGGAAAGCTTATCATAAACTCTAGCGAAGTCTATACCTTATTTGATACCGGTTCTACCCATTCTTTTATTTCTCCTACTTGCGCTCAACGATTAAATTTGACTCGGAGAAATTAGACTACGACTTATCTGTTGAAACTCCATTAGGAGAAACCTTCATTACATCCATCGCTTTATAAGTCTTGTTTGATTCAAATCAAGAATCATTACGTTACACATCGATCTTATCTCCTTAAAAATACTTGCATTTGACGTGATTCTGGGGATTGATTGGTTAACTACTCATCATGCTAAAATTGATTGTTTTCGTAAGGTTGTTAGCTTTCATATTCCTAATAAACCTATTATGTGAATTCAAGTGACCAAACCATTAAAATCAATCACGGTCATCTAAAGTAATAAAGCTATTCGTTTATTGAAAAATGGATGTCAAGCTTTTTTATCTCATGTCACAGATTTAAACAAAAATACGTCAAATTTGAAGGATATTTCTATTGTTAATAAATTTCCTGACGTATTCCCTGAAGAACTTCCTGGCCTAGCCCCAGAGTGTGAAGTTGAATTTTGTATCGACATTGAACCCGGTACAAAACCCATTTCCAAAGCCCCATATCGAATGGCTCCTATTGAACTTCAGGAGTTAAAGACCCAATTCAGGAATTGTTAGACATTGGTTTCATTCGGTCCTAGTACGTCTCCTTGGGGTGCTCCCCGCTCTATTCGTGAAGAAGAAAGATGGGAGTATGCGACTTTGTATTGATTATCGGGAGTTGAATCATGTCACCATCAAAAATAGGTACCCATTGCCACGTATTGATGACCTGTTTGATCAGTTACAAGGAGCACAATTTTTTTCAAAGATCGATCTTCGTTCTGGATATCATCAGCTGAAGGTTAAAATAAGGATATTCCAAAGACTGCCTTTAGAACTCAGTACGAGGATTATGAATTCTTAGTCATGTCTTTTGGATTGACTAATGCTCTTGCTGCCTTCATGGATATGATGAACCGAGTATTCAAGGAATATTTGGATCACTTTGTGGTTGTCTTTATTGATGACATCCTTATTTATTCCAAAAGCCGTGAAGATCATGAGAAACACTTGAGGCTGATACTCCAAAAGCTTCGTGAATATAAGCTTTATGCCAAGTTAAAGAAATGCGAGTTATGGCTTGAGAAAGAAGCATTCCTTGGGCACGTAGTATCAAGTCATGGAATATCCGTTGACCCGGCAAAGATTGAAGCTATTCAAAGCTAGGAGTAACCCAAATCAGTAACCGAAGTACGTAGCTTTCTCGGTTTAGCTGGTTATTATCGGAGATTCGTGGAAGGATTTTCTCGAATCACTACTCCATTAACTCAGCTGACTCGGAAAGATATAAAGTTCGGTTGGAGCAAGGAATGTGAGAAGAGTTTTCAAGAACTCAAAAAGAGACTCATTTAAGACCTTACGTGACAATACCATCTAGTTCGGAGGATTTGTTCATCTACAGTGATGCTTCGGGCAAAGGGTTAGGATGTGTTCTCATGCAACATGGGAAAGTCATAGCCTATGCCTCAAGACAACTCAAAGAATATGAGAGGAATTATCCTACTCATGATCTAGAGTTGGAAGCTGTTGTCTTCACACTTAAAATTTGGAGGCATTACTTGTATGGAGAGAAAGTGGAGATCTTTACGGATCATAAAAGCCTCACATATTTCTTCACTCAAAAGGAACTCAACATGCGACAACGACGTTGGCTTGAACTGTTGAAAGATTATGATTATACCATCTAATACCATCCTGGAAAAGCGAACGTGGTAGCTGACGCATTGAGTAGAAGATCATATGCGGGTACGAGTGCAATATTCACAACACAAAAGCCCATTTTGTGTAACTTGCAAAGGATGGAGATAGAGTTAAAGACTCCAGGGACCCATATAATGATGGCGAATATACGAGTAGAACCGATTTTAATCGATAAAGTTAATGTTGCTCAAGCTACAGACCTGGAGCTAATGCGTATGAAGAAGAAAGTGCAAGAAGGTGCTATGCCGGAAGCAAGAATCGATGAGGAAAGAATACTTCGAGTCAACTCCAGACTTTGTGTTCCTAACGACCCTGATTTAAAGTATAAAATCATGATGGAGGCACACAACACACCATTTGCAATCCATCCTGGGAGTACCAAAATGTATCGTGATCTTTGACATACATTTTGGTGGTGCAATATGAAGAGAGAGATAGCAGAGTTTATCTCAAGGTGTTTAACTTGTCAACGAGTCAAGGCGGAGCATCAAGTACCAAAAGGTCCATTGCAACCACTTGAAATTCTAGAATGGAAGTGGGTGCACATTACCATGGATTTCGTTACCGGTCTTCCCAAAGTTTCTCAAGGCATAGATGCGATTTGGGTCATTGTTGATAGATTGACCAAGTCTGCTCATTTCTTACCGATACGAGAAACTTATACACTTGAACATCTTGCTCGTATGTACATAAATGAGGTTTTAAGATTGCATGGTATGCCAGTATCCATAGTTTCTGATCGAGACACAAGATTCACTTCAAGATTTTGGGTTAGTTTGCAAAAAGCTATGGGCACGGATTTACGATTTAGTTTCTAAGATATCATCCTCGAATGACGGGCCAGGCGGTCGGAGAGGATGATTCAAACTCTTGAAGATCTATTAAGACTCGGTGTCCTTGACTTCAAGGGAAGTTGGGACAAGTTCTTACCATTGGTGGAGTTTTCCTACAACAACAGTTATCAAGCAAGTATTGGCATGGCTCCATTTGAGGCGTTGTACGGAAGAAAGTGTCATTCTCCAGTATGCTGGGATGAGGTGGGTGAAGCAACGTTGTTGGGACCGGAATTGGTACGTATGACTACGGAAAAGATTCAAACGATCTAACAACGTATAAAAACCTCACAAGATCGACAAAAGAGTTATGCTGATCTTCATCGAAAGGATGTGGAATTTGATATTGGAGATCATGTGTTATTACGTGTTGCTCCATGGAAGGGAGTTACGAGATTTGGAAAGAGAGGAAAGCTCAATCCTCGATTCATCGGCCCATTTTTTAATCCTCGATCGAGTAGGAACTGTGGCCTATAGACTTGTGTTATCGCCAAGTATGTCTCGTGTTCATAACGTTTTTCACATATCCATGTTACGTAAATATGTGAAAGACCCGAACCACATTATTGAGTTAGAACCGGACGAAATAGAGGAAGATTTAACGTATGAAGAGGTTCCTGTTAAAATCTTGGATAAGAAGGAACATATTCTACGCTCCAAGGTTATACCTTATGTCAAAGTTTTGTGGTGAAACCACGATATTGAGGAAATGACCTGGGAGTTAGAATCTGAGATGAAATCAAGATATCCTTACCTCTTTGACATACCAGGTACGCAACCTAATTTAGAGGACGAAATTTCATAAGAAGGGGAGGTTGTAAGACCCCAACTTTTTGAATAAAGATTAAATTTTCTATAAATATATTTTTAAATATTATGGTGTGGATTTGATATAATGTTATAGTTGTGCGTAATATTTACAAATTTTTCAAAGTACACAAGTTGTTATATAATATTCGATTGGTCGGGGAATATTTGTTTTAACAGAGAATATTAAATACAATGACACAATCATTGGTGGACCCCACAACGGAATTATTATCGGGATTAAGAAAATGACAAAAATACTTTATGAAAAATAACGGCGGAAGTTTTACTGTTAACTATTGAAACACCGGTGTTAAAGTAAATAATACGATGTCTGCATTGGTTGCATAGTAGCTACGGTATTGATTATTGATGCTTACGTGAGAAGTCACTCAGTTATACTCAATTATTGCTACAGTAATTACTGCATCATATCTATCATATTATGGATTCAATTATGGTCAGTATCATCTGCATAAAATGTTTTTTATTAAATTAATACTTGAGGCGACAAAGTTATTCATATTATAAACCGCAATATTTACAATGTCTAGAAGTTACATCGAGGAGAGGTTTGGTCACCTAATTGCGGCTATGATAGGGAGAAATCCTTATTGGAAAGCCCCCTCTTTCACAGGAACGACTTTGGTTGATAAATATTGTGAGTTATAATATTAATGATGAATGTTGTTCTGGAGTTGAATTTGGAGATCTTGCGACGTGATATTTGAGTCCGGAGCAGCGAAATTAGTAAAATAGTCTATAAACACAAAATTTTCCTGGATTCACTATTTGGTCAAAAAGTCAATGATTGATTTTTTAGGAAAAGTCAAACTTTGAAATTTCAAAATTTATATTTTTGATAAAAATAGTTTCATTATGTTGGAATTGTTTGTGTTAGTGAAAATCGACATTTATTCCGATGATAATTGATGTCTAGGGGTTATATTGAAAAATCAAGTAATTTATCGGATAAATGAGCAATTAATTGCTACTAATTCACATGCTTATATAACTATTTGTTCATATATGTGTACTATTGAATAACATTATTTACTATTAGGGGACTTGGTGCAAGATTGATAATACTTGCATGACTAAATTAAAAATTGAGGTATAGATGGAGGTATTATACTGTAATTCGTATTTTTTCACATGATTATACTATTGATTCACATGATTGAATTATTGATTCACATTATTTACTATTAGGGGAGTTGGTTCAAGATTGATAATACTTGCAGGACTAAATTAAAAATGAAAGAAAAGTTAGAGGTATTGTACTGTAATTTTTGAGCCCCAAAACGTGCAATTATCGAAACTATATTTTCCTATAAATTGAAGCTCATTCTTCCTCCATTTCTCACCAATTCACAAAAGCTTTAGAGCGATTATTATAGAGAGAAATTATAGAGAGAAAGAAGAAGAGAAATCTGCTACTCACTATTCCAGTATCCAATTTTTCTAAGGTTGGGAGTATTATTTCTTTCTTATATATGAAGAGAACTTCTGTTATTCCATTCTTATTATTCTATTGGAATAACCTGTATACGCAGGCTACCCTATACTTGGTGAAATTCTTCTGTTGTTCCATTCTTTATCATTCTGTTAGAACATCCTGCAATGGCGTTACTATCTGGGGACTGGTTAAAATCTTTATTATTACATTGGAATATCACGTCATGCATCGTTCTATGCGGATCGATTCCATCTTTATTATTCTATTGGAACATCCTCTCTGTGCGTTCTACGCCGGACTGGTTCCGTCTTTATTATTACATTGGAATATCACATGCATGCGTTTCACGCCGACTGATTTAAATCTTTATTATTACGTTGGAATATCACATGCATGCGTTTTTGTACCGGATCGATTCGTTATTTATTATTACATTGGAATAACTTTTACGCCTCGTCGGTCTATCGCATGCACGGTGATTTCTTTTGTTATTCCATTCCTTATTATACTCGGTTGGTTAAAGTTTTGACTTATACTCCATGAAATTAGTGGAATATCCTTGATATTTGCGCTTCATCAAAGATCTTTTTCGTGGAAATATTCTTACGAGCATTCTTGAATTTTACTCTACAAAGCGGTATCATGTTAACAATTTGGACATTATTAGTTCTGGATAAAATAATTTTTGAACTTGTTTTATTGAATTCTTATATCATTGTCATCATCCTCATGTTTATATTTTGTTGAAAGTCATACACATGGCCTATAGTGCATAGATGGACTTGGTATGATTATGACGAGGATTATTGATTGTAATCATGGTAGTAATGTTACAAATGATGTGGTAAAAGTCCTCATTGGCCCGTAGTGAATTGATGGATGGGTTGTTGGCATGATCATGACCATTAATGAATACCTGAAATATTCTTGGACCGTAGTGCATGGATAATTTTGGTCGTGATACTAAAGAATATCCTTGGCCGTAGTAGTGCGGGGTGATTCGATGATGTGGATTATTTATTAAAGTTTGAGTCCCAAATGATAAAAGTGATGAAAAACCTTCTAAATCATAAAAGATAGTAGTAGATTTTATTCTCTACTTGACTCTTTTAATGGATTGCTTGTTCATTGCTGATTAAACTTGATGGTTGTTATATTGTATCGGTTTAACACTTTGTTGAAGGCTAATGATAATATATTACGCATTATCTTAGTCATAATATTTCCTACTGGGCTAGTTGAGCTCACCTTTTACTTTTATTGTTCTCTTGAGAAATGAGAACGTAGCGAGGACTAGTCGGGGAGCGAGGTGAGCCGGACGGGATAAGCATTAGTAGTCCTCACTATTCTGTGAAATAGTGTAATAATAATTGTAATACGGACTCCTTTTGAGTTTGTATAATCTCTAGTAGACAATATTTGTATTCAAACTCACTGTTTATGTTTTGTCGTATTGTACACGACAATTGTATTATTAAGTTGTATTTGAATTTATGTAGCATGTAAGTGGCGACCCAAGATGGGTGACATATACCTAATTTTGGGGGCGTCACAACAACATCTGCCAGCAACAAATGTATTCAGCTTCTGCTGTTGATGTAGATATTGAGTTTTGTTTCTTGCTAAACCAGGACACAAGTCTGTTTCCCAGTAGCTGACAGGTACAACGAGTACTTTTTCTATCTATTTTGCAGCCTGCAAAATCAGCATCTGTATATCCTGTTAGTTCAAATGAGGACTCTTTGGGATACTAAAGCCCTAAGTGAGGTGTGCCTTTGAGGTACCTTAAAATCCTTTTTACAGCAGTTAAATGTGATTCCCTAGGATTAGCTTGAAATGTAGCACATATGCATGTTGCAAACATTATATCTGGTCCACTAGCAGTTAGATATAGAAGAGAGCCTACCATACCTTTGTATTGAGTTATATAAATACTTTTACCTTTTCCATCTTTGTCAAGCTTGGTTGTTGGAGCAATTGGGGTTTTCATGGGAGAGGCTGATTCCATGCCATACTTTTTAAGTTTGTCTTTAATGTACTTGGTTTGGTTTATGAAGATTCATTCATCAGCCTGCTTTACTTGCAATCCAAGAAAGAAGTTTAGCTCACCTAACATGCTCATTTCGAACTTGCTCTGCATAAACTTGGCAAATCTCTTACACAATTTTTCATCAGTAGAGCCAAAGATAATGTCATCAACATACAATTGAACTAATAATATTTTGTCTTTATGCTTTCTAAGAAATAATATGGTATCTACTCTACCTCTAGTGATCCCATTTTAAATAAGAAATTAATTAATGTTTCATACCATGCTCTAGGTGCTTGTTTAAGACCATATAAGTCTTTATCTAATATATAAACATAATTAGAGAGAGATGGATTGATGAAACCTGGAGGTTAATCTACATATACTTCTTCTTGAAGTTCACCATTCAGGAATGCACTTTTGGCATCCATCTAAAAGACTTTAAATTTCATGTGAGCAGCAAAGATAAGGAATATTCTGATGGCTTCTAATCTGGCAACAGGTGCAAAGGTCTCATCGTAGTTAATGCCTTCTTCCTGAGAGTAACCCTTGGCCACTAGTCTCGCCTTATTCTTGGTTATTACTCCATCTTCATCCATCTTGTTTCTGAAGACCCACATAGTCCCAATGACAGGATGACTCTTTGGTCTTGGAACTAATCTCCATACTTTTCTTCTTTTAAACTGATTTAGTTCTTCCTGCATGACCTCTATCCAGCTGTTGTCTTCAATAGCATCTTCTATCTTCTTGGGTTCCATTTGTGACAGAAAGCTCAGATAGAAACATTCATTTTGGGTGGCGGCTCTTATTTTGACTCTTACATTTTGGTCACCAATGATTTAGTCTTGAGTGTGATCTCTTGCCTATCTATTTCCTGTTGGAACATCTGTCCTGATGCCTTCTTATCTGAGACCTTCAAGATCAATTTCTACTTCTTGATGTGGAGGTTCGTTGTCTTGCGTAGACCTCTCTACGATCTCATTTCCTTACTCAACGATTTCATTATCTAGAACTACGATCGTGGTGTTAAGCTCAATGACCTCTTTCGTAGTGTCTGAACTGTCGTTTATAATGTCTTGAGATACTATTTTGTCCAAGTCTATTTCATCAAAGATGATGTGAATCGAGACTTTTACACTCAGCATTTTCTTGTTGAACACTCTATAGGCCTTACTGTCTGTGGAATATCCAAGAAAGATTCCTTCGTCTGACTTGGGTTGGAACATTGTCAGATACTACTTCTCATTGTTGAGAATGTTGCATGCATAGATGGATATATGGAAGTAACTGACATTTGGTTTTCTTCCTTTCCACAGTTCGTAGGGAGTTTTCTTTATCATCGAGTGTCGGTGATTTATTCTCGAAGGTAGCATCTGATGTTAACGACTTACGCTTAGAAGTATTGAAAGCAGATGAAATGCGCTCTTAGCAGTGATTCTTCCAGCCTCTATCAACGTTCTGTTCTTTCTCTTAGCTACTCCATTTTATTGTGGAGTTCGTGAAGCTGAGAAGTTGTGACTGATGCCATTGTCTGTGCAGAACTAGTCCATCTCAGAGAGGTTAAATTCCCTACCATGATCACTTCGTATAGCCTTAAGTTTCTCCCCTTTCTCGTTCATCACTAGTCTGAACATCTTGATTAGTTGGGATTTCGTTTCATCTTTTGAGTTTAGAAAGAACACCCATGTGAATCTGGTGTAATCATCCACTATGACTAGTGAGTATCTCTTCCCTCCAAGGCTTGTTGTTGGAATTGGCCTAAATAGATCCATGTGAAGCAGTTGCAGAGGCTTGTCAATTGATTTGGCAGTTTTTCTCTTAAATAAGCTTCTAGTATGATTTCCAAGCTGACAAGCATTGCACGACCTTCCTTTGACAAAGCGAACTTGGGTAAGCCTGCAACTACATCTTTTGAGGCTAGTTTAGACATGATTTTGAAGTTGAGATGAGATAGTCTTCTATGCCATAGCCAGCTCATTTCTTCAGATGCTTTAGCCAGAAAGAATATCTTCTCGTCCGAGCTTAGTTGACCAAGATTTACAGTGTAGACATTTCCTTCTCTTGTTTTGGTCATCTTTATAGAAAATGTCTTCAGATCTCTAACTTGACATTGATTGTTGAGGAATGTGACTTGATGACTTTTGTCGTAGAGTTGGCTTATGCTCAGAAGATTGTGTTGTAGTCCTTCTATATAGGCTACTTTACTGAAGGACACTGCACCATTCCTAGCTGAGCCATATTCTCTTGTTTTGCCAGAGCCATTGTCTCCAAAGATGACTGAAGGACCCTCATTCTTTATATAGTTAGACAAAAGGGCTTTGTTCCCAGTCATGTGCCTTGAGCATCCACTGTCCAGATACCAGGTTGTGATCGTGGAGCTCTATTCCTGTGGTAATATTAAACTTTTATTTTGGTACCTGTCAGGAATAAACATGTGAATGATATTCCTATTTACATATGATTTGATTATGATATATATATGAATGAATATGCAAGTATGCTTGCATTAAGAAAAGCTGTAAAGTCCTTTGATAGATAATATGTACAAGGACTTAGAATGAATTGATCAAATGTGTTAGGTTGATCCTACATAAGCAAAACAGCTTTGTAAAGTCCTTAAAAAGAAATGATGTACAAGGACTATAAATATAGAAAGATCAAGCGTGTTAGGTTGATCTTATGATCTAATAGATAGGCTTGTCTGATCGTCGAGCACTGCACTCGAAATCGTAGTCTGCCAGGAGAGTTAAGGAAAACTGGAGAGCTATCTAGGTAGAATCGTAGTCTGCAAGATAGTAGATCTCGGAGTTCGTATACTTCCATGAGAGACGAGGAAGGATCGTGGTGTGTCGAGAAGAACTTCCTCAAGGTCGTAGTCTGCTGAGGAAGTCATGTTCAGAATCATAGAGACATCCTGCCTACGAGCCGACCGAGCATCTGCCGAAGCCTAAGTCAAGAATCGTAGACTACACTCCAAGTCATAGAGTCTACTAATCATACGAGAGGCAGAGATCGTAGTCGAGCAAGATCAGATGAAGACTAGCACAAATCGTAGTGTTAGATCTGATCACGGAGTCGCAGTGTCTGCCCAGCCAAAGCTGAATCGTAGAGTGCAGAACTAAGACCTCAACAGATGTACTCACAATGCCAAGGCAGAATCGTAGAGAAAATACGATTCTCAACAAATGAGCACTCCCAGAATATTCAAAGGAATGAAGCCTCCGGTTGGCAGTGCAAAGATATATCCCACCTAAACGAAACTAGAGAGCTCTTAACGAATGGCATGCAAGCTAACAGAAGATCTAAGCACCCACTCAATCAGCATCCAGATTAAGTTTTGAAGCCATTCGAGATGAAATCTTCCATGAGTTAATCAGAAGAAGACTTCAGTAATAGACTAAGGAAAGTCAGCAAATGCAGTAGTTGTTAAGTGGTAAGATGACAACGATCTTGGAAGTAACCAGGATCGTAGTGTTTGTCAGACAAAGAAAGAACTGATGAGGTATACACAGAGATACTGGTCAGCCTCTGAAGAACAAGGCTAAAGTGATTAAGCATTGGGTCAGTCCATTGATGATAAGTGAACGAGAGATCACAAGGAGAAAGCGAGCTGGACACGCCACAAATCTAAAGTGTCTTGCTATTTAGAAGGGACCAGAACAAAGAAGTCAAGACATCGGCATTTGAGAACTATTGAGGCAAACAGAAGTATTGAAGCACTGCACAAGAGAAGGAAGAGGTGTTCTACATTAAAGATCCAATCAACACTCTTCAAGATCGTAGTGTTGTCTCTAATAGTCAATGAGACACTACGATCAGGTCCATGAAGACATGCATCAGAATTTTAGAGTTCGAACAGCTGAAGATTGAATCATTAGCAACGGTTCAATCTGAAGATTGATATTCGGACAAGAGCTTATAGAAAGCATCGATGCAAAAGGACAACCTCTGATCGAGAAATCAGAAGGAGGAAATAAAGTCGTCGACTTGCCCGAGGCGTAAAACTGACATCTCTGATGGGGTAGGTGAAACAGTAGACTGCAGTGTCAGAAAGTCAGAAAAGGAGATTTCATGTCACATCTGCAGTCTGCACCAAATAACTCGAGATCTACGAAGCAAATCTAAAAGATTTTAATGGCTACTTTCCAACGGGAAGATTGGGAAGAGGTATAAATCAACAGAGCTTCAAAGATCAAGAGTTGCTGATGATTTCTATGTTGTAGAATTGTTGAGTTGGTAGAGTGCTAACGTTGACTCTACGAGTTCCACCTGAGCTTAAATAGAACATGTCTCAGTGACAGTGAGACTACGAAGGTGGAAGTGAAGCAACTTTGAAGAAGGACTTAAACCGAACATTTGCCAAAGCCAAGTCAAGAATCATAGACTACACTCGGAGTCGTAGAGTCTACTGATCATATCAGAGGCAGAGATCGTAGTTGAGCAAGATCAGATGAAGACAACAAGCATAACGACAAAAATCATAGAGTGTCAAGATCTGATCTTGGAGTCATAGTGTCTGCACAGCCGAAGCTGAATCGTAGAGTGTAAAACTAAGGCCTCAACAGATGTACTCACAACGTCAAGGCAAAATTGTAGAGCAAACAAGATTCTCAACAAATGAGCACTCCTAGAATATCCAAAGTATTAAGCCTCTGGTCTAAGCTGCAAAGTTACATCCAACCTGAAGGAAACCAAAGAGCACTCAACGAATGGCATGCAAGGTAACAAAAGATCTAAGCACCAACACAATCAGCATTCAAACTGAGTTGTGAAGCCATTCAAGTTGAAGTCTTCCACAAGTTGATCAAAAGAAGACTTCAATCAAAGTAATTGACTAAGGAAAGTTAGCAAGTGCAGTAGCTTTGAAGCAAATAGAAGACGACGATCTTGTAAGCAACCAGGATCGTAGTGTTTACCAAACAAAGAAGGAACTGATGGAGTGTACACAAACATACTGGTCAGCCTATGAAGAACAAGGCTAAAGTGATTAAGCATTGGGTCAGTCCATTGATGATAAGTGAACGGGAGATCACAAGGAGAAAGCGAGCTGGACACGCCATAAATTAGAAGTGTCTTGCTCTTCAGAAGGGGCCAGAACAAGGAGTCAAGCCATCAATATCTTAGAGCAGTCAAAGCAAATAGAAGTGTTGAAGCACTGCACAAAAGAAGAAAGATATGTTCTACATTGAAGATCCAATCAACACTATTCAAGATCATAGTGTTGTCTCTACCTATCAATGAGCAAACATTCAACAATACACTACGATCAGGTTCAAGAAGATATGCATTAGAATCATAGAGTTCGGGCGTCTGAAGGTTGAAGCATTGGTAACGGTTCAATCTGAAGATTGATATTCGAACAGAGCTTATTGAGAGCATCGATACAAAAGGACAACCTCTGATCGAGAAATCAGAACGAGGAAATAAATTCGACTACCTGCCCAAGACATCAAAGTGACATCTCTGACATGGTAGGTGAAACAGTAGACTGCAGTGTCAGAAAGTCATGTCATGTCACATCTGCAGTCTACACCAAATAACTCGAGATCTGCAAAGCAATTCAAATAGCTCCCAACGGCTACATTCCAACGGGAAGATTGCGAAGGAGTATAAATCAACAAAAGCTTCAAAGATCAAAGGTTGCTAAAGTTGATGAGGTTGGAGAAATGGTGGACTGATCTAAATAACGTAAAATAGTGAGTGACCCACGAAGGTTCGAAAACTCACTCTACGATCCACCAAGAACACTTGGAGATAAACAAAGAAAGAAGTAGAAGTGAGAGTTCTACGATGTAGAGGTGAGAGTTCTACTACAAGAAGAGTGTTTTGAACTACCAAGAGAAAGAATAGTATCAATGTCATCTTGATGTCTATCATGGGAAGACTCTAAGTACCAGAGAGAAGAGCTTACAATCATCTTAGCAAGTCCATCATTAGAAGGCATCAAGTATTAAGGAAGAAGATCACCAACATCATCATGGTGTCAAGTATGAGAAAGTTTCTAAGTACCTAAAAGAAGAGCCAACAATCATCTTAGAAACTCATCATATGCAACCATCAAGTATCAAGAAGAATGATCTTCACTGCAGTTCAACAAGGGATCATCAGAAGTGGTTGAGTATCTGAAGAAGCTGAGCATCGTACAACACTCAACTACACCTCAAGGATAATCACGTCAAGTTGCTAAGCATTCAGAGATGAAGAGCTTAAAGGACTTCTTAGCAGCACCTCCAACAAACAATCAACTACCAACAAGAAGCCAAGGCCTGAGGGGTCCTTGTCCGGAGGGACTAAATGAAGTTCCAAGCCTACTGGGCTTGAAGAGTTCCAAAGGAACTAGAGAAGTTCCAAGGCTGCTGGCCTTGAAGAGTTCTTAATGAACTGAAGTTCCAAAGCTACTGGCCTTGAAGGAATCTTAGTGATTCAGGGTGCTGCCCTTCCTTAGTGGAAATCCTTCTAGTTGAAAGCAGAAGAGTGAATTACGAGCTTGAGTCTCTTAACCACATAAAATCCCTTGTGTCTTTTACTTTATGTCATTTACATTATGTACTTAAATGCTATGACTACTATGTATGTATTAATTACTTACCACTGAACTAACTCTAAGAACAATGTATGTATGATTATAAATATATCAATGAAGGGGATCTTTTACTTATTCTGTTATGCATGAAATGATTCTTGTGTTTGTCATAAGCTAAATCGTTAGCAATACAAAATAAATGAGAAAAGTATTTGAAATTAAAAAGGATCTATTCAACCCTCCCTTCTAGATCTATTATGTACCTAATGGGAACTAACAAAATACTTATATCATAGAAAGTTTAATGGTTTCTAAGCACACAACACACTATATTAGTAATGATAGCTTTTAATTCGTAAAATAATATGGCTTAAAGATTCGTAGGCATTTATAGTAGATTGCATATCACTTAGCTTTTGCATTTTTCTTTATTTTCTTGCTTGAGGGCAAGTAGTGGTTTAAGTTTAGGGATATTTGATAAGTAGGTTTTAAACCTACTTATTAGATACTAACTTGCTTAATTGATGATTATTCTCATTTGTTTAAGTTACTTTTCATGCATTTCTTTCGTTTTTATAGGTTTCATGTTCGGGAACTCGCTCAGTGGCATCTTTCGTCCAAAAGATGGAAAATAGGCATGATATATGTGCAACCTAATGTGTGGGAACAAAGCAACCAAGACATGTAGAAAGGGGAGCCAAAAGTGAACAATGATGGCAAGGAAGTGAAGCGACTTGCGCAGAACAGAATGAAATTGCATCTTGACATTTCAATGTTGTGTGTTTTGAAAGCAAAGGAATCTGCATGCAATTGCACCCAAGACCAACCCGGATTGCCCTGGTGCGCAGCTGAGCCTAAACCAAGGGTAAGGTTGGTGCAGCTGCGCCAGTCACTAAAGCCAAAAAGTCTGACTTTTCACTTAATGTACCAATCAAATTTTTACTTGAAGAAGGGGGTCATTGCAAGTTAGGGCAAGGATAATAGGACGTTTTTATTGCCTTTTTGGTCATATAGGAACATAGAGAGAAACTTGTGCATATTTTTCTATCTACATTGAATCTCTCTTAGTTTACATTGCATATTTTCTAGATTAGCTTAGATTAGGGCTAGATTTGGGAGAATTGAAGCATTGGCTTAACATTGATGGTTCAGATTTGAAGAGGAGATACCAGATTTGCGATTCTCATTCCTTTGCCTCTCTTTCTTTTCATTTGTAACTTAAATATATGACTTCCAGTCACGCAGAAAGGTTTTGATGTCATTTGGGTTATCGTAGATCGACTAACGAAGACGACTCATTTTCTACCAATCAAAATTCAATATAGTTTAAATTAATTAGCGAATCTATACGTAAAGGAAATTGTTTCACGACATGGAGTACCGGTATCGATTGTCTCTAACCAGGATCTTCGCTTCATGTCCAAATTCTGGAAAAGCTTACAAGAGATGAGGGGAACACAATTTTGGTTAAGTACCGCTTATCATCCGCAAACATACGGGCAAAGTGAGCGAATGATACAAATGTTGGAGGACATGTTTAGAACTTGTGTGATGGACTTCAAAGGAAGTTGGGATGATCACCTACCCCTAGTAGAATTTGCGTATAATAATAGTTACCATGCGAGTATAGGCATGCCACCGTACGAAGCTCTTTATGGGAGAAAGTGTAGAATGCCATTATGTTGGGACGAAGTCGGAGAGTGAAAGATGCTAGGGTCAGAATTAGTTCAACAAACCACAGATGTGGTGACATTGATAAGAGCTAGACTAGTAGTTGCACAAGATCACTAGAAGAAATACGCACACTTGCATCGACAGGACCGCGAATTTGAAGTCGGAAGTCATGTATTCTTAAAAGTATCTCTCTGGAAGGGAAAAATACGATTTGGAAAGAAAGGAAAATTGAGTCCGAGGTTCATAAGACCATTCGAGATACTGAAGTGAGTGGGCGAAGTAGCGTACAAAGTTGCATTACCACCCGAGTTGGAGCACATCCATAATGTGTTTCACATCTCCATGTTGCATGCGTACAAGCCTGACTACAAACACATGATTTCTTACGAGCCCATTTAAGTAGAGAAGAATCTAGAATATGAAGAAATTCATGTTCAAATATTAGATAAGAAAGAACAACCATTAAGGAATAAGAGTATATATTATGTGAAAGTGCTTTGGCGAAACCACGACGTAAATGACGCCACGTGGGAGTTAGAAGATAAGATGCGAATGGATTATCCCCATTTATTTGTGTAACCTTGTACCAATTCTGAGGATGGAATTTTTATATGGGAGGGAGGATGTAAGAACCGAGAATTTCATGAATAAATAATTATTTTAATATACGAATTGAGAAGTGTGGAATTGTGTTGAGAATTGTGAAATGCCTTGTGTGGCATAATGAGGAATGAGGAAATTCACTAAGTGAATTAAAAGAGAAATAGTTCATTAAGAGGAAGCTTAATTATGTGTAACTATATAATATCACATAAGGAATGAACAAACTCTTAAACTAGTAATATCACCAATATGGAAGTTAATTCATATCATGTCATACTAGTATGGTGACAGAGGTCGGAACTGGCTTAGAGCTACACCAATTTAGCCTCGCCGAGGACCAGTAGTGTAAGACCCTCAAAGAAGATAAATTGGCGCAATTGCACGAAAGCAAGGTTAGTCTGATAAATTAGTTTTTACTGTAGAAATGAAATGGAACATTATTGTAATGTGTGACATGAATAAAATCATATTATAAGATTACATTTTTAATGACATGAGGTACCAAGTAGTACAATGAATTCATATGTAATCTTTCATACAATAATAATTAAATATCTGTGTATTCCAAAAATTGGGAAAGAAATTACATCTGTAAAATGAACAGTTAATATTAAATAATGTTATAATATGGTTAGGTGAGTAGTAAAAATAATTATAGAAGATACCCGGACAATAATACCTAACTGCATTATTTTATTGCGTGTATTTAATGTACATGGATTATATGATGTGAGTAGATAAATAGTCCCTAATTTCCTAATATAATTACTATTGTACATTAAGATTATATTTTTGGGAAGTAAAGTAACTGAATTAAACAAATTAATCACATTGCTGGAAATTTAGCTTATCAGTTGCTTCAACAATGCATGAACAGTAACCTATAGCCTAAATACGTAACTTCCAAGCAGTAATCATTGGCTAGGAAGATGGCTAATGGTGAGTGGTTGAGCAACCCATTGTGAACCAATGTGTTCTCCTTCTACATTCCAGTCTCAAACTTCCATGCAAAACCATTAGCCAGTCTAAGTTTATCCATAAATGGTAGTTCAATTCTCAGCTTTTACGTTGTTTTTGTTTTGTCTGTTGAAACTCTAATAACTTGGGTTTGAGTATTGTTGTTCAAAGAAGAGGCTATCAATCTCAGAAGGAAGAAACTAAGTATACTAAGCTTCAAGAGGTATACAAATCCTAACTTTGGTACATAGTTGGGTTTAGCCAAATTCTTATAATTACTTGAAATTCTTTGTCCATCAATGTGAATTAGCATGCTATCATGTGTTTAGGAAGTATGTGTACATATATGAAACCTTTAATAATGGATTTGAACATGTTTGAATCAAGTGAAATCAAAGTTGGTTGATGCTCTTCAAAATAGAGAAAGTTACTTTTTTTTTTTCCGGGAAGGGTGCAGCTGTGTCGTACCCAATATATGAATTTGATTGATGTTTTCAATCTAGTTTATTCCAACCTACTGATATAGCTTAAGCATGTCTGAAAATAAGTATAAAAGGTGGTACAAAGCTTCTTTATGTAGTATGAAATGATCGACATGATTTAGTGATAGATTTTTAACAAAACTTAAAGTTTTGTAAATGAACTTTGATGGAATACATGTTCTACAAGTTCTGAACTTAATAGTCTATACACATGACTTATTTCAAACATAAATGAGCATGATATAGTGTTTATAGTTCCTTTGCTCATGACTAAACTTGTTAGAACTTGTGTTAGGGAAATTTTCAAGAAAAACTTGTTATAGAAAAGCAATTATGCATGAATACCACATGATTCACATTCTGATCTTGAGAAGATGTTAACATGACTTGACTATATATGATAAGAGCTTTAAAGTTGCCTTGTATGTGTTAAATTGCATTGTCCAAGTTTAAAATGATTTCAAAAGCAAACTTGAATATATTTTCAAAACCAAGTGCATTAAGTATGAGAAAAAAGATTCTGAAGATTTAAGATGATATAGTGGTGATCATTATGTCTCTAAACATGGTTCTTATGTGTTTGATATAACGGTAGTAGACCAAGAATGAGTTTAAGTATGTTGTTAAAGCAATATCAATGCTAGTTATGAATAAATGATAAGAACACTATGAGCATGTGTATTAACAGATTATGTTACCTCTATGTGGACATATGGTAAGAATTGTAAAGCATGATGATTACATGACCTTGTTATGCTTTAATTCCATATAAATTGTAAACTAAAACTTGTAGAAGTGAACTCAAGAATGGTCATATGTTTATATGAAGATCTCTACCATGTATGTATGTTAATTGTATATATGTTAGCATATTGGAGTTGGACTAAAATCAGGAGAGCAGAAGCTCAACTCTGGCCAGGCTAGAGGACAGCGCAGCTGCGCCATCCTACAGTTCGTCCTGCATTCTATTTTTAATCTGATGTTCAAGGCATGCTTATATGGTTACCTTAACTTATGTTAGGTGACTAGTATACTATCCAATGTGGTAAGAAATGATGAGTTGATTTTGTACCTACGAATCGGCCTCTAATTCGAGCTTAAACTATGTTAACTCATTATAATTATGTTCATTTTTACTTTTTTAGTGATGTTTTGTGTTTTTGTGTGGTGGCATATCATTTGTGGCTTAAAAGATGATTTTGTGGCTAAAATGGGCAAGATAATGAGCAAGAACATGACTGCAGCAGATTGACCCCACATCGGGGTGGATATCATAAAGCTAAAACCCTCCTCGTATGGGTACCGAGGAATTAATGAAGCTTCTTGCTTGACTTCAGCGTAAGTGCTATTAGTGAAGGAAAACCCCCGTCGAGGCAGGGGTACGGGAAAAACCAGAGGTCTGTTCCAATTGTAATACTATAGAGGCGTGGAAAATAGATGTTGGCATGGTGTGGAACTCTATTGGGCGTCGAATTATGGTCAGATTACGTGTCCTAAGCTGGAGATTAACGAATTCTAAGCCTGAATTTTGAGTAAGAACATTAGAGGAAGGATTGAAACTGAGTCACGAGAATTGCGAGATTGGAGCTAAGGAGAAGGATGGTTCTGGATTCATTTTATCTCTTTAATTCAATTATTGTAATTGGGATGATGAATTCTTTGATAATTTCAGTTATTAATTCATTCGTTATGAACTAATTTACTTATTAGGCTTATGTCAGATCTTATGGTTGAACAATGATTATGTAGCTTTGAATTTCAGTTTAATAATCTATCTTTCAGTTTATCTATAGTGATTTGTGTTTGAATTTATGAATTTCTTGATCACCACTTTTGTGTGGAATTATATGGACTCGAGAGATGAAATATGAATCTAGGCTTAGTCATTATAGCATGTGTTCTTGAATTCTGTGAGTGAATGGAATCTTGATGTATGTTAGGGTAGAGATATGCTTAACATCGCATGTAGTCGGATATAGAACTTGAACTTAAACCTTCTTTGATTGTAATTCACATAGGGATATAGTGAATTAGTTGATTAAAGTGTTTAGCTTAATTCTATCTAATTTGTGGATTTAAGTTAATATGGTATTTGTGACGCCCCCAAATCAAGGTCCTTTCGAACCTCGAATTCGGTCCGCTACGATACTACTATCGTCAAACTATTTATATTTTTCATTCATAACTTAATGAATAAACTTTACTTATTATAATTTAGAATATAAATTCTTTCCATTTACCAGGATCTGCACAATGACCCAGAACTTTTATAAGTTTATAATCTTGGTCATTTACTATTCTTGTATTACATCACATTCGATGTTATATAAATATGCGGAATAATTTAAACTTTTTCAATCTCCTTTGAAATAAATCTTTTATTGATGTCTTAACTTGAATCAATTACAAATTCCTGAATCAAATTATGCAATGATTCACTCTATTCAATTTCTGTATAAATTCTTACATCTCAATTCGAACTCCTCTATGTACCGCCTAGTACAACTTTACAAGCTAACATATATTACACAACATAAACTACTATCAAGTATATCTACTAGAACCTAAACATGGTTCAAGAGTATATATCTAATTAAACAAATCAATCTCCTTTGATGTGATTGAACTTTATCAATCAAGTAGCACGTAACCTTTACCGTGTGTCCTTAACCTGGAAAGTGGTTATTTGCAAGGGTGAGCTCGACATCCCAACAATTCTAACACTTTTCATGCAACACATAGCATATAATAACATATTCAGTTCATGCATTCATAATCAATTAATATTTACTATGCATGTTACTTCTCACATAACAGGCATAGAGATTTACTTCACAAGCATATCATCAAAGATCAACTTTCACATTTCATTCATATCTCATATGCATTTCATATATATACATCAACATTCACATGGCATAATATAGCTCAATTAACAGTTATTGAATTCATATAACAAATAGGAACTGAAAGACTTGCCTGATTCATAGTTTACCAACTACGACTTAACTTCTTAAAGCTTATCTGCACTTTGTGTATTCTTACACAGTTATATAATCATGGATTCATATCCATTAGTCATATATTTCATACATTCTTAATATAAAGAACAAATATTGTTTCCTAACTTGGTTTCATTTTTACTTGATCTTAGGATAACCATGAGACTAGCTCATTCTACTATCATATTTATCTAAACAATCTTGTTTCATATCTTGTAGTCCTTAAGGACAATATATAACCATAACTTAAGACCATGCAGTTAACAAACTACTTTGGTCACTCTGCAGAACCCTGTTAAAACCAGACTTGAGCTTTTCATTGCTCAGTTTAGTCCTAACCTACTATGCATTCTGATACATACTATAAACATACATCAAGTAGGTTCTGATATTTCTTTAAGTTCACATTTCAAATCTTTTTGTTTTGAATTACATAGCTCTATGTTGAATTATTTACATCAACAAGGCTTAAGAACTTCTTTTATCAAAGATTCAATGTTATAAGCTTTTAAACCATATATTGGTACTAATAAGCCTCTAATACGCATGTTCATATGAATCTATCTCATTTACATAGACATAAAATATTTCATACTTTTAAAACGTGTTTAAATAACTTATATCATGCTTGACTGGTTGAGTGCACATATCATTCATGTTCAAAGCCATAAACAACTCTATCATGATTGCTTATAAGGTCATACTGCAAGTAATACAATGCTCATCCAATTTAGTTTCTAAAACTTTTAAATTTCTCTTTAAAACACATACCAAACCGAGCTTGACAACCTTTTAGGTGCAATATATCTTGAAATTACATTTCTTATCCATCCGTACACATAACTAGACTACATTCACTTGTTCCCAAGGTCGGAACTTAAAAGATACTAAGTTCGTCAAGTTTCATTTTCAAAACTTCAAGTTTTTCTTTCAAAACACTTTAAACCAAGCTATATCAGTCTAGTATATGCTAAGTAACTTTAAAACTACATTTCATGGACGTTTATATGCGTAAATAGGATCCAAGGTCAGAACTCAAAGGACACCAAATTCATCAACTTTCGTTTCTCAAAAACTTTAACTTTTCTTTTAGAAATCATTGTTAAAGCATTCCATTATGAGTAAAGTAATCTTAGCCATATGACATGTCTATTATTATGCATATTCATGTTTTATCACTTAGAATAACATATTCCATCGTCGGGAACACTATACTTGCATATGTGCTCGCTCGACGCCCTCCGATGGCCTTCGATTACGTAACAGTCACAAAGCTGACTATTTTGACCCTTTCTAACGACCTCAAATTTAATAACTTAAAGAAATAAAGTTGTAGGTCTATTCTTCCTCGTTCCGGATTATCTTGAATCTCCTCAATCGGAGTCCGTATGAAAATGTTATGGTCATTTTACTCGAACAAGTCAAAACAGTCACATTCCTTCACCAACCCAAATACCCAAGACTATAAATGCGGCCATAATTGCTTGATCAAGGCAAGTGGCCAAGCCTGACCCACCCAAATTATAGTTTTTGACATAACTATCTCATTTTAAGTCCGAATCAGTTGGTTTTCAATTCATTGGACTCGTTAAACTCTTAGGTACTCATCTAAAGAGTAATTATAACACTTCAAAAACATTAACTAACCCAAATATTGATTCAAAACTCATATTTATCCTAAATTTTCATGTTTTGACAAATTTAGCGAATTCATTCACTACGAATTCGTTTTTCAACCAAATTGGTTCGTGTAACTTTACTTGTTTTCGCATTTGACTATATTAACAATATCTAACATAAATTCATGGATTGCAACAATTTTTAGCCATCAAGTTTGTGACTCAAAAGCTACTTTTTCTTGTTATTACTAAGAAATTCAAAACATAGAACTCAAGAACTTATATGCTAGATAGATTACCTCTTGAATGCTTGAAATTGGCTAACTCTAGCTCCTCAATATCCAGCAACTCAAACTCTCAACCTCAATATTTGACAGACAAAACTCAGCAACTTAAAAATGAACAAGGTAGTTGCTTTATATAGGGAAATGATGGACTGGGTATTGGGTTTATACTGAGGTTGGAATCCATGGTGTAGAAGGGAAACATAATGGTTAACTAAGAGTGGTTTACCTGCCATTTCCCAACCATATTCTTAACCATCATCACCTATCTTCATAGCTACTGTACAATTCTTAGTGGTTACGAAATGAAGATATAGGACACTGTTTGGGTACTAATTTTGGGACAAGCTTATTTCTCAGTAACTAGCTTAGTTTAGTTCCTTTAATTCCCAAAATGAAATTTTAATGTGTTAATGCTACTACACCAAGTAAAGCTACAGATTAATTATTTATGTACTCACGTTATATAGTCCATGTATATTAGTCCACCTAATATTATAATATTTATAACATGTGTGGACTTAATTTAATTGCTCACTAATAACTTAATATCTCATTTTACTATTTACTTACACATTAGTATTGAAATAAATATTTTTAATAACACATATTTACTTACTCCCATCTTTTGGAGTGCACATAAAAATGTCTCATCACAAAGGATGAGATAACAAAACTTATTTAATTTAACTTTATGATTTAATTATTTTCACCATATGATTTTTGTATATCATTAATCCCAATTAAATGTCACACTTTATGTAGTCTTAAGCCATAGATATTATATATTACTATTACACATATTTTCCATATTACATATAGTAACATGAAATACTATTTGATGATAATGTCCACATTAATATCTTAATTGGGCTAAATATCATTCAGTTGGGTAGTTTCAACCCATTATCACATTTTAATATCACAACGATTAATTAATATTAATCATTTATTTTCTTACAATAATTAGTATGTACTACACTAATTAATATAATAATCCTTACATAAAATCACTTAATTAACCAATATTTATTCTGGGTTAATTAATTAATTCTTATTCAAGTCATGTATTGCTAACTAAATTCCTTCATGAACACTTAGTCACCATTTATGACCCTTATAAGAGTTATTAGTAAACATGTCTTGAAGTCAAATTTTCATAAACTTACTCAGAACTTTCTCACAATGGCGTGACCACAGCTGGTCTTAGTTTTGAAAAGTAAGCGCGATCGCTACCACCTTAAGTTAGATTTAAAACATGTTATGCTTCAACAGAAACATAACTTAACTCGCAAATCCTTTAACATGCTCCCTACATGCTATCTCATTATACTAACCAAAATAAATCTCCAATGACTACATTCTTCAATAATTTAGAGATTAACTTCAAGTTCAAACTCTATTTCCCTTAATAGTTAGTTAACTATAAAGATCTCATATATATATATATATATATATATATATATATATATATATAACACATACATTCATTCCTTTAATCTTCACTTCTCGGCGTGTATCAAATTACTTAATAATTCTCTAACCAATTTAAAGGTATATTGATTTTCTTCTCTCGTCAAAAATGTACATATATATACAAGTCCAAACCTAGCACACATTGAGTCTTTAATAGTATTCAATATAGTACACTGAGTGGTTTCCCACAAACAACCAACAAATTAATTTTCGTCTCCTTTACACTGTTTTCACAGTGAGTTAGATCAGATACTAATTCGTATATACCTTCGCTCTCTGAAGGAATCGTTTAGCCGAATTTCTATACATCCACCATTAAAGAGTACGGTTACACCGCCTTAGACTTGATACTTAATTGTACATACACTCAAGAAATTGGTGATTATCAAAGATATTTAATGTCACCAACTATGATAAAATAATTCTATAAATTATTTAATGCCGATAGATAAGTCTTATCCATCTTCTTACTAATTCATCTCTACAATTTATAATAATGATATATATTTATTAAACACAACATCACTTATTACATAGCTCATATTACCCTATGTAACACAATACCACATACCTCGTAACACATTTATATATTTTTATTTGAACCCTTCACATGCCTTAAGAATTTTATCTACTAAATTCTTATTTTAATATTTTCTGAAAATTCAGGTTCTTATAGTATTAGTGCATCGAGAGATGGCTAGTTCTACTTGAGTGTTCTTGATTAATAAACTGGGATAGTGAATTGAACTGAAATAAGGTGTAATAATCAGAGTGATACCTAAAGTAAAGTCGTAAGCCTAATTCTCCATCATTTGCTTGAAATTATAGTTTTTGAGTTTGTTGATTGATTTGTATTTTTATGTTTTTAGTTTTTAATAGTTATAATCATTGAATTGCATAGTTTAATAAAATTTGGATTAATATAAAGCTGGTAATTGTTAGGATTAATTTCTTATTAAGTCTCTATGGGAACGATACTTGACTTATCATTATATTACTTGTTGACCACGTGTACTTGTGTGTGAGCGTATATAGATTTTACCCAACAAGTTGTTGGTGCCGTTATCGGGGACTTAGTATAGATTTTAATATTTTGCAATATCAATTTAATTAGTTCAATTTTACTTAAACATTTTTTCTTTTGTTTTGTCCTTTCTATTTCAGGTTCCTGAATTAAGTTTATGCTAACTCGGTCCAAAAATGCAGACTTGCTTCCTTTTAAGGACGATATTGAGAAACAGTTTCAAAGGTTAAGTAAGTGGATTAAAGACACAAGGGAACACTTTGAGAATTCTAAAAAAGAAGAAATAATGGTTATCGAAGACCAGAAAGCGTTGAGAGATTTTTCTACACCTAAGGTGACTGAGCTTCAGTCGAGTATCACCAGGCCGGCGATTGCTACAAATACGTTTGAGATTAAGCCTAGGACTATTCAGATGATCCAAAACTCATTTCAGTTTGGGGGACTTGCAAATGATGATTCGAATGAACATTTAGTCAGCTTTTTGGAGATATGTGACACTTTCAGGTACAATGGGGTGTCGGATGATGCAGTCAGACTTCACATGTTCCCGTTCACATTGTGGGACAAGGCAAAGAGTTGGTTACACTCTCTACCGCCGGGATCAATAACTACATGGGAAGACCTCGCTCAAAAATTCCTAGCCAAATTTTTTCCACCAGGAAAGACTGCAAAAATGAGAAACGAGATTACCATGTTTGAACAACAGCTTAGGGAATCATTGTATGAGGAATGTGAAAGGTACAAGGAATTACTCAGAAAGTGCCCACATCATGGAATACCTAAATGGCTGCAGATGAACACATTCTACAACGGGTTGAATAGGAATCGCAGGACCAGTATAGATGCAGCTTCGGGTGTAGCATTTATGGCCAAGAGCTACGAGGAGGCGTATGAGTTGGTAGAAACTATGGCAACTAATAACTACCAGTGGCCTACATCTAGGATGACACAGCCGAAGGTAGCTGGAGTATTAGAGGTAGACGGGGTAATAGCATATGCAGCACAAATTTTTGCCTTATCAAAGAAAATGGATGCTTTGACTAGTGCACATCCACAGTCGGTGGCATATGTTTGCGAATTATGTGCAGGAGAACATCCTACAGAGCAATGTTTATGAGCACGAGAACATCCTACAGAGCAATGTGCCATCAACCCAGCGTCAGTTCAGTTTGTGGGCAGCTATAATAGGATTCTACAGAACACGTATTAAAATGCCTACAACCCGGGGAATAGGAACCATCCTAATTTTTCATGGAGCAACAATCAAAATCAGCAGGCTCCACGACCTTCTTATCCCCCGGGGTTCCAAAATCAAAATCAACATGCAGCTCCGCAGCATGAGAAAAAGTCAGATTTAGAAGAGATATTGTTTAAGTACATAGCGGGTAATGAGGCGGCCATGAAAACGCAAGCGGCTGTGATAAAGAACTTAGAGAATCAGATGGGACAACTTGCATTGGCTTTGAACAATATGCCTCAAGGGACATTGCCTAGTGATACAGAAGAGAACTCGAGAGGAAATCACGCATTACATTGAGGAGTGGTAAAGCCTTGAGTGTCGACTGTGATGGGAAGGCAGGTACAGAAGAGGTTTGTGAAAACAAAGAAAATGATTTGACAAGAAAAACTAAGGAAAATTTTGTGGAAAATTCGAAGGAAGATAAACCAAAGATTGCCACACCACTGGTACCTTTTCCCCAAAGGTTAGAAAGTCAAAAGGTAAAGGATCAGTTTTTAAGGTTTATAAACATATTCAAGTAGTTGCGCATCAACATTACGTTCGCCGAAGCACTTGAGCAAATGCCACGTTACGTCAAATTCATGAAAGAAATACTTTTGAAGAAATGAAAGCTCAAAGACGTCGAAACAGTGGCGTTAACTGAAGAATGCCATGCAATACTGCAGAAAAAGCTTCCTCCTAAATTGAAAGATCCGGGAAGCTTCACAATTTTGTGCATAATTTGTAATCAAGATGTGGGGAGAGCTCAATGAGATTTAGGAGCGAGTATAAATCTTATGCCACTGTCCATTTACCGAAAGCTAGGGTTAAAGGAAGCAAAACCAACCAACATCAGTCTACAGCTCGCAAATAGATCAGTAACATACCCACTATGAATAGTTGAAGATGTGTTGGTAAAGGTTGACTCGTTGATCTTTCCAGCTAATTTTGTGGTGTTAGACTATGAAGAAGATAAGAACATCACTATCATCTTGGGACGCCCATTCCTTGTGACTGGACGAATGTTGGGTAAAATCTAATTACGCACAACACACAAGTATACGTGGTCCACAAGTAATATAATAATAAGTAGAATATCGTTCCCACAGAGACTTTGGTAAGAAATTAACCCTCACAATTACCAATTTCCAGTTGTAACTAAAAGTATTAAAAATATCAAAATCACCAAACAATCAACAAACCTTAAAAACTGAAATTTCAAACAAATATTGGAAAATTAGGCTTACGACTCATCTCTAAGAAGCACTCTGATTATTACACCTTATTCTAGTTTAATTCACTATCCCAGTTTATTAATCAAGAACACATATGTAGAACTAGCCACCTCTCGATGTGACGCCGCCAAATTCGGGTCTCTTCCAACCCGACATATGGTGCTCCACGTTGCTACAATTCACATAAACATTCAATTGAAATTCCTCAAAAGAATGAATATGTCTTACATATATTCCAAAACAATAATACCATTTCCCAAGTTCTTTATAACCGTTACATTTGTTCTTGTCATAATATCAAATATTATCATTACAAATATATACTATTACATAAGTAATCTACAAGTTTGCATAACAAGCTCAACAAGTACAATAATTTCATTTAAAAAGCATGCTTGAAACATAGGAATCATATATCTTCAATAACTGGATAATAGTTATGAAGTACTATCAATAATTAAAAATAGCGTTCCTTTTCCTTTAAAACATTTTATCATAACAATATTCAGTAAAACACCGATTCTGGTCCAAGACCATGAGTGTTTCATAATTTCTTTGAAAAGGACAACCCGACACGAAGTTCGTAAGTCCGGGATATCTTACGAGCACTTCTATGTGATCAGCCTATAGTACTCTATGTTGATCAACACTACATCCATTAAACGTGTGTACGTTTAAGTTGTGGCAACCTCACGTGCCCATCGAATACTCGATGAAAATACATTTTTTTATTCATATACATGCTTACCTTGAATTCGTACCAAACAATTGGCGTAGGATAACGTTAGCAATTCTATATTGAAAGACTTGTAAATAAATCAATCAATCTATCAAGATTAGTCTAGCCGAGTTAAAACTGGCATCGACACTTTCTTTAAAACCATACATGCATCTCATAACTTGAATCATTTGAAAACTTTGCTAACACGAGGGTTAGACAAGCGTTTAGAAAAACTTGCCTTCGGCGTCTACTACAGTAAAATTACGTTTCCTTTGAGTCTTTACGGTCTCTACAACACATAACCACATAAAATACTACATTAGGTTATGAATGAACATACTTGGTTCCTAAAGAATCTCACCCTTCTTCTCAATCTAATTACATATTAGATTTGTTATTTATTGGTTCCGACTTTCCGTCGTTCTTTTACATCGTTCTTACCAACTTCTTTCTCTTCTATAACTTAATTGAAATTATTTCATTAATACAACTCGGTCTGAGTTAATCATCATCCCTTGCGGCTTACTAACGTTCTTACATCATTATTTGAAACTCGATCGTCATTGGTTAAGTACACTTATTGCACACCATTCACGTTCACATTCAATTGACTTACCTCCTTACCTTTAGTGTTATACTTAAGGTTTATAACATCCTTAATGAGGTTACATTACGTTAATTAAGAATTTAATTCACTCTTCATACGCTTCTCCTTCACTTTACATTAAAAAAATTTCATCTATCTACATTTTGGTGTCAAGCGCTTACTTGTGCCACTTTTTTTTACTCTACAACTTTCATATTGCTGCATGTTTTGTGCCTAGGACTCTCCACTTTCTGGCCACGCCATCTGCTTCGATATAAGCCGCGATGCGGCACAAATTAATAGGGGACTATGTCCGATCTCGTGATTGGCGGCCGGGACTTCTCTTCTTGAGTCACGCTTACTGGCGCGGACTACTCGTGCATCGAACCAATTTGATGATTTTTCATTTTGTGAGATTCCCGGCCTCATAACTTCTTCGTTATAAGTCCGAATTGGCTTGTTCAAGAGCCTACGGTTCAAAAAATACATACTCTATGTGTTAATGGAAGAATTTTATCAATTTGACTTCGTTAACTAAAATTTCACCTATTAGTCCATTTTTAACGAAAAGGATAAACGTTCGTGAACGTTCAATGCTCGTTTTTTCGTTCTAAGTCGAAATTAGGTCATTTTTGAGTCCGCAACTCCATAATGCCAAATAATACTTTTCTCCATTTAAAACCAATGTTTCTAAGCTCAATATCAAAATTTGACATCCATTCCGAGAATTTCATGAATTTGACGATTATCCTCTAATCGTGAGAATTCCGGAAAAATTTTGTTACTTAAGATTTGTTCTTCATTTCAAATGGATTCATTCCACCATACTAACAACTTGACATACATACCTCATTAACTTATAAATATGATAAGTTTTTGCTTGTTCTTTGTGAGTTTATAACTTATAAGAATATAAATTACTTTTGAATTCTTTTCTCATGACTTATGATAGTTCATGACTTCTAACCATTATTCTTGCTTCTTGTTATCATACTAGCTTCATTAATGTAGACATGGCACAAATCTTACAAGTTCTTCTTTAGTTCATAGCTTATACGATTTTGAATAGCTTATTCATGACTTACACGGCTTAAGTCCATTTATTAATCATTCTTATCATGCCATAGTATACATGTTCTATCACTACCCCCTTCTATAATAATGAAAGAGAAAGAGAATCATGGTTCAAGATTGCTTACCCTTTGATGATCACTTGATAAACTTTAATATTCTTCTTCCTTCTTGAATTAACAAAGGCTAACTTTCTAGCTTTTCTAGCTTTTTCTCTCAAGCCAATAAACTATAAGTTATTTGTGGAAAATCTAACAACTAACAAATGAGCTTGCATTCCTTCTATTTATAGAAATCTCAAAGTGAGGGTAGTTTAGAGAATAAACCACTTCCACCTCCTTACTATTCATTACCTAGGCATTAAGTTAACTTGATCACCACATTATTTGCTTAGCCATTAAGTTATCTTGCTTATCACACATACTTGGCCATTAAGTTTGCTTAACATATCCTTTGCTTAATCCTTATGTCTACTTGCTCATCACACTTGTTTCTTGGCCACCAAGATCACCCATGTGATCATGGGTTGCCCCATGGGTCACCCTAACCCATTGGATTAATAGTTTGGGCTTAAGGTTTAATTACATTAACTTAAGCTTAATCATTTGGGCTTGCATTAAATTACTTTGGGCTTCACATTACAAACACTTGGGCTTGCATATTAATTCTATTGAACTCTGATATTAAATCATATTGGACTTGTACATCCACATAATCCACAAGTCTATTCACAAATGTCTTAAAGCCTTATAATATACACTTTACGTATAATTCTCGTATTCTAAATCGTATAGTTATTCAACATATACGACATACCATCTTTCATACACACTCGTATTATACTTCATATCGTACTCGTATTCATTACTTCGTCATCACTTTATTTTATTAATCGCATTTAAATTCCTTCTCTTAAATCTCTTTCCCTAAACGTTAGGTTTTAAGTCCGCAGGCGAAAAACTGCATTTGCCATAACTGAAATATTATTGGATATTCCATCTCACCTCGATATTCTATCGTTATGTATTACTCGGAAGTTCAAAAATAATTCCCGAGCAGAAATGCGTGAATAGTGTTTTTCAGAAAATTTCTCGGAAAGCTTTTATTTTTCGTCTTGAAAATTCAAACACTTTAATTCTACCACGTAGCCAAAATACTATGACGTTCCGACGTGTTTAGGTCATAGAACGACCTTCAATTAGCTTGCTCCCATAAATAATCAATTAAATTCATTTAATCAAATAAAAATTTAATTCTCAAAAATCTGATTTTTCTGGGGTGTTACACTCTTCCCCCCTTATAAGGATTCTGTCCCCAGAATCTCGCTAATACTATATGCACTATTGAGGAAAAAAATTTCTTCATTTTTAATCTCGAGTTCCCACAATGCTTCTTCGACATTGGGGTTCTTTCATTTCACCTTCACTGAAGGTATTATCGTATTTTACATGACTTGTCACTTCTATCAATAATCTGAGTTGAAATTTAAACACTTATTAACATATTATGCTATCTTCTCTCTGATTGATTCTTCTTTTAACTCATAATTATTTAGAACTCAAATTCCTCCTTCAAAACAAGATTATACTTAATCTTCTCTTCATCTTGCATCCTCTTCTTCATTCGCTTGTACTCCTCGTTACTTAGTTGTACTTAATTAACTCGTTCTGTTATCGTGGATTGCGCCTACATTGTACATAACATTTCTACCCCGTAATTGAACTTCTAACTATGTTCTCGCCATCTCCGTTATTAACTCATTCTGAGTCGTTAACATTGATAGCTTTTCCCTACCCTTTCTTACTTAATGCATCGTCTACTACTTTTACCTTCCCTGTAATATAAGATATCAAAGTCCTCTCTCTACCTCATATTCAACTCCTTATATGTGGAGATATATTTCAGACTCCTATAGTCCGTGTATATCTCATACTTCTCCCCATATAAATACTATCTTTAGATGTTTAATTCAAAAACTACAACTGCCAATTCTAGATCATAAGTAGGATAGACCTTCTCATAATCCTTTAACTGGCATGATACATACACAATGACATTGCCATGCTATAAGAGCACGCAATCATGTCATCTATGCGAAACATCGAGATACATTACAAAATTCCCCGTATCATCTGATAAAGATAATACAGGTGCCTCAATTAACCTCCCTTTTTAGTTCCTGAAAACTATGTTTATTATTTCTCATTCCCAACATACTTATCAATAACATATCTGTATATATATATATTTTTAAGCTAAAATTCACAATTAGTGAATTCCGTATCCAACTTCTCCCTCCGTAGTGTTTCTCACACTATCTTCAAATGTTCAACGTGATCTTTTGGCGTCTTAAAATAGACTAGAATATCACCGATGATCATTATGACATCTTTGTCCAAATAATATTTGATCACTCTGTGACGCTAATGGTACATTCAACCATAGCACCTCACAAGAGAACCTATCTGTTTATCATCGATTTGTTCAGTGCCCCTTACGAAAAAATCTAACTTCAGGACATTAGTCAACCCAAATGACGTAACCAGAAACTTGTCAAACTGTAACAAGTTCTAAACGTCGCCTTAGGTATCTCCTCCTTCTTCCTTACTTTCAACTGACTCTACCTCGTACACAAATCTATTTTAGAAAAATTCTTTGCCCCTTTTTAACTGATCAAAATAGTTCATCGATCCTGGGCCATGGGTATTCACTCTTAATCACTAACTTACTCCTCTTACGATAATCGATATGCAACGTAACAACTCATCCCTTTCCTTAACATCCTGCTAACTTGCGTCATGGTTAGACAAAAATAATGTTCCGGTGATTTATTACCGTAAATTACTACCTTGGGTTTTCTTAGAAAATCGCTTATTCATACTTTTATTCTAACAATTTATTAAAATTCTATGGTTACTTTGTGACGCCCCCAAAATAGGTCCATTCCATCCAACCCATTCCGAGTCGCCAAATACATGGTACAGAAATAACTACAACTTTATTATTACAACATATAAACTGTGAGTTTAAATAAAGATATTGCTATCTAGACAATATCCACACGCAAATAAATCCCCATCAAAATTATTGATACATTATTTTACAAAAATGGTGAGGACTACTAAACAACTCTCTAAAACCATCATTCCATACCCCGACTTGCATACTCGCTACATTCTCGCCTCCCGAGAAGAAAATGGAACAAAAGGAAAAGGGTGAGCTCAACTAGCCCAAGAAAAGAATAATATGACTAAGATAATACGTAACAAATTATCGTTAGTCTTCAACAGGAAAAATCTAATAGAATACAATAGACAATAAGTTTTAAATCAATACTCGCAGCGGAAAATATTAATTCATAGAAGAGTTATGTAGAGGATGAAATCTACTAATATCTATGAATTTAATAGTCCATCATCAATATTTTTATCCCTGTAACATCAATCAATATATATCTGGAATCATATATTCATCCTTGCACTACAGCCAAGGATATTCATCGATTGGTCATGTTCATCTAAACACCTGCTCATCTTTGCACTACGGGCCAAAGATATTCATCAGAAATCATTCATCTTTGCACTACAGGCCAAAGATATTCATCAGAAATCATTCATCTTTGCACTACAAGCCAATCAAAGATATTCATCAGAAATCAATCATCTTTGCACTACAAGCCAAAGATATTCAATAATATCATCATTTAAGACTGAGGATGATGAAAATATTTTAAATAAACTAATCCAAAGAAACAAAATGACAAGGATTAAAGATTAAGGATTCGTACTTTGTTTTATCCATATCCAAAAATACCTCAAAATAATCATAGTGGTGTAAAATTCAAGAATGATCAAAACATGGATACAATCAAAGCTAGTATCCGAATAGATATTTTGGACGAAAAGAAGAAATTTCATTTTTCGATGAATAGTGCCCTATTCCGGAATAATTGCCGTTTACGTGAATAGTGCAGAGTATCGTGAAATGAGAACCGACACCAAAAGATAGAAATTTCACAAAAAAACATCTTCACGCTTCGTGAATAGTACTCATGAATAGTAACTTGTGAATAGTAACTCATGAATAGTAACTCATGAATAGTAACCCCGACATGAAAAAGTTTCAAATTTGATAAAAAGTTTCAACCAATATTTTGGCATAATGATATTGAAGAAATAATATCATTTTTAAAAAAAATAATATCCCTTACCTCGAAAGACAGTACTTCTAGTTGAAACACCGGATATAGGCTATGACTTGAACTTGCACCAGATAAAGAATACTCAAAGTATACTCAAAATACTCACAAGAATACGCTCGATAATATAGAGAGAGAAACTTCATTTACGTGTGATTTTCAATTCTAACCTTAAAGACCCTATTTATAGGAAAATGCTTAGAACACCAAAGCGTAAAATTTAATATAATAATAATATATATAATCAAAATTCTCTCGCACACAAATCTGGTCCAAACTTCACCCACACATGTTAAATGACTTTAAAAAATGAAAAAAACGTTTTTGTAATTAAAAATATTTTAAACTTCCAAAAATCAATTATTTCGGAGCTTCGGAACTTCAATAATTCATAATAAATAGCCCTTTTGCCAGAAAATTCGAATCTTGCAACTTTTTATATGAAATTCAATTCTCTACAACTTTGCTGAAGAAAGTTTTTCCAAATTCCAAACATAAATTGATCAAAAATCCATAAACCAAGCGATTTTACAGTGCTATAATCAAATTTCAACAAGAAATGGGTCTACCGACACACAAAAAATCTGTTTTTAATATTTATTGCAACAAAAATACTCTTTCTCCTCATAAACTCATATATCCTCCATTCATTATAAAAATATCACCATTATTATATTATTAAAAATATAATAATATATTTAAATGAATTATTTTATCAGAAAAAGATAAAATATCAATTTTCAACAATTGTCACATTAAAAATTTTCTCCATCTATATCCACATAAAATCAATATTTTCCTCATCATATAAATCAATAATTAATTATTCACAAATAATATTACAGAATCACAGTACTGGCAACCAGGCCGTTCCTAGGAAAGAGGGGGCTTTCCAATAAGAATTTCTCCTTCTTGGGCGCCATGAATTAGGTGACCAAACCTCTCTTTAGATGTAACTTTCTAGACATTGCCAATAATGTTATCTAATAATATTATTCAGGATAATATGAATTATTGCTTCGATAATGAAAATACCGTAAATGACAATTATTGAAACAACAAGAATATAAAATATCAATGCAAAAGAATTATTGAATCAATAAAATAAATTATCGAATAAGAATTACTATAACAATTATTGAGGAATGCCTTCACGTAAGAATCAATAATTGATGCAATACCGCAATGCTATCGTGCAACAACGCCAGACATCGTGTTTTAACCACCGGGTATTCCAACAAAGGTAAATGGTAATAACTACGCCGTTATTTTTAAACAACTTATATTTGTCGCTTTTCTTCCTCCAATTTCTTTTCGTTATGGGGCTCACACATGGTCACTACATTGTCAGCATTTAATATTCCTCGACAAAGATTTAATATTCCACGACCAAAACTAATATTCCCGACAATAATGAATATTATATCACCACTTGCTTATTTTGTAAAATTTGCGTATTTTACCCATAACTAACCACATTAATCAAATCAACCCTTACTATTTCAAAATAATAAATAAAGGAAATTCTATTTTATTTAAAAAAATTTCGGGGTCTTACATACTTAACTCATTCCTACCGAGAATTTCTTCAAATTCTCTTAACTTTATCGGTATTTATCTACCGATACTGGCTTATCTTTATTATTCATGAAACAATTTCAACGAATATAATTAACGAAAGTTATTTCTTCCTCCTCTACCCTAATGTTTGAAGGTACTTATAATCCCTTTCAGACAGACTCCTAGATGAGTCTTTCCACATGTCTTACACACTTTGATTTTACGCTTAGGATCCCCTTGTCCCACTCCAGTATTTCCGAAGTTAAAATTCTTTCTTTTTGGCATACTGCCACTGACATTCTCTGCCTTGGTTCCTCCCTCTCCCTTATTCTCATTCTTTCTCTCTTTGTGGTATTGGGTTAACGCCTTACTACCACCCTCTGCTATAATCACCTTCTCTAGAATGGTCCAATAGGAAGCACTTTAGAACACATAAATCCTACTATAGAGCCAGGGTTTCAGGCCCTGCTCAAACTTACGAGCCTTTCTCTCATTAGTGTCCACTTATTGTGGATTAAACCTTGTTAATACATTGAATTTTGCCACGTACTAGGGAACCGTCATGTCCCCTAGTTTAAGTTCTAAGAACTTAATCTACATCCTCCCTTACATGCTTGTAGGAAAATAATTCTCGAAGAAAACCTTCTTGAATTGTTCCCATGTTATCACATCTGTTCTAGCCTCACCCTGGTGAGGCTCCCACCAAAAGTTGACTTCCCTTTTCATCATGTAAGTGGCAAAAGAATTCTTTTGCGCCTCACCTACGTTTGTAATAACAAACGCCTTCTCTATTTCTTTTACCCATGTCTAGGCCTCTATTGGGTCTGTCATTCCTTTGAACTTCGGTGGACCTACGCTTATAAACTCTTTGAAGGTAGTCATTCGGGCTACCCTAGGTCCCGCGGTACTCTAACCCCGGTTTGGTTAAATGCAGCTGGTAATAAATTAATGAACTCTTGCATAGGGTTGTTTTGATCACCTTGGTTATCATTATGTGATTCTGCTTCCTGATTATGTTACCTTCTCCGTGGTGGCATTTTCTAATTAAACAAATAAATTTTCATTATTATCTATTTATGTACTTCGTTATTATTTGCCACATACAAACTCATACCATAACAAAGCATATTAAATGAAAACTTCACTATATTCATATGCTTCTTCATAGTTTGAAACTATTTACAATTTGCTTTCATAGCCAAAAGCTATTACATTTTTATCCTGCAATTGTACTTTGCAAAAGTTGGGTTTTACAAAAGGACTACCCTTTTTATACAAAAGAGGGTTTTACGTCACTACACACATATTTATAACTCTAGACTTTTAATAATGCATAACAGCGTCCTCGTGTTTCTCATTCGCAATCTTCGCTACAATATCACGACTAATCATATGACGAATTTTTCCTGCCTCAACGGAATAACAAGCAACTTTCAGCTTGAAATCCTTATGAGCACTCTCATGGATGTAAGACATCCGTGCTATCTTCCGGTCCTTCTCCCCAAGTTCCCTACGAAGCTCCTCGGCCTTTTCCTTATAGTTCTTAGCCTGCTCTGTCATAAGCACCTGCTTATCGTGCTCTAACTCAAAATCTGCTTCTGCAGACACCTTCGCTATATAAAGAGCACTAATCTCCTCATTACGCTTCGCATAACCGTATTTCGCCTTCACATTTTGTCAAGCAACAGCTCGCCAGAGATACAATGATCTCATCAGCATCCGGAGGTGATGACTTAGTGTAGGTACCATCGTAGTAACCGATGTTACCTCCATTCCTTCCTCCACACGGTCATCATACTCGGTGTGATGTCCAAGCTACATTTCTGAGTAGTCTTCCCTCGAAAAGTACTCTTCCGTCTCCGAACTCCTTTAAAATCACTAATGGTACCTCCACACCCATAGATAGTACGATCTCTACTCTGTTCACACAATTTCTTCACTGCCATGTATATATCTCTATACATCAAGCTATCGATCGACATCCTACAATAACACATAACATGTTTATTAGTACATAACACACAATTGTATAAGCACAAATCATATTTAATTTATTTAGGGTTACTTTCCATCTTTTAAATCTTTTGGTACTGAGTTTCATCAATACCTTATTAACTCATTCATCTTAAGTAAAGCTCAAGTTTACTTTATTCGGACTTCTCTTCCTTAATGAGGTTATTAGCCTAAGGTTCTTCCCCCCCCCCCCCCTTAAGTTTTATAACCTAATGCTTTGATACCAACCTGTGTCGCCCCCAAATCCGGGTCTCTTCCAACCCGACATATGGTGCTCCACGGTGCTACAGTTCACATAAACATTCAATTGAAATGCCTCAAAAGAATGAATATGTCTTACATATATTCCAAAACAATACTACCATTTCCTGTGTTCTTTATAACATATATTTTTTCTTGTCATAATATTAAATATTATCATTACAAACCTGTACTATTACATAAGTAATCTACAAGTTTGCTTTAGCCTTCTCTTTATCCTTGTTGAATCCTTCTGTCCATTCAGTCTAAGCTGCATTCATATGGTTCAAGCAAGAGTGAGCATAACAAGCTCAGCAAGTACAACAATTTCATTTAAAAAGCATGCTTAAAACATAGGAATCGTATATCTTCAATAATTGGATAATAGTTATGAAGTACTATCAATAATTCAAAATAGCGTTCCTTTTCCTTCAAAACATTTTATCATAACAATATTCAGTAAAACATCAATTCTGGCCCAAGACCATGAGTGTTTCATAATTTCTTTGAAAAGGACAACCCGACACGAAGTCCGTAAGTCTGGCATATCTTACGAGCACTTCTAGGTGATCAGCCTATAGTACTCTATGTTGATCAACACTACATCCATTAAACGTGTGTACGTTTAAGTTGTGGCAACCTCACGTGCCCATCGAATACTCGATGAAAATACATTTGTTTATTCATATACATGCTTACCTTGAATTCATACCAAACAATTGGCGTAGGATATCGTTAGTAATTCTATATTGAAAGACTTGTAAATAAATCAATCAATCTATCAAGATTAGTCTAGCTGAGTTAAAACTGGCATCGACTCTTTCTTTAAAACAATACATGCATCTCATAACTTGAATCATTTGAAAACTTGGCTAACACGAGGGTTAGACAAGCGTTTAGAAAAACTTTCCTTCAGCGTCTACTACAGTAAAATTACGTTTCCTTTGAGTCTTTATGGTCTCTACAAGACATAACCACATGAAATACTACATTAGGTTATGAATGAACATACTTGGTTCCTAAAGAATCTTACCCTTCTTCTCAATCTAATTACGTATTAGATTTGTTATTTATTGGTTCCGGCTATCCGTCGTTCTTTTACATTGTTCTTACCAACTTCTTTCTCTTCTGTAACTTAATTAAAATTATTTCATTAATACAACTCGGTCTGAGTTAATCATCATCCCTTGGGGCTTACTAACGTTCTTACATCATTATTTGAAACTCGATCGTCATTTGTTAAGTACATTTATTGCACACCATTCACGTTCACATTCAATTGACTTACCTCCTTACCTTTAGTATTATACTTAAGGTTTATAACATCCTTAATGAGGTTACATTACGTTAATTAAGAATTTAATTCACTCTTCATACGCTTCTCTTTCACTTTACATTCAAAAAATTTCATCTCTATCTACATTTTAGTGTTGGTCTTGCACAACACCATTTTGTTTCTACAACTCGTATTGCCATGCATAAGTGTTTTGTGCCTAGGACTCGCTTACGGCACTGCGGCGCCATCTCCTTCGATATAAGCGCGATGCAAGGTAAATTAATGAGGACTATGTCCTACCTCGTGACATGGCGGGACTTCTTCGCTTGAGTTAGGCCATGGCGCAGACTGTGTAATCGATAAATTTGATGATTTTTCATTTTGTGAGATTCACAGCCTCATAACTTCTTCGTTATAAGTCCGAATTGGCTCGTTCAAAAGCCTTCGGTTCAAAAATTACATACTCTACGTGTTAATGCAAGAATTTTGTCTATTTGATTTCGTTAACTAAAATTTCACCTATTAGTCAATTTTTAACGAAAACGATAAACGTTCGTGAACGTTCAATGCTCGTTTCTTCGTTCTAAGTCGAAATCCGGTCATTTTCGAGTCCGTAACTCTATAATGCCAAATAATACTTGTCTCCATTTAAAACTAATGTTTCTAAGCTCAATATCAAAATTCGACATCCATTCCGAGAATTTCACGATTTTGACGATTATCGTCTAATCGTGTGAATTTCGGCAAAATTTTGTTACTTAAGATTTGTTCCTCGTTTCAAATGGATTCATTCCGTCATACTAACATCTTGACATACATACTTCATTAACTTATAAACATGATAAGTTCTTGCTTGTTCTTTGTGAGTTTATAACTTATAAAAATATAAATTACTTATGAATTTTTTTCTCATGACTTATGATAGTTCATGAATTCTAACCATTATTCTTGCTTCTTGTTATCATACTAAATTCATTAATGTATACATGGCACAAATCTTACAAGTTCTTCTTTAGTTCATAGCTTATACGATTTCGAATAGCTTATTCATGACTTACACGGCTTAAGTCCATTTATTAATCATTCTTATCATGCCATAGTATACATGTTCTATCACTACCCCCTTCTATAATAATGAAAGAGAAAGAGAATCATGGTTCAAGATTGTTTACCCTTTGATGATCACTTGATAAACTTTAATATTCTTCTTCCTTCTTGAATTAACAAAGGCTAACTTTCTAGCTTTTCTAGCTTTTTCTCTCAAGCCAATAAACTATAAGTTATTGGTGGAAAATCTAACAACTAACAAATGAGCTTGCACTCCTTCTATTTATAGAAATCTCAAAGTGAGGGTAGTTTAGAGAATAAACCACTTCCACCTCCTTACTATTCATTACCTAGGCATTAAGTTAACTTGATCACCACATTATTTGCTTAGCCATTAAGTTATCTTGCTTATCACACATACTTGGCCATGAAGTTTACGTAACTTATCATTTGCTTAATCCTTAAGTCTACTTGCTCATCACACTTGTTTCTTAGCCACCAAGATCACCCATGTGATTATGGGTTTCCCCATGGGTCACCCTAACCCATTGGATTAATAGTTTGGGCTTAAGGTTTAATTACATTAACTTAAGCTTAATCATTTGGGCTTGCATTAAATTACTTTGGACTTCACATTACAAACACTTGGGCTTGCATATTAATTCTATTGATCTTTCATATTAAATCATATTGGACTTGTACATCAGAATAATCCACAAGTCTATTCACAAATGGCTTAAAGCCTTATAACATATACTCTACGTATAATTCTTGTATTCTAAATCGTATACTTATTCAACATATATGACATACCATCTTTCATACACACTCGTATTATACTTCATATCGTACTTGTATTCATTACTTCGTATAATACCTACGTATTATACGATCATCACTTTATTTTATTAATCGCATTTAAATTCCTTCTCATAAATCACTTTCCCTAAACGTTAGGTTTTAAGTCCGAAGGGGAAAAACTGTGTTTGCCATAACTGAAATATTATCGGATATTCCATCTCACCTCAATTTTTTATTGTTACGTATTTCTCGAAAGTTCAAAAATAATTCCCGAGCAGAAATGTGTGAATAGTGTTTTTCGGAAAATTTCTCGAAAAGATTTTATTTTCATCTTTGAAATTCAAACACTTTAAGTCTACCACGTAGCCAAAATACTACGACGTTCCAACGTGTTTAGGTCATAGAACGACCTTAAATTAGCTTGCTCTCATAAATAATCAATTAAATTCATTTAATCAAATAAAAATTAATTCTCAAAAATCCAGTTTTTCTGGGGCGTTACACTCGATGTACTAATACCGTATTAACTCAAATCTACAAATTAGATAGAATCAAGTTAAACACCTTAATCAACTAACTCACTATATCTCTATGTGAATTACAATTAAAGAAGGTTTAAGTTTAAGTTCTTTATCTGATTACATGCGATGTTAAGCATATCTTTACCCTAACATTCATCAAGAATCTGTTCATTCACAAAATTGAAGAACACATGCCATATTAACTAAGTCCAGACTCGTACTTCCTCTCTCGAATCCATACAAGTCCACAAAGATTTGTTGATCAGGCAATTCATAAATTCAAGCTCAAATTAATATAGATAAACTGAATAATAGCTTATTAAACTAAACAATAAAGATTACATAACCATTGTTCCACTTAAAGATCTGCCATAAGCCTAAAAAGTACTTAGTTCATCATAAATGAAATAAAAACTGAATAAATTAAAGATAACATCATTCCAATTACAAATATAAGACTAGAGAAGTGATGAGTGGGATTTATACCCGCGAATCGGATACTATATGGCTTAAATAGTTGCCTGATCTTCGTTAATTTTATATAGATTTATATTATTTTAGTATTATTTTGCTTAACCGATGCGATGCAGGGCTTATTAGGACTTTTCCATGCTTTTAGGGGCAAAATGGTCATTTTACATGTAGTCAGCCGCCACGCCAAAGCTTCAGCCTATAGTTCGTATGCCGCCATGGCCACCTCCGTGTCCTTCATCGATGTCACCATGGAAATATGTATTTCACTCTATGCTGTTGTTTCTTCTGTCATGGCGTGAGACCTCTGGTGCCCAGACAGTAAAGGCTTGATTTCAACCTAGCTTGAAGGAAACTGATATATATAATGCCCAGCATCTATAATAGATATATGGAGAGATATAGCAGGATAGATTAATATAGATTAACTTAGTTCTCTCCTCTTTTTTATTTTCTCTCTCTAGTTCTTAGATAATGTCTGTAAATATAGATTAGGGAGAAGTTTGGCATTTCTTTGGAGCAACAAGAGCAGTGAGCTACACGGATTGGAAAGCTTGAGAGGAGCGAAATGATTGGAGACTGAAGAACCTCGACAGAGTTTATTCTTATCTATTTATTTCCTCTGTTTTTGTAGTCCATAAATGTTGTCTTTATTGCTACTTATATTTTGTTTAATAACTATGAACTGAATATTGGCTCTAAGGTTATAATGGAACCCTTTGTTATTTAAATTGACTGTCTTATCTCTTTGGTTGGCACCATATGGTTTGGTTTAATATATTCATGCTTAATGATTCTCGCTAAGATATTAGTAATGATTTTGGTAATCTATATGATATCGACAGAAGGATTGTAGATTTACACCTAAATATATTGACATGTGATTATGTGTTTCGGCTGCATAAGTTGTGTGTAGAATAGACATATATATGTGTGCCACGTGCGACCTATTTGAGAACTTATGTTTAAATCCTTATTATGATTAATTCGTATAGACATATGAAGGATTGTATCTAGCTTGGACGTTCTTTTCTGTTCTATTCCTTATCAGGTGGATCTGGAGAGCATATGTTTGTGCATACCTTGACAAAGGTGCATAAGCACATGTGTGTTCTCGGTCGAAAAATTGTTGTGACCATTAAGACCAAAGAGAGAAGGGTAGGTAGTTTGATGATGCATAACACACCAAGTGTTCGAAAGAATGCCTGAGTGGGGTGAAGTTGTAACCTTAGCTTGTAATTCCTTCGATTACCATTCGTTATCCATTTACTTTCTTTGATATTTAGTTGTAATTAGATTAATCACACTTCTATTTATTGTTGTTCAAATAAGACTTTAGCGATACAAAATCGGTACTTGGTAGATATTAGTGATAGTTCCTCGTGGGTACGGCATTCTACTTATCACTATATTACCTGTTAGACCGCGTATACTTGCGCGTGTTTAGTGATCGGTTTTCTGACCAACAAGTTTTTGGCGTCGTTGCCGGGGAACTATTATTCTAATATTATCCAATATTGATTTAAATCAATTTAGTCTTAATTTGAACGTATATATATATATATATATTTATTTGTTTGATCTTCCTTTTTGTTTTTAAGTTTACAAACTATGGACGATTATTGTTACCAATGGCCTTATAAGAGGACGACACAACCAAGTGCGGAAGAAGGACTCGAGCAATTGCAAGTTCAAATTGCAAATGTCTTGAGGTTTTCTGACAATCTTGAGTGTCAGTCCACTCAGAATGCCTACCGTCAGGAACGAGTTGACATTGAATCGATCTCCTATCATGATTCGAATTAATCCTATCCGAATCAAGTTGAATATCAGTCTCTGCCGCAATATGAGCTGACGTCTCGACCCAATGAGAGCTTTCCTGAGTACTCAACACAAGAAGAAGAGAACAGGCTTGAAGAGTTTCTCACCAACTTTATTGAGAGAAATGAGGTTCAGATGGCAAACCAAGAAGCTACATTGCAAAGCCTCAAAAAACAATTGGGACAACTCGTCAATGCCATCACAAATCAACCGCAAGACAATCTACCAGTCATAATTGAGCTCGACGATGAAGCAGTAGAGCATTGCATGGTGGATATGCAAGAAGTAGGCGATGAGTCTCACAAAGTTATTGAGGGAGATGACATGGTGCAAACTATCCAACCGGTGGAGCTTGAAGTTGGAGAAAAGAGGATCAACAGTGGTTGTGTCGTCATGACTGATCAACAACCAAAAATCATGCTCACGACTGTGGAAACCCTAGAGGGCCCAATAGAGCACAAAGAACGCTTTCAACTTGATGATAAAGGAGAATTAGTGGATAATTCTAGCGATGAAAGATTCTTCGTGCCAATGGGAGAAGAAAACGGGGATAATCAACCACCCATGTCTGCTAAAAATGTAAAGGAATTGACGAATAGGCGGCATGAAATGGTCATTTTCGCTTATAAGTTGGATTGAGCAGCATCGGTACAGTCTAGCCGATGACTTTAAAACAAGCGCTTGGTGGGGAGGCACCCCCATCTCAGTATCAATTTTCTCTATTTTTCCTTATTTATGTCTAGCTTATTTTGTGTCTTTTCACTTTAGTTGATAACATAGCTGTCAGATTAGGTATTAATGTTTTTGTGACTATCATCTGCAGATAGCATGTTTGTTATAATGTATTGTATATATAATGTAAGAGTTATAATAGTTTTTATATGGTTGTTAATAATGTATATTTGCCTTTGTAGTGTAGTTTTTATCCTTGTCTTTGCATGTGCAGAAAACAAGTAGGAAAAATAAGTATTGAAGGCCGTACACTGCGGCATTGTGATATTCTATTGCAGTCGTGTCACACTTCACGAGTATTTATTAAGCATAATACCTCTCGTACTGCAGTCAATACCATGAACAACAAATGTCACATCACACACGCCATGAACAAGCATTGCCCACTGTTAATTCGCATCGCGGCGCCAAACAAAGAAGGTCAGGCCGCGGCGCGGCATCGAAAACAAGTTTTTGGTTTTTAAATGCAGTTTTAGGCCAACAATTAGGCCACTTACGCCCTTATTTTTTTCTCGGCAGTTTCAGCAGCCAGCCACCTTACAAGCCCACGCACACCAACCATCGCCTCACACCCCAAAAACCCTTACCAGTCGATGGAGTACAAACCGAAAGCCTTTAACATCTAAAACCACCAAAATAAACCAAGAACCATCAACAATCGCTTGTCAGAGTGCGAGCCCACACATTTCTCAAACTAGGGTTTTTTAACTCAAGGTAATTTTTTATTTCAGTCAATCAGAAACTATTTGTGAGTTAATTGTTTGGATTTGTACATTTCTTGCTGTGTATTTGTGTGATTTCCACTAACGGAAATCTGGATAGAGCATTCACAAACAAAGGATGTTCAAGTTTGGTTTTCAGAGTGCACTTTAGGTGTTCGATAAATTTCTTGAACTAAAAAAGTATACTGTTTGGGTTGTTTTGTCATTAAAATTTCATTGGGGTTTATCTGCAAAAGGTTTGGGGGAGTTTGAATTGGGTCTTCTGTTTGTCTTCAAGTCGATTACTGTGAAATCTGAATGGCTTCAAAATGACAACGCCTTAGTGTCGGCGGTTCCTCATCTGCTGCACCAATGGCTTGGGACAACACCAAGTTCATCAATGAAGAGGCCTGGAAAAGGTACAAAAGCTTTTTTTCCGCGCGAAAATTGATTCTTGAGCGAGGTTTGAGGCCAAACAAAAAGGATGGCAAGTTGGTAACCATGATTTCGGGATGCCAGTGGATCCATTTCACAAGGTCACCTGAATCAGAAATTGTTTCTGTAGTTCGGGAGTTCTATGCCAATGTTAGTATCGAGGGTCCTTCTATTGTCCAACTCAGGGGGAAATCAGTGTCTTTTGGAAGCCAAGCTATCAATGCACTGTTCGCAACACCTAACTATGAGGGCAGGGATTATATGGAGCTGGGACTCCGCAGCTATAACCTCGAGGATATCATTAGGAGGCTCTGCAAGCCCGGAACTACATGTAAGAAAAATGACTATACGGGTGAAGAGACCAGTTTCCCGACTTCAGTGCTCAGTCGTTATGGGAAGGCGTGGTTCAGCTTCATATGTGTTAACATAATTCTGACCCGTCACCTGAGCGACGTGACTAAGGACAGAGCGATCCTTTTATTTGCTATCATCACGGGCCTGAACGTGGACATCAGTGTTCTCATACACGAGTCCATCATGAAGGCGATCAAGAGCACCGTCGCTACAGGACTCCCACATCCATCCCTGATCACCCGGCTGTGTAAGAGGGCAGGTATCCATTGGGGGCCTGAAGAGATAGCTCTGTCGCCCATGTCCGTTGTTGACCAACAGATAATCTCACGCTTCAATGTGTGGGATGGGGAAGAGTCTCATGTTAGAGGTGAAGGCTACTGGCCACCTACAGCGACACCTCCTACAACTAAGCCCGAGCCAGCGGATCCACCAGACGCAGGCCCAGCTTCACAGGGACTGCTGGTAGATATTATGGCATCCCTCACCTTGCTGCATTAGAAGCACGACGCCGAGGAGGAGAGGCAGCAGAGGCACATTGCAGCAGTGGCCCAGAGGCAGGATATAGAGATGCAATATCAGGTTGAGCTGGTCAACAGGATGCAGAGTATATGCACTGTGTATAGTGGCGAGGATGTTGAGTTCACACAATTCCAGTTCCCAGAGCCTCCTGTCTTCCCACCCTACCCTCCACCATCACCTCCTGCCAAAGCTGATGAAGACGATGCCGCTGCTGAGTGAGCGATCTTCAGGGAAGCCTCTTGTATCGATTGATATATGTTTAGCTATGAGCGCATTGCTCAACTTAATTTTGGGGGTGTTTTGGCTTATTATCTATTTTTTTCTGTCCATGGACATGATAGGTTGCTACTTTAGTAATTTGCTTATGTTTTTATCAGTATTTTAAGTATTGTGGTGCAGTCATTTTGAACTGCGAGATTATGTTTTGGATTTTTATTATTATGGATTCCATGAACTATTTTTGGTTTTTATTTATTAATGCTTTGATTATTTTTAGCATGTTTATGGTTTATAACCATCTTTTTGGGGCTTATACAGATTTGGATGCTTGTGCCATATGAATGGCCTTTCTACCCTATTTGAGCTGCTATTTAGCAAGGGTGTTATTTTATCATTAATTTTTTATTGTGGCTAATGACAAGCGCCAAATATTTATGTCTATCTCTTAGAGTCGTGTCAAGCATTTATAAGCTAGGGGTTTGTTCAATCAATAAGTTTAGACTGTTATTGATCCGTCCTTCTTAGCAAGCACCGACCAACTGTGTTAACTAGTTATTTTTTGAATTTAGTTTGCGTGTTTATTGCTGAGTTTGTTCACTCTTATAAACTTTCATTTTTTAAAAGGTAATAAAAGACTTAGATGTTTATACAGTTGTGGATCTTGGATTCTGGCATGTTGATATATATAAAAAATAATAATAAAATGAATTGAGAATAAAAAGAAAAAAAGAGTTAATATCAAAATTTTGCGGTGGGTCGAGATGGAGCATAAAACGCACTCGCCCATAATCGCAGGACCGATGTTGAGATGGAGCATAAAATGCACTCGCCGAATAATCTTTGTTTTTGTTGTAAAGTCTCAATTGGCTTATGTTGATTATGTGGCCTTTATAGCTCGAGTTATTAGACTCAAGTCGTCTGGCTTAGGAGTCACTGATCAAAAGCTCATTAATGGGTAGTTCTGAATAGCCTAAGGTAATTAAGGACTGTCCGAGTCAGATTTTACTATTTTCATGCTATAGTCTTTTGATCTTTTCCTGCACTTGCGTCTTATTCTTAATATTGTTGAATGTTTAAGTTGCAGAGTGTGCATATTGATATTAACAATCGACTGTGCGAACTTATTTGAGCTATGATTAGTTAGGACGGTTGGTCTCCACACACACACAATAGAATGGATCAAATACAGTCTTATGCTTGAAATTGAATGAACCCTTATTCAAATTTGTGTTTTCCCTGTTCTCTGGGAGTAGCTATGATCGAGCTTAGAAGCCATGATACTAGTGTACTATGTTATTTTTCGTTCGCGTGTGTTTTACTAGTGTTAGTGTTATGTTAGATAGTTTGCTCGAGGACAAGCAAAGACTTAAGTTTGGGGGAATTTGATGAATGGGATTTATACCCGCGAATCGGATACTTTATTTCTTAAATAGTTGCCTGATCTTCGTTGATTTTATATAGTTTTATATTATTTTAGTATTATTTTGCTTAACCAATGTAATGCAGGGCTTATTAGGTCTTTTCTATTCTTTCAGGGGCAAAATGGTCATTTTACATGTAGCCACGCCGCGCCGCCAAATCCTAGCCTATAGCTCGCGCCACGAAGCCACCTCCTTGTCCTTGCTGATGTCACCATGGCGTTGCAGCGCAACTCTATGCCTTGTTGCCCGCACCGCGGCGCGACCACTGGTGCCCAGACAGTAAAGGCTTGATTTCGACCTAGCTTAAAGGAAACTGATATATATTATGCCCAACCTCTGTAATAGATATATGGAGAGATATAACAGGATAGATTATTATAGAATAGCTTAGTTCTCTCTCCATTTTTGTATTTTCTCTCTCTAGTTCTTAGATAATGTCTATAAATATAGATTAAGGAGAAGTCTGGCATTTATTTGGAGCGACAAGAGCAGTGAGCTACACGGATTGGAAAGCTTGAGAGGAGCGAAATGCTTGGATACTGAATAACCTCGACAGAGTTTATTCTTATCTATTTATTTCCTCTGATTTTGTAATCCATAAATGTTGTCTTTATTGCTACTTGTATTTTGTTCAATAGCTATGAACTGAATATTGGCTCTAAGGTTATAATGGAACCCTTTGTTATTTAAATTAATTGTCTTATCTGTTTGGTTGGCACCATATGGTTTGGTTTAATAAATTCATGCTTAATGATTCTCGCTAAGATATTAGTGATAATTTTGGTAATCTATATGATATCGATAGAAGGATTGTAGATTTACACCTAAATATATTGGTATGTGATTATGGGTTTCGGCTGCATAAATTGTGCGTAGAATAGACATATATATGTGCACCACGTGCAACCTATTCGAGAACTTATGCTTAAATCCTTGTTATGCTTAATTCACATAGACATGTGTAGGATTGTATCTAGCTTGGACGTTATTTTCTGTTCTATTCCCTATCGGGTGGATCTGGAGAGGATATGTTTGTGCATACCTCGACAAAGGTGCATAAGTTCCTATGTGTTCTCGGCCGACAAATTATTTTGACCATTAAGACCAAAGAGAGAAGGGTAGGTAGTTTGATGAAGCATAGCACGCCAGGTGTTCGACAAAATGCCTGAGTGGGGTGAAGTTGTAACCTTAGCTTATAATTCCTTCGATTACCATTCATTATCCATTTACTTGCTTTGATAATTAGTTATAACTATATTAATCACACTTCCATTTATTAATGTTCGAATAAGACTTTAGCGATACAAAGTAGGTACTTGGTAAATATTAGTGACAGTTCCTCGTTGGTACGACACTCTACTTATCACTATATTACTTATTAGACCGCGTATACTTGCGCGTGTTTAGTGATCGGTTTTCCGACCAAAAAGAAGAAGAAGAATTCAGAACACCCTTCAATTTAGACTTAATCTGCAATTGATATGAAAATCCTTCAATTATCTTCACTCCAATGCTTGCTCCAAAATTTGTCCTCTTAATCTATGTTAATTGCCTTCTGTGTCTTTGATCTTGTTGTTTGATGTTAATTATATGGTTACACACACATTCTGATTGCAATCCAACGCCATTTAGAGTCCCAAAGCAATCCAATTACTTAAACTCACATTCTTGCACTGTTTGAAACGAAATAGAACTGCTTGATCGTCTTTGACCTTCTGCTCGACGGGTATTAGCTTTAGTGCCAGATTTTACCACGGGCTTAGCTCCTGTTAACTAAGTTCAAGACCCCCCTCCCTGGCAGGGGTGTAAGGCATAAAAAGGCCCGCCTCTGCGGGGGTATGTCGTGACTTCTGATGTCCAAACTTTACCAATTTCTTGCCACAATTGCACCCTTTTTGATCATTTGCCACACCACCAAATCTACACACAAAATAACAATAAACAAGTAAAAATAACCAACAAAAAAAGGAATTAACACCGATAAAGCTTGAGTTAGGAACTGATTCGCGGGTATAAAACTCACTTATCAAAATCCCCCCAAACTTAAAATGTGCTAGTCCTCGAGCACAAAACAAACTAACATTATATGCAATGCAATGCAATGATATGTAATGTATCTAATCTATATTTCTATGAATCCAATAGTATCTGTAACGCCCCAAAATCCAGTCTTTCTTCACCCCCGGATTCCGTACGTCACGAGTACATCATTCATCCAACATACATCATTATATAATGAAATATAATAACATACATTCTAAATTCCCAGGTTCTAAAACCTTATAACCTTCATCATTACAATAATGATAATTACATTATTCTTTACATCTTGCACGAGTGACTTTTATCCGCTACCAAGGATACATACAGTTCATTAAAACTATTCTATAGTTTAATTTCCATCTTTCTACATTACAAGTCTTCACTTGATCTTCTCGCTCATTCACATAATGCATGGAATTTCATCTGGATACCGTCAGTTTGATCTATACGGGATCCTTAAGTTCTTCTAACATCGTTCGCTGAAAATGTTTTTCATTTAAAGTAAGTGTGAGCATTCAATTCCCCAGCAAGTCATAGCAGTTAAACAAACATCTTCAAGAGTTTAACATTCCTTTGGAACTTCAATAACCGAACAAAGGTTATGAAGCAGCTTGAATAATAGGAATAGTCTTGATTCCTATCATCTTAAAACATCAGTTACATGCACTTTGAAATACATTCATTCTCTACTCTCTCTCATGCACATTCATGCATCTGCTAGAATTAATAAAGCACAGACTTATCAATAATGGTTCATGTATAAATGTAACATGCTCATATTGAATGAGCTCAATCATAGAACAATTCAGATCATAGAAACATCGAAGTGTTCACATTTTGGCACAAGGCCTCATACATTCTACCACCTTGTTCAAATATCATACATTTGCACATAGACATAACTTCTCAAGTTCAACATCTGAGAAGTTTAAAAAACTAGCATTCATTTAGAATATGAATGAAGTTAGGAAACTTGCCTTACGCACAACTACAGCTACAACTTACGCTGAACTACTCATTCCCATTCTTATGTAGCACATAAGAAAAATAACACATACACCAATTAGTCATATATATATTTGACTTGTGCATTGATTTACTTAACTTTACTTCTTAAGGTTCGCGTTCTTGCAATATAATTTTACGCGACTAACTTTCATTACCGGTTTATGGTTTCATGACATACGGAGATGCCTTACTCAAAACATTCATCATCTTTGATGATTCACATTCTTATCTTCTTCTTTTAACTTTCCTAGGATTCAGCACACATCGTGTCTCTGCTAGTAGTCCATATGGTACTCTGAGTGGTTTCCCACAAACAATCAACAAACAAATTCTCGTCTCGTTTACACTGCCCACACAGTGAGTTAGATCGGTTGCCAGTTTTGTTTATACCTTCGCTCTCTGAAGGAATTGTTTAGCCCAGCTCCCATATGTCAACCATCAAAGGTTACGATTGTACCACAACCTAAACTTATCTTAACTTATACGAACTATTAAATATAATGTTCGTTAAGTCAATTTCTTATTCCTTTTGGCTTTCTGACAACTAAATGCAATACCTCAGGATTCATTCTTACTCGACTCACATTCGGCTTTCAATTCATTCTTACCTTCATCACTCAATGTCTAAGGAATCACAATCATAGTAATCCCTCACGTTCGTTCATCGTGACTACGGTCCCCGGATATCGGTTTCGTAACCCGTGTTTGCATTCTTTTAGTCTCATTTAATCTTTTCGTTAAACCTTCATTAAATGTTTAAAACACTTGATTAAGTGTTACATTAGTTGAACATTATGTTCTTTATCTTTCCTTACACTTTCCCCAAGAGCTGAGCAATTAAAAGCTCTTCTCTGGCTTTTTCCTTCATCAGGCCATGCTTGTATTTACTCCTTTCTATCTCTCTCTCGCTACAGCTTGGCTTGTAGTATCGGGCTCCTCGGTTCAGTGCAGGCCGCAACGCCATTTTATCAGTATGACTGGCACCGCGGCGCCAAGTCCTTCTTCCCAAAAATTTTTCTAAGTGTTAACTTCATTTTGAGATGCTTACTTTCCGATCTCATAATATATTCGTTATAACTCGGAACGAGGTCGTTCTAAAGCCATTTTCTTCCTTATCTTACGTACTTCGATTACCCACATACAGAAATTCGTTCTAAATCCGTTAACCTACCATTCAATTGGCTTAATCTTCGCTCTTCGTTCTTTTTTATCGTTTTTAACATTCTTTGTTCGTTCGTCCGTAATTCGGTCATCCGAACTCGGAATTCGTTTATTCTTGAGTCCACGACTCATGTTTTATACATTCTCTTATATTCTTATAAAACCCTACACGATCGGGTTCATTTACTAACTTTCAAATTCTCGTTCTTCTTTTACAAAAGTTTCTCCATAACTTCGTTATAGCTTAATTTTAATCCATTCTTCATGAATGTTTCTAACGTTCCTAACCAAGAAATAAGAAACTAACTTATACGCAATGGTTTTAAACTTGTCCATCAACAACAATTTCACTACGATAGTTTTAAATTTGTCCATCAACAAAATTCTTCGTGTTCTTCGTGTTCTTCGTTCGTTCTTCATTTTAATCGATATTTTGGATTACGATTCTACTTTTTCTTGGAATTTGATGTTATAGAACATCATTCCTTACTTATATTTCACCTACTCATTCATAAGATTCACTCGGATCACTTAAAATCCTTACAAATCTTATACTTCCTTAAGAAATTTATAAACTAAATTTCTAATTCTTATTTCTTCATTTTCTCATGATTTCAACCATATGAAATCATTACTAATCTCTTTTACTTCTTATTCTCATTAAGTTATGTTTTTGAACATAAAAACTTAAAGAAAATTTAGAAGAAACTAATGTTCAGATTACCGTTCTTCTTTAATCTCCTTCCGTCAGACAAAACGTGCAGTCGGGATAGCTTTCCCTCATTCTCTTCCTTCTCTTCCCCCATCCGAAGTCTCTCTCTCTCTCTCTCAAAGTTGGTTGAAATTTTCTAACCAAACAAATGAGTTTAAGGCTTGTTTATGTAGAAAACCAAAGCTAAGGGTATTTTAGTCATTTTGCCCCCTTAACCTCTTTACTATTCAAAACTTAGCCACAAAGTTTACTTGGTGGCCAAGTGGTCACCCCACCTCCTTACCTAGCTTCCCTTGGAAGCTTCGTGCTTCCGTAATTCGGAATTCGTCCGACAGTTCGAAAACTACGACTCTCGGAATCCAAATATTTTTGGATATTTCGTCTTTCCTCTACCGATTAACTTTTATGTATTCTTCGGATCTCCGAAAAATTGAAAAACTTTTCCACGTTAAGCGTTTTCCTTCACGTTTTCCCCTAATGTAGCTAAACGAATGAAAAGTATACAGCAGTACTTTTCGTCGTTTTTATTTCGTCCGATTTCTGCACGTTTTTCGAGAAAAACTTTTATCGGCTTACTTAACTTTTCACGATATACTATCGTCAAATCTTTTGACGGAATGCCATTTCGACATACTGAACTCTCAGAAAGGCTTAGGTTATTCAAACCCTAACCCTTAGGTTTCGTCGGGTGAATAGTGCCTATTTCGTCTTTTTCCCCAAATATATTTTTGTTCCCGAGAAATTTTTATTTTCGCCTTGAAAATTTTTACTGCTCATTCCTAGCTCTTCGTGGCCGCAATTCTCCCGATTAATAATCATTCTAGGTTATAGAACAATTAATGAACACATATAACAAAATAGTATTAATAAAAATTCATTTTATTAATAACTAATTCTTTAAATCTTAATTTCTGGACAATCCGGATTTCCGGGTTGTCACATCCTTCCCCTCTTATAAAAATTCCATCCTCGAAATTTCTTCAAACCATACCCATACTCGGGTCATCACAATCACCCTTTCTTCACAGAATTTCATCCTCGAAATTTTAACTTACTCTTCTTCTCAACTTCTCTTTAAAGAAGTTATTATCTTTCAAACATTCTCTACCCTTCATAACTTATCAAGAATCATGAAGTAGAATGAACAACGAGGAATATAAGAATTCCTTTAAAACATTTCATACTTTTGCTGAGGGATCAAATTGACCATGAACTCTTACTAGGTTTACCAAAGATGACGCCAGAATCCTTTTTTTTTCCACTTGGCCGCTTTACAATCACAAAGAAGGTAAACTACCTCTTCTATACGTAGGTGATCAACCCATCGTATAACCCCATTTCGGAGTATGTTCAACTCAGACTTACCCATTAGATTTCGCACAAAAATAATTTGGTTTGGCATAGCTCTTCAAAAGAAAGCTCGATTTTCTTTTAATCATGACATACCATTCGTCTTAGCCAAATCAAGTAGCTTAGACCATACCAATAAATTGGACATCAACTTGAAACATTCGTCTAGTCAAATCAATTGACATCGACTACTTCTTTAAATTCTTTCGCAATACATCAAAACGTTTTATGACGTCATGATACCGCACTCTTCACAGTACATTGAGGACTTTGTCAGTTTATGACTTCATCATTATACATCATACCATAGCAGGTTGTTGATCCTAAGATCAAATCCAACACCAGGTTTAATTACATTAATAACTCCATCCTTTTACCATCTTTGCATCAAATGCACTGATGATATAAAATTCATTTTGATATTTCAAATCAATTTCTGTCTAGCCGAAACAATTAGCATAGACATACAAAGAATAGTTCTTTTAAAATCCATTGGTTTTAAAAAAAAATTGAACCAACTCTTTTCTTTTTGAAATGTACACATAAGCACGATTTAAATAAACTTTGAAATCTAGCATAGCTAGATGACTTGGAATATCTTATTCTCCATCTCCCTTCATTGTCTTACTTGCGACAATACTTAATCTTCTCTAGCACCTTCAATGCTAAGTCTACTAAAAATACTTATTTTCAGTCTAAACATTCCTATACCTTAGTATAGTTCATCAACTTACCACACTTTATGTGTTTAGGAACTTTCCACAACCATATGTGTTTAAGAACTTATCTTTGCAATATGTAATCCAAGAACAAATCAAGGACTATTCATATGCTTAGGGCTCAGAAACATAGCATATAACTATGAGTCACAAACTTTTCATAAGTATGAGTTTCAAGAACCCGCACCTATCTTATCATTTTCTACCTATCAAGTATATACATGAGAAAAGATTCACCTTCTCGTCATATACATCTTGATAGCGTGACCAATTTCAATGATTATCACTATAATAAACTGAGTGGTTGTTACACCAAGCACAAACCTCTGCCCATACAAAGATTCATACACCTCAGCCATCACATGAGTCCTCAATTGAAATCTTACAACTTCTAACTTTCTCTTTACTTAATACGAATTTTTTTTAATTCGTATACTATCCTTTACAACTCAATTTTAGTTCTTCTTCTCGTACTACTTCGTAGTATCATTCATTCATAGCATTAGCTATAAATCATTCATCGTTTAACAGCTTATCTGTTACTATGATTTACTATTGTTGGTCGATTTCGTAATCAATGAATACGCAAGTATACACTACCAACAAGTAATAAAGTGAAAGTAGAGTATCGCTCCCATTTAGGAATTATTTAATAAAAATCACCAAGTACTAATTCTTAACCAAACTAATTTTATTTAAACAATCTCAAATCGTGATTTTTCTAATTAAGAAAACTAAATTAACTAATTAAACTGAATTGCTTTATGACTGAATTCAGATAAATAAAGATTAAGACTATAATATCCCCAATTATGAACTATAAACCAATTATCCAATTATCCCAATTATCATGCCTACTGAATTGTTAATGTGAATTCTTAAATGCCAAAAGTCCTTTTCAAGTGATCAATTTTTCTATTTAATCCAGATTAATCTTGCTATATTCCTATGCAAAATAATTGAATTAAACTCCTTTCAATCCCAATTCCTTATGTGTTACATGCGGTGAACAGATATTTCCATTCAATTCACAAACCTAATTATTCACTGTGCAAATAACTAAGTCACATGATATCATGCCCAGTTCTAACCCTAGAATTCTTCTTTCAATTCCTTCTAGAGTAACAAGGTAATTACTGATCAGATAATTAATCAATAAGCTCAAGACAAGATAAACAATTCACTTTGACATAAAATAATTGGAATAAATCAAATAACTAATTCATAGACATAAAAGGTTCAATTGAAATCTTAATAAAAGAGTTAGTTCATAATTAATGAATTAAAACGAAGAATCCACAACTGAATAGACATTAAAAGATAAAAGTATGATAAGAGAAAAGAATATAATCTGTTGTCAGCAAATCTGATGCTCCCCTCTTGCTCTTGCTCTTGCTCTTGATCTTCAATGGTCTTCAATTTGCTTCAATCTCCAATGGCTAATTAAGAACTAGGGTTAATGTCTAATCCAATGGAGTGTATCTCTAATCCAATCTATGTAATCCCCCTCTATTTTATACCTTACATCATGTATTTATAGGTTACAAGTCCAATTTTTAGCTTAGGAACAAACCCAATCCTATTTAGAGTCAAAAAGGTGTCAAAATTCGCCCAAAAACGCGTCCAGGCCATAACCAAGCCCTTCCCCAGCACCCCAACACTGGGTACGACGCTCAACCACTGCTCCCCCACTCCTCGGCGCTGGGCATAGGCCTATTTTGGGCGCCCCGGTGTTGGTCCCATGTTCTGACATTTTCTACTCCGACGTCCTTTGGGAAATTGCCCATAACTTCTTCGTCCGAACTTTGATTTCGATGATTCAAGATGATTCGGAAAGAGGAGAAGTAGATCTACAACTTTCATTCTTTAAGTGTTCGGAAATAAGGTCCTGAGCAATACTCTAATTGGCTCTGAAATGACTGCAGTGTAAATGGCAAGCCGAAAACGCGCATGTAGCCACCCCAAACGTCGATCCAAGTAACTTTTGTCCCAATTCCTACAAAACAACATAAAACATGCATGAATAGACATAAACACTTAAAAACATCCAAAAGATTAAGTTCAAACGCACTCAATTATGAGTATAAAACCCACTCATCAAATACCCCCAAACTTAAAACTTTGCTTGTCCTCAAGCAAAAACACAAAGGAACTAAAAATAAGCAATGTAAATTAACTACATGAATGCATATGCATGATCTACTTCCTAATATACCTACGAACCCAGTAATAAATCAATATGATATATAGCAACAGGCCTCAAAGATACCAATGATACTCAAATAATTTTTCCGATCAAATCAAAGTCCATAACTTTAACCAGTTAGTCAATCCAAATCTGTCATCACCCATGTTGTGTGTGTGTGCTTGTTAACCATTCTAACCAACCACAATTCAAGATAATCACATAACAAATTTCTTATAATGATAATTTCAGTTCCAATTCAATTACTTTTGTGAACATGACAACTCCAGTTAAAACTAAGCAATTACCAAGTCTAAGAGTAAATACAGGATTTATTTATACTTTTATTCAACCACGAGGGCATTTTTGCTCTTTCTCGTGTGTTTTTTTTCTTCATTTTTTTTATTTTTCTCATGGCTGTGCAATGTCCTATTCCCTTAGGCATTTCAGTGCTACCTTAACGAGCTTTCGACCAATGACTCCCAAACCATTAAGACCTTAGGGCGCTAGGTGTAAAGACAATCCCCTTGGGCTTACTTACTCAAGTAACAAAGGCCACAAAACTAGACAAGCATGCCACGGTGTTTATTCTTTTTCTTTTCTTTTCTTTCTTTCTGGATTTTTTTTTTCTGGATTTTTTTTTCTCTTTTCATCATTCCTTTTTTACTTTTTCTAATATATATATATCCTATAGATTCCCCCAAACTCAAGCTTTTACGTCATTCCAACCTTTATCGCCAGTTCACTAATTTCCTTAAATTTTAACAAAGATTTTCCCTCATAAACAAATTGTGAAACCCTTGAACCAAGTGGATTAAAATAGTTAAACTTTACGTATAACTTAAGCTTACATAAGTTTCGCATAAAGCCTGATTATCATCATGATTAAAATTAGAACTCATCATCAATTATCAACACTGTTCAAGTTAACATTTAATACCAATCTAATCATAGGCCGAGCTAAGACCACACCAACCTATCACACAGATTCATGCAAAAAAATAAAAAAATAAAAAATGCAATTATACTACATGAACACATAGTAATGCAACACATATATGAATATGCAAATAACTACCATGTATTATATGCAACCTAAAAAAAACACAATGCTAACACAAAAAAAATGAACTACTACGCAGATAACTAACTATATGAAATACGACACTAAAGTGCCCCCAAACTTAAACTAGATATTGTCCTCAATGGCTAAAATAGAAAAAATTAAAGTAGAGGACTTCCCTGAAAATATAGCAATCTTCCTCCTTGTCCGCTAAGTTTGGAGAATAGGCTAGGCACATGGAACAAATTGGGCACCACTCTTGAATTTGACTTGGATAACCAGTAAACCATGATAGACACAATTTTATTAAATTCTTAATAAATGCAAATTCAAAACTACTAATATAAAACCTAATAAAAACTAAAAATAAAAATTAAACTTGGGTTGCCTCCCAATAAGCGCTTTTGTTTTATAGTCTCAAATGACTTCTTCAATTCTCTATCCAATTCCCTTTGAAAATTGAGGAATCCTCCATCCATCAAGAGTAATGTCTCTTTTGGGAGGTTCCCATTAGCAAAAACCCTTGAATTAAAGTCACCTAGCATGCTCTTTGTAGATAGGGATCCCCATTAAGAACGTAAGAAACCACTAGGTGTTTTCTCCATTATGTCGATGATCGATTAGGGGCATCAAGCTTAATAAACATAATGGAATCTTCCTCTATCTTCTCCTTTTTATCCCACCATGACTCCAAAACCTGTATTTAGCTCTTACATCACCAAGAGCTTTGCTTGATAACACGATCGGGACGATTGGGCATGGTTTTGCAAAAACCGCCTTGATTCTTGAACTTTGGTGGAGAAGGTACATGGGACACTATCAAAATTGGCTCATCTTCGTTGGTACTCAAAGTTAGATCTTTGCCGATCTCCTTTTGTTGGTATCCAAGTCTTTCCTCTCTTTCAACATCTATATCATTTGGCACATCCGATTGCAGATTTGGTTCGGGCTCATCATCGGGCCTCGTCATCCATGTCATAGAGCCAAGTGTATTGAGGATGGTTGTTCAACGACATGCTATCTCGCCCCAATTGATTTTCCAGATTCTTGATCGACGCCTTGGCTTTGCAAATTCAAATTTCTCTTGATTCATTTTCTTGTCTTGTTCCTCGCTCCTTTTTTGAAGCTTTAAAATTTTTTTCCAAGGCTTCCTCCCAATTTGAATGTTCTTCCTGTTGTAGTGGAGGTGGACACGAGAAATCTGGTGGGTATGTTGGACTTGGAGCATAAAATTGATCTTAATTGTTACTCCTGAAAATCTGGGTGATACCCCAACTCGATGATAGTTGTTGGGATAGACATGATCGCTGGGGTAATCACCACTATACTTGACTTTATTTCGAAATCGATGGACCATTGATGACTCATATGATTTCCAAAGACAATAATCACAAGTAACCACCACACTTTGACGACGCTTGAGCTTCAAAAGCTTCAAACATCCTCGAAAGTGTCTCCATCTCAGTCTTGACAATGCGTAAAGTTTCTCGAGTCTCGTCAATCTCCGCCTCCCTTGGTTGAGTCATGTTCGTGTATGGCCATTAATACATGAAAGTCATCCATGGTACCTAAAAAGAGAAAATATAGGAAGAGAATGAAAAATAAAAATAAAAATGTTTAAATTAAGACTAATTTGATTGAAATTAATATTGGTAAATAATTATTAAATTAAGTCCCCAGTAGCGGTGCCAAAAACTTGTTGGTCGATTTCATAATCAATGAATACGTGCAAGTATACACGGTCAACAAGTAGTAAAGTGAAAGTAGAGTATCGTTCCCACGAGGAATTATTTAATAAAAATCTCCAAGTACTAATTCTTAACCAAACTAATTTTATTTAAACAATCTCAAATCGTGATTTTTCTAATTAAGAAAACTAAATTAACTAATTAAACTGAATTGCTTTATGACTGAATTCAGATAAATAAAGATTAAGACTACAATATCCCCAATTATGAACTATAAACCAATTATCCAATTATCCTAATTATTATGCCTACTGAATTGTTAATAGGAATTCTCAAATGCCAAAAGTCCTTTTCCAAGTGATCAATTACCTTCTATTTAATCCAGATTAATCTTGCTATATTCCTATGCAAAATAATTGAATTAAACTCCTTTTAATCCCAATTCCTTATGTGTTACATGCGGTGAACAAATATTTCCATTCAATTCACAAACCTAATTATTCACTGTGCAAATAACTAAGTCACATGATATCATGCCCAGTTCTAACCCTAGAATTCTTCTTTCAATTCCTTCTAGAGTAACAAGGTAATTACTGATCAGATAATTAATCAATAAGCTCAAGACAAGATAAACAATTCACTTTGACATAAATAATTGGAATAAATCAAATAACTAATTCATATACATAGAAGGTTTAATTGAAATCTTAATAAAAGAGTTATTTCATAATTAATGAATTAAAACCAAGAATCCACAACTGAATAGACATTAAAAGATAAAAGTATGATAAGAGAAAAGAATAGAATCTGTTGTTAGCAAATCTGATGCTCCCCTCTTGCTCTTGCTCTTGCTCTTGATCTTCAATGGTCTTCAATTTGCTTCAATCTCCAATGGCTAATTAAGAACTAGGGTTAATGTCTAATCTAATAGAGTATATCTCTAATATAATCTATGTAATCTCCCTCTATTTTATGGCTTACATCATGTATTTATAGGTTACAAGTCCAATTTTTAGCTTAGGAACAAACCTAATCCTATTTGGAGTCAAAAAGGTGTCAAAATTCGCCCAAAAATGCGTCCAGGACATAACCAAGCCCTTCCCCAAAGACCCTCAAATACTGGGCAAGGCACTCAACCATCGCTTCCCTAGCGCCCATTGCCGCCGGCATAGGCTCATTTTGGGTGCCCCTGCAAGATCGTCCTATGTTCTGACATTTTCTGCTCCGACGTCCTTTGGGAAAATGGTCATAACTTCTTCGTCCGAACTCCGATTTCGATGATTCAAGATGATTTAGAAAGAGGAGAAGTAGATCTACAACTTTCATTCTTTATGTGTTTCGAAATAAGGTCCCGAGAAATAATCAAATTGGATCTGAAGTGACTGCAGTGTAAATGGCAAGCTGAAAACGTGCATCTATCCACCCCAAACGTCGATCCAAGTAACTTTTGTTCCAATTCCTACAAAACAATATAAAACATGCATGAATAGAAATAAACACTTAAAAACATCTAAAAGATTAAGTTCAAACACACTCAATTATGAGTATAAAACTCACTCATCAACTATGATCACGTGGTGATCTTCTTATCCTTCTCTTTATGATTATAGTCTTAGGTACTCTTACCTTAGATTTATAACCTATCAGCTCTGATACCAACTTGTAACGCCCCAAAATCCGGTCTTTCTTCACCCTCGGATTTTGTACGTCATGAGTACATCATTCATCCAACATACATCATTATATAATGAAATATAATAACATATATTCTAAATTCCAAGGTTCTAAAACCTTATAACCTTCCTCATTACAATAATGATAATTACATTATTCTTTACATCTTGCACGAGTGACTTTTATCCGCCACCAAGGATACATACAGTTCATTAAAACTATTCTATAGTTTAATTTCCATCTTTCTATATTACAAGTCTTCACTTGATCTTCTCGCTCATTCACATTCTACATGGCATTTCATCTGGATACCGTCAGCTTGATCTATACGGGATCCTTAAGTTCTTCTAACATCGTTCGCTGAAAATGTTTTTCATTTAAAGCAAGTGTGACCATTCAATTGCCTAGTAAGTTATAGCAGTTGAACAAACATCTTCAAGAGTTTAACATTCCTTTGGAACTTCTATAACCGAAGAAAGGTTATGAAACAGCTTGAATAATAGGAATAGTCTTGATTCCTATCATCTTAAAACATCAGTTACATGTACTTTGAAATACTTTCATTCTCTACTCTCTCTCATGCACATTCTGTCTGGCTAGAATTAATAGCACAGACTTATCAATAACGGTTCATGTATAAACAGTAATATGCTTCATATTGAATAGCTTCAATCACGTAATGTATTCGAGATCATAGAAACACCGAAGTATTCACATTTTGGCATAAGGCCTCATACATTCTACCACCTTGTACAAATATCATACATTTGCACATAGACATAATTTCTCAAGTTCAACATCTGAGAAGTTTAAGAAACTAGAATTCATTTAGAATATGAATGAAGTTAGGAAAATTGCCTTACGCACAGCTACAGCTTACGCTGAACTGCTCATTCCCATTCCTATGTAGCATATAAGAAAAATAACACATACACCAATTAGTCATATATATATTTGAATTATGCATTGATTTACTTAACTTTACTTCTTAAGGTTCGCGTTCATGCAATATAATTTTATGCGACTAACTTTCATTACCGGTTTACGGTTTCATGACATACGGAGATGTCTTACTCAAAACACTAATCATCTTTGATGATTCAAATTCTTATCTTCTTCTTTTAACTTTCTTAGGACTCAGCACACATCGTGTCTCTGCTAGTAGTCCATATGGTACTCTGAGTGGTTTCCCAAAACAACCAACAAACAAGTTCCCGCCTCATCTACTAATCGCTTCCACATGCCGATGAGTTAGATCGGTTGCCAATTTTGTATATACCTTCGCTCTCTGAAGGAATTGTTTAGCCCAGCTCCCATATGTCAACCATCAAAGGTTACGATTGTACCACAACCTAAACTTATCTTAACTTATACGAAATATTAAATATAATGTTCGTTAAGTCAATTTCTTATTCCTTTTGGCTTTCTGACAACTAAATGCCATACCTCAGGATTCATTCTTACTCGACTCACATTCGGCTTTCAATACTCTTATTATCGTTCATTACAGCTTTCTCGATAATTCATATCTTACTTACTACCTTCATCAAAGTCTATGTCATACAACTAGGGTATACTTAGAATGTTCGTCCAACGTGAATACGATTCCCGAGGATCGTTTACGTATTCAACATTTACGCTGCTCTTCTCTTAATCTCTCATTCAACCTTTACTCAAGGTTTTAATCGCTTTCGATCGTTATCCATCCCATGAACCCCATGTTCATTATTCTTTCTTAATGTCGGCTTACATCGCTTGTCAGTATGCTAAGACCGATCGCTCATCGCAATAACGTTGTGTTCACAAAACGTCTATACGCTTTACACTTTTTTCTCATTATCACAACATAACATCGAAATGTTACTTGTTACCTTCATCACTCAATGTCTAAGGAATCACAATCATAGTAATCCCTCACGCTCGCTCATCGTGACTACTATCCCCTTGAGATATCGGTTTACCAGAACCCGTGTTTGCATTCTTTTAGTCTCATTTAATCTTTCCGTTAAACCTTCATTAAATGTTTAAAACACTTGATTAAGTGTTACATTAGTTGAACATTATGTTCTTTATCTTTCCTTACACTTTCCCCAAGAGCTGAACAATTAAAAGATCTTCTCTGGCTTTTTCCCTTCACTCGGGCGCCAAGTGCTACTCACCCTTCTATCTCTCTCACTTACTGCACACATAGCCATAAAGAGACTTGCCTCCCCGGTCTCAAGGCCAGAACGCCGCCTTTACTGTGCATGACCATGTGTCATGCACGCCAAGTCCTTCTTCCCAAAATTTTTTCTAAGTGTTAACTTCATTTTGAGATGCTTACTTTCTGATATCATAACTTCTTCGTTATAACTCGGAATGCGGTCATTCCAAAGCCATTTTCTTCCTTATCTTATGTACTTTGATTACCCACATACAAAAATTCATTCTGAATCCGTTAACCTACCATTCAATTGGCTTAATATTCACTCTTCGTTCTTTTTTAACGTTCTTCGTTCGTTCGTCCGTAATTCGGTCATCCAAACTCGGAATTCATTCATTCTTGAGTCCACGACTCACATTTTATACATTTTCTTACATTCTTATGAAACCCTACACGATCGGGTTCATTTACTAACTTTCAAATTCTCGTTCTTCTTTTACAAAATTTTTGCCATAACTTCGTTATAGCTCAATTTTAATCCGTTCTTCATGAACGTTTCTAACGTTCCTAACCAAGAAAAAAGATACTAACTTATACGCGATGGTTTTAAACTTGTCCATGAACAACAATTACACTACGATGGTTTTAAATTTGTCCATCAACAACATTCTTTGTGTTCTTCGCGTTCTTCGTTCGTTCTTCATTTTAATCGATATTTAGGATTACGATTCTACTTTTTCTTGGAATTTGATCTTATAGAACATCATTCCTTACTTATTTCACCTACTAGTTCATAAGATTCACTCGGATTGCTTAAAATCCTTACGAATCTTATACTTCCTTAAGAAATTTATAAACTAAACTTCTAATTCTTATTTCTTCATTTTCTCATGATTTCAACCATATGAAATCATTACTAATCTCTTTTACTTCTTATTCTCATTAAGTTATGTTTTTGAACATAAAAACTTAAAGAAAATTTAGAAGAAACTAGGGTTCGGACTACCGTTCTTCTTTAATCTCCTTCCGTCGGACAAAGCGTGCACTCGGGCTAGCTTTTCCTCATTCTCTTCCTTCTCTTCCCCCATCCAAAGTCTCTCTCTCTCTCTCTCAAAGTTGGTTGAAATTTTCTAACCAAACAAATGAGTTTTAGGCTTGTTTATATAGAAAACCAAAGCTAAGGGTATTTTAGTCATTTTTCCCCCTTAACCTCCTTACTATTCAAAACTGAGCCACCAAGTTTACTTGGTGGCCAAGTGGTCACCCACCTCCCTACCTAGCTTCCCTTGAAGCTTCAGTGCCTCCGTAATTCTAATTCGTCCGATGATTCGGCGAGATTCTCTAATCCAAATATTTTTGGATATTTCGCCTTTCCTCTACCGATTAACTTTTATGTATTCTTCGAATCTCAAAAAAGCGAAAAACACTTTTCCACGTTAAGCATTTTCCTTCATGTTTTCCCCCTAACGAAGTTAAACGAATGAAAAGTACACAAAGTAGATTTCTTTCGTCATTTTTATTTCGTCTGATTTCTGCCGCTTTTCGAAAAACTCTTATCTACTTTACTTAACTTTTCATGATATACGATCGTCAAATCTTTCGACTTTTAATGTTATTTCGACATACCGAACTCCTGAAAGGCTTAGGTTATTCAAACCCTAACCCTTAGGTTTCGTCGGGTGAATAGTGCATATTTCGTCTTTTTCCCCAGAAATATTTTTGTTCCCGGAAAAATTTTATTTTCATCTTAAAAATTCTTACTCGTTCAGTCTAGCTCGTTGCCAAAATTCTCCCGATTAATAATCATTCTAGGTTATATAACGATTAATGAACACATAACACATAATAGTATTAATAAAAATTCATTTTATTAATAACTAATTTTTTAAATCTTAATTTCTGGACAATCCGGATTTCTGGGTTATCACAGTATCATAGAATCAAATTTATTCCTTCGGCCTAAGAGAAATCAAGCAACATTACAACACTTCATATCAAAACCAATCAATAACTCCTTATCAATCCTCGAATCTTAGATCGTCATCACTGATGTAGTGTGTGTGATCAACATATATGCTAACTGATACTAAATCATATTCAATACATAACCAATCTCTTATCAGGAATCATACAAAGTAAACTCAAAAGTTCCAAAAACAGACGAGTTCCAACTAAAATCAAACATTCGCCAAGATTAGGGGTCCGAATAGGGTACTCATGCTTTCATTTTCATTCACAGGGGGGGGGGATCTTTGCTCTTATTTCCCGTCTTTTCTTCTGTTATTTTTTTAGATAGATGGTTGGTGAGTGCATTTTATGCTCCATCTCACGCCTGTGTTTGTGGGGAGTATGTTTCACATTTCTTCTCAACCCACCACAAAACTCAACTAGATATTCTTTTTTTTTCTTTTTTTTTTCTAAAGCTTATATACCCCACTTTCCCCCCAAACTTAGGTTCTTGCCTAATTCTTTGTCTTCACCGCCTATTCTTGTCATTCTCTTATTTACACTAGCATTATCCTTTAGAAGCTCTTTATGTATCAATTTGAACTATTCAGTCGACATAGGTGTTATTAACGTGCTACCCTTTGTATACCAGTTGCAAACATAAATATTAAATTCATAACTAAAAATTACATCATAGTTCTAATACTGGGTACTATATTTATTTACTTAATCCCAATCTCATCATTGGCCAAAATAAAATGAACTACAACGACTGTTGGACATATGCAAAATAACACAATACTAACTATTTTTTTAATTTTTTTTGTATTTTTTTTATATATGGCAAACATAACATAAAATAATGCAAAAATAAATACAAACTATTTATGATCCTCAGCTACTATGCAACTACATGACTACATGAATGCAAACATGTAATAATCCTAAAACTAAACATGAAATAACAAATGCAAACCTAACTAATGACATTAAACATGCAAACATGAAATGCAACATGAAACTAAATCCCCCAAACTTAAAAACTACAATGTCCTTATTGTATGGATAAAGCAATGAATGTGTGAGGAATTCCCTGTAATCGCCTAAGTCTGGGGTGGTGGTAGGTGTTCTTCTTCATCAAAGTCACTTGGTGGGAACCTTGGCATTGGGATTGGCTGCTGGTATGGGAATTGTGCATTTATATGCAATGATGCGAATGACGTATTCATAGCCTAGAACATATGGTCCTGCCTCGCTGCTAGTCTTCGCATTTCTCTTCGTGCTTCCTTGTTTTATACATCTAGTTTTTGTTGAAAGTTCAGGAATTGAGGGCTAGATATGATATCGGGCTGTGGTGTCGCCTCTGTGACACCCCCAAATCTGGGTACTTAAATTTCCACATGATTTGGTGTTCACTATTCAAACATTATAATTCTATCTACCCATTATAAAAGAAACAATAATAGATAGAAATAAATCCCCCTCCTTAAGGAGTTACATAATCCTAAAAGTACAAATATCCTGGTGTCATACTAACCTTAAATCTTAATCACGAAAACATAAACAATTAATCATTTTACACAACATTAATATAAGTCTAAAATGTAAATACATCATCACATAAAACAACAAGTCTTCATCACTTGTTAATCTTGCCTTGCCTTTCTGCCAAGTAGAGAAGGCTCGCTTGGTTCTTTCGTTCTTAACTGCAATGTTATTATTACGCAAGAGTGAGCACGATTGCCCACAAGTATAATAATGAAATAATAATATAATAACATTCGAGTGAATCAAAGACTTCTGGAATAAAACTCAACTTCTGAATCAAGAATGAATAACAAGAATCAAAAGATTTCTAAGGGTCATAAGACCTTAAACTATGTCCTAGGTTATCAAGGGTTATACTTGAAACCTTTAACAATCATAAGATTATGGAGTCTTCTACTCGTACTTAGGGGGATCAGCCCTTAGTATCATACTATACACAATATCTTTACGCTAATGCATAAGTAATCCCTATACAGGGTTGTTCATCTCAGTTTGACAATAGAGTCCGCACCAAAGGAAGTTTGGTTTGGATAAATCAATAAGAGTTCTGAAATTTTGAACGTTCATCAACTATGGACTAGTCGAATCAAATAAGGTTTTACTAGTCTAATAAGGTTCAATAATAAATGATATTTAAATTGAATAATAATCTCAAGAGGTATACAATAGAACAAGTATTGTATAATAGAAGCATACTTTGAAAAGATAAATAATCTTTAATATAACAATTTGAACTTGATTTAATAATAACGAGAATTTGCTCGAGGTAGTTTATAAACATGAATAATGATAACAAGTAGGGTTAGAAAACTTGTCTCGTGCGTAGATTACACGCTAATTATACACGTTCTTCGATTTAATCCTACATATCATTTCCATTCACAACTTCAGTTAATTACAATGTATCTAGTCATCAGAAGTTCATTCTTTTGTCTAAACTTGGATTATGACTATACTTAGTCAATTTATCACACTTATTGCCACACGATTTACACTTCACGAATAATAAACTAACTATGCATTCAATAATTCAATTCACACGCAATGGTGTTATTGATATGTTAAGAATCTATTTTAACATCTCATTAAACTTCTAACATATTTTTATGTTCATTAGATTAGGTTACTATCACATTCATGGACTTGAACACTTTAAAAATTCACAAAAAATTGCAGAACATGGCCAAAACCTCCAATTAATTTATTTTTACACGAAATTAGACATACCCAAACACTGTAATACATATATGATCACTACTTAACCCCTCTAGCATAATTTTAACATGTTAAAATACATAATTTGCATAATCAAGACATGTAATTTACTGTTCTTGGTGGATTTTGAAAGTTTTGAATACAAAACATGAAAATCAATACTACGGGTTCGTTATTGCACCAAATCCGTTCCTTTGAAGTTTGGTCTCTTCGTTTTAATATACATAATTAATTACAAGTATAAAATTTATGAGATAATATATGATTGATGTATTAATTTTGTGAGTAAGTACCATATGGCCATATTTCTCTACTCTGTAATTTTGTAGCAACAATAAATGACGTATTTTCATGAAACTGATGCTATGGAACCATAATATATAGCACAACACGTTATAAAACATCTTATCACATATATAAACACATAATTATTACTCTTTCCAACTTATAGAGATTTTGTAGTGCCCCCAAATCGCCGCGGATCCGGTTCGCTATTTCTATAACTGTTGCGGAAGATATAAACATAAATTGTTTATACATTAAACATTATACACTATCCCCAAGGTCGAGTAACCATAACTTACACACATTTCATAACTTATCTAACACATGACCTCATTATCATACAAGACTATTACAAAACTAATCGCAAGACATTAACTTTAAGTCGAACTGCTTTTAACTTTCCTCGAATCCGACGATTCACCTTTTAATCGCAATGTTTTGTCATGATATAGCAAGGGTGAGCATGAAAGTTGCCCAACAAGTTTAAATACAATTTAAGGATATATCATGATTGAAAGATTTAGAATAATAGCCGGGGCTATAATTCACAATGTAGTTGTGAATTAGCATGAACAAACTTTTGATCGAACAAGTATTACATATGAACAATATATATATCTGGACCAACTGAAATGAAGGTGATCACCTTTCATACCGATTTATACATACAAGATATATAGAGTACAATTCTACATGGCAATCAGTAATGATTAACCACAAGCATAACTGAATGAAACACTCTTAGTAGAGTTAAGAAAAGTAAACTTGCCTGTTCCGTTGATTACCGATACGAAATATAACTTAGCTTTATCCGAAGACCTTTTGAGCTTTGAATTTTGATTCTTGATCTTTGATTTCTGATCTTGGCTTGCTAATACATGATCTTAGCTTATCATTTCACTATCTTTTACTCCCACCCACGAAATTTAAGAGAGAGAGAGAGAGGTCATGGTTGGTTTGAGAGAAAAGTAAGTCCTTTTCTCACTTTTGATCTATATATAAAATGATAGAATGTGATGGATGGACATGTGATCAATGTTGATTGATTAAAGTGGCTTTTCTAGACCATAAGGCTATCCTAGGGTTGGTACTAGAGTTGTTCACCAACTCCTCTCTTGGCCAAAATTGCAAGTTACCTTACTAAAGTAATAAAAGGCCACAAATGTCATTTGTTTTGTACTTTTAGTGGCTAAATTGTCCAATACTCCAACCCTTAGGGTTTAGGGTTTGAGTCTTTAGGGTTTAGGGTTTAAACCCTTAGAATTTTCACATAACTTTCTAGGATTTCAAATTTAAGTTTTCAAAATAGAAAATTACTATTGCTAAATTATAATTAAGATTTGATAATTATATAACAATTCCCTAATCATAAATTTAAGCTTGCCAATTAGGGTTATTATACCCTAAATAAATTTGCTAACTTAGCAATTAGAATCATAATTGGTCATTAGAGTTTATAATCCACTAATTAGGATTTTACACAGAAAATAATCTTTCAATTTAGAATTTAGGGCTTTCAAATTAATCACTTAGGGTTATCCCTAATTACACTTACAATTAAAATACACAAAACTCTATACTTAACTTCAAGCTTCCCACTTAGGGTTCTAATATCCCGATTTAGGGTTTTAGACAGAATAATTAGGGTTTAATCTTTTTGAAATTAGGGTTTGCTAAATAATTAAGCTTTACCCTTTTAAGCTATAATCTAAATCACTTGAGCATTATAATTATCCGTTATATTCCCAGATTAGGGTTTCAAATATTAGAAATCAAATTAAGACTTTCGAGATATGATATTAGGTTTTCTAATACTCAAATATGGTTTCCAAAGAATTCATTAGGGTTTTCCTAATTAAGTTATAATTAATAACGTTAAACCTTATATATAGCATTGCATTCCCAATCTAGGATTTTTAATATCCAATTAAGGTTTCAGATTCTAATGTAAAACTAGGTTTCTAGAACCGATTTCTAGGTTTTCTTATCGACGTTAGGGTTTTCTAACTGAACGTTGATTTTCTTAATATAATCTTAGGGTTTGTCACAGATATAATTTATCTGGTCAATCCATGACCCTTAACCACATTCTGAACACATACATAACAATTTCATAGAACTTAATCACATAAATCCTTAATCCTGAATAATTTACCTAAATCCTTCACAGAAATTTTGAAATCCTCAAAATTAAATCCTAATAACATCAAACGCATACACTTATTTTCTATCTAGGTCTAATATTTGACCTTAAATCAATCATTTAAGATTTTAATAAATTGTCTAAATTCTCGGGTTGTCACAGATTTTACAGAACATAAAGCCATTTTCTTAAAACTTAAACAACGTAAATAAAAATTGGGTTGGAGAAATTACCCAAAGCGTAGAGTGTAGATTAGTAGGAATGATTCTTTCTCCTTTCTCGGACACTTCTTAAATCAAACAACTCTCAATTTTCTCTCTGAAAATTCTCAATCTCTCTCTGATTATTTTTCTAGACTTAGCAAAGAATGAAAATAAAGAAGACGTATTAATTTTATAAAAGAAACTCGAAATAGAGAGTGGTGGCATTAACCCATCATGGGTTAACTGTTACTAACTTCCCTTAGGGCCTCATTTGGCTGACAATAATAGACTCCAAAATCCTTTAATTTAATGGTTCTCTTATACTATAGTTTAAATCATGTCACACCCTTACACAATAATTCAAATATCTTATTTAATTAATTAAATAAAATATGATAATTTATCATTACTTCACATAGTCACATAATTAATTTTCTCCTTTATTAATTTTGTCAAATTAATAATTTTCTCATTAATTATAAAATAATATTAGGCTTATTAAATATTTCTTTTAATTCAATAAACTCACATAATGTCATACTTTGAATAATAAAATTCCCCACATTAATTTAATAAATATAACACATATAATTAAATTAATCTACCACAACTTCATCAATTAATTATTTAATCTAATAATTAAATCATCGAAAATATTTATTTAATTCAATAAATATTAAAATTAAATTACAAAAATCTCGTTCGTCACAGCCTCTGTTCCTTGCTCTCCCATCGTTGCAGCCTTCTGAAACTCATCATCATCCGAGGTGTCTTCAGCGTCAGCCTCGTCCTCCGAAGCTGAGGGAAATATAAAGCCTACTCCTCTTGGATGTGACTCAGCCTTGGCCCACACCGTATACCGTGCAATCATTCTAGAATCTAGTAGCTGAAGCGGCAGCTAAGTGGGTTCATCATCTGACCATCTAACACCCGCTTGGCGACACATCCTACAAATGAGTAATGGGTGTGGCAAGCCGCTCGAGAAATTTCCTCGTAAGCATCATCGAATTGAAAAACTGATTATATCCCCTATGTCGATGATGAAATCTTGCACAATTGCATATAAGAGTAATGCATTCTCTTTGGTCACATCAGATGTGTGTGTGGATTGAAACAACTTGGCACACAAGAATGCGTACCATATCTTCCCATATCTGCTAAGATCCTAACTGTGAAAAACAGTGCCTCCTTTTTGACCCTTAATCCATGTGGTTCCCGACTTAGTCATTTCTTTCAGAATAGCCTCAGAGTCATGATCGTTGTCACGTAAGTGAACGTATTGGCAATGTCTCGGTACTCTTAACTGGTATTAAGTGTTGATAGCATCGTTGTAAGACCCCAACTTTTATAAATAAAGATAAATTTTCTATAAATATCATTTTTGAATATTATGGAGTAAATTTGATATAATGTTATAGTTGTGGGTAATATTTATAAATTTTGCAAAGTACGCAAGTTGTTATATAATATTCGATTGGTCGGGGAATATTCGTTTTAGCAAGGAATATTCGTACAATGGCACAATCATTGGTGGACCCCACAACAGAATTATTGTCGGATTGAGAAAACGACAAAAATACTTTATGAAAATAACGGCGGAAGTTTTACCGTTAACTGTTGAAACACCCGGTGTTAAAAGTACAGTAATACGTGTAGTTGCATAGTAGCACACGGTATTGATTATTGATGCTTACGTGAGAAGTCATTCAGTTTGCTTATTATTTGGATCCCTATTTACTCATTTTTCAAAATTATCGGAAGAAAGTTATAAAGTATATATATATATATATATATATATATATATATATTTTGACTTTTGTGTGTGTGTGTGTAGGGTGTGTGTGTGTTAGTGGGTTTTGGTGGGGAAATTATTAGCAGGTGGTGGGTTATGTTAATGGGTGGAGGATTGTATAATTGGTATGTGTGTGATTATAATATATATATAATTTGTGAGTGGGTTTATATATGTATATATATATATTTAGACATATCTTTCAAGTTGCAAATAAGTGAGAAGAATTCGGATGAAAGTTGGCAGTTTTGTTTTTTTTTTTCAATATGTATTATTATATATATATTATATTTTATTTAAAAGATTTTGCTTTAAATATGGACCGTCAGATTAAAGTAAATCAATCTCGACCGTTCATGAATTAGTTACTATGCAGTTCGTTCTTCTATAAATAGAAGCTCATTCCTTCATTATTTTCTTACGAATTCATTGAAACTCTAGAGAGATAAACTATAGAGAGAAAGAAGAAAAGTATTCTGCTACTTCCCTACTCTTATATCCAATTTCTTTTACGGTAAGGGATATTATTTGTTGTACTCGTAAGGGGTATTATTTCTTTTGTATTCATGAAGAGAACTTCTGTTATTCCATTCTTTATTATTCTGCTGGAATAACCAGTATACACGGACTACCCTATACTTGGTGACATTCTTCAAATATTCCGTATTTATTATTATTCTGTTGGAATATCATGTATGTGCGTTTACGCCGGACCTAGTTCCGTCTTTATTGTTATTCTGTTGGAATATCCTCGTCACAAGCGCTTACGCGGACCGGTTCCGCTTTTTTATTATTCTCATTGGAACATCCTGCTTGCGCGTAATTTTGCCCTAACTCGATTCCGCATTTATTATTCTGTTGGAATAACCTGTCTATGCAAAGTACCGCATGCATGGTGATTTCTTTTCTTATTCCATTCTTTATTATACTCAGTTGGTTAAAGTTTTGACTTCTATACTCCATGAAATTAGTGGAATATCCTTAATATTTGCGCTTCATCCAGTATCTTTTCATGGAAATATTTTTCTGAGCATTCTTGAATTTTACTCTACAAAGCAGTATCATGTTGACAATTTGGACGTTATTAGTTCCTGAATAAATTAATTCTTGAACTTGTTTTATTGAATTCTTATATCATTGTCATCATCCTCATGTTTATATTTTTTTGAATGTCATTTGTGGCTATGTAGTGCATAGATGGACTTGGTATGATTATGACCAAGGATTATTCAGTCTAATCATGATCGTAATATTATAAATGATGTGGTAAAAGTCTTCATTGGCTTGTAGTGCATTGATGGACCGTTGTTGGCATGATCATGACCATTAATGAATACACGAATGTCCTCGCCCGTAGTGCATGGATAATTTGTGGTCGTGATACTAAAGAATATCCTCGGCAGTGCGAGGGGTGATTCGATGATGTGAATTATTTATTAAGCTAAGTCTCAAATGATAATAAAGGATGAAAAACCTTTTAAATCATAGAAGATAGTAGATTTTATTCTCTACTTGACTCTTCTAATGGATTGCTTGTTCCGTCGCAGCTTAAACTTGATGTTTGTTATATTTTATCGCTTAACATCTTAAGGCTAATGATAATTTATTATGCATTATCTTAGTCATAATATTTCTTACTGGGCTAGTTGAGCTCACCCTTTCTTTCACTGTTCTCTTCAGAAAATGAGAATATAGCTGGGATGAGTCGGGGAACGGAGTAATGGACCAGATGATAGTATTAGTAGTCCTCACTATTCTGTGAGATAGTGTGACAATAAATGTAATAAGGACTCCTTTTGAGTTTGTATACTCTCTAGAAGATAGTATTTGTATTCAAACTCATAGTTCTCTTGTTGTATTATTAAGTTGTATTTAAATTCTGTACCATGTATCTGGCGACTCAAGAAGGGTGATGTATACCTAATTTTGGGGGCGTCACAGTTGGTATCAAAGCTTAAGGATATGATCCCTAGCTAAGATGTGAGAATAGAACTAGGAGGGGAGAGACGGGGAATTCCTTCTCTAGTATGACTTACCTAAGTTTTTTTGGTATTTAATTGGTCGGTCAGAATATAGGGATAATATGTTACATGTCAATTAACCTTTTGTTTTGTAGTAGTATCTGAAAATGACATCCGAGAATGTTGAGAATAGCAAGGGAGCACAGGAGACCGTTGATTCACCACATATAAATAATTAGGATAATGTGCATTAGGAAGGCGACAATCCTCATGTAAACAACAACACTGACCAAATGATGAATGATGGAATGTTCAGAGGCTTTATGCAATTCATGCAACAGCAGGCGAGAGTGGCTCCTATCCAAAATGTAGGTGGAACCACTAGAAACTCTTGAACGGTCACCGCTAAACAGTTCAAGGAGATGGGACCACCGGAGTTTATTGGAGAGCCAAAACCACTTAAGGCGGAAGCATGGATAAAGCAGATCACCAAGATATTTGATGTCTTTGGATGCTCCGAGGAGCAAAAGGTTCCCTTTGCCGCCTTTATGTTGCGAGGAAAGGCAGATTACTGGTGGGAATCGGTAAAGTGTACTCAACCTGCCGCACTGAAAATGTCTTGGGAGAAGTTTCAAGAACTATTCAACGACAAGTACTTTCCCTAAAGTATTCGTCACATGAAGGAGGTGGAGTTCATCAAGTTGGAACAGAATAATATGACCGTGTCGCAGTACGAAGCAAAGTTTGCCTAGTTGTCCCGGTTTGGGTCCCACTTGGTGGATAATGAAGAGAGAATGACACAGATGTTTTTAAGAGGTTTGAAGCCGGAGATACGTCAACGTCTTATTTCTCATAAACTATGTTTGTATTCAGATGTTGTAAATAGGGCTTAGTTAGTGGAGCGCGATAACGAGTCAACGTAACCAAAAGAGAGCAAATTTCTAAAAAATGATAATACCAAAGAAGAGCAACATCATCGGCGGTGACAACAAGCGTGGAGGGAATCAATGGTGCCGAAATGGTAACCACTTCGGTGGTAATCGGGGCCAAAACAATAAGAATGGACATTTCAAGAAGAGGAGATTCAACAATGATGGAAAGACGTCAGCACCGGCACCTCTTGTTAAGGAAGGAGAACGACCACCTATCATATGCTTCAAATGCGAAGGGGAGGGACACATCAGTCCAAACTGTGCGATACCATCCAAATCATGTTATAATTGTGGAAGAGAAGGTCACTTAGCCTTGATTTTATCGCTCACCAAAGACAAGTTCAAATTAGGATGGAGGCACCAAAGGTCCCGTAAAAGTCAAAGCTCAGAAGTGCAAGGGAGAGCATTTGTTGTGACCTTCCGTAAAGCAAGGAACCCAAATGAGGTCATCACGGTAAGCTTATCATAAACTCTAGCTAAGTCTATACTTTATTTGATACCGGTTCTACCCATTCTTTTATTTCTCCTACTTGCGCCAACGATTAAATTTGACTCCGGAGAAATTAGACTTTGACTTATCTTTGGAAACTCCATTGGGAGAAACCTTCATTACATCCACTGTTTATAAGTCTTGTTTGGTTCAAATCGGTACCCTCATATTACTTGTTGTTCTTATTTCATTGAAAATACTTGCATTTGACGTGATTCTAGGGATTGATTGGTTAACTACTCATTATGCAAAAATTGATTGGTTTTGTAAGGATGTTAGCTTCCATACTCCTAATCAACCAATTATGCGAATTGAAGCGACCAAACCATTAAAATCAATCACGGTCATCTCAAGCCATAAAGCTATTCGTTTATTGAAAAATGGATGTCAAGCTTTCTTAGCTCATGTCACGGATCTAAACAAAAATACGTCAGTTTTGAATGATATTTCTATTGTTAATAAATTCCCTGACGTATTCCCTGAAGAACTTCCTGGCCTACCTCCAGAGTGTGAAATTGAATTTTGTATCAACCTTGAACCCGGTACAAGACCCATTTCCAAAGCCCCATATCGAATGGTTCCTATTGAACTTCAGGAGTTAAAGACCCAACTGCAGGAATTGTTAGACATTGGCTTTATTCGTCCTAGTACTTCTCCTTGGGGTGCTCCTGTTCTATTCGTGAAGAAGAAAGATGGGAGTATGCGACTTTGTATTGATTATCTGGAGTTGAATCATGTCACCATCAAAAATAAGTACCCATTGCCACGTATTGATGACCTATTTGACCAGTTGCAAGGAGCCAAATTCTTTTCAAAGATTGATCTTCGTTCCGGATATCACCAATTGAAGATTACAACAGATGACATTCCAAAGACGGCTTTCAGAACTCGGTACGGGCATTATGAATTCCTAGTCATGTCCTTTGGATTGACTAATGCTCTTACTGCCTTCATGGATATGATGAACCGAGTATTTAAGGAATATTTGGATCACTTCGTGGTCGTCTTTATTGATGACATCCTTATTTATTCCAAAAGCCGTGAAGATCATGAGCAACACTTGAGGCTGACACTCCAAAAGCTTTGTGAATACAAGCTTTATGCCAAGTTGAAGAAATGTGAGTTCGCTTGAGGAAGTAGCATTCCTTGGGCACGTAGTATCAAGTCATGGAATATCTATTGACCTTAAGAAAGATTGAAGCAATTCAAAGTCGGGAGCAACTTAAATCGCTGACCAAGCACGTAGCTTTCTCGGCTTAAATTCAAGTTATTATCTGAGATTCGTGGAAGGATTTTCTCGAATAGCTACTCAATTAACTCAGTTGACTCGAAAATATACAAAGTTCGGTTGGAGCGAAGAATGTGAGAAGAGTTTTCAAGAACTCAAGAGGAGGCTCATTTCAGCACCTGTTCTGACAATACCATCTGGAACGGAGGGATTTGTCATCTACAGTAATGATTCGGGCAAAGGGTTGGGATGTGTTCTCATGCAACATGGGAGAGTCATAGCCTATGCCTCAAGACAACTCAAAGAATATGAGAGGAATTATCCTAATCATGACCTAGAGTTAGCAGCTGTTGTCTTCGCACTTAAAATTTGGAGGCATTACTTGTATGGGGAGAAGGTGGAGATCTTTACGGATCATAAAAGTCTCAAATATTTCTTCACTCAAAAGGAACTCAATATGCAACAATGACGTTGGCTTGAACTGTTGAAAGATTATGATCATACCATCCAATACCATCCTGGAAAAGCGAACGTGGTAGGCGACGCATCGAGTGTAAGATCATATGCAAGCACGAAAAGGCGATATTGTCAACACAAAGGCCCACTTTGTGTGACTTGCAAAGGATGGAGATAGAGTTAAAGACTCCAGGGACCCATGTGATGATGGAGAATATACGAGTAGAACCGACTTTAATTGATAAAGTTAAGGCTACTCAAGCTATAGACTTGGAGCTGATGCGTATGAGGAAGAAAGTACAAGAAGGTGCTATGCCGAAAGCAAGAATCGATGAAGAAGGAATACTTCGAGTCAACTCCAGACTTTGTGTTCCTAACGACCCTGATTTAAAGTATAAAATCATGTTGGAGGCGCACAACACACCGTTTACAATCCATCCTAGGAGTATCAAAATGTATCATGATATTTGTCATACATTTTGGTAGAGCAATATGAAGAGAGAGATAGCGTTGTTTATCTCAAGGTGTCTAACTTTTCAACGAGTTAAAGCGGAGCCTCAAGTACCAAAAGGACCATTGCAACCACTTGAAATTCTAGAATGGAAGTGGGAGCACATTACCATGGATTTCAAGTACTTTGGCCTTCCTAAGGTTTCTCAAGGTATAGATGCGATTTGGGTCATTGTTGATAGATTGACCAAGTGTGCTCATTTCTTACCGATACGAGAAACTTATACACTTGAACGTCTTGCTCGTATGTATATAAATGAGATTGTAAGACTGCATGGTATGCCAGTATCCATAGTTTCTAATCGAGACCCAAGATTCACTTCACGATTTTGGGTTAGTTTGTAGAAAGCTATGGGCACAGATTTATTTATTTAGCTCGGCATATCATCCTCGCATGCGGCGGGCAACAGAGAGGACTATTCAAACTCTTGAAGATTTATTAAGACTCTGTGTCCTTGACTTCAAGGGAAGTTGATAAGTTCTTACCATTGGTGGAGTTTTCCTACAACAACAGCTTATCAAGCAAGTATTGGCATGGCTCCATTTGAGGCGCTTGTATGGAAGAAAGTGTCGCTCTCAAAGATAGCCGGGATGAGGTGGGAGAAGCAACGTTGTTGGGACCGAGTTTGTACGTATTTAATACGAAAAAGATTCAAACGATCCGTAGAATTATAAAAACCTCACAAGATCGACAAAAAAGGTATGCCGATCTTCATCGAAAGGACGTGGAATTCGATATAGGAGATCATGTGTTGTTACGTGTTCAATGAATGGAAAGGAGTTACGAGATTTGGAAAGAGAGGAAAGCTCAATCCTCGATTCATCTACCCATTTTTAATCCTCGATCGAGTAGGAACCGTGGCCTATAGACTCGCTTTCCGCTTAAGTATGTCTCGTGTTCATAACGCTTTTCACATATCCATGTTACGTAAATATGTAAAAGACCTGAACCACATTATTGAGTTAGAACCGGACGAAATAGCGGAAGATTTGACGTATGAAGAGGTTCCTGTTCAAATCTTGGATAAAAAGGAACATATTCTACGCTCCAAGGTTATACCTCAAGTCAAAGTTTTGTGGAGAAACCACGATGTTGAGGAAATGACTTGGGAGTTAGAATCTGAAATGAAATCAAGGTATCCTTACCTCTTCGACATACCAGGTACGTACCCTAATTTTGAGGGCGAAATTTCATAAGAAGGGGAGGTTGTAAGACCCTAACTTTTATAAATAAAGATGAATTTTCTATAAATATCATTTTTGAATATTATGGAGTAAATTTGATATAATGTTATAGTTGTGGGTAATATTTATAAATTTTGTAAAGTACGCAAATTGTTATATAAAATTCGATTGGTCGGGGAATATTCATTTTAGCAGGGAATATTCGTACAATGGCACAATCATTGGTGGACCCCACAACGGAATTATTGTCGGATTGAGAAAACGACAAAAATACTTTATGAAAATAACGGCGGAAGTTTTATCGTTAACTGTTAAAACACCCGGTGTTAAAAGTACAGTAATACGCGTAGTTGCATAGTAGCACACGATATTGATTATTGATGCTTACGTGAGAAGTCACTCAGTTTGCTTATTATTTGGATCCCTATTTACTCATTTTTTAAAATTATCTGAAGAAAGTTATAAAGTATATATATATATATATATATATATATATATATATATTTTTGACTTTTTTTTTGTGTGTGTGTGTAGGGGTGTGTGTGTGTGTTAGAGGGTTTTGTGGGGAATTATTAGCGGTGGGTGGGTTGTGTTAGTGGGTGGAGGATTGTATAATTGGTATGTGTGTGATTATAATATATATATATATATATATATATATATATATATATATATATATATATATAATTTGTGAGTGGGTTTATGTATGTATATATATATTTAGACATATCTTGCAAGTTGCAAATAAGTGAGAAGAATTCGATGAAAGTTGGCGCTTTTTTTTTTTCAACATGTATTATATATATATATATTATATATTATTTAAAAGATTTTTCTTTAAATATGGACCGTCAGATTAAAGTAAATCAATCTCGACCGTTCATGAATTAGTTACTATACAGTTCGTTCTTCTATAAATAGAAGCTCATTCCTTCATTATTTTCTTACGAATTCATTGAAACTCTAGAGAGATAAACTATAGAGAGAAAGAAGAAAAGTATTCTGCTACTTCCCTACTATTATATCCACTTTCTTTTACGGTAAGGGATATTATTTGTTGTACTCGTAAGGGGTATTATTTCTTTTGTATTCATGAAGAGAACTTACATTATTCCATTATTTATTATTCTCATTAAAATAACCAAAGATAATGCGACTACCCTATACTTGGTGACATTCTTCTAATATTCCTTCTTTATTATTATTCTGCTGGAATATCCTGCGTAAGCGCTTATGCCGGACCTGGTTCCATCTTTTATTATTATTCTGTTGAATATCATGTTCATGCGTTACGCCGGACCGGGTTCCGCTCTTTATTATTACTCGTTGGAACATCCTCGCTTAATTGCCAATTTCGCTTGACCGTTCCGCATTTATTATTCTCGTTGAATAACTCGTTCATGCTAAGTACCACATACATGGTGATTTCTTTTGTTATTTCATTCTTTATTATACTCAGTTGGTTAAAGTTTTGACTTCTATACTCCATGAAATTAGTGGAATATCCTTAATATTTGCGCTTCATCCAGTATCTTTACATGGAAATATTTTTCTGAGCATTCTTGAATTTTACTCTACGAAGCAGTATCATGTTGACAATTTGGATGTTATTAGTTATTGAATAAATTAATTCTTGAACTTGTTTTATTGAATTCTTATATCATTGTCATCATCCTCATGTTTATATTATGTTGAAAGTCATATGTGGCCTGTAGTGCATAGATGGACTTGGTATGATTATGACCAAGGATTATTCGGTGTAATCATGACCGTAATGTTACAAATGATGTGGTAAAAGTTATCATTGGCCCGTAGTGCATTGATGGACAGTTGTTGGCATGATCATGGCCATTAATGAATACACGAATGTCCTTAGCCCGTAGTGCATGGATAATTTGTGGTCGTGATACTAAAGAATATCCTTGGCCGTAGTGCAGGGGTGATTCGATGATTTGAATTATTTATTGTCGAGTCTCAAATGATAACAAGTGATGAAAAACCTTTTAAATCATAGAAGATAGTAGATTTTATTCTCTACTTGACTCTTCTAATGGATTGCTTGTTCCGCTGTAGTTAAACTTGATGTTTGCTATATTTTATCGGTTTAACACTGTTGAAGGCTAATGATAATTTATTCTGCATTATCTTAGTCATAATATTTCTTACAAGGCTAGTTGAGCTCACCCATTCTTTCACTGTTCTCTTCAGGAAATGAGAATATAGCTGCGATAACAAGGATATTATTTGTTGTACTCGTAAGGGGTATTATTTCTTTTGTATTCATGAAGAGAACTTCTGTTATTCCATTATTTATTATTCTGCTGAAATAACCAGTATACGCGGACTACCCTATACTTGGTGACATTCTTCTAATATTCCTTCTTTATTATTATTCTGTTGGAATATCCTCGCTCATGCGCTTACGCCCTTACCTAGTTCCGCTCTTTATTGTTATTCGTTGGAATATCCTCGTCTCATGCGCTTACGCCTTTAACTCGGTTCCGCCTTTTTATTATTCTCATTGGAACATCTTGCTTGGTCTGTAATTTTGCCTCGACTTTGATTCCGCTACTTATTATTCTCGCTGGAATAACCTGTCTATGCAAAGTACCGCATGCATGGTGATTTCTTTTCTTATTCCATTCTTTATTATACTCAGTTGGTTAAAGTTTTGACTTCTATACTCCATGAAATTAGTGGAATATCCTTAATATTTGCGCTTCATCCAGTATCTTTTCATGGAAATATTTTTCTGAGCATTCTTGAATTTTACTCTACAAAGCAGTATCATGTTGACAATTTGGACGTTATTAGTTCCTGAATAAATTAATTGTTGAACTTGTTTTATTGAATTCTTATATCATTGTCATCATCCTCATGTTTATATTTTTTTGAATGTCATTTGTGGCTATGTAGTGCATAGATGGACTTGGTATGATTATGACCAAGGATTATTCAGTCTAATCATGATCGTAATATTATAAATGATGTGGTAAAAGTCTTCATTGGCTTGTAGTGCATTGATGGACCGTTGTTGGCATGATCATGACCATTAATGAATACACGAATGTCCTTGGCCCGTAGTGCATGGATAATTTGTGGTCGTGATACTAAAGAATATCCTTGGCCGTAGTGCAGGGGTGATTCGATGATGTGAATTATTTATTAAGCTAAGTCTCAGCGATAACAGTGATGAAAAACCTTTTAAATCATAGAAGATAGTAGATTTTATTCTCTACTTGACTCTTCTAATGGATTGCTTGTTCCGCTGCAGTTAAACTTGATGTTTGTTATATTTTATCAGTTTAACACTGTTTAAGGCTAATGATAATTTATTATGCATTATCTTAGTCATAATATTTCTTCTTATCGGGCTAGTTGAGCTCACCCTTTCTTTCACCGTTTTCTTGTAAAATGAGAATATAGGATGAGTCCGGGAACGGAGTGATGGACCAGATGATAGTATTAGTAGTTCTCACTATTCTGTGAGATATTGTGACAATAAATGTAATGAGGACTCCTTTTGAGTTTGTATACCGCCTGTAAGATGATTTGTATTCAAACTCACAGCCTCTTTGTTGTATTATTAAGTTGTATTTGAATTACGTACCATGTATCTCAAGCGACTCAAGATGGGTGATGTATACCTAATTTTGGGGCGCCACACGATGGACTTGAAAGGCACTAGCCTCCCCCGCACAAAAGCATTGAAAGGGGCCTTATCTTCGGCGTCAGTGTAAAGTCTTTGACCACACTCACAACTACGGCCTCAGGCTCTTCCGTGAACTTATTCCAACCCTTCTGATATATTTGTTGCATCATTTGATCGTCGACATGGTCTGATGCCAACCCCCGCTTCGGACTAAGTGCTTTTGTCACCATATAGTCGTAACGGTCGGCAGCGGCGTCACTTTTGAATTTTTGCCGATCAAAGGTCTGTTTTGGTTGTGCAGACCCTGAACTTTCTCCCCTTTGTCATTTTTGATGTGCGTTTAGATGCCATTGAATTGAAAATTAGGAAGCTTTAACAACAATATTCCCCCCAAACTTCACTTACACAATTTGTCGAACATTTGGTGTGCACACTATTTTATCCCCCCAAACTTGATGATTTTGTGGCAACTATGGTGATAGAAGATGAAGAATTTGAAGATAAGTAACTCACTCTCACGTGCAATATAACTCCCCTCAAGAAAAACTCTAACTCGTAGCTTTTGGAATTGGAGTTGAATGTATGTGGTTAAATTGGGTTGAGAAGGAATGAATTTATATAGATGGTGTGATGGAGAAACGTATGGGGTAGAGTAATGGATTGAAATAATGGGCAACTATGTTAATGTAGTAGAGTGATGGAGATGTAGTTGCCAAAATGTGGGTGGAGAGTGGGTTGAAGGTGTATGGGAGTGGGGTTTCAATTGGGGAAGAAGTTGAAGTAATGGACACTGATGTAACTGCCGAATCAAACTGGTTTATATTTGGACTCATTTCCCGGGGTGTTAAGATGTAGGGGCATTTAAACGGGGTAGGTTCTATTAACTGGGTTTAATGCCCTGTTTTGTTTTATTCCTTCCATCTAATTCCACTTCATGATATTGTCAAGTACCTGAAATACCAGTAACCATCATTGTGAGTAACTTTTGAGCATTGTAAGGATGGTGAAGAGATTATCAAGAACGATACATCTTAATAACTACTTAATGATCTTATTGTATCCTAATTAGGCTAAACAATAATCTAACTGTCATGACTAAAAATACTAAGAATTAAAAATAACATTGGGTTGCCTCCTAATTAGCGCTTGATTTTAAGTCGTTCAACCCGACTACTCCCTGTTTATGGTGCGTCGGCCAGTGCGATTGCGATGACATCCTAATTGGACTTGCCACCCCAATAATGCTTCAACCATTGACCGTTGACCTTGAAAGTCTCCAATGGGTTTCTACTCTAGAGTTCAACGGCGCCATGTGAGAAAACTCTTTTGATGGTGAATGGACCCGACCACCTTGATTTTATCTTGCCTGGGAACAACCTCAACCGTGAGTTGAACAATAGGACTGATTGCCCCAGCTCGAACGTTCTTTGTATTATTTTCTTGTCGTACAATTTCTTGACTTTTTTCTTTGTATAACTTAGAGTTCTCATAAGCTTGAAGTCAGAATTCATCGAGTTCATTTAACTGAAGTAGCCTCTTTTCACCCGCAGCTACTTGATCGAAATTAAGTTTCTGAATTGCCTAGTAGGCCTTATGTTGTAACTCGACAGGTAGGTGACAAGCTTTCCCGTATAATAATTGATATGGTGACATCCAAATTGGTGTCTTGTAAGCCGTTCTATAGGCCCATAGTGCATCATCCAATCTGAGAGACCAGTCTTTTCGATTCGAGTTCACTACCTTCTCCAAAATTCTCTTTACCTCCCTGTTCAAAACCTCAGCTTGCCCTCTTGTTTTGGGATGATATGTTGTAGCTACCTTATGGTTGACCCCATATTTTGCCAAAAGGGCTGTGAATGATTTATTGCAGAAGTGACTTCCCTCGTCACTTATTATAGCTCTAGGCGTGCCAAATCTTGTAAAAATATTCTTTTACAAGAACTTAAGAACCACTTTGGCATCATTAGTGGGGGTGCCACGGCTTCAACCCATTTTGATACATAGTAAACCGCAAGCAAGATATACTGATTACTAAATGATGATGGAAATGGCCCCATAAAATCAATGCCCCAAACGTCAAAAATTTCAACTTCCAAGATTGTTTGTAGTGGCATCTCATTCCTTTTCGATATGTTGCCCACCCTTTGACATCTATCACAAATTTTAACAAACTGGTGGGCGTCCTTAAATAATGTAGGCTAATAAAACCTGGCTTAAAGCATTTTTGCCGATGTTCTCTCACTACCATAATGTCCCCCATACGCAGATGAGTGACATTCATGCAATATGTTCTTCACTTCACTGTAGGGCACACACCTTCTAATCATCTTGTCGGCGCACTGTTTGAATAGGTATGGCTCATCCTACATGTACCACTTGACGTCATGAAGGAATTTCTTTTTCTACGGTCGTGTAAGATCAGGGGGGAGGATGTTGCTCACTAGATAATTAGTGAAGTCCGCGTACCATGGAAATTTCGTATTGATCCCAAACAGCTGCTCATCCGGAAATGACTCATTAATTACACATATGCCCTCTTCCTTTTTATCTTGATTTTCCAGCCTTGATAAATGGTCTGCAACTTGATTCTCCGTCCCCTTTCTATCTTTTATTTCTAAATCAAATTCTTGGAGAAGGAGAATCCATCTGATAAGGTGTGGCTTAGCATATTTTTTTGAAATTAAGTACCGAATAGCCGAGTGATCTGTATGAACTACTACCTTTGTCCTGAATGTATATACCACTACAAGTAATTCCTTTTCTGTAATTGTGTAATTTATTTTGGTCTCCGTAAGTGTTTTACTTGCATAGTATATGGCATGGAATACCTTCTCTCGGTATTGACCCAAGACAACCCCAACCACATAGTTGATTGCATCACACATTAACTCGAAGGGCATATTCCAATCTGGTGCGACGATTACTGGAGCTGTAGTCAATTTCTTCTTCAATAGCTCGAATGCCAACTTACAATCCTCATCAAACTTAAAAAGTGAATTCGTCTCTAAAATACTACACAATGGTTTTGCAATTTTAGAGAAGTCTTTTATAAATCTCCTGTAGAACCCAGCATGTCCCGAAAAGCTCCGAATTCCCTTAACTGATCTTGGTGGAGGAAGTTTTTCAATCATTTCCAGCTTTTCTTTATCAACCTCTAATCCTTTAGCCGAGACCTTGTGCCCCAAAATTATTCATTCTTCAACTATGAAATGGCACTTTTCCCAGTTAAGTACCAAATTCGTGTATGTGCATCTCTGTAAAACCATTACCAAATTCTCTAGACAAGCATCAAAATCATCCCTATAGACAGAAACGTCATCCATGAAGACTTCAATATTTTTCTCCACCATGTCCGAGAAGATTGCCATCATACACCTTTGGAACGTGATGAGTGGGATTTATACTCGCGAATCGGATGACATAAATAGTTGTCTGTTCTCATAGATTTTATATTGTTTTATATGATTATAGTTTTATTGTGCTTAAGCGATGCAATGTAGGGCTTATTAGGTCTTTACCATGCATTCAGGGGCAAAATGGGCATTTTATATATAGCCGCGCCGCACCGCGGCGTCAAAGCCTAGTCTATTGGTCGCGCCACCTCCTGGTCCAGCCTAACGTCACCATCGCACCACAGCGCCACTCACCCTATATGAACTCGCGCTGCAGCGCAAGCTCTGGTATCTTTCATGCACACATGGCTCCACAGCGCCACCCTTAAGTCTATTTTCTGCGCCGCAGCGCGACTTCCGGTGCCTAGGCAGAGTCGCATTGATTTTGACCTAGCTTGAAGGAGAGACGCATATATATCAGAAGCAGCCTCTGTAAACCATATGGGGGATATCATATAGCATATATCAGACATCCTATATCATATAGTTAGATAGTTTTAGCTTAGGATAGTTTTTCTCTGTATTTTCTCTTCATTTCTCTTAGTTGATGTCTGTAAATATAGATTAGGTAGATTAGGCAGAAGTCTGGCTTTTCTTTGGAGCATCAAGAGCAGTGAGCTACACGGACTGGAGAGCTTGATTTGAGCGGAAAGCTTGGAGATTGAAGGGCTTTGACAGAGTTTCCTCTTTTCTATTTATTTCCTCTAATTTTGTAATCAATTAATGTTGTCTTTATTGCTACTTGTATTTTGTTCAATAGCTATGAACTAAATATTTGCTCTAAGGTTATAATGGAACCCTTTGTTATTTAAATTGACTGTCTTACTTCTTTGGTTCGCACCATATGATTTAGTTTAATATATTTATGCTTGATGATTCTCGTTAAGACATTAGTGATGATTTTGGTAATCTACATGATATCGATGGAAGAATTGTAGATTTACACCTAAATCTATTGGCATGTGATTGTGGGTTTCGACTGCATAAGTTGTGCGTAGAATAGAAATATATATGTGCGCCACGTGCAACATATTAGAGAACTTATGCTTAAATCCTTGTTGTGATTAATTCGCATAGATATGTGTAGGATTGTATCTAGCTTGGACGTTCTTTTCTGTTCTATTACCTTTTGGGTGAATCTAGAGAGGATATGTTTGTGCATACCTCGACAGAGGTTCATAAGCACATGTGTGTTCTCGGTCGACAAATTGTCGTGACCATTAAGACCAAAGAGAGAAGAGCAACCAGTTTGATGAAGCATAGCACGCCAGGTGTTCGACAGAATGCCTGAGTGGGGTGAAGTTGTGACCTTAGCTTGTATTTCCTTCGTTTACCATTCGTTATCCATTTACTTGCTTTGTTAATTAGTTAAAATTAGATTTATCACACTTCCATTTATCATTGCTCAATAAGACTTTAGCGATACACAGTCGGTACTTGGTAAATATTAGTCATAGTTCCTCGTGGGTACGACATTCTACTTATCACTGTATTACTTCTTAGACCGCGTATACTTGCGCGTGTTTAGTGATCGGTTTTTCGACCAACAAGTTTTTGGCACCGTTGCTGGAGAACTATTATTCTAATATTTTTCAATATTGATTTCCATCAATTTAGTCTTACTTTGAACGATATATATATATATATATATATATATATATATATTTCTTTTATTTGTTTTATCTTCCTTTCTTTTTGTTTCAAAGTTTACAGATTATGGACGATCAATGTTATAATTGGCCGTATAAGGGGACGACGTAACCAAGCTCAGAAGAAGGACTCGACCAATTGCAAGTTCAAATTGCAAATGCCTTGAGGTTTTCTAACAATCTGAAGTGTCAGTCCACTCAGAATGCCTATTGTCAGGAACGAGCTGACCTTAAACCGAGTTCCTATCATCCAAACTGCCAGGGTTATCCAAACTATTGGGACTACAGTCAAGAGAAATATCATGATCTGAATCATGCCTATCAGTTTGAATATCAGTCTCCGCTGTAATATGAGTTGACGTCTCAACCCAATGACAACTTCCCTGAGTACTCAACACAAGAAGAAGAGAACATGCTTGAAGAGCTTCTCACCAACTTTATTGAGAGAAATGAGGTTTGGACGACAAGCCAAGAAGCCGCATTGCAGAGTCTCGAAAGTCAATTGGGGCAATTCGTCAATGCCATCGCAAATCCACCGCAAGATAATCTATCGGTCATAATTGATCTCGACGATGAAAAAGTAGAACAATTCATAGTGGATACGCAAGGAGAAGGTGATGAGTCTCACCAAGTTGTTGAGGGCAATGTCAAGGTGCAGACCAACCAACCTATGGAGGTTGATCTAGAAGAAGAGAGGATTAACAGTGGTTGTATAGTCAAGACTGATCAATAACCGTAAAACCACGCCACGACTATATAAAACCTCGGAGGGCATGGCTTAGCAAGACAAAGAACGCTTTCAACTTGATGAACAAGGCGAATTAGTGGATAATTGCAGTGGTCAAAGATTCTTCATGCCGATGGGTGAAGAAAACGAGGGTGATCCACCATCCATGTCGGCCAAATATCCAAAGGAATTGACGAATAGGCGGCATGAAATGATCATTTACGCTTATGAGCCGGATTGAGCGGCATCAGTATAGTCAAGCTAACGACTTTAAAACAAGCGCTTGGTGGGGAGGTACCCCCATCTCAGTATCAATTTTCCCTATTTTTCTTTACTTATGTCTAGTTTATACATTTTGCTTATTGTCTTTACTTTGTGAACATTGCTGCCAATAATAGTTTAATTATAATCTCAGTTAATGCATGTTTTTGTGGTTTTAGTATGCAAACAACATGTTTTCGGTTAGTGTTATTATTAGTAGTATAGTTAAGTTGTGTAATATATATCAGCTAATACATTGTTTTTGTGTAGAAAACACAGAAAAGGGTCCCTGCGACACCAACAAGTGTACGCCAAGTAATGAAGGATGTGTCAGCCACACACGACAAATGAGAATTCATTTTTAAAACACAGCTTTACCGTAAATCAAACTATTACGTCCCATCTCTCTCGGCAGTTTTAGAACCCTAAGAACCTTATAACCAAAGAAAACAAAAGGGTGCCTCTCCTTCACCAAAATTTTTGGAGACATTGCTCCCAATAACCAAATATCTCCAGGTTCCAAGTTCACCAACACACGGATTTCGGTTCCACTCAATCACGTATCTACGGCTCCATAGGACTGTTGTGACGTCCCCAAAATAGGTATACATCACCCATTCTGAGTGGCCAAATACATGGTACAGAAACAAATACAACTTCAGTAATCCTATTGTCGTGCAAAATACGACAACACATATACTGTGAGTTTGAATACAAATATTGTCTAATAGACAATATACAAACTCAAAAGGAGTCATCATTACAATTATTCATACACTATTTTACAAAATAGTGAGGACTACTAAAACAACTATCTTGAATCATCACTCCATACCTCGGCTAGTTCCTACTAAATTCTCTCATCCTGAGAAGAACAATGGAACAAAAAGGAAAAGGGTGAGCTCAACTAGCCCAGTAAAGAATATTATGACTAAGATAATATACAAAAAATTATCATTAGTCTTCAATAGGGAAAAATCTGATAACATATAATAGACAACAAGTTTTAGATCAACAACTGCAACGGAAACAACAATCCATTAGAAGAGTCAAGTAGAGAAAGAATTCTACTATCTTCTAAGATTTAAAAGTCCATCATCCATATTTTTATCCCTGTAACATCAATCAATATACATCTTGAATCAAATATTCATCTTTGCACTACAGGCCAAAGATATTCATTTGTATCACCAGTTGGTCATATTTCATCTCAACACATGTTCATCTTTGCACTACGGGCCAAAGATATTCATTAGGTAATCATTCATCTTTGCACTACAGGCCAAAGATATTCATTAGGTAATCATTCATCTTTACACAATAGGCCAAAGATATTCTGTAATATCATTATTTAGGACTGAGGATGATGAAAAATATCTTAAAGAAAACGAATCTAGTGAGATAAAAGATCAAAGATTAGGGATTCATACTTTAGTTTATCCAAGTTCAAAAATACTCCATAATAACCAATTGTGAAGCAGAATTCAAAAATAAAGATTAAAACATGGATACAATCAAAGATAGTAACCATAATAGACATCTTAGACAAAAAGAAGAAAATTTTATTTTTCGGTGAATAGTGTTGTATTCGTGAATAGTACCGTATACGTGAATAGTGTCGTATACGTGAATAGTAATCTCAACACAAAAAGGTAGGAAATTCCACAATAAAATCTATACCAATATTTCGGTATAATGATATTGAAAGAATAACATCATTAGAAAGAAAATAACATCCCTTACCTCAAAATATCGCAAGATTGATCGGAATATCAGTATAAGGCTGAAGGAAACTTACACTGATGAATAACAACTCACAAAGTATCTAAATACTCACAAAATACGCTCGATAATATAGAGAGAAAAAGAGAGAATACTTGTTTCTGGTGTGATTTTCAATTCTAACTAAGCACCTTATTAATAGGAAAATGCTTAGAACGTCATAGCATACTAACCTGCTACCTAAGGGCTTTACCTGCTACTATTCAAGCCTACCACTTTTGAGAAAATATTCCAGCACATTTCATTTCTCACCAACCAAAAGTGGGGCCGACCATATTTTTAATAAAAAAATTTGATTTTCCGAAACTTCAACAATTCATAATAAATATCCCTTTTATCAGAAAAATTCGAATCTTATGTGTTTTCCATAGGAAATTTAACTCTGTACAACTTTGTAAGTTTAAGTTTTTTTTTCAAATTCCAAACGAAAAATGACCGAAATCCACATACGGACGATTTTCAAAACCTCCATTCTGACAAAATGCTGATAAAACACCTCAACATTAATTCCTTCATTTATAACCACATAAAATAAATATTTCCTTATCATATAAATCAATAACTAATTATTCACAAATAATATTACAGAATCACAATTATGACAACCAGATCGTTCCCAGGAAAGAGGGGGCTTTCCGATAAGGATTTCTCCTTATTGTCGCGCAATTAGGTGACCAAGCCCCTTTCCTAGACAGAACTTCCTTAAACATTACCAATAATATTATCTAATAATATTATTCAAATAATATGAATTATTGATCTGATAATGGAGATATCGCAAAGGACAATTATTGAAACAACAATAATATAAAATATCAACGCAAAGAATTATTGAACCAATAAAATAAAATATTGAATAGTAATTACTGTAACAATTATTGAGTAATGACTTCTTATATAAGAATCAATAATTTCAAAACTATCAGACAATACCGTGTGCTATCTTTAACCAATATTATCAGTATTTTAACCAATTTAGTATTCCAACAGTGTTAATGGTAATCATTACGCCGGTATTTATAAAAACTCAAACTTATCATTTTTTTCATCCGATAGTTATCCGTTATGGGGCCCACAAATGATCAAGGCCGTCGCCGTATGTAATATTCCCTACGTAAAGAATATTCCACGACCAAACGAATATTCCCCGACAAAATGAATACTTTATAACCACTTACTTATTTTGCAAAATTTGCACATTTCACCCATAACCAAAGTATTATATCAAATTAACACTTTATTATTCAAAATAATAAATATAGGAAATTTGATTTTATTCATTAAAAAGTTGGGGTCTTATAACCTTCCCTTCTTATGAAATTTTGTCCTCGAAATTGACGTACGTACCTGGTGTTTCGAAAAGGTGAGGATACCTCGCTTTCATTTCTGATTCTAACTCCCAGGTCATTTCTTCAATAGAATGGTTTCTCCACAAAACCTTAACTTGTGGTATAACCTTGGTGCGTAGGACATGCTCTTTCATATCCAAGATCTTAGCAGGTACCTCCTCGTACGTTAAATCATCGGCTATCTCGTCTGGTTCTAACTCAATAATGTGGTTCGGGTCTTTAACATATTTACAAAGCATAGATATGTGAAAAAAATTATGAACACGAGACATACTTGGAGGTAATGCGAGTCTATAGGCCACATTTCCTATTCGATCAAGAATATCAAATGGACCAACAAATCGTGGATTGAGCTTTCCTCTCTTCCCAAATCTTGTAACTCCCTTCCATAGAGCAATACGTAACAATACATGATCCCCAATATTAAATTCTACGTCCTTTCGATGAAGATCTGCATAACTCCTTTTTCTATCTTGTGTCGTTTGTATACGTTGTCGAATAGTTTCGATCTTTTCTGTAGTTATGTGTACCAATTCTAGTCCCAATAATGTTGCTTCTCCCACCTCATCCTAGTATACTGGAGAGCGACACTTTCGTCCATACAATGCTTCAAATGGAGCCATGCCTATACTTGTCTGATAACTGTTGTTGTAGGAGAATTCCACCAATGGTAGGTACTTATCCCAACTCCCTTTGAAATATAGGACATAGAGTCTTAATAGATCTTCAAGAGTTTGAATAGTCCTCTCTGATTGCCGGTCCATTTGAGGATGGTATGCCGAACTGAATCGTAAATCTGTGCCCATAGCTTTCTTCAAGCTAACCCAAAATCGTGAAGTGAATCATGGGTCACGATCTGAAACTGTGGATACTGGCATGCCATGCAATCTCACAATCTCATTTATGTACATACTAGTAAGACGTTCAAGGGAATAAGCCTCACGTATAGGCAAGAAATTGGCAGACTTGGTTAATCTATCAACAATAACCCAAATCGCATATATGCCTTGAGAAACCTTGGGAAGACCCGTAACGAAATCCATAGTAATGTGTTCCCACTTCCATTTTGGAATCTCAAGTGGTTGGAATGGACCCTTCAGCACTTGATGCTTAGCCTTTACACGTTGACAAGTTAAACACCTCGAGATAAACTCCACGATCTCTATCTTCATATTGTTCCACCAAAATGTATGTCAAAGAGCATGATACATTTTGGTAGTCCCAAGATGGATTGAAATGGTGTGTTGTGTGCCTCCATCATGATTCTATGCTTCAAGTCAGAATCGTTAGGAACACAAAGTCTGGAGTTGACTCGAAGTATTCCTTCTTCATCGATTCTTGCTTCTGGAATAGCACCTTCTTGCACTTTCTTCTTCATACGCATCTGCTCCATTTCCGTAGCTTGAGCAGCTTTAACTTTATCGATTAAAGTTGGTTCTACTCGTATATTTGATATCATCACGTGGGTACTTGGAGCTTTTACCTCTATCTCCATCCTTTGCAAGTCATACAAAATGGATCTTTGTGTTAACAACATTGCACTCGCATTCAAGATATGATCTTTTTACTCAATGTGTCACCTACCACGCTTTACTTTTTTTCGTGATGATATTGGATGGTATGATCGTAATCTTTAATGACTCTAGCCAACGTCGTTCTGCATGTTGAGTTCCTTTTGGGTGAAGAAATATTTGAGGCTTTTATGATCTGTATAGATCTCCACTTTCTCCTTATACAGGTAGTGTCACCAGATCTTCAATGCGAAAACGACTGCTGCCAACTCCAAATCATGAGTAGGATAATTCCTCTCATATTTGTTGAGTTATCGCGAGGCATAGGCTATGACTTTCCCATGTTGCATGAGAACACATCCTAACCCTTTGCATGAAGCATCGCTGTAGATAACAAATCCATCCGAACCAGATGGTATTGTCAGAACAGGTGCCAAAATGAGTCTCCTCTTGCGCTCTTAAAAACTCTTCTCACAATCCTCGCTCCAACCGAATTTTGTATCTTTACGAGTCAGCTGAGTTAACGGAGTAGCGATTCAAGAAAATCCTTCCACGAATCTCCGATAATAACCAGCTAAGCCCAGAAAGCTATGTACTTCGGTCACCGACTTCGGTTGCTCCCAACTTTGTATTGCTTCAATTTTCGCCGGGTCGACAGATACTCTATGTTTTTAAACCACGTGCCCAAGGAATGCTACTTCCTCAAGCCAAAACTCGTATTTCTTCAGCTTGGCATATAGCTTGTTATCACGAAGCCTTTGCAAAGACCATCTTCAAATGGTGCTCATGATCTTCACTTAGCTTTTGGAATAGATGAGGATGTCATCAATAAAGACAACAAATCGAATCGATCCAAATATTCTTTGAACACACGGTTCATCATATCCATGAAAGCAAGGGAGCATTAGTCAATCCAAAAGACATGACTAAGAATTCATAATGCCCGCACTAAGTTCTCAAGGCGCCTTTTGAATATCCTCGCTTTTAATCTTCAAATTTGATGATATCTAGAACGAAGATCGATCTTTGAAAAGAATTATGCTCCTTGCAACTGGTCGAACAAGTCATCAATACGAGGTAGCGGATACATATTCTTAATGGTGACATGGTTAAATTCTCGGTAGTCAATACAAAGTCGCATACTCCCGTCTTTCTTCTTTATGAATAACACAGGAGCACCCCAAGGAGATGTACTAGGACGAATGAAACCGATGTCCAACAACTCCTGTAGTTGGACCTTTAACTCCTGAAGTTTAATAGGAATCATTCGATATGGGTTTTTCAAAATGGGCTTTGTACCAAGTTCAAGATCAATAAAGAATTCAACTTCACGTTCTGGGGGTAGACCGGGAAGTTCTTCAGGAAATACGTCAGGAAATTCGCTAACAACAAAAATATTATTCAAATCTGACGTGTTTTTGTTCAAGTTCGTAACATGGGCTAAGAAAGCTTGACATCTGTTTTTCAATAAACAAATAGCTTTATGGCTTTATATGATAGTGATTGACTTTAATGGTTTGGTTGTTTGAAGTCGCATAATAGGGTGGTTAGGAATATGAAAACTAACAACCTTACGAAAATAATCAATTTTAGCATGATGCTTGGTTAACCAATCAATCCCTAAAATCACATCAAATGCAAGAATTTTCAACGAAATAAGATCTGCAGGTAATGTTATGGTTCCAACTTGAATCAAGCAAGATTTATAAACAGTAGATTTAATGAAAGTTTCTCCTAACGGAGTCTCAATAGATAAGTCAAGGTCTAATTTCTCCGGAGTCAAGTTTAAACGTTGAACATAAGCAGGAGAGATAAAAGAATGGGTAGAACCGGTATCTAATAAGGTATAAACTTCGCAAGAGTTTATCATTAGCTTACCCGTGATCACCTCGTTCGGGTTTCTCGCATTTTGGCCAGTCACGACAAAAGCCCTACCTTGAACCACCGGCTTTGTTTTGTCCGTAGTCGCCTTTGGTGTAGCCATCCCAGCTGGACTTGACTTCGCTACCGAACAAAACCGGGCTATATGACCATCTTTTCCACAACTGAAACACACCTTAGAAGGCTGTGAACAGTTTGGACTTATGTGTCCCTCCTCTCCGCATCTATAGCATCTAACTGGCGGTCATTCTCCTCCCCTAGAATTTGTTATTGGTGTTGGTGCTGGTGTTGATGTCTTCCCATCATTGTTGAATCTCCTCTTTATGAAATTTCCACTTGACTCACCTCTCCTATTATCATGGCCATGATTACCACCTGAGTGGTTGCCTCTTTTGTCTGTATTCTTTCCTCCCCGCTGGTTATCATTGCTTCGATGACTGCTGTCACCGGTATGACCCTGATTGTGGTCCCTCGGTTGGGCATACTCATTATCTCGCTCTAATAATTGAGCTCTGTTGACAACATCTGAATATAAAGAAAATTTATAAGAGATAAGATGTGACGCCCCCATAATTAGGTATACATCACCCATCTTGGGTCGTCAGATACATGGTACAAAATTCAAATACAACTTACTAATACAACTGCCATGGTACAATACGACAAAACATAATCGTGAGTTTGAATACAATTATTGTCTACTAGAGATTATACAAACTCAAAAGGAGTCCTCATTACAATTATTAACACACTATTTCACATAATAGTGAGGACTACTAATGCTATCCTTCTGGACCGCCACTCCGCTCCCCGATTAGTCCTCGCTATGTTCTCATTTCCGAAGAGAACAGTGAAAGAAAGGGTGAGCTAAACTAGCCCAGTAAGAAATATTATGACTAAGATAATGCAGAATAAATTATCGTTAGCCTTCAACAATGTTAAACTGATAAAATGTAACAACATCAAGTTTAATCTGCAATGAACAAGCAATCCATTAAAAGAGTCAAGTAGAGAATAAAATCTACTATCTTTTATGATCTAAAAGGTTTTTCATGACTTTTATCATTTGGGACTCAAATTTAATAAATAATCCACATCATCGAATCACCCCTCGCACTTTCTGACAAGGATATTCTTTAGTATCACGACCACAAATTATCCATGACTACGCCCGAGGACATTCGTGGTATTCATTAATGGTCATGATCATGCCAACAATCGTCCATCAATGCACTACGGCCAATGATAACTTTTACCACATCATTTGTAACATTACTACCATGATTACAATCGAATAATCCTCGTCATAATTATACCAAGTCCATCTATGCACTACAGGCCACAAATGACTTCAACATAATATAAACATGAGGATGATGACAATGATATAAAAATTCAATTAAACAAGTTCATGAGGATGATGACAATGATACTACTTTGTAGAGTAAAATTCAAGGATGATCAGAAGAATATTTTCATGAAAAGATACTGGATGAAGCGCAAATATCAAGGATATTCTACTAATTTCATGGAGTATAGAAGTCAAAACTTTAACCAACTGAGTATAATAAAGAATGGAATAACAAAAGAAATCACCACGCATGCGGTACTTTGCATAGACAGGTTATTCCAACAGAATAATAATAACGGAACCAGGTCAGGCAAAATTTGTACCGACAGGATGTTCCAACAGAATAATAAAGATTTTAACCAGTCCTGTAAAACACATGCATGTGATGTTCCAACAGTATAACAATAAAGATTTTAACCAGCCTCGGTAAAACACACGTATGTGGATGTTCCAAAAGAATAATAATAAAATCGGAACCAGTCCTATGTAAAACACAATCGACAAGATGTTCCAACGTAATAATAATAAAGATCGAACCAGTCCTGTAAAACACACGTATGTGATATTCCAACGTAATAATAGAAGAATGTCACCAAGTATAGGGTAAACCAGCGTATAAAAGTTATTCCAACATAATAATAGGCAATGGAATAACAACAGTTCTCTTCATGAATAAGAAAGAATAACACCCCTTATTTTAGTAGGAGATTAAATACTGCATTAATGTAGTAACAGAATACTCTTCTTCTTTCTCTCTTATTCTCTCTATACTTTCTCTCTCTATAGCTTGAATGAATTCGTGAAATATAATGAAGCACTAGGCCTCTATTTATAGAAGATTTCTAGCTTAGGACTTGAAATGTGAAAAGGCAAGTGGCTTGACGACTGGTGATGTTAAAAGAAAAGTGGTTTAACGCCTGTAATGTGAAACACCAATTGGTTTGACGCCTGTAATGTAAAACGACAATTGGTTCGACGCCTGTAATATGAAACGGCAAGTGGTTTGACGTCTGATAAAGGTAATTACTATTGACGAAGGTAATTACTATTGACAAAGGTAATTACTATTGACGAAGAGACTCTTAGATGATGACATATGGGCCCCCCCATAAAATAACCAAACTTACCACAAACGTCTCATAATAGACTCTTTATATACATCAAGGATTGAATAAATATTACCACAAATCATTTTATTTTTAATCAACACATGTGATAACCCGAGATTTCGAATAATCAAAATTTGCGAATAAATTTTTTTTATAATTAATATTAATATTAATTATCAATTTTGTGACAAGTATCTGTGATACGAGTCCCGAGAAGGTCCATTTGTGTATTGACTAATAAATTTAGAGTTAAGTTGTGCTTAACAAGATTAAAAATCGTAACCCTAATTTCTGGATAGGGATTCGTTAGAAATTATAATTAAAATAATTATATTAATGAGTATGTGTTTGTACCGACGGGATTATTGATCAATGATTGATCTGGATAAGGTTTAAAAATTATAAACCCTAACAAGGATTAGAAACCCTAATCTCGATTTAGAAAATCAATTATGCAGCTTGAAAACCCTAATTATACGTTAGAAACTCTAATTTCATATTCTGAATCCTAAACCCTAAATTAGAAATCCTAATCCTAATTGGCAAACCTAATGTGTTATTAAACTTAAATATGACTAGAAAAACTTAATTATATTTTAGTTATTTTAATTTCTATTTTACAAACCCTAATTGTAATTTAGAAAATTTATTTTTCTAATTAAAACCCTAATTAAGTGGGTTATAAACCCTAATGACCATTTTGACCCTAATTGCTAAATTAAGTAATTTTAATTAGGAATATTAATCCTAATTAGCAAGATTGAATTTTATGATTAGGAAATATTAATATATTTATTGAATCCTAATTATAATTTTGGAATATTAATTTTCTTTTTTTGAAACCCAAATTGAAAATCTTGGAAATTAAATTACAAACCTAAATGGTTTAAACCCTAAACCCCAATGTGTTCAAACCCTAAACCCTAACCCAAACCCTAAACCCTAAGGGTTTGTACAAATTCCATTTTACCATTAAATTTAAATTGCAAATGACAAAATTGCCCTTTATGGGATTTTTATTAGATTACTTGTAGAAATGGCTAAAGCTTTAGTGGTTCACCAACTCCATTAACATTTTTACTCAAAAAGCTACAGCAAATTCGTCCAAGCGATCAGCCATAGCAACATATCACAATATATATAGATTTGGGAGAGAGAAAAATCATAAAACTTGCTATTTTTCTATTTTGCTCTCACCAACTCCCTCTCTCTCTAGAAGCTCCGAATTTATCAAGTAAATCAGTCTCATTAGCAGCCCTAGATCAAACAATAACATATTGGAAAGCATAGATCAAGAATTGGAACAAGAATTTATAAACCTATTTTTGATTTTTGATCCAAGTGGCTAAGAAAAATTTCGTGTTTATGTGTTTAGATCTTTGTTAGATGATGTTTAATGATGCTCTATGTTGATATAACATAGATCCATAGCATCAAAATGTTTTAAAATCGAGTTTTTCTAAAACTGTCAAGAACACGATTTGTGGTCTGACAAGCTAATGTCAGGAGCCACAGATCCTTGTATATTTTTGATTTTTCTTGTTCGATGTTTTGGATTGGTAGTCTGGTATGAGGGCTTTATTATGCAAGTGGTATTACAACCATCAGATGTATAGATCGTGAATTATTAACGGTCAAACCACGTTGACCGAAGTTAACCAGTCAAATTCTGGGCAGCCCAGAAAGTTAGAAAGTCCGTTTGACAAGATTTTTAACTCTCTTGATCTGTCAGGTTTTTAATGATATGTTGTTGTTGTTGTTGTAACCATGTTGTAGCGTGTTAGTTTTTCTATGGATCCATGACTCTAGATGTCATAATAAACAAACAGATATGTTGAAATGGACAGTCAAACTATGCTAGTTGGTCACGAAGGCACTTTCTGGGAAAACCCAGAAACGGTTTCACAATATTTCTGACAAGGTTTGACCGTGTCATAACCTGTGATTTTGTTGTTTTTGAATCATGATCTTTTATCTCGTTGTTCATTGTTATGTATAATACATTCTAGAACCATAATATTGATCATTTCATTAACAGAACACCTAAATAGTTAAATTTGAAAGTGACCACCAGAATCTCTCTCGGGTTTCGGGTTTACCCAAAAACCAGTGCATCTGACGAAAGAACTTGGTGGCTTGAATCTTTAAGGTTTATTGATGTTTGGTTCAGATTGTTAGTTATAATTGTAATGTTACAAAATCACTACAAGATGAAAGTTTTAGTTAACCTGTAACCCTATTAATCAAAAGAGTTATTGGACGGCAAACAGAGGACCTCGAACACTGCCTTGTCAGTGTTCTTGAGGCCAAGAACACCTATGACCACAGTAAAGTGTCGCTAAAGGCCATTAACGATGATTTTCAATTTATTTAATTTCTAAAATTCCGAAAATTATTTAAAAATAGAAAATAAATTATAAAATTACCCAAAATGGTTTTAAAAATTATTTTAAATTATGAAAAATAATTTCTGACCAATTGGAATATTTTTCTTTAATATTTATAATTATTTAAAAATTAAAAGAATTTAATTTATTTAATTAGTGTATTAAATAAATTAGAGAAAAATGATTTAATATTATGAAAAATCATTTTAAATAAGAATAATGTATTTAAAAATATTTTGAGTTATAAAATGTGACTTTTAATATTTTTGGAGAATTTTCATTAATAATTTAATATTAATGATATTAGATTTATTTAATTATTAAATTAAATAAAAAGTTAAAAATGATTTTATGGATTTAAAAATCATTTTAAATAAGAATAAAATGTTAGAAAATATTTTTAAATTATAAAATATAATTTTCAATATTTTGGAGAATTCTCATTAATAAATTAATATTAATGATATTAGATTTATTTAATTATTATATTAAATAAATGAATTAAAATGATATTATTGATCTATAAATCATTTAAAAATGTGAGAAATGAATTAAAAATATTTTAAGTGATAATTAATTACTTTTAATATTTTGATGATAATTTCATTAATATTTAAATATTATTGGTGATGATTTAAAATGATTTTTATTACTTTAAAAATCATTTAAGTAGAATATTAATGATTTAAAATATTTGAAGTTATTAATAATAACTTTAATATTTTGACAAGTATGTTATTAATATTTTTATATTATTAAATATTAATAATAATAAGATTATTTGATAATTAAATCATTTAAAAATGATTTAAGTGTTTGAAAAATTATTATAAAATATAATAATTGTTTATAAAATATTTAAAGCTTCCGAAAAATATTATAAACGATATTTGACTTATCTAAAATAATATTGAAGCTTAGAGACCAAGTTTAATTGACAATCAATGTGCTAATTATCAGATCGGGTGACCAGAACACCGAGAATGGACCGAAGTCCAACCCGACCGAAATAGTTAGACTTGATAAGTGTTTATATAGGTTATAAACACTAATGTGGCTATGTGGTAATGTGCCTAAGAGAAGTTTGACTGTAAAATACAGTGTTATGTGTTATAAATGATTGTGTTAATTGTGAGACCGACATTGTTGAATATAGGTCTTACGAACGCAGTTAATTATATTGTGTAGCTGCAATCAACGCGGAAGGCAAGTTTCTTAACTAAACCTTGAGTTATATTCATTCAAATATTATAATGGTTAATTATTGCTAATTATACCATGTCCAGGAAATTTATTGTTGATTATTCGCAGTTAGTGCATGATTAAATTACTGATTCGGAAAATATACATTTGTAGAATAAACCGTTGTTGGATATTCATATTCGTAGAAGGTAGAATTGACAATCTGATGATAATTCATGTTTATTGTCAAATTATATTGAGAAATGTCTTAGCTAATTATTCTGCTGACTAAACATTTGTTAGGACTTGATAGGTTTGAGAAGAGAAGAGAAGTGATTAGATATTGAAATCCTTGCATTTCATTTTTAAATCAAAATCTTGATTCTGAGACTGAGAAGAACAACCTTTTATATAAAGGGAACATTTTGGGTCGAAAATTCGGCCATTGCGCACTGTTAAGTATTATGCATAATATCGGTTATAATAAAGCTGATCACTTGTTATACTTACAGAGAGGTATGATTTAATCTTTATGGTTATCTGATACGCATGCGTATGTATCAAAGTAAATCTTTGATAGATACCCGAGAAAATAAGTTCAAAGATTTGGTGAGATCACTCAGCATAATCTGGAAAATATTCCACTTTGTTATTGCGTAGAATTGATTCTTGTTTATTCATTTGAATATTGTAGAACTTTGAAAGCGTTGTACTCTTTCATTATCAAATTATTGTGTTGCATAGAAAGGGAGAAGCCTTGTTATTGATTAACGCATTGTTCAACTAATTCAAATTTCCCTGAACTTTGGTTTCATTCTATCAAAATAGATAGTATATTATTCTAATACTTACACATTTATTGTATATCTTAACTTGCGGAGCAAATTTGTTGCTCATCCTTGCTAAATAAAACTTTTCAGCTAGGGACGAAGTGGCGTATAGAGTCTTTGTGAAGGACAAGGGTAAAGACCTAGTGATTAATTAGTTATGAATAACATTATTATTATGTTGTATTTGTAAACCCTTTTGTATATCTAAGGGTATGTTTGTAATGTTAAGGTTAAGGGACTGGGACCAATGTATTAACAACATATGTTAATGTGATATGTATTACTATTTCTATATGAATGGGTAGATAGTTAGTATTATATTATGGATCGTGAACACCAAACTCGGGGTCGTAACCCAAATTTGGGGTGTGTCACAGTTGGTATCAAAGTCTGTAGTGACCAAGGTGTCACAAGTGGTAGAAGAGCTTTAGGCTATAAACCTTAAGTTGGGTGGGGAAAACCCTAGGATTATAACCATAAGCGAAATCTAGAAAACTCATTTAGAGTACTAAGTGAGGGATTGCCGAAGTGCATCGATAGTGAGATATATGGACACATAGTGTGAGAAGTTGGTGCTGGAGAAGTATTAATCAAGTCATTTAGACTGATTGTAGAATGTCTGGAGAAGATGAAATGAGTGCGGAGATGCTAGCGGTTGTTGCACCAGTGCCAGTAGCCGAGGTGCCAGTGCAAAGCGAATTAGTTGAAATAGTGGGAGAAGATGAACCTATGGTCAATCTGGGGAACGATCATGACGATTATCCCGAGATGTATCGGAGTGGTGATGAGAAGGTGGAGTCCGAAGAAGCTAAGGTGGAAAAAGAGAATAAGATCAAAGTTGGAGAACAAGATCAAGTATTTGTAGAAGTTCAAGAACTCCGGAGAAAAGTATTTCTCTTGGAGGAGTTATGGAAGATGGAGTGAAGCGCATACACAAGATGATTGAAGAACTGAACAGTGAAAGGCGCAGTGTGATGTAAGGAAGGTCAAGGTGGTGGATCGCCTAAAGGAACAATCAAGCAAAGCAGAAAAGGCAAGAAAAGAGAAAGAGGGACAACGACATCGATGATTCTAAAAGTTCAAATCAAGAAGAAGCAAAAAGTCCATCAAGTGTGGAAAGACTCATGTGGAAGAACGGGTCACGTATTCAACATATGTCCCAGTAAGAAGAAGACGGGTGAAGGGAGTTGACGGTAGATAGCTTAAGTTTAAGCGATAGTATCTTTTAATAGTATATCGAGAACGATGTGTGAACATATGTAAATATATATGTTGGTATGAATGAAATCTTTATTTTCTATATGAATATAACATTAAGATTAATTTTTGAGTTCTTAAAACTCATACTTATGGTAAATTCATGACTCATAATTATATGAAATGTTTTGAACTCCTCAGCGAATGGACGTCAAAGGTCTGACTAGGATAAGTTCATACACTCATATAATTATGGCAAGTTCTTGAACCCCTTGGTGTGGTAAGTTTGATGAACTGGGGAATAGTTATGTGTGAATGGAGAATTACAACTTTTGTTTAAAGTTTGTGTTGTTAATCCCGATATTATTTAAAGGATAGTACTATATGTTAGATCTAAATGTATTGTGTGCTATTTGAATAAATATGCGATTATATAAGAATTTTTTTATTGTGTTATTAATAAGAATCAGTAAAGAAGGAGAATTAATGTAAGATTTTTATCGACAATGCCGCCAAGGAAGGGAAGTCTAAAGAGAAATATGGAAGAACAATTTGTGAATCAAAGCAAGAAGATATGATTGGTGATGTAATATTTTGTCAAGTTCAACAAGTTAGCAAAATTTGCTCCACATCGAGTGGACAATCGAGGAGCTTAAAGCACGATGTTTTAGGAACGGATTGAAATCGTTGGTACTCGAGAAGTTGAATGTGCTTCAAATTAGTTCATTTTCAATGTTATTAGGAAAAGCCATTATCACTGAAGGAGAAATTGAAGCTGTATTGAAGAATAGTCAAGAACAAAGAAAGGAAGCTGAAGGAAATATTATGATAGGTGTTAGTGGAGGTAGTAATCTTAATAAACGTAAGAGGGATGATGATATTAATTCAGGAAATAATCCAGTAGAGATTAGGAAGAAAGGCGCATGTCGTGTAGTTCTTTGGGGCGCTCATCAAGGAGTTTGTTTGAAGAACAAAGGAGTCTCATTATAATGCGGGTCAAGAGGGACATATGTCACCCAAGTGTCCCATTCCAAAGAAGACACAAGGTTGTTTTGCGTGTGGATCGACCGATCATCTGGTCCGAAATTGTCCAAAGAGAAATGTAGAGAGGAGAAGTGCCAATAAGGGACCCTTGAGCGGAACCTTATGTATTCGAGGACCTCGCATGTACCAGAAGACCAACAACATTCACTTTTAGCATGACAGCCTAAATGCAAAGAATGCCCGTGAAGAGGCGAATGTGTAACGAGTTCTATAGAAATTAATTTACGCAAGAAATACGAGTTAGATATTTATGTGAACTGTTTTCTTTTATAGATTCAAGTCACAGGTTAGAATTTGAAACACAATTTAATATTGTGTTGATAAAAAGTAATTGATGATACAACTTTAAAAGATTATAGAGAATAAGAAAGCGGTGATTCCGAGGATGTAATCCGCTTTTAAGGAGGGGTGAATGTGATAACCCGAGATTTCAATAATCAAAATTTGCGAATAAATTTTTTTTTATAATTAATATTAATATTAATTATCAATTTTGTGACAAGTATCTGTGATACGAGTCCCGAGAAGGTCCATTTGTGTATTGACTAATAAATTTAGAGTTAAGTTGTGCTTAACAAGATTAAAAATCGTAACCCTAATTTCTGGATAGGGATTCGTTAGAAATTATAATTAAAATAATTATATTAATGAGTATGTGTTTGTACCGACGGGATTATTGATCAATGATTGATCGGATAAGGTTTAAAAATTATAAACCCTAACAAGGGATTAGAAACCCTAATCTCAGATTTAGAAAATCAATTGTACAGTTGAAAACCCTAATTGTACGCCGAGAAACTCTAATTTCATATTCGGGAATCCTAAACCCTAAATTAGGAAATCCTAATCCTAATTGGCAAGCCTAATGTGTTATTAAACTTAAATATGACTAGAAAAACCTAATTATATTTTAGTTATTTTAATTTCTATTTTACAAACCCTAATTGTAATTTAGAAAATTTATTTTTCTAATTAAAACCCTAATTCGTGGGTTATAAACCCTAATGACCATTTTGACCCTAATTGCTAAATTAAGTAATTTTAATTAGGAATATTAATCCTAATTAGCAAGATTGAATTTTATGATTAGGAAATATTAATATATTTATTGAATCCTAATTATAATTTTGGAATATTAATTTTCTTTTTTGAAAACCGAAATTCGAAAATCTTGGAAATTAAATTACAAACCTAAATGGTTTAAACCCTAAACCCCAATGTGTTCAAACCCTAAACCCTAACCCAAACCCTAAACCCTAAGGGTTTGTACAAATTCCATTTTACCATTAAATTTAAATTGCAAATGACAAAATTGCCCTTTATGGGATTTTTATTAGATTACTTGTAGAAATGGCTAAAGCTTTAGTGGTTCACCAACTCCATTAACATTTTTACTCAAAAAGCTACAGCAAATTCGTCCAAGCGATCAGCCATAGCAACATATCACAATATATATAGATTTGGGAGAGAGAAAAATCATAAAACTTGCTATTTTTCTATTTTGCTCTCACCAACTCCCTCTCTCTGAAAGCTCTAATTTATCAAGTAAATCAGTCTCATTATTAGCGACCCTAGATCAAACAATAACATATTGAGAGCATAGATCAAGAATTGGAACAAGAATTTATAAACCTATTTTGATTTTTGATCCAAGTGGCTAAGAAAAATTTCGTGTTTGTGTTTAGATCTTTGTTAGATGATGTTTAATGATGATCTATGTTGATATAACATAGATCCATAGCATCAAAATGTTTTAAAATCGAGTTTTTCTAAAACTGTCAAGAACACGATTTGTGGTCTGACAAGCTAATGTCAGGAGCCACAGATCCTTGTATATTTTTGATTTTTCTTGTTCGATGTTTTGGATTGGTAGTCTGGTATGAGGGCTTTATTATGCAAGTGGTATTACAACCATCGGATGTATAGATCGTGAATTATTAATCAGTCCAAACCACGTTGATCGGGTTAACCAAATAAATTCAAGCAACTTCGTGCAAGTTAGAAAGTCCGCTTTTGACAAGATTTTTAACTCTCTTGATCCGATGCACGTTTTAATGATATGTTGTTGTTGTTGTTGTAACCATGTTGTAGCGTTAGTTTTCTATGGATCCATGACTCTAGATGTCATAATAAACAAACAGATATGTTGAAATGGACAGTCAAACTATGCTAGTTGGTCACGAAGGCACTTTCTGGGAAAACCCAGAAACGGTTTCACAATATTTCTGACAAGGTTTGACCGTGTCATAACCTGTGATTTTGTTGTTTTTGGACTGCGATCTTTTTATCTCGTTGTTCATTGTTATGTATAATACATTCTAGAACCATAATATTGATCATTTCATTAACAGAACACCTAAATAGTTAATGAAAGTGACCACCAGAATCTTCCGGGTTTCGGTTTACCTGTAAAACCAGTGCATCCCGACAAAGAACTTTGGTGGCTTGAATCTTTAAGGTTTATTGATGTTTGGTTCAGATTGTTAGTTATAATTGTAATGTTACAAAATCACTACAAGATGAAAGTTTTAGTTAACCCAGAACCCTATTAATCAAAGAGTTATCGACCAAACAGAGGACCTCGAACATCGCTTTGCTTATCGGTGTTCTTGAGGCCAAGAACACCTATGACCACCACAAAGAAAGTGTCGCTAAAAGGCCATTAACGATGATTTTCAATTTATTTAATTTCTAAAATTCAAAATTATTTAAAAATAGAAAATAAATTATAAAAATTACCCAAAATGGTTTTAAAATTTATTTTAAATTATGAAAAATAATTTTCACTAATTTGAATATTTTTCTTTAATATTTATAATTATTTAAAAATTAAAAGAATTTAATTTATTTAATTAGTGTATTAAATAAATTAGAGAAAATGATTTAATATTATGAAAAATTATTTTAAATAAGAATAATGTATTTAAAAATATTTTGAGTTATAAATGTGACTTTTAATATTTTTGGAGAATTTTCATTAATAATTTAATATTAATGATATTAGATTTATTTAATTATTAAATTAAATAAAAAAGTTAAAAATGATTTTATGGATTTAAAAATCATTTTAAATAAGAATAAAATGTTAGAAAATATTTTTAAATTATAAAATATAATTTTCAATATTTTTGGAGAATTCTCATTAATAAATTAATATTAATGATATTAGATTTATTTAATTATTATATTAAATAAATGAATTAAAATGATATTATTGATCTATAAATCATTTAAAAATGTGAGAAATGAATTAAAAATATTTTAAGTGATAATTAATTACTTTTAATATTTTGATGATAATTTCATTAATATTTAAATATTATTGGTGATGATTTAAAATGATTTTATTACTTTAAAAATCATTTAAGTAGAATATTAATGATTTAAAATATTTGAAGTTATTAATAATAACTTTAATATTTTGACAAGTATGTTATTAATATTTTATATTATTAAATATTAATAATAATAAGATTATTTGATAATTAAATCATTTAAAAATGATTTAAGTGTTTGAAAAATTATTATAAAATATAATAATTGTTTATAAAATATTTAAAGCTTCCGAAAAATATTATAAACGATATTTGACTTATCTAAAATAATATTGAAGCTTAGAGACCAAGTTTAATTGACAATCAATGTGCTAATTATCGATCGGGTGACCAGAACACCGAGAATGGACCGAAGTCCAACCCGACCGAAATAGTTAGACTTGATAAGTGTTTATATAGGTTATAAACACTAATGTGGCTATGTGGTAATGTGCCTAAGAGAAGTTTGACTGTAAAATACAGTGTTATGTGTTATAAATGATTGTGTTAATTGTGAGACCGATATCATTTGAATATAGGTCTTACTTAACGCAGCTTAATTATATCAGTAGGCGCAATCAACGCGGAAGGCAAGTTTCTTAACTAAACCTTGAGTTATATTCATTCAAATATTATAATGGTTAATTATTGCTAATTATACCATGTCCAGGAAATTTATTGTTGATTATTCGCAGCTAGCAGTGCATGATTAAATTACCGATTCGGAAAAATATACATTTGTAGAATAACCGTTGTTGGATATTCATATTCGTAGAAAGGTAGAATTGATGATCACAGATAATTCATGTTTATTGTCAAATTATATTGAGAAATGTCTTAGCTAATTATTCGCTGAGCAGACATTTGTTAGGACTTGATAGGTTTGAGAAGAGAGAGAGAAGTGATTAGATATTGAAATCCTTGCATTTCATTTTTAAATCAAAATCTTGATTCTCGAGACCGAGAAGAACAACCTTTATATAAAGGGAACATTTTGGGTCGAAAATTCTTGGCCATTCAACGTGCAGTATTAAGTATAATAATATCGGTTATAATAAAGTCGATCACTTGTTATACTTACGTAGAGGTATGATTTAATCTTTATGGTTATCTCGACACGCTCACAGTATGTATCAAAAGTAAATCTTTGATAGATACCAGAAAATAAGTTCAAAGATTTGGTGAGATCACTCAAAGATAACTGGAAAATATTCCACTTTGTTATTGCGTAGAATTGATTCTTGTTTATTCATTTGAATATTGTAGAACTTTGAAAGCGCCACTCTTTCATTATCAAATTATTGTGTTGCATAGAAAGGGAGAAGCCTTGTTATTGATTAACGCATTGTTCAACTAATTCAAATTTCCCTGAACTTTGGTTTCATTCTATCAAAATAGATAGTATATTATTCTAATACTTACACATTTATTGTATATCTTAACTTGCGGAGCAAATTTGTTGCTCATCCTTGCTAAATAAAACTTTTCAGCTAGGGACGAAGTGGCAGAAGGTGCTGTGAAGGACAAGGGTAAAGACCTAGTGATTAATTAGTTATGAATAACATTATTATTATGTTGTATTTGTAAACCCTTTTTGTATATCTAAGGGGTATGTTTGTAATGTTAAGGTTAGCGGACCTGGGACCAATGTATTAACAACATATGTTAATGTGATATGTATTACTATTTCTATATGAATGGGTAGATAGTTAGTATTATATTATGGATCGTGAACACCAAACTCGGGGGTCAGGTAACCCGAATTTGGGGGTGTGTCACAGGTTGGTATCAAAGCTGTAGTGACCAAGGTGTCACAAGTGGTAGAAGAGCTTTAGGCTATAAACCTTAAGTTGGGTGGGGAAAACCCTAGGATTATAACCATAAGCGAAATCTAGAAAACTCATTTAGAGTACTAAGTGAGGGATTGCCGAAGTGCATCGATAGTGAGATATATGGACACATAGTGTGAGAAGTTGGTGCTGGAGAAGTATTAATCAAGTCATTTAGACTGATTGTAGAATGTCTGGAGAAGATGAAATGAGTGCGAGATGCTAGCTTGTTGTTGCACCAAAGCTGCCGAGAATCGAGGTGCCAAAGAAAGCGAATTAGTTGAAATAGTGGGAGAAGATGAACCTATGGTCAATCTGGGGAACGATCATGACGATTATCCCGAGATGTATCGGAGTGGTGATGAGAAGGTGGAGTCCGAAGAAGCTAAGGTGGAAAAAGAGAATAAGATCAAAGTTGGAGAACAAGATCAAGTATTTGTAGAAGTTCAAGAACTCCGGAGAAAAGTATTTCTCTTGGAGGAGTTATGGAAGATGGAGTGAGCGTTACACAAGATGATTGAAGAACGGAACGAGCTGAAGGCGCAGGTGGACAGAAGGAAGGCTGAAGGTGGTGGATCGCCTAAAGGAACAATCAAGCAGCAGAAAGGCAAGAAAAAGAGAAAGAGGGACAACGACATCGATGATTCTAAAAGTTCAAACTGAAGAAGAAGCAAGTCTGCATCAAGTGTGGAAAGACTCATGTGGAAGAACGGGTCACGTATTCAACATATGTCCCAGTAAGAAGAAGACGGGTGAAGGGAGTTGACGGTAGATAGCTTAAGTTTAAGCAATAGTATCTTTTAATAGTATATCGAGAACGATGTGTGAACATATGTAAATATATATGTTGGTATGAATGAAATCTTTATTTTCTATATGAATATAACATTAAGATTAATTTTTGAGTTCTTAAAACTCATACTTATGGTAAATTCATGACTCATAATTATATGAAATGTTTTGAACTCCTCAGCGAATGGACGTCAAAGGTCTGACTAGGATAAGTTCATACACTCATATAATTATGGCAAGTTCTTGAACCCCTTGGTGTGGTAAGTTTGATGAACTGGGGAATAGTTATGTGTGAATGGAGAATTACAACTTTTGTTTAAAGTTTGTGTTGTTAATCCTGATATTATTTAAAAAGGGATAGTACTATATGTTAGGATCTAAATGTATTGTGTGCTATTTGAATAAATATGCGATTATATAAGAATTTTTTTTTATTGTGTTATTAATAAGAATCTGTGTAAAGAAGGAGAATTAATGTAAGATTTTTATCAGATAATGCCGCCAAGGAAGGGAAGTCTAAAGAGAAATATGGAAGAACAATTTGTGAATCTGAAGCAAGAAGATATGACGGTGACAGAATATTTTGTCAAGTTCAACAAGTTAGCAAAATTTGCTCCACATCGAGTGGACACTGAGGAGCTTAAAGCACGATGTTTTAGGAACGGATTGAAATCGTTGGTACTCGAGAAGTTGAATGTGCTTCAAATTAGTTCATTTTCAATGTTATTAGGAAAAGCCATTATCACTGAAGGAGAAATTGAAGCTGTATTGAAGAATAGTCAAGAACAAAGAAAGGAAGCTGAAGGAAATATTATGATAGGTGTTAGTGGAGGTAGTAATCTTAATAAACGTAAGAGGGATGATGATATTAATTCAGGAAATAATCCAGTAGAGATTAGGAAGAAAGGCGCATGTCAGTGTAGTTTCTTTGAGCGCTATCAAGGAGTTTGTTTGAAGAACAAAGGAGTCTCATATAAATCGTGGTCAAGAGGGACATATGTCACCCAAGTGTCCCATTCCAAAGAAGACACAAGGTTGTTTTTCATGGTGGGATCGACCGATCATCCGGTCCTAAATTGTCCAAAGAGAAATGTAGAGGAGAAGTGCCATAAAGGGACCCTAAGAGCGGACCGTATGGCGATTCGAGGACTCCGCATGCCAGGAAGACCAACAACATTCACTTTTAGCATGACAGCCCAAATGCAAAGAACCCCGTGAAGAGGCTGACGAATAACGAGTTCGGTTAGAAATTAATTTACGCGAGAAATACGAAGTTAGATATTTATGTGAACTGCTTTTTATAGATTCAAGTCACAAAAGTAGAATTTGAAACACAATTTAATATTGTGTTGATAAAAAGTACTTGATGATACAACTTTAAAAGATTATAGAGAATAAGAAAGCGGTGATTCCGAGGATGAAATCCGCTTTTAAGGAGGGGTGAATGTGATAACCCGAGATTTTCAATAATCAAAATTTCATGAATAAATTTTTTTATAATTAATATTAATATTAATTATCAATTTTGTGACAAGTATCTCGTGATACGAGTCCCGAGAAGGTCCATTTGTGTATTGACTAATAAATTTAGAGTAGAGTTGTGCTTAACAAGATTAGAAACCCTAACCCTAATTTCTGGATAGGGATTCGTTAGAAATTATAATTAAAATAATTATATTAATGAGTATGTGTTTGTACCGACGGGATTATTGTTCAATGATTGATCGGATAAGGTTTAAAAATTATAAACCCTAACAAGGGATTAGAAACCCTAATCTCAGATTTAGAAAATCAATTGTACAGTTGAAAACCCTAATTGTACGCCGAGAAACCTTAATTTCATATTCGGGAATCCTAAACCCTAAATTAAGAAACCCTAATCCTAATTGGCAAGCCTAATGTGTTATTAAACTTAAATATGATTAGAAAACCCTAATTATATTTTAGTTATTTTAATATCTATTTTACAAACCCTAATTGTAATTTAGAAAATTTATTTTTCTAATTAAAACCCTAATTTGTGGGTTATAAACCCTAATGACCATTTTGACCCTAATTGCTAAATTAATTAATTTTAATTAGGAATATTAATCCTAATTAGAAAGATTGAATTTTATGATTAGGAAATATTAATATATTTATTGAATCCTAATTATAATTTTGGAATATTAATTTTCTATTTTGAAAACCGAAATTCAAAAATCTTGGAAATTAAATTGCAAACCTAAACGGTTTAAACCCTAAACCCTAATGTGTTTAAACCCTAAACCCTAACTCAAACCCTAAACCCTAAGGGTTTGTACAAATTCCATGTTTACCATTAAATTTAAATTACAAATGACAAAATTGCCCTTTATGGAATTTTTATTAGATTACTTGTAGAAATGGCTAAAGCTTTAGTGGTTCACCAACTCCATTGACATTTTTACTCAAAAAGCTGCAACAAATTCGTCCATGTGATCAGCCATAGCAACATATCACAATATATATAGATTTGGGAGGGAGAAAAATCATAAAACTTGCTATTTTTTATTTTGCTCTCACCAACTCCTTCTCTCTCTAGAAGCTCCGAATTTGTCAAGTAAATCAGTCTCATTAGCAGCCCTAGATCAAACAATAACATATTGGAGAGCATAGATCAAGAATTGGAACAAGAATTTATAAACCTATTTTTGATTTTTGATCCAAGTGGCTAAGAAAAATTTCGTGTTTATGTGTTTAGATCTTTGTTAGATGATGTTTAATGATGATCTATGTTGATATAACATAGATCCATAGCATCAAAATGTTTTAAAATCGAGTTTTTCTAAACCGCCAAGAACACGATTTGTGGTCCGATAAGCCAATGTCAGAGCCACGGATCCTTGATATTTTTGATTTTTCTGTTCGATGTTTTGGATTGGTAGTCTGGTATGAGGGCTTTATTATGCAAGTGGTATTACAACCATCAGATGTATAGATCGTGAATTATTAACGGTCAAACCACGTTGACCGAAGTTAACCAGTCAAATTCTGGGCAGCCCAGAAAGTTAGAAAGTCCGTTTGACAAGATTTTTAACTCTCTTGATCCGCTGTGTTTTAATGATATGTTGTTGTTGTTGTTGTAACCATGTTGTAAATATGTTAGTTAGTTTTCTATATGATCCATGACTCTAGATGTCATAATAAACAAACAGATATGTTGAAATGACAACGAACTATGCTAGTTGGTCATGAAAGGCACTTTCTTTCGGGAAAACCTGTAAAAGCGGTTTCACAATATTTCGACAAGGTTTGGCCGTGTCATAACCTGTGATTTTGTTGTTTTTGGACTGCGATCTTTTTATCTCGTTGTTCATTGTTATGTATAATACATTCTAGAACCATAATATTGATCATTTCATTAACAGAACACCTAAATAGTTAGGCTGGAAAGTGACCACCTGTAACTTCTGGGTTTCTGGGTTTAGCCAGAAAACCCTGGTGCATCCTAACAGAAACTTTGGTGGCTTGAATCTTTAAGGTTTATTGATGTTTGGTTCATATTGTTAGTTATAATTGTAGTGTTACAAAATCACTACAAGATGAAAGTTTTAGTTAACTTAGAACCCTATTAATCAAAGAGTTATTGACGGTCAAACAGAGGACCTCGAACATTGCCTTGTCAGTGTTCTTGAGTCCAAGAACACCTATGACCACAGTAAATTGTCGCTAAAGGCCATTAGCGATGGTTTTCAATTTATTTAATTTCTGAAATTCTGAAAATTATTTAAAAATAGAAAATAAATTATAAAAATTACTAAAATGGTTTTAAAATTATTTTAAATTATGAAAAATAATTTCTCAACCAATTGGAATATTTTTCTTTAATATTTATAATTATTTAAAAATTAAAAGAATTTAATTTATTTAATTAGTGTATTAAATAAATTAGAGAAAAATAATTTAATATTATGAAAAATCATTTTAAATAAGAATAATGTATTTAAAAATATTTTGAGTTACAAAATGTGACTTTTAATATTTTTGGAGAATTTTCATTAACAATTTAATATTAATGATATTAAATTTATTTAATTATTATATTAAATAAATAAATTAAAAATGATATTATTGATCTAAAAATCATTTAAAAATGAGAGAAATTAATTTAAAATATTTTAAGTGATAATTAATTACTTTTAATATTTTATTGATAATTTTATTAATATTTAAATATTAATGGTGATGATTTAAAAATGATTTTTATTACTTTAAAAATCATTAAGTAGAATATTAATGATTTAAAAATATTTGAAGTTATTAATAATAACTTTAATATTTTGACAAGTATGTTATTAATATTTTATATTATTAAATATTAATAATAATAATTTTATTTGATAATTAAATCATTTAAAAATGATTCAAGTGTTTGAAAAATAATTATAAAATATAATAATTGTTTATAAAATATTTAAAGCTTCCGAAAAATATTATAAACGATATTTGACTTATCTAAAATAATATTGAAGCTAAGAGACCAAGTTTAATTGACAATCAATGTGCTAATTGGTTTGATAGGTGACCGTAACAATCGAGAATGGACCGAAGTTCAACCCGACCGAAATAGTTAGACTTAATAAGTGTTTATATAGGTTATAAACACTAATGTGGCTATGTGGTAATGTGCTAGGAGAAGTTTGACCAGTAAATACAAAGGTTATGTGTTATAAATGATTGTGGCTAATCAGGAGACCGATATCGTTGAATATAGGTCTTACGAACGCAGCTTAATTATATTGTAGTCAGTAATCAACGCTTTTAAGGTAAGTTTCTTAACTCAACCTTGAGTTATATTCATTAAAATATTATAATGGTTAATTATTGCTAATTATACCATGTCCAGGGAATTTATTGTTGATTATTCGCAGTTAGTGCATGATTAAATTACTGATTCGGAGAATATACATTTGTAGAATAACTGTTGTTGGATATTCATATTCGTAGAAGGTAGAATTGACAGTACAGATAATTCATGTTTATTGTCAAATTATATTGAGAAATATCTTAGCTAATTATTCTGGTTAGACGAACATTTGTTAGGAATTGATAGATTTGAGAAGAGAAGAGAAGTGATTAGATATTGAAATCCTTGCATTTTGTTTTTAAATCAAAATCTTGATTCTGAGACTGAGAAGAACAACCTTTTATATAAAGGGAACATTTTGGGTCGAAAATTCTGACCATTCACAAGATCGTTAAGTATTATGCATAATATCGGGTATAATAAAGCTGATCACTTGTTATACTTGTAGAGGGGTATGATTTAATCTTTATGGTTATCTGATACGCCTGCGTATGTATCAAAGTAAATCTTTGATAGATACCCAAGAAAATAAGTTCAAAGATCTGGTGAGATCACTCAGCATAATCTGGAAAATATTCCACTTTGTTATTGCGTAGAATTGATTCTTGTTTATTCATTTGAATATCGTAGAACTTTGAAAGCGTTGTACTCTTTCATTATCAAATTATTGTGTTGCATAGAAAGGGAGAAGCCTTGTTATTGATTAACACATTGTTCAGCTAATTCAAAGTTCCCCGAACTTTGGTTTCATTCTATCAAAATAGATAGTCTATTATTCTAATACTTATACATTTATTGTATATCTTAACTTGCGGGGCAAATTTGTTGTTCACCCTTGCTAAATAAAACTTTTTAGCTAGGGACGAAGTGGCAGAAGGTGCTGTGAAGAACAAGGGCAAAGGCCTAGTGATTATTTAGTTATGAATAAAATTATTATTATGTTGTATTTGTAAACCCTTTTTGTATATCTAAGGGGTATGTTTGTAATGTTAAGTTTAGCGGACCTGGGACCAATGTATTAACAACATATGTTAATGTGATATGTATTACTATTTCTATATGAATGGGTAGATAGTTAGTATTATATTATGGATCGTGAACACTAAACTCGGGGGTCAGGTAACCCGGATTTGGGGTGTCACAACACATATTTAATCTTTCAACAATTATTAAGCATTTATAACTTGTCGTCTCAATTATTGATTTAATAATATAACATATTATACAGATGATACTGTGACAATAATTGAATCAATAATATAAGAGATATGATGCAGCAATTACTATAGCAATAATTGAGTATAGCTAAGTGACTTCTCACATAAGCATCAATAATCAATACCGTGTGCTACTATACAACCACGCGTATTACTGTATTTTTACTACCGGGTAGTTCAACAGTTTTAACGGTAAAACCTCCGCCGTTATTTTCATAAAGTATTTTTGTCGCTTTTCTCAATCCGAGCAATAATTACGTGCTGGGGTCCACCAATGATTGTCTTGGTCGCATTTAATATTCCCAACAAAAGAATATTCTCCTAATCAAACGAATATTTTATAACAACTTGCTTACATTGCAAAATTTATAAATGTTACCCACAACTATAACATTATATCAAATTTACTCCATAATATTCAAAAATAATATTTATAGAAAATTTATCTTTATTTATAACAGTTGGGGTCTTACAACCTCCCCTTCTTATGAAATTTCACCCTCGAAATTAGGGTACGTACCTGGTATGTCGAAGAGGTAAGGATACCTTGATTTTATTTTAGATTCTAACTCCCAAGTCATTTCCTCAACATCGTGGTTTCTCCACAAAACTTTGACTTGAGGTATAACCTTGGAGCGTAGAATATGTTCCTTCTTATCCAAGATTTGAACAGGAACCTCTTCATACGTCAAATCTTCCGTTATTTCGTCCAGTTCTAACTCAATAATGTGGTTTGGGTCTTTCACATATTTATGTAACATGGATATGTGAAAAACGTTATGAACACGAGACATACTTGGCGGTAAAGCGAGTATATAGGCTACAGTTCCTACTCGATCGAAGATTAAAAATGGGCCGATGAATCGAGGACTGAGTTTTCCTCTCTTTCCAAATCCCGTAACTCCTTTCCATGGAGCAACACGCAATAACACATGATCTCCTATATCGAATTCCACGTCCTTTCGATGAAGATCAACATAACTCTTTTGTCGATCTTGTGAGGTTTTTATACGTTGTCGGATCGTTTAAATCTTTTCCGTAGTCATACGCATCAACTCCGGATCCCAACAACGTTGCTTCACCCACCTCATCCCAAAGATACCGGAGAACAACACTTTCTTCCGCATAATGCTTCGAATGGAGCCATGCCAATACTTGCTTGATAAGCGCGGTATGTGTAGGAAAACTCCACCAATGGTAAGAACTTGTCCCAAGTTCCCTTGAAATCTAGGACACAGAGTCTTAATAGATCTTCAAGAGTTTGAATAGTCCTCTCCGATTGTCCCATCCGCTTTGAGGATGATATGCAAGCTAAATCGTAAGTCTGCGCCCATAGCTTTTTGCAAACTAACCCAAAATCGTGAAGTGAATCTTGGGTCTCGATCAGACACTATGGATACCGGCATACCATTGTCGACGTCAGGATTTTTGGATGTCCCTTTTCGTTACTTGTTCTTTGGCGTTCTCATTTTAGGTGAGATTTATTTGAAAAACAAGTGAAAAAGGTCCCATATGTATAATGTCGACGATGGGATCGATAAGAGTCGCCATTGGTTTTTTAAATGGTTGTACTAACTCAACCGAGAAAAGGTTTGCACATTGACCCAATGATGTGACACCGATATACTGGATCGGCGAAAACCGAGATTCATTTAGGGTCCGGGACTTGGTTATGCGGGGAAGGTGTTAGGCACTTCCAGACATCCGTGTTACCACGGTGACCGCCTCTTTTCAGAAAACTATTATCCGAAAGTGTGTGTGTGTGTGTGGGTCAATGTGCTATTATATGAAAGTTGTGCGAGGCCTCGTTCAACCTATATACATAGAGTTTGAATTTATATAAAAATTCGCTTTTAGCAAGATATGGCAATGATGTTTTATAAAAGAGGTTTTTCAAACCACGATGCTCAATAGGAATTGAGACCTTTACACTCGCAATTTTTATTAAGTGATCGGCTTGGTTGATTTTATTTGATTTAATCGCGAAGCATCCGCATTTAAAATAGTACATATAAAAAAAAAATAATGCCGATTTCTTCATGGGTATGGAAACCATCCGAGGAAATACAAATCGCGAGAATAATTTACAAAGTCTTCATAAATGAAAATGTCCATCACGGAACCGAATCTAGATCCAATGAAATGAATCTGTGATCACATGATTCCTAGGCGCACATAATATTGCAATTTGTATAATGAAGAATAAGCGTATATATATAAAAGCGGTAAATATATATATATACGATGTGATCACCAACCACGGCAGCAACTCCATGGGGATCGTAAATATAAATAAAGTCAGATATACGGCCAACCGCCACGAAGGAAACTCCAAAGTGATGTAATATAAATAAAGTCAGAATATAATTAACCGCCATGAAGTAAACTCCTGTGCGGATTTAAATGTAAAGAAAGTTGTAAAAACTATCAACTATCACGAAGGGAACTCGAGCAAAGACAAAATAAATATATATATATATATATATAAGAAAGCAATAAACGCTACGGATGTAAAATTAGTGCTCATCGAACATAGTTCACTTACGCTTAATATATATATATATATATATATATATATATATATATATATATATATATATATATATATATATAAAACTGAGTAAACGCACTGCATCAAGTCTAGGCTCATCGAACAAAGTCCCACACACATTGATATATATATATATATATATATATATATATATATAAGCTTAATAAATGCACTGCATCAAGTTCAGGCTCATCGAACAAAGTCCGACACATAATTGATATATATATATATATATATATATATATATATATATATATATATATATATATATATATATAAAAGCTTAATAAACGCACTTTGCATCAAAGTCTAGGCTCATCGAACAAATTTTGACACATAATTAATATATATATATATATATATATATATATATATATATATATATATATATATATATATATATATATAAAGCAAGAAACGCCTCCAGCAATCAAGTTCAGGCTCAATCGAGGCATAACTCGATAATGTTAGTCAATATATATATAAATATATATATACAAACTGGAAGGAAACCACGGAACGAAGTTCGGGCAAAAGCTAGCAACACGACTCTCAACGTGTAGTAAGGTGTGTGCAAAGAGGAAGAGAAAGACTCTAAAGTGTGTGAGAAAGCTTACAGTTGACTGATAAAAAGGGCTTCTATATCTTTAGAGTGGGTAAACACTGGGCTTTTGTGGGTACAAAAGAGGCTATATATGAGCTCACAAGTGTTTGAAAGTTGGAAAATACACAGTATGGCGAGTGCAGAGCAAATTGTACAGGGTTTCCCCATCTTTTTTCTCTTAAAAATCAGCACCATAAGCCTCTTATTTATAGGCAAAGGTGCCGCAGGTGTACTAGAGGCGGGTCGGCCTACCCAGGTTACTCGGGTGTCAATATCTCAAGCACGTGCACTCGTGCACCTCAGTAATGTCCACTCGGATTTTGAGAAGTGCAATCTGGGCATCCGTTTCGAGGTATTCAGGACCTATTTCGGACCGCCATTATCGAGAGTTGTACGATGGCATGGGATTAGAGTTTGTATGAAGTCTTTGAAGATGGGACGATGCCTTCTGGTCTTCAAGCTTCAACTTTCATTCGTTACCCCGCACAATAGCCACTCGGGATTGGTTCGCCTTGTGGGACATTGTTGCATAGAGATGAGAAGTGGCATCGTGTTGGACGAGATGGTGATGTTGCCCCTCACCGATGTTACTGCCGGATTGGGCCGATAAGCAGACGTTGCTCAGACGTCACTAAGACTGGACTACTGCATTTGTTGAAGGTCCTCATTGTCATCTTTGAGGTGTTCCTGTCTTCCCGATACGATTGCCGTGTGTTGTACGGTGGTATTTCATTGTGAGTGCTTAGAGATTGAAGCTAATGGCATTTGAAACAAGTATTTCCGGTTATCTCCTAAATCGCATTCCTTGGGGTTATCACCAAGGTTGGTATATTCCATGGTTGATCGAGGACCGGATACCTCGGGGTTATCTCCAAGATTAATCGGTCTTCTCGGTGTGTGATCCGGTATTGTATCTGCAGGTCTCGAGGTTAAATCTGAGGTTGAAACTGTTACTCCTAGATTGCGATCCGGGTTAATCTTTGAACTTTCTGTGTAGTATCCTGTGTGGATTTGGATTGTCTTCGTGGTTCTCTCTTAAAAGACAAATCTTCTTCCCGTAATGTTAGTAACAGGAGTATAGAAAATTTTGAGTGTCTTACAGATGCCCCTCTTTATCATACTCATGCATGGCGATGCATGGGTAGGATAAAGAATCCTAGACACTTGAAACGCAAAAAAGATAAACATGGTGCTAAGGGTAGCAACATGATGCAAAGGTATGATGCATGTGTCCGGGGTTGTGGCCCAACATGCGGGGGATGATTCTTGGTTCCTGTTGTTTCAACTGGGGATTGTATCTTGACGAATCGATGTGCAAGCCGAATCAGTTAGGATATTGGTGTTGGAGTTATCACAAAATTCTTGTGTTCTTGATAACGACTTGATGCTGAAGGGGTATCTCTTATGTGTAAGAGATCTGTGGGGATAAAGCTTGATCTATTTGAGGATGTGTATAACATATTCCATCATCTATCCTCTTTGATAATGTTGACCTCTCCTGGTTAGTATTTCCAGAATATGTCATGATTCTGTTGGATTTACTGCTAACATCAAATGCTGTCAGGGATACCTGACCTTCATTGACTTGTGAGCCAACGGCTGAAACATCCTGTGAGATATGCTGTCAAGGTTGCTTGGCCTTTGTTGATGTGTGAATCAATGGCTAAAACTCTGTGAGGAGATTGCCAAGGTTGCTTGACATTTGCTGACGTGTAGATCAACAGAGCATTTCATTGTGACCCCCGTCGGGGATCCGCTAGGGAATATAAGCATCTGGGTATGAGAACCTCGAACAGCTATATAGCTCTGACAGGTTTAAACGCTTATCTACCGAAATGATGTCAAGGTTGCTTGACCTTCGCTGATACGTGTGTCAAATCTGAACATAACATTGTAACCCCGTCTGGAGATTCACGTTGTAAACCTCTGAAAGTGGGATTCACGTTCTATATGAATATAAGATTAAGATTTATTTTTGAGTTCTTAAAACTCATACTTATGTTAAGTTCATGACTCATAATTATATGAAATGTTTTGAACCCCTCAGTGAATGGACGCCAAAGGTCTGACTAGGATAAGTTCATACACTTATATAATCGTGGCAAGTTCCTGAACCCCTAGGTGTGGTAAGTTTGATGAACTGGGGAATAGTTATATGTGAATGGAGAATTACAACTTTTGTTTAAAGTTTGTGTTGTTAATCCTGATATTATTTAAAAAGGGATAGTGATATATATTAGGAGCTAAATGTATTGTGTGCTATTTGAATAAATATGCGATTATATAAGAATTTTTTTTATTGTGTTATTAATAAGAATCTGTGTAAAGAAGGAGAATTAATGTAAGATTTTTATCAGATAATGCCGCCAAGGAAGAGAAGTCTAAAGAGAAATATGGAAGAACAATTTGTGAATCAAGCAAAGATAGATATGATGACGATGAATATTTTGTCAAGTTCAACAAGTTAACAAAATTTTCTCCACATCGAGTAGACACTGAGGAGCTTAAAGCACGATGTTTTAGGAATGGATTGAAATCGTTGGTACTCAAGAAGTTGAATGTGCTGCAAATTAGTTCATTTTCAACGTTATTAGAAAAAGCCATTATCGCTGAAGGAGAAATTGAAGCTGTATTGAAGAATAGTCAAGAACAAAGAAAGGAAGCTGAAGGAAATATTATGATAGGTGTTAGTGGAGGTAGTAATCTTAATAAACGTAAGAGGATGATGATATTAATTCGTGAAATAATCCAAAGAGAGATTAGGAAGAAAGGCGTGCCGTATGAGAGTTAGTTTCTTGGGGAGCGCGTCATCAAGGAGTTTGTTTGAAGAACAAAGGAGTCTGTTACAACTGTGGTCAAGAGGGACATATGTCACCCCAGTGTCCCATTCCAAAGAAGACACAAGGTTGTTTTGCGTGTGGATCGACCGATCATCTGGTCCGAAATTGTCCGAAGAGAAATGAAGAGAGGAGAAGTGCCAATAAGGGACCCGATAGCGGAACCTTGGCGATTCGAGGACCTGCACAGCCAGGAAGACCAACAACATTCACTTTTAGCATGACAGTTCCAAATGCAACAGCTACCCGTGAAGAGGCGACAGGTAACGAGTTCGGTTAGAAATTAATTTACGCAAGAAATACGAGTTAGATATTTATGTGAACTGTTTTCTTTTATAGATTCAAGTCACAGGTTAGAATTTGAAACACAATTTAATATTGTGTTGATAAAAAGTAATTGATGATACAACTTTAAAAGATTATAGAGAATAAGAAAGCGGTGATTCCGAGGACAGAATCTGTTTTAAGGAGGGGTGAATGTGATAACCCGAGATTTCGAATAATCAAAATTTGCGAATAAATTTTTTTTTATAATTAATATTAATATTAATTATCAATTTTGTGACAAGTATCTGTGATACGAGTCCCGAGAAGGTCCATTTGTGTATTGACTAATAAATTTAGAGTAGAGTTGTGCTTAACAAGATTAGAAACCCTAACCCTAATTTCTGGATAGGGATTCGTTAGAAATTATAATTAAAATAATTATATTAATGAGTATGTGTTTGTACCGACGGGATTATTGATCAATGATTGATCGGATAAGGTTTAAAAATTATAAACCCTAATCTCAGATTTAGAAAATCAATTGTACAGTTGAAAACCCTAATTGTACGCCGAGAAACCTTAATTTCATATTCGGGAATCCTAAACCCTAAATTAAGAAACCCTAATCCTAATTGGCAAGCTTAATGTGTTATTAAACTTAAATATGATTAGAAAACCCTAATTATATTTTAGTTATTTTAATATCTATTTTACAAACCCTAATTGTAATTTAGAAAATTTATTTTTCTAATTAAAACCCTAATTTATGGGTTATAAACCCTAATGACCATTTTGACCCTAATTGCTAAATTAAGTAATTTTAATTAGGAATATTAATCCTAATTAGCAAGATTGAATTTTATGATTAGGAAATATTAATATATTTATTGAATCCTAATTATAATTTTGGAATATTAATTTTCTATTTTGAAAATCGAAATTCAAAAATCTTGGAAATTAAATTGCAAAGCTAAAGGGTTTAAACCCTAAACCCTAATGTGTTCAAACCCTAAACCCTAAGGGTTTGTACAAATTCCATGTTTACCATTAAATTTAAATTACAAATGATAAAATTGCCCTTTATGGGATTTTTATTAGATTACTTGTAGAAATGGCTAAAGCTTTAGTGGTTCTCCAACTCCATTGACATTTTTAATCAAAAAGCTGCAGCAAATTCGTCCAAGCGATCAGCCATAGCAACATATCATAATATATATAGATTTGGGAGAGAGAAAAATCATAAAACTTGCTATTTTTCTATTTTGCTCTCACCAACTCCTCTCTCTAGAAGCTCTTCGAATTTATCAAGTAAATCACCTCATTAGCGATTTCTAGATCAAAATAATAACATATTGAGAGCATAGATCAAGAATTGGAACAAGAATTTATAAACCTATTTTTGATTTTTGATCCAAGTGGCTAAGAAAAATTTCGTGTTTATGTGTTTAGATATTTGTTAGATGATGTTTAATGATGATCTATGTTGATATAACATAGATCCATAGCATCAAAATGCTTTAAAATCGAGTTTTTCTAAAACTGTCAAGAACACGATTTGTGGTCTGACAAGCTAATGTCAGGAGCCACAGATCCGTGTCTGTTTTTGATTTTTCTTGTTCGATGTTTTGGATTGGTAGTCTGGTATGAGGGCTTTATTATGCAAGTGGTATTACAACCATCAGATGTATAGATCGTGAATTATTAACTCATCAAACCACGCCGAATCAAGTTGACTACCAAATTCCGGGCGCTGACCTAAAGTTAGAAAGTCCGTCTGACAATATTTTTAACTCTCTTGATCTGTCAGTTTTTTAATGATATGTTGTTGTTGTTGTAACCATGTTGTAGCGTGTTAGTTTTTCTATGGATCCATGACTCTAGATGTCATAATAAACAAACAGATATGTTGAAATGGACAGTCAAACTATGCTAGTTGGTCACGAAGGCAGTTTCTGGGAAAACCCAGTTAATACATTCTAGAACCATAATATTGATAATTTGATTAACAGAACACCTAAATAATTAGGCTGGAAAGTGACTACCTGTAACTACTGGGTTTCTGGGTTTACCCATAAAACCCAGGTTCATCCTGACAGCAACTTTGGTGGCTTGAATCTTTAAGGTTTATTGATGTTTGGTTCATATTGTTAGCTATAATTGTAGTGTTACAAAATCACTACAAGATGAAAGTTTTAGTTAACTCAGAACCCTATTAATCAAAGAGTTATTGACGGTCCAATGATGACCTCGAACATCCTTGTCGGTGTTCTTGAGGCCAAGAACACCTATGACCATTATTAAAGAAGCGTCGCTAAAGGCCATTAGCGACGGTTTTCAATTTATTTAATTTCTGAAATTCCAAAATTTATTTAAAAATAGAAAATAAATTATAAAAATTACCAAAATGGTTTTAAAAATATTTTAAATTATGAAAAATAATTTCGAACCAATTGGAATATTTTTCTTTAATATTTATAATTATTTAAAATTAAAAAGAATTTAATTTATTTAATTAGTGTATTAAATAAATTAGAGAAAATAATTTAATATTATGAAAATCATTTTAAATAAGAATAATGTATTTAAAAATATTTTGAGTTATAAAATGTGACTTTTAATATTTTTGGAGAATTTTCATTAATAATTTAATATTAATGATATTAGATTTATTTAATTATTAAATTAAATAAATAAGTTAAAAATGATTTTATTGATTTAAAAAATCATTTTAAATAAAAAATAAAATGTTAGAAAATATTTTGAATTATAAAATATAATTTTCAATATTTTTGGAGAATTCTCATTAATAAATTAATATTAATGATATTAAATTTATTTAATTATTATATTAAATAAATGAATTAAAAATGATACTATTGATCTAAAAATCATTTAAAAATGAGAGAAATGAATTAAAAATATTTTAAGTGATAATTAATTACTTTTAATATTTTGATGATAATTTCATTAATATTTAAATATTAATGGTGATGATTTAAAAATAATTTTATTACTTTAAAAATCATTTAAGTAGAATATTAATGATTTAAAAATATTTGAAGTTATTAATAATAACTTTAATATTTTGACAAGTATGTTATTAATATTTTTATATTATTAAATATTAATAATAATTAGATTATTTGATAATTAAATCATTTAAAAATGATTTAAGTGTTTGAAAAATTATTATAAAATATAATAATTATTTATAAAATATTTAAAGCTTCCGAAAAATATTATAAACGATATTTGACTTATCTAAAATAATATTGAAGCTTAGAGACCAAGTTTAATTGACAATCAATGTGCTAATTGTCAGATAGGGTGACCAGAACACCGAGAATGGACCGAAGTCCAACCCGACCGAAATAGTTAGACTTGATAAGTGTTTATATAGGTTATAAACACTAATGTGGCTATGTGGTAATGTGCCTAGGAGAGTTTGACTGTAAAATACAGTGTTATGTGTTATAAATGATTGTACTAATTGTGAGACTGACATTGTTGAATATAGGTCTTACGAACGCAGTTAATTATATTGTGTAGCTGTAATCAACGCGGAAGGTAAGTTTCTTAACTCAACCTTGAGTTATATTCATTAAAATATTATAATGGTTAATTATTGCTAATTATACCATGTCCAGGGAATTTATTGTTGATTATTACGCAGCTAGGTGCATGATTAAATTATTGATTCTAGAATATACATTTGTAGAATAATTGTTGTTGGATATTCATATTCGTAGGTAGAATTAGAATTAATGATGTATAATTCATGTTTATTGTCAAATTATATTGAGAAATGTCTTAGCTAATTATTCTGGCTAGACGAACATTTGTTAGGACTTGATAGGTTTGAGAAGAGAGGAGAAGTGATTAGATATTGAAATCCTTGCATTTCATTTTTAAATCAAAATCTTGATTCTGAGACTGAGAAGAACAACCTTTTATATAAAGGGAACATTTTGGGTCGAAAATTCGGCATTCACAAGAATCATAAGTATTATGCATAATATCGGGTATAATAAAGCTGATCACTTGTTATACTTGCAGAGGGGTATGATTTAATCTTTATGGTTATCTGATACGCCTCCATATGTATCAAAGTAAATCTTTGATAGATACTCGAAAAAATAAGTTCAAAGATCTGGTGAGATCACTCAGCATAATCTAGAAAATATTCCACTTTGTTATTGCGTATAATTGATTCTTGTTTATTCATTTGAATATCGTAGAACTTTGAAAGCGTTGTACTCTTTCATTATCAAATTATTGTGTTGCATAGAAAGGGAGAAGCCTTGTTATTGATTAACGCATTGTTCAACTAATTCAAAGTTCCCCGAACTTTGGTTTCATTCTATCAAAATAGATAGTCTATTATTCTAATACTTATACATTTATTGTATATCTTAACTTGCGGGGCAAAATTGTTGCTCACCCTTGCTAAATAAAACTTTTTAGCTAGGGACGAAGTCGCAGAAGGTGCTGTGAAGAACAAGGGCAAAGACCTAGTGATTAATTAGTTATGAATAAAATTATTATTATGTTGTATTTGTAAACCCTTTTTGTATATCTAAGGGGTATGTTTGTAATGTTAAGGTTAGCGGACCTGAGACCAATGTATTAGCAACATATGTTAATGTGATATGTATTACTATTTCTATATGAATGGGTAGATAGTTAGTATTATATTATGGATCGTGAACACCAAACTCGGGGGTCAGGTAACCCAGATTTGGGGGTGTCACAACACATATTTAATCTTTCAACAATTATTAAGCATTTATAACTTGTCGTCTCAATTATTGATTTAATAATATAACATATTATACAGATGATACTACGACAATAATTGAATCAATAATATAAGAGATATGATGCAGCAATTACTGTAGCAATAATTGAGTATAGCTGAGTGACTTCTCACGTAAGCATCAATAATCAATACCGTGTGCTACTATGCAACCACGCCAGACATCAGATTTTTACTACCGGGTAGTTCATCAGGTTTAACGGTAACACCTCCGCCGTTATTTTCATAAAGTATTTTTTATCGTTTTTTCTTAATCCCAATAATAATTACATTAGGGGGTCCACTAATGATTGTCTTGGTCGCATCTTAATATTCCCGACAAAAAGAATATTCCCTGACCAAATGAATATTTTATAACAACTTGCTTACTTTGCAAAATTTATAAATATTACCCACAACTATAACATTATATCAAATTTACTCCATAATATTCAAAAATAATATTTATAGAAAATTCATCTTTATTTATAACAGTTGGGGTCTTACAACCTCCCCTTCTTATGAAATTTCACCCTCGAAATTAGGGTACGTACCTGGTATGTCGAAGAGGTAAGGATACCTTGATTTTATTTCAGATTCTAACTCCCAAGTCATTTCCTCAACATCGTGGTTTCTCCACAAAACTTTGACTTGAGGTATAACCTTGGAATGTAAAATATGTTCCTTCTTATCCAAGATTTGAACATGAACCTCTTCATACGTTAAATCTTCCGTTATTTCGTCCGATTCTAACTCAATAATGTGGTTCGGGTCTTTCACATATTTATGTAACATGGATATGTGAAAAGCGTTATGAACACGAGACATACTTAAGCAGTAAAGCGAAGTCTATAGGCCATGCTTCCTACTTGATCGAGGATTAAAATGCCGATGAATCGAGGACCGAGTTTTCCTCTCTTTCCAAATCTCGTAACTCCTTTCCACGGGCAAGCAACACACATAACACATGATCTCCTATATCGAATTCCACGTCCTTTCGATGAAGATCAAGATAACTCTTTTTGTCGATCTTGTGAGGTTTTTATCGTTGTCGGATCGTTTGAATCTTTTCCGTAGTCATACGTACCAACTCCGGTCCCAACAACGTTGCTTCACCCACCTCATCCCAGCATACTGGATAACGACACTTTCTTCCGTATAATGCTTCGAATGGAGCCATACCAATACTTGCTTAATAACTGTTGTTGTAGGAAAACTCCACCAATGGTAAGAACTTGGTCCCAAGTTCCCTTGAAATCTAGGACACAGAGTCTTAATAGATCTTCAAGAGTTTGAATAGTCCTCTCCATTGTCCGCCCTGCATGAGGATGATATCTTAGAAGCTAAATCGTAAGTCTTTGCCCATAGCTTTTTGCAAACTAACCCAAAATCGTGAAGTGAATCTTGGGTCTCGATCAGACACTATGGATATCGGCATACCATTGTCGACGTCGAGATTTTTGGATGTCCCTTTCCGTTACTTGTTCTTTGGTGTTCTCATTTTAGGTGAGATTTGTTTGAAAAAACAAGTGAAAAAGGTCTGACATGTATAATATCGACGATGGGACTATTAAGAGTCACCAGTTGGTTTTTTAAATGGTTGTACAAACACAACCGAGAAAAGGTTTTCACATTGACCCAGTGATGTGACACTGATATACGGATCGGCAAAACCGAGATTCATTTAGGGTCCGGGGACTTGGTTATGCGGGGGGGAAGGTGTTAAGCACCCCCCGACATCCGTGTTACCACGGTGACCGCCTCTTTTCAAGAAACTATTATCTGAGTGTGTGTGTGTGTGGGTGGGTCAATGTGCTGTTATATGAAAGTTGTGCGAGGCCTCGTTCAAACCTATATACACAGAGTTTAAATTTATATAAAAATTCAGTTTTTAGCAAGATATGGCAATGATGTTTTATAAAAGAGGTTTTTCAAACCCTGATGCTCATTAGGAATTGAGACCTTTTACACTCCCATTTTTATTAAGTGATCGGCTTGGTTGATTTTATTTGACGAATGCGAAGCATCCGTACGAAAATAATACATATAAAAAAAAATAATGCCGACTTCCTCGTGGGTATGGAAACCATCTGAAGAAATACAGTCATCGCAGAATAATTTACAAAGTACACTACGATTAAAATGTCCATCATGGGAACCGAATCTAGATCCAATGAAATGAATCTGTGATCACATGATTCCTAGGCGCACAAAATATTGCAATTTGTATAACAAAGAATAAGCGGTATATATATAAAAGCGGTAAATATATATATACTGACAGTGATCACCAACCACGAAGCGAAATCCATGGGGGATCGAAATATAAATAAAGTCAGAGATACTACCAACCGCCACGAAGGAAACTCCAAAGTAGAGACAGAATGTAAATAAAAAGTCAGAATAATTATTCAATCGCCACGAAGTAAACTCAAAAGCGAATGACGAAATGTAAAAAAGCTATAAAAACTATCAAGCTATCACGAAGGAACTCGAGCAGACAAAATATATATATATATATATATATATATATAAGAAAGCAATAAACGCACTGATATATAAAATCAAAGCTCATCGAACATAGTTCGACCACGCTTCATATATATAAGTATATATATATAAAAAGCGAAAACGCACTGCATCAAGTCTAGGCTCATCGAACAAAGTCCAACACACGGTTGATATATATAAGTATATATATATATATATATATATATATATATATATATATATATATATAAAGCAAATAAACGCACTGCATCAAAGTCAGGCTCATCGAACAAAGTCCCACACGATTTGATATATATATATATATATATATATATATATATATATATATATATATATATATATATATATATATATAAGTTTAATAAATGCACTGCAATCAAGTTCAGGCTCATCGAACAAAGTTCGACAGAATGATTAATATATATAAGTATATATATATATATATATATATATATATATATATATATATATATATATACAGATCGAAGGAAACCACGGATCAAGTCCCGGCAAAAGCAAGCAACACGACTCTCAACGTGTAGAAGGGTGTGTGCAAAGATGAAGAGAAAGACTCTAAAGTGTGTGAGAAGGCTTACGGTGGCCCGATAAAAAGGGCTTATATATCTTTAGAGTGGGTAAACACTTGGGCTTTGTGGGTACAAAAGAGGATATATATGAGCTCACAGGTGTTTGAAAGTGGGAAAATACACTGCATGTGATGCGAGAGAAAATTGTGCGAGGTTTCCCCTGTCTTTTTCTCTTAAAAATCAGCACCCCAAGTCTCTTATTTATAGGCAAAAGTTCGGCTAGTGTACTGCTGGCTCGGCCATGAGTGTACCAGAGGCGGGTCGGTCGAGGTCGTCTCAAGAAGTCGTGCACTCGAGCCTCAGAATGTCCACTCGGATTTTGAGAAGTACAATCCGCATCCATTTTGAGGTATTCAGGACCTATTTCGGACCGCCATTCTCGAGAGTTGTGCGATGGCATGGGATTAGAGTTTGTACGAAGTCTTTGAAGATGGGACAATGCCCTCCAGTCTTCAAGCTTCAACTTTCATCCGTTACCCCGCACAATAGCCACTCGGGATTTGTTAGCCTTGTGGGACATTGTTGCATAGAGACGAGACGTGGCATCATGTTGGATGAGATAGCGATGTTGCCCCTCACTGGACTGCTGCATTTGTTGAAGGTCCTCATTGTCATCATTGAGGTGTGTCTGTCTTCCCGATGTGATTGTCGTGTTGGCACAGTGTATTTCGTTGTGAGTGCCGAGATTGAAGCTAATAGCATTTGAAACAAGCATTTCCGGGGTTATCTCCGAAACTGCATTCCTTGGGGTTATCACCAAGGTTGGTGGCTATTCCATGGTTGGGGCCGAGACCGGATACCTCGGGGTTATCTCCGAGATTAATCGGTCTTCTCCTGTGTATGTTAGGTGTTGTATCTTGAGTCTCGGGGTTAAATCTGAGGTTGAAACTGTTACTCCCAGATTGCGATCCGGGGTTAATGCTGAACTTTCGGTAGTATCCGGTGTGGATTTGGATTGTCTTTCAGGGTTCTCTCTTAAAAGACAAATATGTCCTCCTGTAATATTAGTAACAGTAGTATAGAAAATTTCGACTGTCTATAGATGCCCCTCTTTATCATACTCATGCATGGCGATGCATGGGTAGGATAAAGAATCCTAGACACTTGAAACGTAACAAGATAAACATGGTGCTAAGGGTAGCAACATGATGAAAATGTATGATGCATGTGTACGGGGTTGTGGCCCAACATGCTGGGGATGATTGTTGGTTCCCTATTGTTTCAACTGGGGATTAGCAATACTGACCAGATCTGATGTGCAAGCCGAATCTGTTAGGATATTGGTGTTGGAGTTATCACCAAATTCCTGTGTTCTTGATAACGACTTGATGCTGAAGGGGTATCTCTTATGTGTAAGAGATCTGTGAGGATAAAGCTTGATCTGTTTGAGGATGTGTATAACATATTCCATCATCTATCCTCTTTGATAATGTTGACCTCTCCCGGTTAGTATTGCTGAATATGTCACGATTCTGTTGATTTATCGCCAACAACCGTCTTTGTCGAGGATGCGACTTTCATTTACTTGTGAACCAACGGCTGAAACATCCTGTGGGATATGCTGTCAAGGTTGCTTGGCCTTTGTTGATGTGTGAATTAACGGCTAAAACTCTGTGAGGAGATTGTCAAGGTTGCTTGACATTTGCTGACGTGTAGATCAACGGAGCATTGCATTGTGACCCCCACCGGGGATCCGCTGGGGAATATGAGCATCTGGGTATGAGAACCTCGAACAGCTCTATAACTCTGACAGGTTTAAATGCTATCGGCTGAAATGATGTCAAGGTTGCTTGACCTTCGTTGATACGTGTGTCAACGGATGAACGTGTTGTAACCCCCCATCGGGATATCGTTGTAACCCGTCGAGACTCACGTTAGTAACCCGTCGTCGACTCACGTTAACCCACATGGTTGGGACTCACGTTGTAACCCCGTCGAGACTCACGTTAAAACCCCCGTCGAAGTCTCACGTTAAAACCCCGTCGAGACTCACGTTGTAACCTTCCGTCGATTCACGTAGAATTTTCATAACGACACAGGTCTAGCGACGCCGGACCTATATAAGGTATTGTCAGTATGTGATTTGTGACAAGCGAGGTCATCGGCAAAGTATACCTTGTGTTCATGAATACCAATGATTGACGTACAGATTCAAAGTCTCATTTGAGAAGACCAGGATTGTATGTTGGTTTGCTCAATCACGTGGCATTTTTATTCTCGATTTGACCTTTCTAGCCCGTAAGAACTCCATTTCAACTTGAACTGGACCGAGCTTAAGGGGTGGGGCCCATGAAGAGCCACACATGAAGGGCCATACCACAGCGGTGAGCTGCGACGACGTCAGATGATAAATCCCAAAGAGGCTTTACTTCACAAGTCACTTTCAACTTGTTCCACTTTCAAAAAACCGCGAGCCACTTCCAGATTTGCTAAGTTCGGGCTGCATTCTGCAAATTCTATCACCGTACAAGTGTTCTACACTATCCTGGTAACGTATGTATGTATTGTTTTTCCAGTTTCTGTCCGTTAGATTGTGAGATATTGCACGAAATGCATCTAAACACATAGTAGTGATTATGTATGCGCAAATGACTTAATAAAAAATATTCAACATAGTAAATGTCAGTATTAAACCATGCTAAACATAATGATGTGAAAAAATTTGACTTTTGAGACAGTCAAATTGGCACCTTTTTGTGCTATTTTTTGTCCTATTTGAGGTCCAATGAGCAAAAGGTAGAAAGCCAAGATAGTCCTAGCATTGAGGTTGGCCTTATGCATGATGAGTTTGATTTTTAATGCATATATTATATATATGACTTTGGGGCAGGTGTGCTACTTAATGGCCACCTAGACATGCCTGTGCGTATGTGGATAGTCCTATTTTTAAAGGGGACTATGGCGAATTTTTTCCAAATGTAGGCATTGGGTAGTCATGCATTCTAACTCTATTATATATTAAAGTAAATGCATGCATGCATATAGTCATATAATGCATTTTAGAAAGCTCCAGGTAAGAAAATACCACACCCTTTCTGAGGTGATTTGGAGACTTGTTGTCCAGATATTATGGATTCGGATCAGCCGAGCAGTTCTTACAGGACCGCCTCTGGAGTATGGCGGAGGGCTTCTAAAGTGCCTCGTCCCCGTTCTGTCAGACAGCCTCGTCGGTTAGTGGAGGCTGTGATTCATCCCGTCCAGGTAGAGGTTCCAAACGTTGAGGACGAGGAGGTGGATATTGAAGATCCCGCTCCTGCTGTACATATCCCTCGCAGGGAGCTTCCGAGCATCTAGGTGGTGAACCCAGAGTTGCTAGGTTATTTGGACAGACACCCATCGATGTACTTGCATGATAACGAGGTATGACATTAGACTTTATCTTCCTTCTTTCCTATTGATGAGGATTAAAAAGGGTCCCGATGTTGATCTGCAGGCTTCATGCGAGTTCCGAGTTTTACGTGACCTCGGGAATCTGGTTTAGCATCCACTCCATGTACCGGGCACTTCATCCATCCCATTATAGAAGCAATAGTGCATGAGTGGGGATTTGGGGCATTTTTCTCTATCCTTCCGTCGTTGTCCACAGGGTTACCTTAGGGCATTATGCGGCGATGGTTTCATCGGACTCGATCCACTCGACTGCTTTGGATTGCGAGGTGATGATGATGCCTATGGATTGGCGATTTATCACAGGTATGGAGTTTGGAGGGCAGTCAGTTCTTTGCATGGCGAATATCACCCCCACTGTCGTCCGGTCCTTGTTAGGAGTTCTGGCGGGTGCGCTCAAAGATAGGGCTGCTTGTTCGTGTCCTTTGGCGCGAAGATATTGTTATGAATGGGCTATTGAGTGAGCCCATGCCTGATGATGTCAGGATCAGGGATCGCGTTCTGCGGTGATTGTTCCTGATAATCATTCGAGGCTGCTTCATAGTAGATAACTCTTCCACGGTATCTTTCGCTATGGTCAGCGCCACACGCGATGTGGACCGTATAGGAGAGTACGATTGGGGCTCTTACACCTTTGCCTATTTTCTCCGGGGCATGCGTCTGCGCTCACAGGGTTTGACCGAGGCTTGGCTAGGATTTTACCCGTTTCTGCTGGTGAGTATTTTCTCTTGTCTTTTCCTTTCATAGGTTAAGAGTGTTTACTGATAGCAGATGTTTTGCAATTGTGTTGGCAGTTTTGGGCCTATGAGAGGCTTCCATGTTTATGTCCTGTGAGTGTGTTAGGCTTAGATACCTATCCATGAGGGCGACGATGGCATCATCCTATTTTACCAGAGGTCCAGATGTCGAGGGCTTCGGCTCATTCTGTAAGTGTCTGTTGGAGTTCTTGACAACCGACGCCATCACATGGCTTCCATATTTAGGGGATCATTTGATCATCGGTTTTGAGGATGGACACCCTCTTTGATTAGAGTATTTGATTTCCACCGAGATTTCCTCTTTTCACAGAGATGAGGCTGGAGCTCTATTTAGGAGAGCGTGCTTTATTAGGAGCACCATGAGGAGATTCAGTATCTGATCTTGCCTCCCCGTTAAAAAAGCGTCATTGGCTTATATCACAGTAACCCGCCATTGATATTCCATTGTTGGGAGTTAACGATTTTGATTTATCAGAGGGTCTATGTACTCAGGAGATATTCCAGCGCTGGTGGCTCCCTCTCACTATTGGGGCCCTGTCCCGTGCCACACAGTTCATGGGGGACATGGTTCCTGGATCGTTGATGATAACAAATTGGGTAGCTTGTGTTCGAGCTCCGACCCATATAACCCAGATTGATAGCTTGACCCGGTAGTTGGATTGGGCACAGATATTTATTCGACATTTGGGCAGAGATCCAGCAGAGGCGGAGACATTTGTTCCTTTCAGCTCAGGTGCTGGCCCCTCAGACAACCCATTTGGTTTTTCCAGCGCAGATCCTCCCCTTTATAGGCCTGACATCCCTGTTGATAGAGATCCAGTGACTCAGGAGGAGTTATATCAGGTGGACAGGATTGAGGATGTGGACATCGAGACCATTGTCTTCTTCTGATGTGTATTCTCGCTATATCTTTTGATAGGCATCTGTTAGATATTGGGTGGTTATTCCCCATTCTCGCTATATCTTTAGATAGGCCTCTGTTAGTAGTAGGGCGTTTGTGCCCCATTTTCATGTATTTGTAGTTTGTGTAGAGGCGATGTATTAGATGATGATATATTTAGGAATGTATGCATAGTTTTTTTCATTCCTATATCATATTGCCATCCATTATCTTATGCATGTATCATGTTATGCATATGTATGTATGTCCAGAGATACTCGGTATTGACCCTGGATGGTCTTATAACACGGCATACGGATGTCTTCTTTGACGATTAATAGTATAGATCATACCCACCGTCGGTGGTGGCATTGGGTATCTGCTTCGTGATGCGATAAAGATGTCACCACCGGATAGGGTGACTGTAGATCTGTTATTGCAGCATACTATGACCCTTTTGGCATTTTAGGTTCCTGCAAGATTTGTAGATGGGATGCTAGAGCATTGGCTAGCTGATAGGCAGGTATTTTGCTTTGGCACCCATGAGTTGACTCCTACTCTGGAGGAGTATGCCCGTTTGACGATGCTGCCCCTAGACCGACCTTGCGTACACATGGCTTTGGGAGACATGAGTAGACGATTCATGACTCTCACCGGATTGAGGCGCAGAGTGGTGCAGGATGAGCTGACATCTGGTCATGTGATCTCTCAGCGTTTTTTGTATGACAGATTTGGTGCGGAGGATAGCTACTCACGACATTCAGGGGATTTCACCGTGTCGGAGGATCATTGGCGTTCAGCCAGAGTTGATGTACTGATACTATGTGTACTGTCATACATATAAATGCCGCGGTATATGGATGAGATAGATATAGGCGTTATCATAGCGGTGAGAGCTCTCAGGAAGGGTCGTACCATTGTACCTATAATCGTGGTAGAGACCTTGCGATCAGCATCCTACTACCGTACTTACCCATTAGGTGTGTTTACTGGGAGTTCAGTCATGCTGTATGTGTGGTTTATGTCACACTTGCGACCGGTTGGTACCTTTAGACGACACGGGTATTGTTTCTCCCATGAGGTGGCTATGTCGTATTCCTTTCATCCATCCAGTGTGTAGATGCTCGATCCACGGTCCATATTTTTTAGCGAGATATCAGAGATCCATTTAGCATATTCTTTGTGCTCGGGCTTTGCTCACCATAAAGCTTCATTACTCATGCTCCGGACATGGATTTCCTCCTTTAGGTTTGAGGAGGCGTGACGACTTATCATCCATTGGTGCGTGATGTCGTGGTTTGACCCGATTCGAGTTTTCATCCTTTCGAGGCGGCGGTGTGGTGATTCCTTCTCGATACCTCTCGTGAGGAGGACCGATCTCGTGTATCGCTTCTTTGAGATCATCGTGAGCTAAATTTCTTTTCCTGCCGATCGTCCGATATTCCATGATTACTCGCATGGATGGAGGCGGAGGTTTTATCAATTGCCGCAGCGATATTTGCGATCTGGAGATTGAGTTAGGCGATGTAGAGCCTATAGAGGACATTGATACCTACATCGAGGAGGAGCCCTTCTTTGGGTTGCCAACATTTCTTCCTTGGATTCTCCTAGTACCAAGTGCTTTTGTGATTCGGCACTTCGATTATAGTATTTAGAGCAAAGTCTTCATCTGATGACCTTTGAGAGAGACGAGATTCGATCTATGATGTCGATTGCTCTTGATGTGGGGGACGCCTCCCTATTAGAGAGAGATGAGGCATTAGCTCGTATAGATGCCGTTGTTGTTGAGCGAGATGAGGCCAGGTCAAACAGAGACGCAGTGATAGTTGAGCGAGATAGTGCTATATCTACTCGGGATGTGGGTATCACGGATAATCTTTGGAGAGGTCCCTTACCACCGGTATGATTGCGAGAGATGAGTGCTTACATCGATGAGCATATGGTCATCATGCAGATGGCTACAGATCTGTTGGGTCGTGTGGATATTCTTATCCAGGAGACTACAACTTTACCTCCTTCATCTGAGAGGGATGCCATGTTGGTCTTGCTAGCTCGCATGTACCCTGATTCGTAGATGATCTTGTATTTACCTGCACAGACTAGCTTAGCCATTTTGTCATGTACAGTTCACATTGTATATATATCAAACAACATTATATATGACAGGGAAATATATTTTTGGATCACTTCCCTTTTAGATATGCCTTGCTATTTGCTTGATATTTTGCCTGCTGCTTCAGGGCTTGTGATCTGGATGAATTCTGAATTCTTCCTTGGTGGATGGACATTGAGCTGTCTTTGGATAGTTCAGAATGGATCATCGATCTATGTATATCCCTACCATCTTTGGTTTCTTGGGACTTGTTTCTGAATGGAAATGTAGAGAGGAGTGTGGCTTTCCTCTCTGAGATTGACCGCACCACAGATGGTCGTCAGTACTTCTATTTAGGAGAAGCCTAGCTAATTCCACCTCTTACGGTTTAGTATTGCTCTTCGAGGTATGACCGCAGCTTAGATGGTCACCGAATCTCCTATTTGGGAGGAGTTCAGGTAATTCCATCCCTTTGATGCAAGCCAGAATGAAATGTAGTGGATTGAAAGAATCCCAATTTCACCGACAATGGTTTGTATTTTGGTAGGGGTGAGATCGCTTTCATGAATGGTCTATGTACTCTTATTGAAGAGGAGATCGGTCTGCGTAGTTTGAACCTGGTGTAAGAGGTTAAACGTTGTATATGGGTGATATGGTGTAGGAATGTTTTGGTTGTTTTTTTCTTTTGTAAGGAAAAGAGGGTAGAAATGTTTTTGTTGTTTTTGTTTTATTGCGTAGGGCCATGTATAACATGGTTTCCTCACGTACTCTATTGAAGAGGAGATCGGTCGACGTAGTTCGCCCTCGAGGCGAGATGAAAAGCGTAATCCCATGCGGTCGGTCAAGGAGTAGAAAGTTTAATCCTAGGTTGAGGATAAACTACAGGTGAGAAGTTTGATCCCATGTATGGGTAGCCAAATATGAACGCAAGAGGTTCAATCCATGATGGGATGACCTAAGTTGTATGAGTGAAAAGAGAAAGCCAGTTGCTTGGCTTGAAGAGTATGTTTCCACGAGGGCAAAGTGTAGCAAGTTGTAGGTGGTAAAGGGTTATGAAATCCGGAATGGTTGGTGACTGATGATGATGCACGGGTGTTTCTTTGGTTACTTGGACATATCTGCTTTCAAGGTGTCTGAGTTGATGAGTTGTGGAAATTCATCGCCGTCCATTTCTTGCAATCTGAGAGTACCTCCTGTCAATACTTCTTTGACAATAAACGGGCCTTCCCAGTTAGGAGCGAATTTTCCTTTCGCCTGATCTTGGTTGTCAAGAATCTTTTTTAAAACCAAGTCATGTTGTTTAAATTTCCATAGCCGGACTTTTTTGTTGTAGGATCTGGCGATCCTTTGCTGATATAACTGACCATGGAGGATAGCCGCGGTTCGCCATCTTCAAAACCTGCCAATGGTAAGGCAGCAAATGTAGTTCCTTGGTTTGATAGACTCCGATGGATTATCTAATTACCAACTCCGAATCTCAAAGGACAGTTAACGCTTGATGCCCATTGAGCGGGCAAGTTTTAGCCCCATGAGATAGCCTTCATACTCGGTAGTATTATGTTGGTGCTTACAAACCAGTAATTTAACAACAACGGGATCTCGCCTCCCAGATGTCGATACTAGAATGGCCCCAGCTCGAGAACCTTCCATGTTAATAGCTCCATCAAAATACATCTTCCATGATTGGAGTGTATTGTACAGATGGTGTTGCTGCACTGTCATTACTCCTTCATCGGGGAAATATGTTTCCAAGGGTTTGAAATCCCCTGAAGGTGCAGCGGCTAGTTGATCTGCGATTCCTTGACCTTTGATGGACTTTTTGAGTCACATATACTGATGTCAAATTATTGTAGGATCAAGCTGCCATCTCGAGACGATGACGATTCAACATGGGTTTGTTGAACACGTACTTGAGAGGATCCATGCGGGATATGAGATGGGTTGTGTGACCATGGAGGTAATGTTGTAACCTCATGGAAGCCCATGCTAAAGCACAACACGTCTTCTCGATCAGAGTGTACTTGTGTTCACTACTGCTGAACCTTTTGCTGAGGTAATAGATAGCTCGTTTTTGGCCTCTATCATCTTTCTGTCGGTATCTACGACCAATGGCATTGTCACTTATGGACGGTACATGAGCAGGGAACATCATCCTGGGTGGTACCAAGATAGGAGCTTTGACTAGTTTGTTTCTTGATTGTGAGGAAGGCATTCTGGCACTCATCATTCCCTTTCATGGAGGAGTTCTTCCTTAATAACTTCAAGATTGGCTCACAGGTTGCCGTGAGTTGGGAGATAAACCTGCTGATGAAGTTGATCCTTCCCAAAAATCCACGTATTTCCTTCTCTGTCTGAGGAATGGGCATTTCGTGATGGCTTGGATTTTGGTAGGATCGACTCAATCCCTTTGTGGTGACTAGAAATCCTAGCAACTTGACTTGGCGCCAAAGGCGCATTTAATTGGATTCAACTTCAAGTTGTACTTACGCAACCTGTTGAACAACTTTCTGAGATGGTCTAGATGGTCATCCTCCTTCCGGGACTTGACAATGATGTCATCCACGTAGATCTCAATCTCTTTATGCATTAAGTCAAGGAAAAGAGCCATCATAGCTCGTTGATAGGTAGTTCCGGCATTGATGAGGCTGAATGACAACCTTTTATAGCAAAAAGTTCCCCAAGGAGTGATGAAAGCTGTCTTCTCATGATCTTCCTCGGCAACCATGATATGATGGTACCCCGCAAAGCAATCAGCAAAGGAGTACATGATGTATTGAGCAGTATTGTCAATGAGAATGTGGATAAATGGCACGGGAAAGATATCTTTTAAGCAAGCTTTGTTCAAGTCCCGGTAATCCACGCAAACTCGCACCTTCCCTCCGGGTTTAGGTATGGGCACGATGTTGGATATCCACTCAGGATATGTAGACACCATGATGATGCCGGCTTGAAATTGTTTCACAATCTCTTCTTTCACCATTAAACTCCACTCAGGTTTCAATCGCCTGAGCTTTTGCTTGATTAGCTTAAATACCTCTTTAATGGGAAGGCGATGAAGGACAATGTCAGTGGATAAACCCACCATGTCTTCATGAGACCATGCAAACACATCCTGGAATTGTGTTAATAGCGTAACCATTGCATTCCGTTGGTTTGGGGTAAGTTCTGAACCAATCTGGATTAACTTAGGGCTTTCTAAGGTTCCGAGATTGAAAGAAGTGGTTTGATCGAAGGTTGGGTTTGGGTTTGTCTTTGACCCATTCTTGAATTTACGGAGGCACCTCAATGTCATCCACGGGATCCATCAAAATTTGAATTCATCTCTACATCAAAGGTACAATCCTTATGTAGGAGAGGCATCGTATCCGCATAAAATCTGAGAACATCTAAATTTAGAGTCATGAAACAAAATATGCTTTCACTTAGTATATATGAAATCGTTGATCATACACAATGTTAGCATATCTTGGCAAAATAAAATCGCTAATAATGTACGAAAAAAATAGCGATTATTGTATCTACAGAGAAAAAGAATTTTTGCCGCTTTACCCTCGTCGACCAAAGCAAGGAATGTTGTTCCAATTGGTAAGGATAAAGTCCGGTGGACCCAATGATGGAGGGATTGTCATCATCCTCCTTGTCCCGAATGATGGCCATTACGTCGAGGCAATCATCATCTTTAGGGTGTATTTGTTGGTATGTTCATCATGGGCGATGATCGCGTGCAGAACATTATTCGGACAACGTTTTCCTTGATTCTCCGCTCCTCTTCTTGATTGCGGGATTTGGAATAACGATTTTCTTTTCCTCCACCGGTTTGGCTTAGGAAATAACATGGCCATGACATTGGTTGGCACCTTAAGCTGGAGGTTGTGCGGACTTGGAGTTTGAAGGCGAAGCGCCACATGGTTGAAGCTAAAGGAATCTGGCGATGCTTATGAGGATTCCTATGACTAGAGTGGCGAGAATAGCCTAGTCCAATTTGTTCCAACTTGCTTGGTTAATCGAATGGGGTATTGGATACCTGGCCATCTTTACCGACCCTTGTCACGGCTTATAACCCAACGACATCATTTCTTGAGTGGTGACATCACCTCATCGAAAATGTGGGGTTCGAAATAGTGTTCCAATAGCGTGGTATTGGGTGTTGCTTATTCAAAGCATGAAAATTTGTAGGTTCTACGTACGCATTGGCATTGATGAGCGGTATATCCCTATGTTGAGAATTTCGGTTCGGCGTTGGCCGTGACCGAACTATTGTTGATAATGTATTTTGATTGTTGGTGAAGGGTGGAGGGATCCCTTTTGCATATGTGGATCCATGGTCGTCCCAAGCGGGTTGTATCTGAATCTATCTTGAGCACATGGAAGGATACACCAGAGAATGTATGAGGGCCAATTTAGATTGGCGGCTCAATTACTCCAACCGAAGTTCTGGCGGGCTCCATCAAAAGCTTTGATGATAGTATGGCTACTCAAATTCGGTTGAGATTGATATTCATCTTCACCAAGGTGGCATATGGGCGGATATTGAGAGGAACCTCCATCTATTAATACTCCAGCCACCATATATCCAGGAGGATAAGACCGCAATGTGCAACGATTTGCAATGACCGGTCCCTTCGGATGGTATGTCATCATCAGTGAAGGATATCACATTAGTGTTGAAAATTTTATCAACCATGTGTTTGAAATTTTTACGTATCCATTGATGTCGAAAATAGGCTTCTTCCAAAACCTTCAACAAGACCTTGGGTGATTCTCGGAAGTTAGGACCAAGTCCAAAATTGATATTTGTGGTGGAGCTTCCTTCAAGCTTAAAACCACCGAGGCTTCGTTATGACCCACAGTCACGGAGGAATTTTCAATCTTCTCCATGTGTATTTTCCCTTTGATTTGGTGGTGGGGTTCATAAACCGATGGGGAAGATACGATTGGATTTTCCTTTGACCTTCTGCGGCGTGGTATGTGAGGTGGATCCTTCACTTTCTCCATAATTCCACGGAACCTTGCGTAAGCTAACAATAAGATATTGTGCTCTGCATGGCAAGTTGATTGGCTCAGGAGTGGCCACTTTCAAAGGATTGCTTCCTCCTTTGGTGAATTATTGGTGTTGTGAGCAAAGTATTAATCCCTTCACCTTGATGAGATATAAGCTGCTACCACACTTTTCCACTTAGTAGGGCTGCATTCTCACTTGTTCATAACGATGTCGTTATCTACCATGCGCCTTGATACACCTTTGTCGATTAGATTTTGAATAAGGTGGCGGGCGCCCATCATTCTTCTGTCTTTGTGTGACCCATGAGGCCCAGGTGGTATTGACATACTCCATCGAGTTGTACCGTCCCGAGCAGGGGTTGATTGGAGGTAGAAAGGCGATCCTTCCTTCATTGATTAACATGTGAAGGATTTCTTCCATGGGTTGGCCTAAATAGGTGAATTCTGTTTGTTGGCGAAATCCGACCAGACTTTGGCATTTGCTCTCTTCGTCACTTTGTCTTCCAGCATTTCATTTTCTGAAAGTGACGAGGGAATATTCATGATGATAGGTAGGAGACTGGCATGCTCCTGGCTAATTAATTGGCGAGTTACTTGATGATGATAAGTCACAAGTTCGGCCAATTGCTCAACTTGTTTGCCGAGAGCTTTGATCTTTTGTTCCATTGTGAATTGGAACTTGGCATAATCCCATCTGTCATCACCATCTTTGATGAATGCAGGGGAAATCCAATTTGAAGTTGGAACTCATCCTTTGCTCCAATTAATCATGTTGACCTCTTCTTCTTTGTGTTGAGGAAGAGGGTTGTCTTGTACGTGAGGCTGATCGGGTTTGGTGACTACGATCTCTCCATTATCTATGAGGTCTTGGATCTTGTGTTTCAAGGCCCAATAATCCTGAGTATCATGTCCCGGTGCCCTGGCATGATAAGCACATTTCTTAGCAGCATTGAAACTCCGTCCATTAAGGCTGGCTGGTGGAAAAAGATGCATAATTTTCTTCTGTGTTGTCAGAAGATTAAGAATGTTCTTGAGGGTATCCCTTAAGGGTGTAAACACTCGATGGCGTTTGACTTCTCCACCTTTTGGTACTGGAGGGTTTGCAGACTGTGCTGTCAAGGGAGGATAGTTTCTCCTTTGAATGGGCATACTTTGATTGCCTTTTTGTCCCTGTAGTATCAGGGAAACATCTTCCTCTTTCTTTTATGGACCCTCCGAGTTGTTCCCATAATTTCCAGTTGGATGTGATCGTAATGTTTGACTTTGAGTGCGGCTAGGTCTTGAATCTTTTCGACTTCAACCCCATTTCAACCATCTCCCATGTTTAACCATTTGAGGAAAAGCGGTTTGCCGATGCCATCTAAAACTCTCTCATAGAAGGGAGCTTCTTGTATATACATGAATGTCATGACCATTTACGATTACTGTTATGGCGGCCGGGACTAACTTGGGCGACCAAGCGTCTCCACCTTTGGGCATACTCTCTGAAAAACTCATTAGACTATTTTTTGATCTTGGTAATTTGATCTGGATCGGGAGCCATCGAGTTTGAAAAGCTGTATTGAGTGAGGAAGGCATGTGCTAGCTCTTCCCAACTGTGAATTTTGGAGTTGTCTAATCTTGTGTACCACGAACGTGCTTCTCCAGTTAGACTCTTTTAGAATAATTGCATTCTGAGTTTTTCATCCTCTGCATAGGATCCCAGTTCTCCAATAAAGACTTTTAAATGTGTATAAGGATCCCTAACCCGTCATATTTTTCAAAGTCGAGAGTTTTAAATTTTTCTGGATAAGTGAACACGGAAAAATACATAGATCAACATATGAAACACTCCCATGTGTTCCAATTCCTTTGATAGCGCGAAGGGTCTCTTCCATTTGGGGGACTTTCTTTTTGATGTCACCATTGTCTGGATCACCAGTGGAATGGGCAGCATCCTGTGTTTTGTTGGTCGTATCCAATTGTGGCTCTGGTATGGTAATCACCGGAATTCCTCCTTGTGTGGAGGGCTCAGTATGTACGGGTATTTTACGACCACAGATAGACTAGTGTAATTCTTTTAATAGAACGATTAATCAATCATTTTGCTTAATCCATTCGAACTCTTTGCATGAGAAACCTGATTAAGTTCATTACTAATCGGATGATGACATGATTGATTTGTAGGCTGTTGCCTTTTGGACTTTGATGGGGTAGTAGGTTTGATTGATTCCCTGCGAAAGACTAGCATAGTTTAGTCCTTAGGGAAGGTGTATAATGACATGCTATGTGATGTGTCATTTTTAGGAATTTTATCCTGCAAAACGGGTGTCAGCTGTTTGGAGCATGTATGTGGACACATTGCTTCATATTTCTCATTACATGGAGATATATATAGAATGAAATTACAAGTAACTGTGTTTACAAGTAATTAACATGAGAGCATGAAGAGACTTTCCTTCATTTGGGTTTATCAGAGGCTGACCTATCTTAGGTTACTCTCGCGAATTTTTGGCATGAAGGTTCCCAAGTCATCACAATCTACTAGACGGTAAGTTAATCCGGTCTTTCAACTGGAGCGAATTTGGGTGGTGCCTTTCCTGAGCCTCGGAGAATTAGTCTTCTCACGAGTCCAGTAATCAAACACCAACGGGATAGCCTCCTGGTGGAGGGACCACACAACATACATTCACATACATCGCGTCTCACCGTATGAAATGATGACATGTGCGAAGCACTAATATTATTAGCATTTTATAGTGCGAAGCACTAACATCACACGCAGATATGATGCGAAGCACTAAGCTCAAACAAGACATGCATTCGTACACATTCATCCAATGTAAATGCAACATCCACCCACAAGCAGATAATAGTTTTGAAAAAATTGTAGTAGCGGCTTAAGTCCTCTTCTTTGGAGGTCCCCAAAGTGAGTCGCCACTGTCGACGTCGGGATTTTTGGATGTCCTTTTTCCGTTACTTGTTCTTTGGTGTTCTCATTTTAGGTGAGATTTATTTGAAAAAACAAGTGAAAAGGTCCGACATGTATAAATGTCGATGATGGGACTGTTAAGAGTCGCCAGTTGGTTTTTTAAATGGTTGTACAAATACAACCGAGAAAAGGTTTGCACATTGACCCAGTGATGTGACACTGATATACGGATCAGCGAAACCGAGATTCATTTAGGGTCCGGGGACTTGGTTATGCTGGGGGAAGGTGTTAGGCACCTCCCGACATCCGTGTTACCACGGTGACCGCCTCTTTTCAAGAAACTATTATCTGAGTGTGTGTGTGTGTGTGTGTGTGTGGGTCAATGTGTTGTTATATGAAAGTTGTGCGAGGCCTCGTTCGAACCTATATACACAGAGTTTAAATTTATATAAAAATTCAGTTTTTAGCAAGATATGGTAATGATGTTTTATAAATGAGGTTTTTCAAACCCTGATGCTCAATAGGAATTGAGAACTTTTACACTCCCATTTTTATTAAGTGATCGGCTTGGTTGATTTTATTTGACGAATGCGAAGCATCCGTACGAAAATAATACATATAAAAAAAATAATCTTGAAACTTCCTCGTGGGTATAGAAACCATCCGAGGAAATCAGACATCATGAGAATAATTTACAAGCTGCTTACAGCTGAAAATGTCCATCACGGGAACCGAATCTAGATCTAATGAAATGAATCTGTGATCACATGATTCCTAGGCGCACAGAATATTGCAATTTGTATAACAGCAATAAGTAGGTATATATATAAAAGCGGTAAATATATATATATATACAGACAGGATCACCAACCACGAAGCACCTCCATGGGGGATCAGAAATATAAATAAAGTTGTAGATACGGTCAACCGCAACGAAGGAAACTCCAGGAGGGACAGAATGTAAATAAAGTCTATAAATGCACGTTCAGCGCGCCAAGTAAACTCAGGCGGGATTTAAAATGTAAAGAAAGTCATAAAACTATCAATTGCCACGAAGGAACTCTGTGCAGGACAAAATATATATATATATATATATATATATATATATATATATATAAGAAAGCAATAAACATATTCGGATGTAAAATCCGGGCTCATCGAACATAGTTAAACCACGAGTTCATATATATATAGTATATATATATATAAAAGCGAGTAAACGCACTGCATCAAAGTCTAGGCTCATCGAACAAAGTCCGACACACAGTTGATATATATATATATATATAAGCGAATAAACGCACTAGACCGAAGTCTAGGCTCCTCGAACAAAGTCCGACACACAGTTGATATATATATATATATATATATATATATATATCTGAGAGCCTTCCATAGCATTTGGTTGCCATGAGAAGCTGTGTAACAACCCCTTTTTGGACCAATTGATAAACTTATTGGAAGGCTGAGATTGAAACATAAATATACCAAGCCGGCACAACTTGAACTAGCTTTTATTTTAATATGAGGACCCCACCATAGTCAACATGTTGTCAGTTTATTGAAATAAAATGAATTTTTAATATTAAATAATGCCCGATCAAGACGACTTATGCATGCAATTTATGCCTTTTTTTTAAGCATTTCTCCATTAATAGGCATGACTAAAGACATTGTGTAAACTTAAAAAATATAAATACTCTCACCGCTAAGCTCTTTACAATTTGTTAAAAAAAAAAAAAAAAAAATCCAATCAAATCTTCCCTCTTAGAAACACACAAGTTCTTTTATTTGCTATTCTTTATAAAATATTTGTTATTTTTATAACTCTTTCATTTAAAAACAAATAAAAATTATAGTTCAAATAAAAATAATATCTATTTTATAAAATATATTTTTATAATTTTTTTATTTGCTATTTTTATAAAAATATTTTATATTCTTTATTTGTTATTTTATAATAGGATATAAAATAGGATATAAAAATATTTTTATAATTCTTTATATAACAAATATATTAATTTCTTCCCACTTTAATTTGTTATAAAAATATATTCTTTATAAAAATAGCAAATAAAAATTATAAAAATATATTTTTATAAAATAGGATATTATTTTTTATTTGAATTATAATTCTTTATTTGTTATTCAATGAAAGAGTTATAAAAATAACAAATATTTTATAAAGAATAACAAATAAAGGATTTATGCAATAGGAAGAGGTTGTCTTAGATTGGATTTATTTTTTTTTTTTTTAACAAATTTTGGTACATTTTTTTTTATTTTTCTCAAATTTGATACAGAGCTTATACTACATTTGGTATTAAAAATTGAAAAAAAACCGTAAATGCTGACTTGTCACTGGTGGTATTAAAAAATAAAAAAATTATTTTATTCAAGCAACTTGTCGCTAAATGGACTCGAACTCATGACCTCAAACTCAAACACACGTCGTATGACCACCCAGAGCACCACAGGCCTAGGTATTAATTTCAAATGAGGATATATCTTTATATTAAAACTTCACCATCCCCAAAAATCTATATTCTTGCATTATTATTATATTATGAAACAAATATTATTAATAAGTCTATATAATACATGGGGGTTTGATATTTAGAAATAAGTTAATATCTATATTTATTAAGCAATGATTATTAGTAAGGATTTTATATATTAAGCAATGATTTTATTATTAAGAAATGATTTTATTATTAATAAAACTAGTGAAGTATAATAATAATGTGATTATCGAATTTATAAAAGTAGTGAAGTATTATTATAATAATAATAATAATAATAATAATAATAATAATAATAATGTGATTATCGATATTAGAAAATGCAGATTATACCAATACTAAATCTTTGCATAACATTAAGAGGAATAGTACATATTACATGTTCATTTTCATAAAATAAAAAAAAACATAGAATGATTAATACAATAGGACGCCTATTTTTTTGGCTCAGGAATCCTTAGCACTCGATAGTGATTTAAACTTATAGTGTAGTCGGTTTCAAAGCCACAAATTGCACATTTTCGATGAGTCTTAGAAGGAATGATTTTCTCGAGTGCACTCTTGAATCTAGATTGTTTTTGCGGCCCTTTGTTTGAGAAATATTAGGCGGCAAAAACTCTTCTTCTTCTTCCACCTCTGCATCTTCATCGTCATTATCGTATCCCATATCATGATTTGGATCTCCAATTTGTCAATCAATGTCGTCATCTGCTAGTTCAATAATATTCTCATCCGGATCATCTTTGGTCAACCAACTCTTTTCCTCGTGCATTCGGTTTAAAACGGTTTTGTAACCTCGAATTTGAGCAAGCCGCTTTGCTAAGCATTAACTCTGGTAATCACCCATCAAATGATTATAAGCGCATTGCTTGATTTTGTTCAAGTCGTGAGATGTGGAGTTAAAGAGTAAGTCTTCACCATTGCTTTTGTTCGCGTCTCTTGTCCACCGATGAAGGATCGTATCGGTCGGTATTTGTGAAATACTCTTTCTTTGTGAAATATCTCAAGATGTGCTGCATAATTCACCGTAGAGTGAGAAAACATTTGGCGATTACATATTCTGATCCCAGTTATCGATTGTTGACAACTTCTTTATATCTTCCACCACTTTCGGTTGCATCTGCATTATACACCTTTGCAAAACCTTAGTATCGGTGACACACGTCTCACTAAGTTTATGAACATTGTATTTCATGGAATCGACGAATTGGCGTTGGAAACGTCCTAAACATCTCTTTGTGTACACTTGTGCAACATGAACTTCTAAAGATGAACCGAGTACCATAATCCTTTTACGATGTTTTGTTATGTAATCGGCCTTCCTCTCCACGATAAATTTGTCTTTCTACGACCTTTTGACTCTGCGGTACAAAAAACATAGCATACATTGATGCATTAACATACTCATCAAAAAGGCATTCATGCTCTCGCTTCTTCCAGTTGGTAGTCATTCCATGACAAAATATCTCTTTGTATATCTTTGGAATCCATTTACATCAGTACATCATACAAACTTCCAAGCCATTCATTAGTATACAATTCATAAGAACTTATCAGAATATGTGAACGCTCTTCAAATTCCTCGATGGACAATGAGTTATACACACGATTGTTAAAATCATTTTTGAGCGATGGGTGCTCATAATAAACATGATGCAATTTTTCGGAAATTTATTGCTAATATGCCAAGAACACAATAAATGATGACTAGTTGGAAATACAAGTAGCAATAGCATTACTCATGGCTCTCTGTCTTGATCGGTGATGATGGTTGTAGGTGCCTTGTAGTCCATGGCTTCAAGCCATGTCTCAGAAACCAAGCGAAAGTGTCCTCTGTCTCGTCTAAATAAAGGTAAATCCAAACAATATAGGTGATAATGGTGGTTGACCCGTGAATGGAACAAAGCGGCATGCCATACTTATTTGTCCGGTATGTCTTATCAAATGTCACAACGTCTCCGAACCGTTGATACATAAACCTTGATCGAAGGTCGACCCCACAAAATACAATCTATCGCGGTTGTTTTCACCGGGTTTCACTCGGAAAAAAAAAATTTCTTGGCACTTAGGATGCAAGTTTCTTCAAATGATTGGCAATGACTTGTGCATCATTTTTCATCTGCGAAATCACGCCTTAAATCTACGCACCACATTTTCAACATTGGTAGTAGAAAGGAACATTTTGCAAACCACCTCCCATTGTGCTCAAAACATTCATCATCTTACTAGGACCAATCTGGGACTTATTTAAAGTGTTAATTAAATTTCTTACCTGACAGGAGTAATATTTACGTGTGTCTCTATCAAATCTACTTTGGTGGGGGTCACTAAGTGATGATTGTGCTCTAATTCAACGATGAGAAATCGCCAATTGTCTTCTTTCTTATTGTGGACAACATATATTCTAGCTTTGCACATTGTTAGATCTATCGAGTCTCTCTGTCTAGTTATTTTATTACTACTATCTTCATCATCGAATAAACTCTTGCCAAAAATTGGTGTCTGGCTTTCTTACATACATCTTCTTAGATCTCGATATCATTCAGTATTAGCATGTTTATGACTAGTTGCAATTCTAATCTCAAATCCATTTTTGTGAACATATGATCTATAAAATATTCAACCTCTTCCAACGTACAAAATAATTGACCAACGTCTTTAACAATATCAGTTTATTACTTTCAACTTCAGCGACAAATTCGGATGTATTATATGACATTTTGAAAAACTTACTTGTGAATAATAGTGATGAATTTTGCTCGATCGAACTTCAACTTGATTTTTACGAAGTGAAAGTGGGCAACAAGATGAAACAAATTATGAGTAGAGGTGAAAAGAGAAAATAATATCGAGAGAACAAATTCTATGGAAGGATAAGAAGATAACTTGAGAAAATAGCGACTTCTCCGAGCAATATTTAAAGGTAAAAAGACCGGTAAATCAACTTTATAATAATAATAATAATAATAATAATGGTAATAAAATAATAAAAAAAGTACATACATGTTCTAAATTAATATTGAGCGGCTTTATACTCAATTCGTAATAATAATAATAATAATAATAATAATAATAAAATATTGAGAAATTTAATTTGGGGGGAAATGAACTGTTTTAAGATATATACAAATTCAAGGTAAATTAAAACAGCTAGGCCCGTGGTGCTCGGGTGGTCATTTGACGAGGGATTGGTGCTTGAGGTCACGGGTTCGAGTCTGTTTAGCAGCAAAAAAAATTTCATTTGCAAGCCATTATAGCCTGTACCGGCCGAATGGTTTTATTAATAATATAATTTTTTTTTCATATAAGCCGGTATAGCCTCTACCCAAGTTTTATTAATAATATAATTAAAAGAAACAAAACAACAAAGGGTAAGCCTATTGAAGCTTTGTCTTACGTAGAAGCAAAGCAACAAAACTTTTTTCTTCCATGTTGACTACTTTTTACGCCACATCGCCTCGGGAAAGAACACACCAGCTCGGTAATATAAAAAGTTGTGACCCATACTTGATATTAATGTTTGAATTTGGTCTAAAATAATTCATGTCTTGGGACTTACTCACCTTATTTAAGCGTCTATTGAGAACATATGTTGTTCAAACTAAAGTTCACTTGCCAAGCTAGATAAAATAAAAATAACAGAGAGAGAGAGGAGTATTTGGGAAGAGAGGCAAAAAACTTCAACAAGTAAGTTTTTATTTATTGTTATTTGTTGAGCTTTTAATAGTTTACATTTGTTGTTATTTTTATCCTTTGCATGTTATTCTTTGAATTAAAGGGATATAATACCATGCATGTATTTGTTTTTGTTGTCATTAATGCATGTTATCACTTTGCATATTATGCATGCGTGTTATTCTTGTTGTTGTTATTATTTTAGAGTATAATAACAACAAAATAATCTGAATTTATAATGATCACTTTATATTTTATTAAAGAATGATATTTATTTTTAATATATTAATTAGACTAATTGGACATATTTTTACAAAATAAGAAAAATATTAGAGGGATAATAATAAATATAGATATTAACTTATTTCTATTTTAAAAACCAATTAATAGATTTTGGGGATGGTGAAATTTTACTATAAAGATATATCCTTGGTAGAAATTAAGCACTTAGGCATAAGTGGTGCTTTCTGGTGGTCAAATGACGAGTGATTGGTGCTTGAGGTCGCAATTTAATCTGTTTTAGCAATGAACAAATTTGGCATACCAAATTTTTTTTTTTTAGAGGATAATTTGTCGGTACCGACCCAATTTGTCTTAAACCAGGATTTTTATTTTATTTTAATTTAAAGCCGGATGAAGGTATCTACTGGGATATATATATATATATATTTTATTTTTTTTTTTTTAATTTCTTTGAGTCATCATTATATGATGGAGAAAAGAAGATAAAAAAAAAATAAAAAGCTAAGTCGGTTTAAAATCTTAAGTAGGAAAAAAAAAAAAACTTTTGCGGTAATAACATGCGTTGATAAGTATTTATTTTATTATTATGTTTCATTTATTGTTTTTATTTTATTCCAGTTAATACTCAATTGTTCACTTATTGTTTTAATTTATTTTTCTTCTTATTGTTTTTGTTTTTAATAGTTTACATTTTTACTAGTTTTTAATGCATGTTAATATTATTACATTATATACATGCATGTTATTGTTATTACTGTCATTTTGCAGCATGTTACTTTCAACTTGATTTTGTCATGCATCTTAATACTAATATGGAATTGATGTATTTTTTTAAGTAAAAGATGGATAGTTAGGAATATGGGCCAATTGATCCAAGTGTTCTGCATGATCAACAAGATCATGTATCAGATGACATATATCATGGGAGAGATAGGGAAAAATAAGCTCGAGTCAATATACTGATCAGAAATATAATCAGTGGGCTTTGACAAAAGAACAAAAAATCCTTTTAGATAAATGTGGATTTAGAGTATTTAGTTATCAAGGTGTTGTACACCAAAGCGATCTTGATGCGATATCTCGCCTTAGTCGAGAGATGGCGCTGGAAACCCAATACTTTTCATTTAAAGCGTGGAGAAATAACAATCACGTTAGAGGATGTTCACTTTATTTTTGGAGTTCTGGGTGGTGGGAAAGCCTTAACGGGTCCCCTTCTTTGTCACCAATTTGAATTATTTTAGGGATTGTTTTGGAGATAAATTAGTGGTGAATATTTTAGTTCAAAAAAGCAGGTGCAATTTCATTAGTGTGGTTGCACGAACATTTTAATAATTGTCCAGAGAATGCAAGTAAAGATGTTGTAGGGCGACACACAAAGGCATACATGTTGTGGTTGTGTGGGGCAATATTATTCCTAATAGGAATAGAAATAGTGTGCACCCACGATATATGTCTTTTATTGCCAACGGCGAAGATTGTGTAACTTACTCTTGGGGGCGCGGCAATGTTAGCATATTTGTCTGAGATCTTTATATCTCGCTACTAGGAAAGGAGTTAAATACATTAATGGTTGTGTTACATTGTTACAAATTTGGGCTTATGAGCGTGTAAGTATTGGAAAGCCAAACCCTTGGCCTGCAATCATCCTTATGGTTACCTAGGGCTTTAGCATGGTCCTATTTTGGAGCCCACAGATTACCACAGTGAGCGTGAGAATTCCATCACCATTTGTCATTTCTGAGGGGAGTTAGATATTAAGTCTATGGGGATGTGGTTTGGCGGTCTTACATAATGTGGGATGATGATATCGATGGATTTAATTTTGAAGGCGATTGTTTGGGATCGGTGGGGTCCCCTTGATCCACTTTGATATTGTGGAATTTCGGATCTTGGGATCGTGTGATGAGACAGTTCGAGTTCATGCAAGGCATACCATCACCGACCAAAAACCACGGTGACCTTAGGAAGGAGAAAAAGTTTAAATTTATTGATGTCGAGGATTGCATGGCCTTGAGAGGGAATATATTTCGATGTGGGAGGCATACATGGATCATCTCGAAGGACAACAAACTAAAATTGCCGATTATGTCCCAATAGATGATTACATGAGTGCGGTATAGGAAAATTACACGTTGGAAAATCCACCCAACCTCGATGAAATGACGCGACCACGATAGTTGTTATGAGCCTCGGGCCATTTACAACCAACAACACCTTATTCAAATGGTATAAAATTATATTCTTCTTTAATAAATCATGTATTGGAGTAAATACTTAATATTACATTTATTCATATTTATTATTAATAATATTTGTTTACATTTATCTTACATGACCGGAGTTGAGAGTGCAAAGTCGTTACTTGATAAATTTTCAAGACTTACTCACCGCCTCCAGAGTTGGTTACGCAAAAAAATAATTGGGATTTCAATATATGCCCTATCGACTTGAAGCAAGAGGTAAACAAATACCTCGATAGGGGGTCCCACAAATTTTGGACCACAAATCCCAATACACACAACTCAATGAAGGGCTTGAAAAACAAAGCGATTATATTGTGCAAGAGAGCTACATACCCACCCCACAAGTAATCGAGAAGAGCTCCATTCCAACCACCCAAGCCTACGAGGAGTGTTACATTCCAACCTTCCAAACCTATGAGGAGTGTTACATTCCAACCAACTCTTCATTTGCGGGACTTTCGGCGCCAAGGATCTAGTTCACAAAAGGTATATATAGTTATGTTAATAGTGATGGTTTTAATTATATTGCTATATAATAATAATGTACATTTGGGTCTCAATCGGTACAAGATCACGGAGACCACATCTCTTATGGACCAAAAGGGTCCTTATCCAAAAGACTTAAAGATTGGAAGGAGACACTTGTAAATAAACATATGTTTGGAAGCGTGGTGGCACGAGAAGGATTTATATCCTTTATCACATCCGCGCCCGATTATATGAATTAGAACACAATGCGGTCACAATCCTTAGGGCACGGAGTTGGATATTCGAGCATGTCATCGGCGCTTATATGTTGTTGCTATGAGGCGAGAGAGAGAATACTACTGGTCATGGGGAATACAAAGGTGGTCCCAATTTGGTTTCATGAATTCATTCTTCATGCATCTTAGGTGGGGCTATGTGCCATGCACTTAACGTGAATACTACATGGAGTTTAGCGATCCAAGTATGTTAACCAAGATGTTGGTCCACCTTTACGAATGCAAATACATATTCATGCCGGTGTGTAGTACCAATCAACGCCATTTTGTCTTGTTCCTATTCGCATTGAAGATTGGATGGTTACCATAATTGACCCTTTTCTGATGACACTAAGTATATTAAGTTACATGAAATGTACTCAGAATTCGTTGAAGTTGCGGTATGTTTAATTTTAAAATATTTTAATTTTATAATGTCCTTTAATATTAAAAAATTATTAACCAACTACTTTGTACATGCAGGTACATTTGATACCATTTTGTTTGCAAAATGGTAATCCGATCGTGTGAGTGGCCCAGTAATCCTCTCCTGTCTGCGGACCTTAAAAGATTCGTAGAAACAACACAACAACGCATTTGTGGCATTTTTTATGCTGCAAGTATGTTGATTGTTTAGATTAGGGCCAATGGTAATATTTACGAAGAAAGTGGTCCTTGGAAGATGTCACGATCTTTAATTCTGGCGTCGCATGGGAGCTCTACAAGAAATCCATGAAGATTACTTAGGCCTCTCGAGATATAGGCGTTGGTTGTATTAATCATTCTATGTTTTTTTTTTATTTTATGAAAATGAACATGTAATATGTACTAATCCTCTTAATGTTATGCAATACTAGTATTGGTATCAATTATCAAAATATATCAATTATCAAAAATGTATCAAATGTATCAAATATATCAAAATGTATCAAATGTATCAAAATTGTATCAAATGTATCAAAATATATCAAAATGTATCAAATGTATCAAATGTATCAAATATATCAAAAATATATCAAATATATCAAAAATGTATCAAATGTATCAAAAATATATCAATTATCAAAAATGTATCAATTATCACAAATGTATCAAAAATATATCAAAAAATGTATCAAATGTATAAAATATATAAAAAAATGTATCAAATGTATAAAATCATTTCTTAATAATAAAATCATTGCTTAATATATAAAATCATTACTAATAATCATTGCTTAATAAATATAGATATTAACTTATTTCTAAATATCAAACCCCCATATGTATTATATAGACTTATTAATAATATTTGTTTCGTAATATAATAATAATGCAAGAATATAGATTTTGGGGGATGGTGAAGTTTTAATATAAAGACATATCCTTGGCTGAAATTAACAGCTAGGCCCGTGGTGCTCGGGTGGTCATATGACGTGTGTTTGGAGTTTGAGGTTGCGAGTTCGAGTCTGTTTAGCAGCAAGTTGCTTGAATAAAATAATTTTTTTTTTTTTTAATACCAAATAGTGACAAATTATCTTAGCGGTTTTTTTTTCAATTTTTAATACCACTATGAAGCAGTATAAGCTTTTTTGTCTTAAGTAGAAAAATAAAAAAAAAATGTACCCGGTAATTTACTGTTAAAAAAAAAAAAAAAAAAAAAAATAAAAAATAAATCCAACCAGCACAACCTCTTAAACACCACAAATCCTTTATTTTCTTATTCTTTATAAAATATTTGTTATTTTTTATAACTCTTTCATTTAATAACAAATAAAGAATTATAATTCAAATAAAAAATAATATCCTATTTTATAAAAATATATTTTTATAATTTTTTATTTGCTATTTTTATAAAGAATATATTTTTATAACAAATTAAAGTGGGAAGAAATTAATATATTTGTTATATAAAGAATTATAAAAATATTTTTATATCCTATTTTATATCCTATTATAAAATAACAAATAAAGAATATAAAATATTTTTATAAAAATAGCAAATAAAAATTATAAAAATATATTTTTATAAAATAGGATATTATTTTTATTTGAACTATAATTCTTTATTTGTTATTAAATGAAAGAGTTATAAAAAATTTACAAATTTTATAAAGAATAGCAAATAAAAGTTCTTATTGCAAGTTAGGAAGAGGTTGTAATAGGTTGTATTTTTATTTTTATTTTTTTTTACATAAGTAAGAGCTTATGGCATTACCGGAGTATTTTATATTTTTTTAAGTTTACGCAATGTGTTGAGTCATGACTATCAAATGTATCAAAAATGTATCAAAAATATATCAATTATCAAAAATGTATCAAATGTATCAAAAATATATCAAAAATATATCAAATGTATCAAATATATCAATTATCAAAATGTATAAAAATATATCAAAAATGTATCAAATGTATCAAAAATATATCAATTATTAAAATGTATCAAATGTATCAAATATATTAAAAATGTATCAAATGTATCAAAATTGTTTCAAATGTATCAAAATATATCAAAAATGTATCAAATGTATCAAATATATCAAAATGTATCAAAAATGTATCAATTATCAAAAATATATCAAAAATGTATCAAATATATCAAAAAAATATATCAATTATCAAAAATGTATCAAATATATATATCAAAAATTGTATCAAATGTATCAAAATGTATCAAAATGTATCAAATGTATCAAAAAATATATCAATTATCAAAATATGTATCAAAAATGTATCAAATGTATCAAAAATATATCAATTATCAAAAATATATCAAATGTATCAAAATTATATCAAATGTATCAAAAATATATCAAAATGTATCAAATGTATCAAAAATATATCAAAATGTATCATCAAATATATATCAAAATATATCAAAATGTATCAAATGTATCAAAATATATCAAAATGTATCAAAATATATCAAAAATATATCAAAAATATATCAAAAATGTATCAAAATATATCAAAATGTATCAAAATGTATCAAAATCAATTATTATCAAATATATCAAAATATATCAAATATATCAAAATGTATCAAATGTATCAAAAATATATATCAAATTTTGTATCAAAATATGATAATTATAAAAATCGATATATATATCAAAATGTATTAAATGTATCAAAATATATTAATATATTGTATTAATATATCAAATATATTCATAATATATCAATTATCATTATATCAAAAATATATATATCAAAATATATCAAAATATGATAATTTGATATCAAAAATAATATGATATATTTTGATACATTTGATACAATTTTGATATATTTAATATTTTTGATAATTGATATATTTTTATATTTTATACATTTTTTTGATATATTTTTGATATATTTGATACATTTTTTGATACATTTGATACAATTTTGATATATTTGATACATTCGATACATTTTTGATATATTTTGATATATTTTGATATATTTTGATATTTTTGATACATTTTTGATATATTTTTGATACATTTGATACATTTTGATATATTTTTGATACATTTTGATAATTTTTGATATATTTTGATACATTTTGATATTTTTGATATTTTTTTGATACATTTTTGATATTTTTTGATACATTTGATATATTTTTGATATATTTGATATATTTTGATATATTTTTGATACATTTGATATATTTTTGATACATTTGATATATTTTTTGATAATTTGATATATTTTTGATATATTTGATTTTTGATATTTTGATATATTTTGATATTTGATTTTTTGATATATTTTTGATATTTTGATACATTTTGATTTTTGATACATTTTTGATACATTATATTTGATACATTTTGATATATATTTTTTGATACATTTGATACAATTTTGATATATTTGATATATTTTGATAATTTGATATATTTTGATACATTTTGTGATATATTTTTGATAATTGATATATTTTTTGATACATTTGATACATTTTGATAAATTTGATACATTTTTGATATATTTGATACATTTGATATATTTGTGATATATTTTTGATACATTTGATACAATTTTGATACATTTGATACATTTTAATATATTTGATACATTTTGATAATTGATATATTTTTGATACATTTGATACATTTTTGATATATTTTTATACATTTTTGATAATTGATATATTTTTGATATATTTGATACATTTGATATATTTTTGATACATTTTAATAATTGATATATTTTTGATACATTTGATACATTTTTTGATATATTTGATACATTTGATAGTCATGACTCAAAGATTCGTGAAACTTTAAAAATATAAAATACTCCCAATTACCGCTACAAGCTCTTACTTACATTAAAAAAAATAAAAATAAAATTCCAATTCAAGACAACCTCTTAGAAAACATACAAGTTCTTTTATTTGCTATTCTTTATAAAATATTTGTTATTTTTTATAACTCTTTCATTTAATAACAAATAAAGAATTATAATTCAAATAAAAAATAATATCCTATTTTATAAAATATATTTTTATAATTTTTATTTGCTTATTTTAATGTCCTAAAGAATTATTTTATTTGTTATTTTATATCCTATTTAATAAAAATATTATTTTTTATTTGAATTATAATTCTTTATTTGTTATTAAATGAAAGAGTTATAAAAAATAACAAATATTTTATAAAGAATAATAAATAAAGAACTTGTGCAATAGGAAGAGGTTGTCTTGGGTTTGGATATTTTTTTTTTTTAACGGTAAGTAAGAGCTTGTGTACTTGGGAGTATTTTATAAAAAGACACAATGGTGATACAAGTTTGTATCGGTTAAGGGCATTATTTAATATTAAAATTTCATTTTATTTCAATAAACCGGCAACATGTTGACTATGGTGGGGTCCTCATATTAAAATAAAAAGCTTCTGATTGTCAGGTTACCTTGAAATTTGGGTATATTTATGTTTCATCTCAGCCTTCCGATAAGTTTATCAACGGTCCAAAAAGGGGTTGTTGCACGGTTCTCATAGCAACCGGTTGCTATGGAAGGGCTCCCATATATATATATATATATATATATATATATATATATATATATATATATAAAAAGCAAATAAACGCACTGCATAGAAGTCTGAGGCTCATCGAACAAAGTTAAATGACAATTAATATATATAAGTATATATATATATATATATTAAAGCGATAAATGCTCCGGAATCAAAGTCTAGGCTCAATCGAGGCATAACTTTCGATAATGTTAGTCAATATATATATATATATATATATATATATATATATATATATATATATATATATATATATATAATATATATACTGATTTGGAAGGAAACCACAGATCAAGTCCGCAAAAGCAAGCAACACGACTCAACGTGTAGAAAGGTGTGTGCAAAGATGAAGAGAAAGACTCTAAAGTGTGTGAGAAGGCTTACAGTGGTCGATAAAAAGGCTTATATATCTTTAGAGTGGGTAAACATCTTTGGCTTTTGTGGGTACAAAAGAGGCTATATATGAGCTCACAGGTGTTTGAAAGTGGGAAAATACAACGTATGGCGAGTGTAGAGCAAATTGTGCTTGAGGTTTCCCCTCTTTTTATCTTAAAATCAGCACCCCAAGCCTCTTATTTATAGGCAAAGGTGCATGCAGTGTACCTGCCGCTCGGTCGTAGTGTGCAGAGGTGGCCAGGTCGGTCGGCCGATTACGTGGTCAGGTCCAGTCATCTCTAAATTGCACGTTTCGAGCCTTTGTAATGTCCACTCGGATTTTGAGAAGTGCAATTCGGGCATCCGCTTTGAGGTATTCGGGACCTATTTCGGACCCATGCCAGTTAGTCGAGTTATGCGATGGCATGGGATTCGAGTTTGTACGAAGTCTTTGAAGATGGGATGATGCCCTCGGTCTTCAAGCTTCAACTTTCATCTGTTACCCCGCATAATAGCCACTCGGGATTAGTTAGCCTTGTGGGACATTGTTGCGTAGAGATGAGGCGTGGCATCGTGTTGGACCGAGATGGCGATGTTACCCCTCACCGGCATTCTTTGTCGGATTGGGCCGATAAGCGAGCGTTGCTCGGAGACTTCGGCCGAGATTGGGCTACTGCGTTTGTTGAAGGTCCTCATTGTCATCTTTGAGGTGTACTTTCTTCCCGTCGATCGATTGCCATGTTAGCACACGGTGTATTTCATTGTGAGTCTTAGAGATTGAAGTGATGGCATTTGAAACAAGCATTTTCGGGGTTATCTCCGAAAGCGCATTCCTTAGAGTTATCACCAAGGTTGGTGGCTATTCCATGGTTGGGGCTCGGAGGCCCGGATACCTCGGGGTTATCTCCAAGATTAATCGATCTTCTCCGGTGTGTGTTCCAGTATTGTATCTGCAGTCTCTCGGGTTAAATCCGAGGTTGAAAACTGCGTTACTCTATATTGCGTCCGGGGTTAATCTTTGAACTTACGGTAGTATCCCAGGTGGATTTGGATTGTCTTTCGGGGTTCTCTCTTAAAAGATGAATCATCCTCCTGTAATGTTAATGAACGATGAAATCTGAAAATTTCGAGTGTCTACAACCATGCAGTCTTACAATCTCGTTTCTGTACATACGAGCAAGACGCTCAAGTGTATAAGTTTCTCGTATCGGTAAGAAATGAGAAGACTTGGTCAATCTATCAACAATGACCCAAATCGCATCTATGCCTTGAGAAACCTTAGGAAGACCGGTAATGAAATCCATGGTAATGTGCTCCCACTTCCATTCTAGAATTTCAAGTGGTTGCAATGGACCTTTTGGTACTTGATGCTCCGCTTTAACTCGTTAACAAGTTAGACACATTGAGATAAACAACGCTATCTCTCTCTTTATATTGCTCCACCAAAATGTATGACGAATATCATGATACATTTTGGTAATCCCAGGATGGATTGAAAACGTTGTGTTGTGCGCCTCCATCATGATTTTATACTTTAAATCAGGGTCGTTAGGTACACAAAGTCTGGATTTGACTCAAAGTATTCCTTCTTCTTCGATTCTTGCTTCCGGCATAGCACCTTCTTGCACTTTCTTCCTCATACGCATCGGCTCGGTGCGTAACTTGGCGACTTTAACTTTATCGATTAAAGTCGGTCTTCTACTCGTATATTCGCCATCATCACATGGGTTCTGAGTCTTTAACTCTATCTCCATCTTTTGCAAGTCACACAAAATGGGCCTTTCGCGTTGACAATATTGCACTCGTACTTGCATATGATCTTCTACTCAATGCGTCAGCTACCACGTTCGCTTTTCCAGTATGGTATTGGATGGTATGATCATAATCTTTCAACAGTTCAAGCCAACGTCGTTGTTGCATATTGTTCCTTTTGAGTGAAGAAATATTTGAGGCTTTTATGATCCGTAAAGATCTCCACCTTCTCCCCATACAAGTAATGCCTCCAAATTTTAAGTACGAAGACAATAGCTGCTAACTTTAGGTCATGAGTAGGATAATTCCTCTCATATTCTTTGAGTTGTCTTGATGCATAGGCTATGACTTTTCCATGTTGCATGAGAACACATCCCAACCCTTTGCCCGAGAAGCATCGATGTAGATGACAAATCCTCTCCAGAAACCGGATGGTATTGTCAGAATAGGTGCCGAAATGAGTCTCCTCTTGAGTTCTTGAAAACTCTTCTCACATTCTTCGCTCCAATCGAACTTTGTGTCTTTCCGAGTCAGCTGAGTCAATGGAGTAGCGATTCGAGAAAATCCTTCCACGAATCTCCGTTAATAACCAGCTAAACCGAGAAAACTACGTACTTCGGTCACTGATTTAGGTTGCTCCAAGCTTTGAATTGCTTCAATCTTTGCTGGGTCAATAGATATTCCATGACTTGATACTACATGCCAAAGGAATGCTACTTCCTCAAGCCAGAATTTGTATTTCTTTAACTTGGCATAAAGCTTGTATTCACGAAGCTTTTGGAGTGTCAGCCTCAAGTGTTGCTCATGATCTTCACGGCTTTTGGAATAAATTAGGATGTCATCAATAAAGAAGACCACAAAGTGATCCAAATATTCCTTGAATACTCGGTTCATCATATCCATGAAGGCAGCAGGAGCATTAGTCAATCCAAAGGATATGACTAGAATTCATAATGCCCGTCATTAGGGTTACGGCGAGCCGTCTTTGGAATGTCATGGTTCTAATCTTCAATTGGTGATATCCGGAGACGAAGATCAATCTTTGAAAAGAATTTGGCTCCTTGCAATCGTCAAAGCAGGTCATCAATACGTGGCAATGGATACCTATTTTTGATGGTGACATGATTCAACTCCAGATAATCAATACAAAGTCGCATACTCCCATCTTTCTTCTTCACGAATAGAATCAGGGAGCACCCCAAGGAGAAGTACTAGGAAGAATAAAGCCAATGTCTAACAATTCCTGCAAATGGGTCTTTAACTCCACGAAGTTCAATAGAGCCATTCGATATGGGGCTTTGGAAATGGGTTTTGTCTGCGGGTTCAAGGTCGATACAAAATTCAATTTCACGCTCGGGGTAGGCGGGGAAGTTCTTTGGGGAATACGTCGGAAATTTATTAACAATAGAAATATTGTTCAAAATCGGCGTATTTTTGTTTAAATCGTGACATGAGCTAAGAAAGCTTGACATCCATTTTTCAATAAAAGAATAGCTTTATGGCTTGAGATGAGTGTGATTGATTTTAATGGTTTGGTCGCTTGAATTAAGCATAATAGGTTGATTAGGAATATGAAAGCTAACAACCTTACGAAAACAATCAATTTTTGCATGATGAGTAGTTAACCAATCAATCCCTAGAATTACGTCAAATGCAAGTATTTTCAATGAAATAAGATCTACAAGTAATGCGAGGGTACCAATTTGAACCAAACAAGACTTATAAACAGTGGATGTAATGAAGGTTTCTCCCAATTGAGTTTCCACAAATAAGTCAAAGTCTAATTTCTCCGGAGTCAAATTTAATCGATGAGCGTAAGTAGGAGAAATAAAAGAATGGGTAGAACCGGTATCAAATAAAGTATAGATTTCATTAGAGTTTATGATAAGTTTACCCGTGATGACCTCATTCGGGTTCCTTTCTTTTTGGGAGGTCACAACAAACGCTCTCCCTTCCACTACCGGTTTTGACTTTTCTGGGACGGCCTTTGGTACGTCCATCCTAGCTGAATTTGTCTTCGGTGAACGACAAAATTGGGCTAAGTGACCTTCTCTTCCACAATTATAACATGCTTTGGACGGCATCGCGCAGTTTGGACTGATGTGCCCCTCCCCTCCGCATTTGAAACATATGATAGGTGGTCATTCTCTTTCCTTAACGACAGGTGTTGGTGCTGACGTCTTTCTATCATTGTTGAATCTCCTCTTCTTAAAATGTCCATTCTTATTGTTTTGGCCATGATTACCACCGAAGTGGTTACCATTTCTGGCTTGTTGATTCCCTCCACGCTTGTTGTCACCGCTTCGATGACTGCTCTCGCTGGTATTATCATTTTGTCATTTTGCTCTCTTTTTAGTTCGTTAACTCGTTATCGCTCCCACTAATCGAGCCCTATTTACAACATCCAATATAAACCACGGTTTATGAGAAATAAGATGTTGGCGTATCTCGACTTCAAACCTCTTAAAAATATCCGTGTCATTCTCTCTTCATTATCCACCAAGTGGGACGAAACCGGGATAACTCCTTAGAATTTAGCCTCGTGTTGCAACACGGTCATATTGTTTTGTTCCAACTTGATAAACTCCACCTCCTTCATGTGACGAATACTTTCGGAAAGTATTTTTCGTTGAAACGACTCTTGGAACTTCTCCCAAGACATCTTGATCTGGCGGAGGTTGAGTCGTTTCTGGAATTCCACCGATGTCTGCCTCTCCGCAAGCAACATAAAAGCGGCAAGGGAACCTTTTCTCCTCGGAGCATCCCAAGACATCAAATATCTTGGTGATCTGCTTTATCCATGCTTCCGCCATAAGTGGTTTTGGCTCTCCTTAAACTCGGTGGTCCCGGCTCCTTGAAGCTGTTTAGCGGTGATGGCCTAGGAGAGTTTCAGATGTTTCCACACGCATTTTGGGCCGAGAGTCGCTCTACTTTGTTGTTGCATGAATTGCATAAAAGCCCCGAACATTTGATCATTCATCATTTGGTCAAGTGTTGTTGTTTACATGAGATTGTCGCCTTCGATGCACATTATCCTGATTATTGATATGTGGTGAATCAGCGGTCGCTTTGTGCTCCATTGCTATTCTCAACATTCTCGGATGTCATTTTTAATCTTCGCCACAAAACAAAGGTTAATTGACATATAACATATTATCCCTAAATTAAATGACCAATTAAATACCACATAAACTTAGGTAGGTCATACTAGCGAAGGAATTCTCCGTCTCTCCCTCCTAGTACTATTCTCACATCTTAGCAGGATCATATCCTAAGCTTTGATACCAATTGTGATGCCTCCAAAATTAGGTATACATCACCCATCTTGGGTCGTCGGATACATGGTACAAAATTCAAATACAACTTACTAATACAAGCGTGGTATACAATACGACAAAAAACATAATTGTGAGTTTGAATACAATTATTGTCTACTAGAGATTATACAAACTCAAAAGGAGTCTTCATTACAATTATTAACACATTATTTCACGAGAATAGTGAGGACTACTAATGCTATCCTCACGGATAGTCACTCGGGTTCCTCGACTAGTCCACCTTTCTGCGTTCTCATTTCTTGAAGAGAACGAAAGAAAAAAGGAGTGAGCTCAACTAGCCCGATGAAATATTATGACTAAGATAATGCGAGAATAAATTATCGTTAGCCTTCAACAATGTTAAACCGATAAAATATAACAACATCAAGTTTAAGCTGCATAGAACAAGGAATCCATTAAAAGAGTCAAGTAGAGAATAAAATCTACTATCTTTTATGATTTAAAAGGTTTTCATGACTTTTATCATTTGTGACTCGACAATAAATAATCCACATCATCGAATCACCCTTACGCTACTACGACCAAGGATATTCTTTAGTATCACGACCACAAATTATCCATGCACTACAGCTAAGGACATTCGTGTATTCATTAATGGTCATGATCATGCCAACAACTATCCATCAATGCACTACGGGCCAATGATAACGTTTACCACATCATTTGTAACATTACAGTCATGATTACACCGAATAATCCCTGGTCATAATCATACCAAGTCCATCTATGCACTACAGGCCACAAATGACTTTCAACATAATATAAACATGAGGATGATGACAATGCAATAAGAATTCAATAAAACAAGTTCAAGAATTAATTTATCCAGGAACTAATAATGTCCAAATTGTCAACATGATACTGCTTTATAGAGTAAAATTCAAGGATGATCAGAAGAATATTTCCATGAAAAGATATTGGATGAAGCGTAAATATCAAGGATATTCTACTAATTTCATGGAGTATAGAAGTCAAAACTTTAACCAACTGAGTATAATAAAGAATGGAATAACAAAAGAAATCACCATGCATGCGGTAGATTGCATTATAGAGCGAGTTATTCCAATGAAATAATAATAACGGAACCGGTCGGGCAAAATTTACACCAAGCGGGATGTTCCAGCGAGAATAATAAAGATTTTAACCAGTCCGATGTAAAACACACGAGACAAGATGTTCCAACAGAATAATAATAAAAATTTTAAACCCGGTCGATTATTGTAAAACACCTGAGCAGGATGTTCCAACGAGAATAATAATAAAGAGGCGGAACGAGTCCTAATTAAAAACACATAGAAACAGGATGTTCCAACAGAATAATAGAAGAATGTCACCAAGTATAGGGTAAACCGTGTATACAAGTTATTCCAACAGAATAATAAGCAATGGAATAACAACAGTTCTCTTCATGAATAAGAAAGAATAACACCCCTTACTTTAGTAGGAGATTGAATCTTTAGCGATAGTGTAGTAATGAGAATACTCTTCTTCTTTCTCTCTTATTCTCTCTATACTTTCTCTCTCTATAGCTTGAAACGACAATTGGTTCGACTCCTGTAATATGAAACGGCAAGTGGTTTGACGTCTGGTAAAGGTAATTACTATTGACGAAGGTAATTAATATTGATGAAGGTAATTACTATTGAGGAAGGTAATTACAATTGACGAAGAGACTCTTAGATGATGACATATGCCCCCCCCCCCCCCCCATAAAATAACCTAACTTACCACAAACGTCTCATAATAGACTCTTTATATACATCAAGGATTGAATAAATATTATCACAAATCATTTTATTTTTAATCAACACATATTTAATCTTTCAACAATTATTAATCATTTATAACTTATCGTCTCAATTATTGATTTAATAATATAACATATTATACAAATGATCTTTGTGACAATAATTGAATCAATAATATAAGAGATATGATGCGACAATTCTTGTAGTAATAATTGAGTATAAATTTGAGTGACTTCTCACGTAAGCATCAATAATCAATACTGTGTGCTACTTACTGCAACCACACGCGTATTATTGTACTTTTACTACCGGGTAGTTCAAATAGGTTTTAACAAGTAACACCTCCGTAAGTTATTTTCATAAAGTATTTTTTATCGTTTTCTCAATCAAATAATAATTCCGTTATTGAGGTCCACTAATGATTGTGTCATCGTCTGAATATTCCCCTACAAAAAGAATATTCCCCGACCAAACGAATATTTTATAACAACTTGCTTACTTTGCAAAATTTATAAATATTATCCACAACTATAACATTACATCAAATTTACTCCATAATATTAAAAAATAATATTTATAGAAAATTCATCTTTATTTATAAAAGTTGGGGTCTTACATAAGATATTGTCGAATCTCGGGTTTTAGACCTCTCAAAAACATCCTCATCATTCGTTCCTCATTCTCGACCAAATGAGGTGCAAACCTGGATAACTCTGCAAACTTCGCCTCATACTGGGACACCGTCATGTTGTTTTGTTCCAGTCTGATAAACTCCAGCTTCTTCATATGATGAATACTTTCAGGAAAGTACTTGTCATTAAACAGTTTTTGAAACGTTTCCCAAGACATGTTGAGTACAACAGTCGGGTATGCGCTTCATGATTCCCACCAATGTCTGCCTCATTTGCGGAACATAAAGGTGGCGAATGGAACCTTCTGTTCCTCCGTGCATCCCAAGACATCGAATATCTTGGTAATTTGTTTGACCCATGTTTCTGCCTTAATCAGATCTGACTTTCCCGCAAATTCTGGTGGTCCCAACTCATTGAACTGCTTGGCTGTGACAAGCCGCGCATTTCTATCATTTCCACCCGTATTTTGTGCACTAGTCTCCCTCGTCTGATTTTGCATGAACTGCAAAAAGCTTCTAAACATCCCATCATTCATCATTTGTTCGGTAGTGTTGTTTACAAGAGGAATATTGCCTTCTTGTTGCACGTTCCCCTGGGTGGTGATTAAAGGTGTCTCCACGGTCTGATTCACTTCATTGTTAATATTTGCAGTTGCCATTCTCAAATACTGTCACAAAACAAGGGTTAATTAACATGTCACATATTATCCATATACTCTGACTGACCAAATAAATACTAAATAAACTTAGTCAGGTCATATTAGCGAAGGAATTCCCCGTCTCTCCCCTCCTAGTTCTTATCTCACATCTCAGCTAGGGATCATATCCCTAAGCTTTGATACCAACTGTGACACCCCCAAAATAGGTATACATCACCCATTCTGAGTCGGCAAATACATGGTACAGACACAAATACACCTTCAGTAATACAATTATCGTGCAAAATACGACAACACAAATACTGTGAGTTTGAATACAAATATTGTCTAATAGACAGTATACAAACTCAAAATGAGTCCTCATTACAATTATTGATACACTATTTTACAAAATAGTGAGGACTACTAAAACAACTATCTTGAATCATCAGTCCATACCCCGGCTAGTTCCTGCTAAATTCTCTCTTCCTAAGAAGAATAATGGAACAAAAAGGAAAAGGGTGAGCTTAACTAGCCCAGTAAAGAATATTATGACTAAGATAGTATACAACAAATTATCATTAGTCTTCACGAGGAAAAATCGATAAAATATAATAGACAACAAGTTTTAGATCAACAATCTGCAATGGAAAGATCAATCCATTAGAAGAGTCAAGTAGAAAGAAATTCTACTATCTTCTAAGATTTAAAAGTCCATCATCAATATTTTATCCACTAGAACATCAAATATTCATCTTTGCACTACTGAGCCAAAGATATTCATTTGTATCACCAATTGGTCATGTTCATCTCAACACATGTTCATCTTTGCACTTTCTGGTCAAAGATATTCATTAGAGTAATCATTAATTCATCTTTGCACTTACATGCCAAAGATATTCATTAGGTAATCATTCATCTTTTGCACTATAGGCGAAAGATATTCGATTAATATCATTATTTAGGACCGAGGATGATGAAAAATATCTTAAAGAAAAGCGAATCTAGTGAGATAAAAGATCAAAGATTGAGGATTAGTACTTTTAGTTTATCCAAGTTCAAAATACTCCATAATAACCAATTGTGAAGCAGAATTCAAAAATAAAGATTAAAACATGGATACAATCAAAGATAGTAACCATAATAGACATCTTGGATAAAAAGGAGAAAATTTTATTTTTCGGTGAATAGTATTGTATTCGTGAATAGTGCTGTATACGTGAATAGTGTCGTATACGTGAATAGTAATCCCGACACAAAAAGGTAGAAATTCCACAATAAAATTCATACTAATATTTCGGTTTAATAATATTGAAAGAATAACATCATTAGAAAGAAAATAACATCCCTTACCTCAAAATATTAGTACTTCTGATCGGAATATCGGTATAAGGCTGAAGGAAACTTACACTGATGAATAACAACTTACAAAGTATCTAAATACTCACAAAATACGCTCGATAATATAGAGAGAAAAAGAGAGAAAACTTGTTTCTGGTGTGATTTTCAATTCTAACTAAGCACCTTATTTATAGGAAAATGCTTAGAACGTCATAGCAGACTAACCTGCTACCTAAGGGCTTTACCTACTACTATTCAAGCCTACCACTTTTGAAAAAATATTCCAGCACATTTCATTTCTCACCAACTAAAAGTGGGGCCCACCATATTTTTAATAAAAATATTTTATTTTCCAAAACTTCAACAATTCATAATAAATAGCCCTTTTATTAGAAAAATTCGAATCGCGTGTGCTTTCTATAGGAAATTTAATTCTCTACAACTTTGTAAGTTTAAGTTTTTTCAAATTCCAAACGAAAAATGACCGAAATCCACATACGGACGATTTTCAAAACCTCCATTTTGACAAAATACTGATAAAATACCTTAGCATTAATTCCTTCATTTATATCCACATAAAATAAATATTTCCTTATCATATAAATTAATAACTAATTATTTACAAATAATATTACAGAATCACAATTATGACAACCAGGTCGTTCTCAGGAAAGAGGGGCTTTTCGATAAGGATTTCTCCTTATTGGCGCGCAATTAGGTGACCAAACCCCTTTCCTAGACACAACTTCCTTAGACATTGCCAATAATGCTATCTAATAATATTATTCAAATAATATGAATTATTGATCTGATAATGGAATCTATCATCGCGAGGACAATTATTGAAACAACAATAATATAAAATATCAATGCAACAATTATTGAACTAATAAAATAAAATATTGAGCAATAATTACTCTAACAATTATTGAGTAGTGACTTTTACGTAAGAATCAATAATTTCAAAAATCACATGTACTGTACTGGTATCTTCTTGTGCGACCAGCGTATTCTTATTTTTAACCACCGGGTATTCCAACAGTGTTAACGGTAACCATTACGCCGTTATTCATAAAAACTCAAACTTGTCATTTTCTTCATCCGATAGTTATCCATTATGGGGCCCACAAATGGTTGCGCCGTCGTACGAATATTCCCCAACAGAAAGAATATTCCACGACCAAACGACTATTCCCTGACAAAATGAATAATTTATAACCACTTGCTTATTTTGCAAAATTTGCACATTTCACCCATAACCAAAGTATTATATCAAATTAACACTTTATTATTCAAAATAATAAATAGAGGAAATTTGATTTTATTCATTAAAAAGTTGGGGTCTTACAGCTGCTACCCTTCTCCATTAAGGTAATTGGGGTTGTCTTTCAGTCATTCACTAAGGTAGTTTGATAGAATTTGTGGGTTGGTACTTTCTTTGTGCATTGCTTGCTGTGTAATTGGTGTGACTTCCACTGCCGAAAATATGGTTAGAGTTCTTTTAAGCAAGGTCTGTCCATAGTTGGTTTTAAGAGCGCACACAAGGTGTTCGATAATTTGCTTGAGAGAAAAGTTGGACTGTTTTGGCTTAGAATCACTGGGATTTCATTGGGGATTTGTTGTGCATTGCTTCAAGGGTCGTTTCTACAGAGAATGACACTGCTTAGGGACTGAGTTTGAGCTAACCCAACTAAAATTCTGACATGGCACAAAAGAGGAAACACCTTAGCATGGGAGGATCTACGTCCGCAGCACCACCAACGGCTTGGGACAACACCAAGTTCATCAATGAGGAGGCCTGGAAAAGGTACAAAACCTCCTTTGCTGCACGAAATCTGATTCCTGAGTAGGTTTTGAAGCCGGACAAAAAGGATGGCGAGTTGTTGGCCATGATTTCGGGACGCCAATGGATCCACTTTACAAGGTCACCCGAGTCATCTATTGTATCTGTTTTTTGGGAGTTCTACGCCAATGCTAGTACCGAGGGTCCTTTTGTTGTCCAAGTCCGGGGGAAGTCAGTGGATTTTGGGAGCCAAGCTATCAACGCACTGTTCGCCACCCCCAATTACGAGGGCAAGGATTATATGGAGTCAGGGCTCCGCAGCTATGACCTCGAGGATATCATTAGGAGGCTCTGCAAGCCCGGAACTACATGGAAGAAAAATGACTATACGGGTGAAAAGACCAGTTTCCCGACTTTAGCGCTTAGTCGTTATGGGAAGGCGTGGTTCAGCTTTATATGCGCCAACATGATTCTGACCCATCATCTGAGCGACGTGACTAAGGAATTATATTTTCCTAATTAAAACCCTAATTTGAAATTTTAGAAACTAAGGTTATAAAACCTAAGGGTTAGAACCTTAGGGTTAAACCCTAAGGGTTTGGTAAATTCCATGTATGCCATTAAAAATATAAGGAGAATGTCCAAATTACCCTTTTAGTACATTTTTATTAGATAACTTGTAAATCCTTCTAAATTTAGAGTTGGTAAAAAAATATATTGACTTTGCATGACCTACAAATCCCGCAAATCAACCTCTAATGGACAGCTATCAGATTATACATTGCATCTAAGTGATTATAAATTGATTTTGGAGAGAGAAAGTTCATAAAAACTAAGCCAATTGCTCTCAAGCTCTCACCAACTCCTTCTCTCTCTAAAGTCACGAGTTAGACTAGTGTATCAGTCACATTTTAAACCTTAGAAACACCAAGATCAGATTTGAGAGGAGAGATCAAAGCATATTCAAAAGAAAGGTATAAACCCTACTTCACTTTGATCTTGAATGCTAAGAAAAAATATGTGTTTATGTGTTTAAATCTTTGTTGGATGATGTTTTATGATGATCTATGTTGATATAACATAGATCCATAGCATCAAAGTGGGTAAAAGTTAAGTTTTTCACAAACTGTTCTTGAGTTTGAAACATGGTCTGACAAGAAATGTCAGTAGTCGTAGATCTTGATATGTTTATGGTTTTTGATGTTTTAAAGTTGTTATAAGTAGCCTGGTGATAAGTGGATTTTATATCCACGAGTCGATGTTCATTTCAAGAGATTTTTGTGACGATTGTAATTCTAGGCTACGTGAAGGGTGTTCATCATTATTCTTCTCTTTAGTCTTTTATTTGTAATTGCATGAATGTTTTCGTTAGATTATTCAGTTTTTATTTCATTCGTTATGAACTAATTCGCTTATTAGGCTTATGATGGATCATTGGGTGAAACGATGATTTAATAATTTTAATTTCCAGTTCAATTAAGTATTTTCAGTTTATCTATATTAATTTAAGTGTGAATTTATGAATTGCTTGATCAACAGTTCTTTGTGGATTTGTATGGAATCGAGAGAGGATATTCAAATCTAGACTTAGTTAATATAGCATGTGTCATGAATTTTGTGAATAGCAGATTCTTGATTATTGTTAAGGTAGAGATTTGCTTTACATCGCATGTAATCGGATAGAGAACTTAATCTTAAAACTTCTTTAATTTCAGTTCACATAGAGATATAGTGAGTTGATTGATTTAGGGGTTTAACTTAGTTCTATCTAATTTGTGGATTTGAGTTAATACGGTATTAGTGCATCGAAAGGTGGCTAGTACTACATTCGTGTTCTTGATTAATAAACTGGGATATTGATTTGAATTGGAATAAAGGGTTGAAAATCAGAGTGAAGCTTAGGGTGAAATCATAAGTCTAATTCTCCATTAATTGTTTGAAATTTCGGATTTTGATATTTATGGTTGTTTTGTGATAGTTTATTTATTTATTAATTTAGTTTCTATAATTTTAAACCATTGAATTTAATAGTTTAATAGAGTTAGGATTAATAAGAAATTGATAATTGTGAAGTTAAATTTCTTGCTAATTTGTCTCCGTGGGAACGATACTTTATTCATTAATATATTACTTGTTGACAACATATACCTGCGTGTTTTGCGTATATAGATTTTACCCAACAAGTTTTTGGCGTCATTGCCGGGGACAATTTAGTCTAGATTTTAATATTTTTATAATATCAGTTAAATTAGTCCAGTTTTACTTAAACATTTTTTGTTTTTGTTTTTGTTCTTCTTATTTCAGGTTTTTGACATCGGTTTATGTAAACACTATCCAAAAATCCAGACTTGCTTCCTTTTGAGGACGACATTGAAAGAAGATTTCAGAGGTTAAGTAAGTGGATCAAGGAAATAAGGAACGAATTCGAAAACTCGACATAGAAGAAGTGATGGATCTTTGAAGATCGAGAAGCGTTAAGGGACTTCATACACCCAAGGTGGTGAGCTGCGTTAAAGTATCACTGAGGCCTACAATTCTTTGCAAATACATTCGAAATCAAGCATGGGATGATTCAGATGATCCAGAATTCAGTTCAGTTTGGGGGATTGGCTAATGACGATCCGAACGAACATATAGTCAGCTTTTTGGAGATTTGTGACACCTTCAGGTATAATGGCTAATGAGGTGAGACTTTGCTTGTTCCCATTCACTTTATGTGACAAGGCGAAGAGTTGGTTGCACTCACTACCGCCGGGATCGATAACCACGTGGGAAGACTTAGCTCAGAAATTCCTTGCCAAATTTTTCCCATTGGTGAAAACTACTAAAATGAGGAATGACATAACAATGTTTGAGCAGCAACATGGGGAGTCTCTATATGAGGCATGGGAAAGATACAAGGAGTTACTTAGAAAGTGCCCGCATCATGGATTGCCAAGTGGCTACAAATGAACACCTTTTACAACGGATTACATGGGAATCTCAGAACGAGTATTGATGCAGCGTCGAGCAGAGCATTCATGGCTAAGAGTTACGAGGAAGCTTACAACCATGGTGGCCAATAACTACCAGTGGCCCACAGCAAGAATGACACAGGTAAAGCCGGCTGGGGTTTTGGAAGTAGATGGGGTGATAGCTATACAAGCACAGATTTCTGCACTGTCCAAGAAGTTGGATGCTATAACAGGGGCTCAAGTACAACAGGTTGCGGTATTATGCGAATTGTGTGTGGATGACCATCCTACAGATCAATGCACAATTAATCCAGCATCCGTCCAGTTCATAGGTAGCTACAACAAAATTCCGCAAAATACATACCAAAACACTTACAACCAAGGGAATAGGAACCACCCAAATTTCTCGTGGAGCAATAACCAGCAAAATCAAGCTCTACAACCGTCATATCCACCATGTTTTTCAGAATCACCAACAACCGGTTCAACATTAGGAAAAGAAATCAAATTTCGAGGAATTGGTGTCGAAGTACATAACTAACATGAGGCATCAATGAAAAATCAAGCAATGACAATGAAATCACAAGAGATGGCTATCAAGAATTTAGAAAATTAGATAGGACAGATGGCGTTAGGATTGAATAATAGACCACAAGGAACGTTACCAAGTGACACTGAGAGAAATCCGAAGGGTAGTCATGAGCAATGTCAAGCAGTTATGTTGAGAAGTGGAAAATATCTCGTGGGTAATAATGCAGAAAATTCAAATGACACCGGAGGAAAAGTTGATAGCGATAGCGTGGTTGAAGGTAACAAGGGTTAGGATAAGAAAAGTGAGGACATAAAGTTAAACAATAAGCCAATTGTTTATCCTCCACCATCGTTTCAGTAGAGGGTCCAAAAACAGAAATCAGATAAGTAGTTCGCAGAGTTTTTAGAAGCGTTCAAGAAACTACAGATTAACATCCCATTCACACAGAAGCCCTAGAGCAAATGCCGAGTTATGCGAAGTTCATGAAAGGAATTCTATCGAGGAAAAAGAAATGGGAAGATTTTGAAACAGTGGCACTAACAGAGGAGTGTAGTGCGATGTTACAGAAGAAGTTACCACCAAAACTTAAGGACCCGGGGAGCTTTACTATCCCATGCACGATCGGGAACAAGTCATTTAACAAATGTTTATGTGATTTTGGGGCGAGTGTGAACCTTATGTCATTGTCAGTATACACAGAATTGGGTTTGCCCGTGCCAAAGCCTATGAATATTTTATTGCAGTTAGTGGATAGGTCAGTCACATATCCGAGAGGCATAGTAGAGGACATTTTGGTTAAAGTGGATAAGTTTATATTCCTAGCGAACTTTACCAGTCTGGATTTTGAGGAGGACAAGAACATCCCGATTATCTTAGGGAGACCTTTCTTGGCCACGGGAAGGACACTCATAGACGTGCAAAAAGGAGAACTTACTATGAGAGTCCAAGATCAAGAAATCAAATTTAATGTGTTCAAAGCCATGAAATTCCCTACGGATGAGGAAGAATGTTTTCAGATGGATTTAATTAAGCAAATCATCAGTGAAGATATGATGAAGAGTTTGGTCAACGATTCGTTAGAAACATCTTTATTGGGGGATGAAGAAAATGATAACCCATAATTTGTGGACTACTTACAGATGTTAGACTCATTGCCACGAGTTAGCCGATTCAGAGCACCGTTTGAACCTTTGCACACTGAGGAGATAGCCGCAAAAAAAATGGAAACCGTCATTGGAGGAGCCACCAACATTGGAACTTAAGCCACTCCCTAAACATCTCAGGTATGCATACTTAGGCAATTCAAATTCTTTACCTGTAATTATTTCTGTTGTACTTAACAAATTGCAGGAAGAAAAGTTGCTAAGGGTGCATAGGGAACACAAATCGGCGATTGGTTGGACGATTGCAGATATAAAGGCAATTAGCCCTTCATTTTGTATTCACAACATTCTGATGGAAGATTATGCAAAACCAACGATGGAGCAACAACGTCGACTTAACCCTATTATGTAGGAAGTGGTGAAGAAGGAAATTTTGAAGAGGTTGGATGCCGAGATCATCTACCTAATTTTCGATAGTAAGTGGGTTAGTCCGGTCCAGTGCGTGCCGAAAAAGGGAGGAATGACTGTGCTGAAGAATGAGGACAACGAATTAATACCAACAAGAACAGTGATAGATTGGAGGGTTTGCATGGATTATAGGAAGTTGAACAAGGCAACTCGAAAAGATCATTTCCCGCTGCCCTTTATTGATCAAATGTTAGATAGATTGGCAGGACATGAATATTACTATTTATTGGATGGGTACTCGGGCTATAACAAGATAGTCATCACTCCTGAGGATCAAGAAAAGACAACATTTACATGCCCTTATGGCACATTTGCATTCAGGAGGATGTCATTCGATTTATGCAATGCACCTGCAACCTTCCAACGGTGTATGATGGCCATTTTTTCAGATATGGTGGAGAAAAATGTTGAAGTCTTCATGGACAACTTTTCGGTCTATGGAGACAACTTTGATACTTGCCTAGGGAATCTGATCATGGTATTGCAGCGATGTATGGATACAAAACTCGTACTCAATTGGGAAAAATGCCACTTCATGGTTGAAGAAGGCATAATTTTGGGCTATAAGGTGTCGGCTCAAGGATTGGAGGTGGATAAAGCAAAGCTGGAAATAATTGAGAAACTGCCTCTACCGAGCTCAGTTAAGGGTATTAGAAGTTTTTCTGGGACATGCTGGGTTCTACAGGAGGTTCATAAAGGAATTCTCTAAAATTGCAAAACCTCTATGCAATCTTTTAGAGAAGGATGCTACTTTCAGTTTTACTGCAGAATGCAAGTCAGCGTTTGAATTAATGAAGAAGAAATTATCTACAGCCCCCGTGATAGTCACACCGGATTGGAATATGACATTCGAGCTAATGTGTGATGCGAGCGACTATGCGGTTGGGGCTGATTTGGGCCAATACCGAGACAAGGTGTTTCACGCCATATACTATGCAAGCAAAACACTCACAGAAACTCAAATGAATTATATAACCACAGAAAAGGAATTGCTTGCAGTGGTGTATGCGTATGACAAATTCCAGGCATACTTAATCGGGACTAAGGTGATAGTCTACACGAACCATTCGGCGATTCGGTACCTAATAGCAAAAAAAGATGCTAAGCCACGCCTTATCCAATGGATTCTCCTACTTCAAGAGTTTGACTTAGAAATTAAAGATAGAAAGGGGACGAAAAATCAAGTAGCGGATCACTTGTCTAGGCTGGAAAACCAAGGGAAAGCAAAAGAAGACAGATGTGAAATTAACGAGTCATTCCCAGATGAGCAACTGTTTGGGATTTCTGCAAAATTTCCTTGGTATGCGGATTATGTAAATTTTCTTGTGAGCAATATTCTTCCACCTGCCTTCACAAGACAACAGAAAAAGATTCATGATGTAAAGTGGTACATGTGGGATGAACCGTATTTGTTCAAACAATGCGTTGACAAAATGATTAGACGGTGCGTCCCCTATAGTGAAGTGAAGAACATTATGCATGAGTGCCATTCCTCTGCAGATGGTGGGCATTGTGGTAGTGAGTGGATAGCAGCAAAGGTGTTGCAAGCCGAATTTTATTGGCGCACATTATTCAAAGATGCCCGCCATTTTGTCAAACAATGTGATAGGTGTCAAAGGGTGGGAAACATCTCAAAACCGAATGAGATGCCCCTACAAACAATTCTTGATGTGGAAATCTTTGATGTATGCGGCATCGATTTCATGGGGCCATTCCTTTCATCTCTGAACAATCAGTATAGTCTACTCGCAGTGGATTACGTTTCAAAGTGGGTTGAAGCTGCAGCACTACCATCCAACGATGCCAAGGTGGTCCTCAAATTCCTACAACAAAACATTTTCACGAGGTTTGGCACGCCAAGAGCAATAATCAGTGACGAAGGTAGTCACTTCTGCAATAAGGCATTCACATCTCTTTTGACACGGTATGGGATCAACCACAAGGTAGCGACAACATATCACCCTCAAACAAGTGGGCAGGCTGAGGTATCAAACAGATAAGTAAAGAAAATATTGGAGAAAGTAGTAAATCTGAGTCGTAAGGATTGGTCACTTCGGTTGGACGATGCATTATGGGCATACCGGACTGCGTACAAAACTCCAATCGGGATGTCACCATATCAACTACTGTACGGGAAGGCATGTCACTTACCGGTCGAACTATAGTACAAGGCTTATTGGGCGGTTCAAAAACTCAATTTTGATCAAGCAACTGTAGGGGAAAAAAGACTACTTCAACTGAATGAGCTCGACGAATTCCGCCTTCACGCCTATGAGAACTCCAAATTATACAAAGAAAAGGAAAAAAGATGGCACGACTAGAAAATTGTACATCGAACATTCGAGACGGGTCAATCAGTCCTCTTGTTCAACTCACGGCTGCGATTGTTCCCAGGAAAGCTTAAGTCAAGATGGTCAGGACCATTCACTATAAAACGGGTATTCTCTCATGGCGCCGTTGAACTCTACATTCATAATCCATTAGAGACGTTCAAGGTCAATGGTCAATGGATAAAGCATTACTGGGGTGGCGATTAAAACTGGGATGTCGTCAACATTACCCTCACCGATACACAGTGAAATAGAGAGTAGTCAGGCTGAATGACTTAAAATAAAGCGCTAATTGGGAGGTAACCCAATCATTTCTTTTTATTTATTTTATTTTCATTTGAACTTTTTTCCATATTAATTATATTATAGCTAAATATTTTAATTTATCGATTTTTTTATTGATTCGTTCTAAGAGTCTTGGAAATCTCTCATGCATGCTCAAATTTATCAAAAATCTAATAACCTTCACGTTTCATGGCTTGCATGATGGGAAAATGCAATTTTGGTGGCATAGCATGAATACAACAAAGTCAAATCTTGCTAACTTATAGTGGGCTGCCGGTAGGAAGCGAGCTCGATTGGCTTCATGCCCAAGTGGGGGGGGTCTTGGAATCCCAACTTTAATTTGGCAGTTACATGGTGCCCACTTCATTCTCTTCCTATTTACTTAATTCGTTCCCACTACATCTCTTCCCCCCCACTTCAACTTCAATGTCTACCCATTCTACAAATTCCTACGCACGATTTAGCCACATATCTTCATTATCTCACCCCATTATTACCCATAAACCCATTACCACCATTCTATTACCTCAACCCCTTCTCTCCACACACTATCTCTATATATGTTCACACCCTCTTAACATAATTTCCTCACAACCTTGCACATACTTATCACCCAGCCTCGAATTAGAGTTTTAAGTGGGAGAATTAAGCTTGCATCTACTAGTGAGCAACAATCCTACACATTATTCTTCTCCTCCTTCAATTCCTACCACGAAAGTTGACAAAGTTGGGGGAAGTAACTTATGTGCACACCAAGTGTTTGAGAAATTATGTGAACCAAGTTTGAGGGAACGGTAGGGTGTTGACAGTGAGTTCAGACAGTCATAGTCGATGGCTTCGCAACCCACATCGAAACGCCAAAGGGGAGAAAGTTCACGATCCGCACAACCGACACGCACCTTTGATCGCCGGAAATTTGTGAGTGCCGCCGCCGCCACTTGGTATGATTATATGATGACAAAATCCCTTACACCGGAGCGGGGGTTGGCACCGGATCCCGATGATGGGGAAATGATGCCTCCAATTTATAAGAAGGGGTGGAATAAATTCACCCAAGAGCCAGAATCCGCCGTGGTCAACATAGTCAAGGATTTTTATGTAAACGTCGAGGACAAAGAGCCATTCAATGCTTTTGTGCGGGGTCACTTGGTCCCGTTTAGTGTTGATGCCATAAACACCTATTATCAGCTGCGGGTGCCTCGACAATGCCAGTATGCCCAACTACGTGATTTTGATCCGGACTATGAGGAAATAATTAAGGAAATGACTAAGCCAGGCACAACATGGATCAAAGGACAGAAAGGAGGCACAATGTTCTATAGCAAAGATCTAAGTCGATATGGAAAAATTTGGTACGCATTCCTATGTGCTAAACTGTATCCATCTCAACACACCTCAGACGTGACAAAAGAGAAGGCGTTACTGCTATACGCAATTGTGCAAGATTTTCTCATTGACGTCGGGGTAATTATTTGTTTCTCCATCCGCCGGTGCTTACGTGGAAACTTTTCGGGCAGCTTGCCACACCCATCACTCATATATGGGTTGTGTCACCAAGCAGGTGTGAGATGGTCCGATGATGAGCCCACACAGATGCCACTTGCATTGCTAGACTCTAGAATGATAGCACGATATTCTGTATGGGTCGGGGGTGATTCCCATCCTCGAGGACTGGGTTTCATATTTCCACCAGCTTCAAAGGACGAGGCTGAAGCTGAAGATACTCCGGAGGATGAGGATGAGACCATGAGAGATCAAGGAACCGAGCAGGTACCATAGACCGAGGCACTATCCAGTTCTCAGTTCCTTGACTTTCAACGCCAAATGGATGCACATAACAAGGTAGCACGTCGGGAGATGCAGCGACTCGCAGTAAGGCAGGACCACATGTTTGATGCTATGAACGCGTCGTTCGCTTCACTCAACAGGACGCTTTAAAGTTTCAATCCAGCTGCGCATTTTCCATATCAGCAGCCGATGACACTACCGAGGTTTCTGCCTAGTGACTCAGACGAAGAAGCTCAACCACCACCTCCTCAGACTTAAGCGATAGCAGGGAAATCCTCACGTACTTAATTTTGATTATTTATCTAATGAGGACATTGTATTACTTAAGTTTGGGGGAGCTAAATTCATGTTTTCATGCATATGTAGTATTTAGGTTTAAATTTTGTCATTTTAAATTTCAGTGTGCATAAGTTATTTAGGAAGAATTGCATGATAACTTAGGTGCATACATAGTAGCTTAGGTTATTTTTTTCATTGCATTGTTTTTAGTTTTTTAAATAGTACATTTTTTTTATAAAAAAAAAATTAGTTAAATATTGTCTGTGCATATGTCCAATAGAGTTGCATTTCATGTTATTTGTGGGCCAATGATGAGTTTGTGAATAAGTTAACCAATACAATATTGATTATTAGAACTGTAATATAATTTCTATTATGAATCGAATCTTGCGCTTGTTTGAAACTGGTATACAAAAAGGTTAGCACGCTAATAACATCTTTGTTGACTGGTCAGTCCAAATTGATACATAAATAGTTTCTAAAAGATAATGCTAGGGTAAATGTGAAAACGATAAGGATAGGCAGTGAAGACGACAAATCAGGCAAAAACCTAAGTTTGGGGGGAAAACGTAGGGTGTATAACTTCAAAAGAAAAAAAATGAAACATGTTGAGTCTTGTGATTGGTTGAGGAGAAATACTCCCCATAAACACAAGCGTGAGATGGAGCGTAAAACGCACTCACCAACCATCTATCTAAAAAGAGAGAGAATAATAACGAGAAAAGAGGAAGAAAAAAAACCCCGTGAAAAAAAAATTGAGATAAAAGAAGTATAAGCACCCTGCATGAACCCTTTAATTTGGTATTGCTTAGTTGTAGTTGGAACTTGTCTATTTTTGGAATTTTTAAGTTTACAATGTATGATTCCTTCTAAGAAATTGATTATGTATTGAATTTTAGTCCATGTCAGTTATCATAGATGTTGAACACACACGCACATTATACCAGTGATGATGGTTTAAGATTTGAGAATTAATACGAAATTGTGGATTGATTTGGTGATTCATATTGTGGAGTTGCTTGTTTTCTCTGAGGCCAATGGGATAACTTAGATTTTGCGATACTGTTGGATTCGTAGGCATATAGATTAGTTTCATTACATGGCATTGCATAACATTTTTGTGTTTTGTGCTCGAGGACTAGCACGGTTTAAGTTTGGGGGATTCTGATAAGTGGATTTTATATCCACGTGTCGATGTTCATTTCAAGCTCAATTCGTGTTACTTTCTCGTTTTCGTGTTCGTTTGTACTCGTTTCTTGTTCTTTTTTGTGTAGGGTGGTCGTTGAGGCAAAGCGTGGAGAAAGGAGGTATTTTGGAGAAAAAGTGGAATTAATATGGAAAATGGAGCAGTCAACTTGCAGAAGGCACCCCCGTCGGGGCGGGGGGTGTCGAATTCTGAATGTCCTATTATGGTTTGAACTCTGTTGGGACATGGATGCTAAGGTTTGGGATTGCTTATGGACTCTAGAAAATAAAGGATTTCGGTTAGGACACGAGGGGGGACATCTATTACTCGACTAACAACGAATTGAGCAACACACAAGAGCACATTACAAAGATTATTTCCAGATTTTCACAGAAAGCTTTGGAGGAGTATTTTGAAGAGATTTTAGTGACGATTGCAATTCTAGGTTACGTGAAGGGTGGTCATCATTATTCTTCTCTTTAGTCTTTTATTTGTAATTGCACGAATGTTTTCGTTAGATTATTCAGTTTTTAGTTCATTTGTTATGAACTAATTCACTTATTAGGCTTATGATGGATCATTGGGTGAAACGATGATTTTATAATTTTAATTTCCAGTTCAATAAAGTATTTTCAGTTTATCTATATTAATTTGAGCGTGAATTTATGAATTGCTTGATCAACAGTTCTTTGTGGATTTGTATGGAATCGAGAGAGGATATTCAAATCTAGACTTCGTTAATATAGCATGTGTCATGAATTTTGTCAATAGCAGATTCTTGATTATTGTTAAGGTAGAGATATGATTGACATAGCATGTAATCGGATAGAGAACTTAATCTTAAACCTTCTTTAATTTCAGTTCACATAGAGATATAGTGAGTTGGTTAATTTAGGTGTTTAACTTGGTTCTATCTAATTTGTGGATTTGAGTTAATACGGTATTAGTGCATCGAGTGGTGGCTAGTACTACATTCGTGTTCTTGATTAATAAACTGGGATATTGAGTTGAATTGGAATAAAGGGTTGAAAATCAGAGTGAAGCTTAGGGTGAAATCATAAGTCTAATTCTCCATCAATTGTTTGAAATTTCAGATTTTGATATTTGTGGTTGTTTTGTGATAGTTTATTTATTTATTAATTTAGTTTCTATAATTTTAAACCATTGAATTGAATAGTTTAATAGAATTAGGATTAATAGGAAATTGATAATTGTGAAGTTAAATTTCTTGCTAATTTGTCTCTGTGGGAACGATACTTTATTCACTACTATATTACTTGTTGACCGCGTATACTTGCGTGTTATGCGTATATAGATTTTACGTAACACCTGGTATGTGGTCTTTAATCTGCAAGTGTAATCAGTCTCATTTGATGTCTAGATTTTTAGTTATTCATGGTCAAAACCCGTTGATCGGGCATGACCATGAATTTTCTGGGTAACCTAGAAAGTGTAAGATCAGCGTCTGACAACCTTTTAAATGGCTCAGATCTGACAGATTTGATTCTTTTTATGGTGGTTTTGTAACGAGCTTGTAGCCTAACATATGTACTTTACATGTATGGCTTTAGATCGTTTATATAATCAGCAGATTGATTAGGGTAAGTGGTCAAACTAGGCCATAAGGTCATAACTTAGAGATTCTGGAATTCCCAGAAACGGGAAGAACACGTTTTTTTGACAGTCTTTGACCAAGCTAAAACTTGTGATATTGTTGTTGTTTATTCGATTTGTTGTTGTAGTATTGTTGCTTGACATATGGACTTCAACTTTGAACCATTACACCACCAAAATCATGATCAGAGTATATATTAAATTGAGTATGAAAGTGTCAACTCGACACTGTCTGGGTTTCTGGGTTACCCATAAAACCCATATGTGACCTGACAGTAAGTTTAAGGAGATGGATCTTTTTGATTTATTGTAGTATGACCAAAATAATTATTGTAACTTGTAGAGTTACATAAACAATAAAAATTGGATATTCAAGCTAGCCCAGAAACTAAGTATACTGAGAATTAAACGTGGTCAAACGTTGGACCTTGAACACGAAGCTGTCAGTGTTCTTGAGCTCAAGAACACCAACAATGACGATTTGTGTCACTAAAGGGATATAGCGAGGGTTTATTTATTTTCTAATTCCTGAATTTCTGAAAATTATTTAAAAATAGAAATAAATTATAAAAATTATTAAAAATGGTTTTAAAAACTATTTTAAATTATGAAAAATAATTTTTGACCAATTGGAATATTTTTCTTTAATATTTATAATTCTTTAAATATTAAAGGTATTTAATTTATTTAATTAGTATATTAAATAAATTAGAGAAAAATGATTTAATATTATGAAAAATCATTTTAAATAAGAATAATTTATTTAAAAATATTTTGAGTTATAAAATATAACTTTTAATATTTTTAGATAATTTTTATTAATAATTTAATATTAATGATATTAGATTTATTTAATTGTTAAATTAAATAAATAAGATAAAAATGATTTTATTGATTTATAAATCATTTTAAATAAAAATAAAGTGTTAGAAAATATTTGGAATTATAAAATATAAATTTCAATAATTTTTGGAGTTTGGAGAATTCTCATTAATAAATTAATATTAATGATGTTAGATTTATTTAATTATTATATTAAATAAATGAATTAAAATGATTTTATTAATTTTAAAAATAAGAAAAATGATTTAAAAATATTTTAAGTTATAATAAATGACTTTTAATATTTTGATGATAATTTTCATTAATATTTAAATATTAATGGTGATGATTTAAAATTATTTTAATTAATTTAAAATTATTTAAGTAGAATATCGATGATTTAAAAATATTTTAAGTTATTAATAATAACTTTAACATTTTGACAAGTATGTCATTAATATTTTAATACTATTAAATATTAGTGATGATAAGATTATTTAATAATTAAATCATTTAAAATGATTTAAGTGTTTGAAAAAATTATTATAAATTATAATAATTGTTTATAAATTATTAAAAGCTTCTGAAAAATATTATTAACGATAATTGACTTATCTAAAATAATATTGAAGCTTAGAAACCAAAATTACTTGTCAATAACTATGTTAATTGTCGGATAGGGTGACCAGAACACCGAGAATGGACCGAAGTCCAACCAGACCAAAATAGTTAGACTTGTTAAGTGTTTATATATGTTATAAACACTGATGTGAATATGTGGTAATGTGTCTAGGAGAAGATTGACTATGAATTACAATGGTATGTGTTATAATTTTTGTGCTAATTGTGAGACTGGTATTATTGGTTATAGGTCTTACGAACGCAGATAAGTATTTTGTGTAGCAGTAATCAGCAGAAAAGGCAAGTTTCCTAACTCAACCTTGAGTTATATTCATTCAATTATTATAGTGGTTAATTATTGTTAATTATACCACGTCCAAGAATTTATTGTTTATTATTCGCAGTTAGTGCATGTTTAATAATTTAAATTGAATTACTGATTCAGAAAATATATATTCGTAGAATTATTGTTGTTGGATACTCATATCTGTAGAAGCTAATATTCACAGTACAGATAATTCATGTTTATTGTCGAATTATGTTGAGAAATGTCTTAGCTAATTATTCTGGCTAGACGAACATTTGATAGAACTTGATAGGTTCGAGAAGAGAAGAGAAGAGAATTTCATTATTATTGATAGATCAATGTCAGTTGTATCGGCTAGATCGAAAAAGACAACTTGATAGGTCTGAGAAGAGAAGTGATTAGATATTGAAATCATTGAATTTCGTTGTTAAATCAAATCTTGATTCTGAGACTGAGAAGAACAACCTTTTATATAAAGGAAACATTTTTAGTCGTATATTCGACCATTGCACGCGACTTAAGTATTATGCATAATATAGGTATAAAGGATTTAAGCCATTCTAAGTACTTGCAGAGGGGTATGATTTAATCTTTATGGTTATCTGATACACCTGCGTTTATGTCAAAGTAAAACTTTAATATATACCCGAGAAGAGAAGTTCAAGATCCAATGGATCACTCAGCATAAATCTGGAAAAACACTCCACTTTGTTATTGCGCAGAATTGATTCTTGATTATTTAATAGAATATCGTAGAAACTTTGAAAGCGTTGTACTATTTCATTGTCAAATTATTGTGTTGCATAGATTGTGAGAAGACTTGTTAATTATTACAGCTTTGTTCAACTATTTCAAAGTACCCCGAACTTTGGTTTCATTCTATCAAAATAGATAGTCTGTTCTTATTGATTCGTATATATTTATTGTATGTCTTAACTTGCATGGGCAAACTTGTTGCTCACCCTTGCTAAATAAAATATTTCACTTTAGGAACGAAGAGGCCAACGAATTGAAAGAAGAACAAAGGCAAAATCTTTGGATTAGTTTTCAGAAACATTATTATTATGTTATGTTTGTAAACCCTTTTTGTATATCTAAAGGGTATGTCTGTAATGTTAAGGTTAGAGAACATGGGACTTATGTATTAACAACATATGTTAATGACTTATGTATTCCAATTTATATATGAATGGGTAGTTAAATGGTATTATATTGTGGATCGTGAAAACCAAACTCGGGGGTCAGGCAACCCGGATTTGGGGGCGTCACAGGTTGGTACCAAAGCTGTAGGTTATAAACCTTAAGTGGGGTGGGGAAAACCCTAGGAATATAACCATAAGCGAGATATAGAATACTCATTTAGAGTTCTAAATGAGGGATTGCTGAAGTGCATCAATAGTGAGATAAGTGGACACAAGTGTGAGAATTTGGTACTGGTGAAGTACTAATCAAGTTGTTTAAACTGATTTTAGGATGTCTGGAGAAGATCAAACGAGTGCGAATATGCTAGAGGTTGTTGAACCAGAGCCAGAAGCCGAGGTGCCAGTGCAAAGAGAATCAGTTAAGAAGGTGGGAGAAGATGAACCTATGGTCAATCTGGGGAGCGATCATGGTGATTATCCCGAGATATATCTGAGTGGTGATGAGGAGGCAGAGTCTGAAGAAGCTAAGATGGAGAAAGGGAATAAGACCAAAGTCGGAGAACAAGATCATGAATTTGCAGAAGTTCAAGAACTCCGGAGTAAAGTGTTTCTCTTAGAGGAGTTCTGGAAGACGGAGCGAGCATTACGCGAAATGACTGAAGAACGGAACGAACTGAAGGCGCAGGTGGAGAGGATGAAGACCGAAGGTGGTGGATCGTCTGAAGGATCAATCAAGCAGCAGAAAGGCAAGAAAAAGAGAAAGAGAGACAACGACATCCCTAATTCTAAAAAAGTCAAACCCGAAGAAGAAGCAAGCCTGTAGCAAGAGTGGGAAGACTCACGCGGGAGAATGCATGATGTGGAAGAACGTGTGTTTTAACTGTAAGTAGGAAGGACATATTTCTCTACATTATCCTAAGCCAAATATGAGGAAGTGTTTCTCATGTGGTAGAACGGGTCACGGATTCAACAAGTGTCCCAACAAGAAGATGACTGGTGAAGGGAGTGGGCGGTAGACAACTTAGAAATAAGTGCTAGTATCTTTTGGTAGAAGATTTTGATATTAAGTGTTGTAATATCGAAAACGATGTGTGAACATATGTAAATATAAATATGTTTGTATGAATGAAATCTTTATTTTTTATATGAATATAAGATTAAGATTAATTTGTGTGTTCTTAAAACTCATACTTATGGTAAGTTAATGACTCATAATTATATGAAATGTGAACCCTCAAAATGGGCCGCCAAAGGTCCGACTAGGATAAGTTCATACACTCATATAATTGTGGCAAGTTCCCGAACTCATAAGTGTGGTAAGTTTGATTTAACTGGTAATAACTATGTGTGAATGGAGAATTGCAACTTTTGTGTAAAGTTGTGGTTGTTAATCCCGATATGATTTAAAAGGGATAGTAATATGTGTTAAGTACTAAATGTGCTATAAACTATTTGAATAAATATTCGTTTATATATGAGAATTATGTGTTGAATTCTTATTGTGTTAAGAATTTGTGTAGAGAAAGAGAATTAATATAAGATTTTTATTTAAATCAGATCATGCCGCCTAGACGACAGAATCGAAATCAAATAGAAGAGCAGTTGATAAATAATGAAGGAGGTCAAGCTGACCCGATGCAAAACTTTACAAATATGATAGCCGAAGCTATGGGGAATAGAGCTCCCGTAGGAAGAGGAAGAGCGAGAGAACAGCCAGTTGATAGATTGGCTAACTCCAAAGACTTTAAAGCGGTGGGACTGCCATAATTCAAAGGAACCACAGATCCGATTGAAGCCCAAACTTGGGTAAAAGAGATGGAGAAAGCATTTGTTATCGCCAGTGTAGCGGAAGAGCAAAAGACAACTTTTGCAACATACTTAATGAAGGGAGAAGCCAATTACTAGTGGGAGACTAATCAAGTGAGGACTGCTACAGCTGTTGTGACTTGGACAAGATTTAAAGAGTTGTTCTTTGAGAACTACTTTTCGCCGAGTATGCAATCCAGGATGGAAGTCAAGTTTTTAGAACTAAAGCAGGAGAACATGTCGGTATCAGAATACGTGTTGGGTAAAATCTAATTACGCACAACACGCAAGTATACGTGGTCAACAAGTAATAAAGTGAAAGTAGAGTATCGTTCCCACGAGGAATTATTTAATAAAAATCACCAAGTACTAACCCGTAACCAACTCAATCTTATTTAAATGAATGAATTTCAAATTATATAAATTAAATTATTGAATTACACTAATTCTAATTACCACTAATTAAAAATTAGATTACGAAGATTTAAGATCACAACTTCACTTATTGCTTCATTTAAGTTAACACACTTCTCATCAATTATTCTCTATCATGAATGGTTAATCAAGAACACTAAAGCAGATAAAACCATCTCTCGATGCATAATACCCATACTCACTTAAATCCACAGATGATAAAATTAAGCAAGACACCCTAATTAACTAATCCACTATATCTCTATGTGAATTGCAATTAAAAAGGATTTCAAGCATAAGTTCTCTATAAGATTACATATGGTGTAAATGCACAGCTCTATCCTAAACACGAATCATGAATTCCATCTATGTAGAAATCACAAACACATGCTATCATGATTAGATCTAAATCTAAACTTTATCTCTCGAGTTCATATAGATTATCACGGTAATAGTTAGCTAGGCAATTAAACAATTAAGTCCAAATCACAATAGACAATCCTCATAATAGAACATAATAATTGATAACGAAGCATATTAAAATAAACTACACAATAAGATCCATTGTAATCTCAAACAAAGAATTAGTTCATGATTACTGAATTAAAACTAAGAATCCACAATTGAATAAACAATAAAAGACAAAGATAGAAGAAGATAAGAATATAGAATTTATTGTCTGTAGATTGGATGCTCCCTCCTTGCTCCTACTATGAATCTTCAATGGTCTCCAAGTTGCTTCAATCTCCAAATCTAATAAGAACTAGTGTTTTTGATTTAATTTACTCTAATCTAATCTAATTGAATCCTCTCTCTAGTCTCTAATCTTCCCTAATCCTTGTGATTCTCCTCCTTTTATAAGTCTCTTCATATATCTTTAAGTCTTCTTGGAAGTCCTCTTAGAAGTCCTTGAGTCAATCGGATCGAAACAATCTTTCCCGGACTCAACTTTGACCAAAATTTGCATTTTTCAGGCTACCCATTTTGAAAGGTCAAACTTGAAAGGCCCCCGCCGATGGGCTAGGAGCTTGCTTTGGGTGGGTACGCCATACCTACCATTGCTTTGTGAAGGAATATTTTTTACTCTGACGTCCTTTGGGAAAATGGCCATAACTTCTTTGTCTGAACTTCGATTTTGATGATTCAAGATGGTCTGGAAAGATGAGACGTAGATCTACAACTTTATGGCTTTGAGTTTTTCGAAAAAAGATTGGAGCAATGTTGAAAGTGGCTCAAGTGGTCTCTTTATGTAAATGACCACCAAAGCGTTGACGCGTTCGACGTCCGTTGGTACAAATGTCATAACTCTTGCATCCGAACTCCGATTAGAATGATTCAAGTTGTTCCGGAAAGCTAAGAAGAAGCTCTACAATGTAATCTAAGTTCCAAGCCAAGAACATGAAATGAACATAAAAGCCCAAACGATGTCCAGATTGCTTTTCTTTGCGATTTCATACCAATTCTTTGCGATTTTCAACTCGCAAGCATATAATCTACAAAACAAACACAAAATGCATGAAAAGTAACTAAGAAACATGAGATTAAACAACTAATTCAAGTAACAGATACCGGATAAATAGGTATAAAATCCACTTATCAAATACCCCCAAACTTAAACATTTTCTTGTCCTCAAGCAAAAACATAAAACAACAATGCTATGCAATGCAACTAATCTATATGCCTACGAATCCAACAGTAATGATAGAAAAACGTTTATTCAACTGGCCTTAGAGAAATCAAGTAAACCTGATAATACATCATATCAAAACTCATTAATAATTTCCTAATCAATCATCAAATCTTAGACTGTTATCACTAATATAGTGTGTGTGTGTGTGTGTGTGTGCTCAACAATAATGCTAACTGATGTAAAATCAAACTTAACACATAACAAGTCTCTTCAAAGGAATCATACAATGTAAACTCAAGAAATCCAAAAATATGCTAGATCCAACTAAAATCAAATAATCACCAATATCAAGGGTCAACATGGGATACTTATGCTTTATTTTTCCTCTACGGGGGTTTTTTGCTCTTATTTCCCATTTTATTTATTCACTTTTTCTTTTCTTTTCTTTTCTTTTTTTTTCTTTTGTTTTTTTGGATAGTGAGTGCGTTTTACGTTCCATCTCACGCCTGTGTTTATGAGGAGTGCATTCCACGCTTCTTCTCGACCCACCACAGGACTCAATTTATTCAACTCAATATCTTTTTTTCTTTTTTCTTTTTTGAAGCTTATATACCCCACTTTTTCCCCCAAACTTAGGTTCTTGCCTAATTCTTCGCCTTCACTGCCTATTCTTGTCATTCTCTTATTTAAACTAGCATTATCCTTTAGAGGTCCTTTATATATCAATTTAAACTCAATCATTCAATAAGTTATTTTCTTTGTCTTATCCTTATTATACCAGTTTCAAATGTAAAAGACTCAATTCATAACAAGAAATCACATCAAAGCTCTAATAGTCGATCTTATACTTGTCTACCCAATTCCAAACTCATCATTGGCCAAAACAAACTTTAAACTATCTAACAATTGGATTCATGAAAATGAACATAGTAACTAACTAATAATTCTTTTTTGAATTTTTGATTTTTTTTAAGAACTGAATATAATGCTATAAACTATACTACTATACAACTACTTATGCAGTTGTACTACATGAATGCACACCTAATCAACCGAACATATGAAAAATAACATAGCATAAACATGAAACTAAACATGCAATAATGAACTAAACTAAACTCCCCCAAACATAGTAATTACAATGTCCTCATTGTAAGAATATAGCGATAAGTAGAAGAGAACTTCCAGTAATCAACTAAGCGCGTGAGGTGATGGTGGCGATGGCGACAACGATCATTTTCTATCCATTGAACCTCCAATACCTACAATGAAGAGACAATATGGATTAGAATAGCACTTGGATTGGTAAGAGAACTTAATAAGCAAATTAATTCCTATCTACTAACTAAACTAGTAAAAGCGTATAAATATAAAAATTCCCAGGTTTGCCTCCCGGTTAAGCGCTTGAATTATAGTCTTTCACTTGACTTTATGCGTCATTATTATCCAATTCCTCTTGATGGTTGAGGAACCCTCCATCCATCAGATATAATATAGCTTTTGGTAGGTTCCCATTTGTGATGGCCAATGCATCAAAGTCACCTAACATGCTTTGTTTAGATAAGATCACATTCAAGAACGTCCAGCATCTAGGTGTTTTCTCGATTGTGTCTACGAATAGATTCTGGCATTGAAGCTTGTCAGACACGATAATCTCTTCTTCTATCTTCTTCAGCTCATCGCACCATGACTTTGAAGTTGTACTCGCTTTTACGTCACAAGGAGCATTGTTGACGACATGACTACCTAGCGAACAAGGTTTTGCAAATCTAACCGGATCCTTAAACTTTGGTGGAGAACGCACTTGAGGCATTAATAACATCGGCTCATCCTCGTTAGTACTCATAGTTAGTTCATCCCTACTTGTCTCCTCTTTTTCAACATCTCGTGTCTCATCCAGTTCTAGATTTGGTGTCGACGTCGGGATTTTTGGGTGTCCCTTTCCGTTACTTGTTCTTTGGTGTTCTCATTTTAGGTGAGATTTGTTTGAAAAAACAAGTGAAAAAGGTCCGATATGTATAATGTCGACGATGGGACCTGATAAGAGTCGCTAGTTGGTTTTTAAATGGTTGTACCAACACAAATCGAGAAAGGTTTGCACATTGACCCAAATGATGTGACAATGTTATACTGGTCGGTGAAACCAAGAGATTCGCTTTAGGGTCGAGGACTTGGTTATCGCGGGGAAGGTGTTAGGCACCCCCGACATCCGTACCACAGTGACCGCCTCTTTTTCAAGAAACTATTATCTCAATGTGTGTGTGTGGAAGGAGTCAATGTGATGTTATTTGGAAGTAGTCAGAGGCCTCGTTAGCACCTATATACACAAGGTTTGAATTTATGTAGAAAATATCCATCACGGGAACCGAATCTAGATCTAATGGGATGAATCATGATCATATGATTCCTAGCGCATGCGAATATTGCAATTTGTATAAAAGCAATAAGCAAGTATATATATATAAAGCGGTAAATATATATATATATATATATATATATATATATATATATATATATATATATATATATATATATATATATACATGATCACCAACCACGAAGCACCTCCATGGGGATCGGAAATATAAATAAAGCTATTAAAAGCTATCAACCGCCATACGGAGGAAACTCCAAAGGGACAAAACGTAAATAAAGTCAGAAGCGATCAAGCGCCACAAAGGGAACTCGAGTGTGATGAATATATATATATATATATATATATATATATATATATATATATAAGCATAGAATGCAATGGATGTAAAAATCCAAGCTCATCGAAGCGAGTCAGTCCACACCATATATATATATATATATATATATATATATATATATATATATATATATAAGCGAAAACTTGTACGAGCATCAAGTCTAGGCTCATCAACAAAGTCCGACACACGGTTGATATATATAAGTATATATATATATAAGCGAGTAAACGCACTGCACTGGACAGAAATCTGGAGGCTCATCAACAAAGTCGACACACAGTTGATATATATATATATATATATATATATATATATATATATATATATATATATATATATATATATATATATAAGCTAGTAAACGCACCTTGCATCAAGTCTAGGCTCATCGAACAAAGTCCGGCTGCATTACCAGGTTAATGTAACGACCAAGAAATACGATCTTATTGTAAAATGATTTTATTAAGTTAAATAATAATAAAATCATATTCCATGTGTTATCAAGATGGTTGTCATTGTATAACCTATTGATGTTAGAATATCGTAGTATTTGGGCTACGTGGATGAATTAAAGTGTTTGAATTTCCAAGATTAAAATAAAAGTTTTCCCAGAAATTTTCTCGAAAAACACTATTCATCGATATTTGCTTGATATATAATTTTGAGATTCCTAGAAATACGCGATGATGGAATAACAAGGTAAGATGGATTATGTAATAAAAATCTAGTTATGGAAAAAGTAATAATTAAGCTTGTGGACTTAAATAATAAACGTTAAGTAAAGAAAAGTGTTAAAGAATAAGTAATAATTGTATGATACTTGGTATTGTACGAATTAATGAAAACGAGTATAATATGAAGTATTATACTTAGTTTGAATGAAGGATGAAATATCGTATATAAATTCTATATAATTATAATACTGAAAATAATACATGAACTATATGTATGTGTATTAATAAATGTTAATGGACTTGGATGATTGGTAAACAATTATATACAAGTCCAAGTGAATTAGAGAGAGAAGCCCAACTAATGAATAAATGAACCAATTAGTGTTTGTTAAAGTAAAGCCCAAAGATTAATCCATGGATTGCCCATAACCCATGGAAAACCATATTGATATGATCCATGGGGTGGTGACCAAGTGATGTGGTGATAAAGTAATGTGATGATCAAGTAGGAGTATTGACCAAGACTTTGAATTAATGGCCAAGTAAGAGATAAGAGAGTGGCTAGCAAGTAATGAATAGTAAGGAGGTGGCTTAAGGAGGTGGGATGTTTTAAAGACCAAACTACCCTAACCTTGGAAAGTCTATAAATAGAAGAGCTTTACAAGCCATTTGTTGGTTGATCAATTAATCCAACATATCTAAAGTGCTTAAGTGTTAGAGAGAATAAGCTACACATAAGTCATTCCATAAGTAAGAAGAAGAAGCAAGCTACTTACCAAACTACAAAAGAGTAAGACTTCTTCTCAATTATCTTCTATCTCTACCATGATAGGATGATAAGAAAAGTTGGATTAGGAAACATGAATGAGTAAGTAATGAACTTAAGCCAATTAAGTTGGTAATAATTCATTTAAGCTAGCATAAGTTATAAACTTATGTGAAAATAATATGAACTTGTAAGAATTTTATTAAGAGAAATGATATGAATGTAAAAGAATTTATATGATCATATGTGTCATTGATGAGTGAGTTTTATACCCATGAATTGGATACATTCGGGCTTAATTTATTGTTGTTCTTAAGTCTTTTAGGATGTTTTTATGTGTTTGTGTCTATTCATGCATGTTTTATGTTATTTTATAGGAATTGGGACAAAAGTTACATGGATCGATGTTTGGGGTGGCTAGATTCGCGTTTTCGGCTTGCCATTTACACAGCAGCCACTTCGGAGCCAATTTGACTATATCTCCTGACATTATTTCGACAAACTTTAAGAATGAAAGTTGTAGATCTACTCCTCCTCTTTCCGGAACATCTTGAATCATTAAAATCGGAGTTCGGACGAAGAAGTTATGGCCATTTTCCCAAAGGACGCCGAGCGAAAAATGTCGATTTTGGGCCGACCAGCGGGCGCCCATTTTAGTGTTTTATGCCCACCGGGCGCTAGGGGGGACTCGATCTGCTGCTGCTTGACGTTGAAGCGCTGGGGTAAGGGTTTGGTGCGGCCTGGACGCGTTTTGGGCGAATTTTGACACCTTTTTGACTCCAAATTGGATTGGGTTTGTTCCAAACTAAAATTGTACTTGTAACCTATAAATATATGATGTAAGACATAAAATAAAGGAAGATTATATAGCTTAGCCTAGATTAAACACTCCTTTAGATTAGAAAATAACCCTAGTTCTTATTAGTTTTGGAGATTGAAGCAACTTGGAGACCATTGAAGATCAAGAGCAAGAAAGCAAGAGGGAGCATCGATTTCGCGACAATGATTCTATTCTCTTCTCTCATCTTACTTTTATCTTTTGATGTCTATTCGGGTTGTGGATTCTTGGTTTTAATTCATTAATTATGAACTAACTCTTTTTTAAGATTTCAATTGAACTTTTTATGGCTATGAATTAGTTATTCATTATATTCCAATTATTTGTGTTAAAGTGAGTTGTTTATCTTGCCTTGTGCTTATTGATTAATTATCCGATCAAGAATTACTTTGTTACTCTAGAAGGAATTAGAAGAGGATTTCTAGGGTTAGAATGGGCATTGATATCATGTGACTTAGTTATTTGCATGGTGAATAATTAGGTTTGTGAATTGAATGGAAATATCTTTTCACCGCATGTAACACGTAAGGAATTGGGATTGAAAAGAGTTTAATTCAATTGTTTTGCATAGGAATATAGCAAAATTAATCTGGATTAAATAGAAGGCAATTGATCACTTGGAAAAGGGCTTTTTGGCAATTGAGAATTCTCATTAACAATTCAAGAGGGCATAATAATTGGGATAATTGGATAATTGATTTATAGTTCATAATTGGGGATATTGAAGTCTTAATCTTTATTTATTTGAATTCATTCAAAAATTTGCTTAGTTTTAATTAGTTAATTTAGTTTTCTTAATTAGAAAAATAATGATTTGAGATTGTTTAAATAAAATTAGTTTGGTTAAGAATTAGTACTTGGTGATTTTATTAAATAATTCCTCGTGGGAACGATACTCTACTTTCACTTTATTACTTGTTGACCGTGTATACTTGCACGTATTCATTGATTGCGAAATCGATCAACAGTCATGTATACCTAAGTAAAGTTATATGTGAAGAGTATGTAAAGTATGATGATTAAGAAACCTTAATTGTCATAAGTCATGAATAATCAAATCTTAAGTAGTTTATAATTTGACAAGTTATAAGCTCATGAAGAATAAGTCAAAAACCAACAATGAATATAAGTTGTTGTATTAAGTATGTTAAAATGTTCACATGATGAATGGAAGTTATTTGTAATGTTGAACAAATCATAAGAAGGAAGAATTGTCGGAATTTGCACGATTGGACAATAATCGTCGAATACGTAAATTTCTCGGAATGGAAGTTAAATTTTATGTTTGATCATTAAACCATTGTTTTCCAATAGAGACAAGTTATAATTGACATTTAAGAGTTGCGGACTAAAAAATGATCGAATTCTGACTTAGAACGAAGAAACGAGTGTTGAACGTTCACGAACGTTTATCGTTTACGTTAAAAATGAACCAATAGGTGAATTTTTAGCAAACGAAGTTAATTAAATAAAATTCTTGAATGGTCATGTAGAGTACGTAATTTGTGAACTGTAGGCTTTTTAACGAGCCAATTCGGACTTCTAACGAAGAATTTATGCGTCCGGGAAGTTCACAAAATTTCAAAAGCGAAATTGATATCTGGTGCCTGCAGAGTTGAGCCATTTCGCCAACCCAAGGCAAAAGACCCGCGCCATGCAAGTGGCTTTAATGTAAGAATCGAGCCTACTACAAGAGTTCACCGCAAAGACGAACCTTAGTTTAATAAGTGGTAGCCGCAATACCATGAACAAAGGATAAAATCCTTCTGAGTGTAGTGCGTGGCAATGTCCATTAAGTAAGGACTCAGCACCACAGCCGCCAAGTCCGGACATTATACATTAAGCTCATGCCACAGTCACGAGATGTAAATAGAATAAAATGGCGCAGCATGGCCAATCTTCGAACAAAGATAGTAATGAAATTTTCTAAGTATAAAGAAAACCTAAATGGATTCAAAGTAAACATAACTTAAGGAAGGTAATGTAACATTGATTAAACATTGTTAAACCTTATGGATGATGTATAAGGTTGAGATAACCTAGTCAATTATAATGCAAGCATAATGATAAATCTGAATGAATATTAAATGAGTCTAATACACAATTAGATTGAAATAAAGAGTATGATATAGTCATATACATACTTGATTATATGTGACCTAATGTAAGGCATTATGTGATCATGTATTGTAGAGATTTGAACGACTTGAACATAAAGTTAATTTACCGTAGCAGACGTAAAGGCAAGTATTCTAACTCTTGTCTCAGTTCAATCTGAACATGTTTTTGAGATTCAAGTATTCTTTCGCATGAATTAAAGTATGATGAAGTTGAAGCCAATTCCTTTGGCTAGACTTGATGAATCGATAATCTATTCATGTATTATCAAATGTTGCTATCTTTTGTCAACTACTTGATATGGTTTTCAAAAGAAGACTCAAAGGTTAAACAAATGTTTTGTCTATAAAACGACAGGCACGTGAGGTTGCCAAATGATTAAACGTGCATACGTTTAATGGATGTAGTGTTGATCAACATAGAGTACAATAGGTTGATCACCTAGAAGTGCTCGTAAGTGATATCGACTTACTGGACTTGCTTCCTGGTTGTCCTTTTCCAATAAAGAATGAATACCGAGGTCTTTGACCGAGTGAATGTTTTACTAAATACTGTTGTTATTGTAAAACATTTTGAAAGAAAAGATGAAGTGCTATTTTGAATTATCAATAGTACTTCATAACTATTGTTTAGTTATCGAAGATATACGATTTGTATGTGTCAAGCATGTTGTTATTAAATTGTTATACTTGCTGAGCTATTTATGCTCACTCTTGCTTGAACCATATGAATGCAATTAAAGATCTAACGTCCCAAGGATCGAAAAAGGATAAAGGAAAAGCTAAGGCAGATTACTAAGATGTCTTATAATATTATAGGTCTATTGTTGTAATTTAACTGATATTATGACAAAGAACCTTTTGTAACGTGTTTAGAACTTGGGAAATATAAATATTACTTTAAATATATTGAAGTTATGTTCGTTCTTTGAGACTTTTCAATTGAATGAATGTATGAATGTTATACAGTATAGCACCATCTGTCGGGTTGCAAGATACCCGGATTTGGGGGCGCCATAAATGATTATATATAAGTATATATATATATATATATATATATATATATATATATATATATATATATATATATTAAAGCAAGAACGCCTCCGCATCAAGTTCTAGGCTCAATCGAGGCATAACTCGATAATGTTAGTCAATATATATATATATATATATATATATATATAATTATATACAGACTGGAATGAAACCACGGAACGGAGGTCCGGCAAAAGCAAGCAACACGACTCTCAACGTGTAGAAGGGTGTGTGCAAAGATGAAGAGAAAGACTCTAAAGTGTGTGAGAAAGCTTACAGCTGACTGATAAAAAGGGCTTCTATATCTTTAGAGTGGGTAAACACTAGGCTTTTGTGGGTACAAAAGAGGCTATATATGAGCTCACATGTGTTTGAAAGTGGGAAAATACACTGTATAGCGAGTGCAGAGCAAATTGTGCAGGGTTTCCCCGTCTTTTTTCTCTTAAAAATTAGCACCCCAAGCCCTCTATTTATAGGCAATATGTGCCGCAGGTGTACCAGAGGCGGATCGGGTCGGCCCTGCTTTGTCGGGTCAGGTCGTCTCGAAGTACGTGCACTCAGGAACTGTAATGTCCACTCGGATTTTGAGAAGTGCAATCCGGGCATCCGTTTTGAGGTATTCAGGACCTATTTCGGACCGCCGTTGTCGAGAGTTGTACGATGGCATGGGATTAGAGTTTGTACGAAGTCTTTGAAGATGAGACGATGCCTTCCGGTCTTCAAGCTTCAACTTTCATCCGTTACCCCGCACAATAGTCACTCAGGATTGGTTAGCCTTGTGGGACATTATTGCGTAGAGACGAGACGTGGCATCGTTTTGGACGAGATGACGATGTTTCCCTTCACCGGTGTTATCACCGAATTGGGCCGATAAAGCAGACGTTGCTCAGACTTCGCGGAGATTGGACTGTTGCAATTGTTGAAGGTCCTCATTGTCATCTTTGAGGTGTGCCTGTCTTCCCGATGTTATTACCGGGTTGGCACAGTGTATCTTGTTATGAGTGCCAAGATTGAAGTTGATGGCATTTGAAACAAGCATTTCCGGGGTTATCTCCGAAACTACATTCCTTGGGGTTATCACCAAGGTTGGTGGCTATTCCCATGGTTGGGACTGAGACTGGATACCTTGGGGTCATCTCCGAGATTAATTGGTCTTCTCCGGTGTGTGTTCCGGTATTGTATCTGTAGGTCTCGGGGTTAGATCCGAGGTTGAAATCGTTACTCCCAGTTGCGATCCTGGGTTGATGTTGCACTTCCTAGTATCCCAGATGGATTGGGATTGTCTTTCGTGGTTCTCTCTTAAAGACGAATCATTCTCCTGCAATGTTAGTAATGATAGTCTGAAAATTTCCAGTGTCTACAGATGCCCCTCTTTATCATACTCATGCATGGCGATGTGTGGGTAAGATAAAGAATCCTAGACACTTGAAATGCAACAAGATAAACATGGTACTATGGATAGCAACATGATGCAAATGTATGATGTGTGTGTACGGGTTGTAGCTCAACATCCGAGGATGATTGTGCTTTGGCTCCTGTTGCTAACCGGGATTGGCAATACTGACCAGATTTGATGTGAAAGCTGAATCTCTTATGTGTAAGAGATCTGTGGGGATAAAGCTTGATCTGTTTGAGGATGTGTATAACATATTCCATCATCTATCCTCTTTGATAATGTCGACCCTTTCTGGTTAGTATCGCCAGAATATGTCACGATTCTATTGGATTTACTGCCAACAACAAATGCTGTCAGGGATGCCTGACCTTCGTTAACGTGTGAATCAACGGCTGAGATTCTACTTGACCTTCACTGACGTGTAGATCAACGGAGCATTGCATTGTGACCCCCGCCGGGGATCCGCTGGGGAATATAAGCAGCTGGGTATGAGAACCTCAAACAGCTCTATATCTCTGATAGGTTTAAATGATATCGGCTGAAATGACGTCAAGGTCGCTAGATCTTCGTTGGCAGACACGGCAACGGATGAACGTGTTGTAACCCCCACAGGGGATCTACGTTGTAACCCCCGTCGGGGAGTTACTGGGGACGCATGACTACGTACGCAACTATCGAACGGTTCTCAACGCTTCGATGTGTTTATTTGCCATCGGCTGGAATAACGTCAAGGCTGCTTAACCTTCGTTGATGGACATGTCAATAGATGAACGTGTTGTAACCCCCACCAGAGATCTACATTGTAACCCCCATCGGGGATTCACGTTGTAACCCTGTCGGGGATTCACGTAGGGTAACGACCTGAAGTCGACGACATCGAACATTTATAAGGTATTGCCGTATGTGATTTGTGACAACTGAGGTCATCGGCAGAGTATACCTTGTGTTCAGGCGACTACCAATGAGTGATGTACCGATTCAAAGTCTCATCTGAGAAGACCAGGATTGTATGCTATTTTGCTCAATCGCGTGGCATTTTTATTCCTGATTTGACCTTTCTAGCCCGTAAGAACTCCATTTCAACTCGAATTGGACCGAGTCAGAGGGGTGGGACCCACATGGAGGAGCCATAAGTGCACCTACTGCAGCCGTATGTGAGCCTACGGCCAGGCGTGGATGATAAATCCAGCAGCCTGCCTTTGCAGATTCATTTCTAACTCGCCTCGCTTAGGAAAATCTGTGAGCTATCTTCAGATTTGCTGAGTTCGGGCTGCTTTCTGCAAATTCTGTCACCGTACAAGTGTTCTACACTATCCTGGTAACATATGTATGTATTTTTTCCAGTTTCTGTCCGTTAGATTGTGAGATATTGCACGAAATGCATCTAAACACATAGTAGTGATTATGTGTCGACGTCGGGATTTTTGGATGTCCCTTTCCGTTACTTGTTCTTTGGTGTTCTCATTTTAGGTGAGATTTGTTTGAAAAAACAAGTGAAAAAGGTCCAACATGTATAATGTCGATTTATGGACCGTTAAGAGTCGCCAGTTGGTTTTTTAAATGGTTGTACCAACACAACCGAGAAAAGGTTTGCACATTGACCCAGTGATGTGACACTGATATACGGATCGGCGAAACCGAGATTCATTTAGGGTCCGGGGACTTGGTTATGCGGGGGGAAGGTGTTAGGCACCCCCCGACATCTGTGTTACCATGGTGACCTCTTCTTTTCAAGAAACTATTATCTGAGTGTGTGTGTATGTGTGGGTCAATGTGCTGTTATATGAAAGTTGTGCGAGGCCTCGTTCGAACCTATATACACAGAGTTTGAATTTATATAAAAATTTAGTTTTTAGCAAGATATGGCAATGATGTTTTATAAAAGAGGTTTTTCAAACCCTGATGCTCAATAGGAATTGAGACCTTTTACACTCCCATTTTTATTAAGTGATCGGCTTGGTTTATTTTATTTGACGAATGCGAAGCATCCGTACGAAAATAATACATATAAAAAATAATGCCGACTTCCTCGTGGGTATGGAAACCATCTGAGGAAATACAGTCATCATAGAATAATTTACAAGCTGCTTACAGCTGAAAATGTCCATCACGAGAACCGAATCTAGATCCAGTAAAAAGAATCTGTGATCACATGATTCCTAGGCGCATGAATATTGCAATTTGTATAACAAATAATAAGCGGTATATATATAAAAGTGGTAAATATATATATACAGACATTGGATCACCAACCACGAAGCACCTCCATGGGGATCGTAAATATAAATAAAGTCAGAGATATGGTCAACCGCCACGAAGGAAACTCAAAGCGGATGTAATGTAAATAAAGTCAGAATGCGGTACAATCGCCACGAAGTAAACTCCAGCGGGACGAAAATGTAAAGAAAGTCAGAAAAAACTATCAACTCGCCATGAAGGGAACTCCAGGAAGGACAAAATAAATAAATATATATATATATATATATATATATATATATATATATAAAGAAAGCAATAAATGCAATTCTGGACGTAAAATTCAGTGCTCATCGAACATTGTTCGACCACAGTTCATATATATAAGTATATATATATAAAAGCGAGTAAACGCACTGGCATCAAGTCTAGGCTCATCGAACAAAGTTCTACACACGCTTGATATATATATATATATATATATATATATATATATATATATATATATAAGCTTAATAAACGCACTGCATCAAGTTCAGGATCATCGAACAAAGTCCGACAGACAATTAATATATATAAGTATATATATATATATTAAAGTATTAAACGCTCCAGATCGAAGTCTAGGCTCAATTGAGGCATAAATCGATAATGTTAGTCAATATATATATAATATATATATACAGACTGGAATGAAACCACGGACCGAAGTCCGGAAAAAAACAAGCAACACGACTCTCAACGTGTAGAAGGGTGTGTGCAAAGATAAAGAGAAAGACTCTAAAGTGTGTGAGAAAGCTTACAGCTGACTGATAAAAAGGGCTTCTATATCTTTAGAGTGGGTAAACACTAGGCTTTTGTGGGTACAAAAGAGGCTATATATGAGCTCAAATGTGTTTGAAAGTGGGAAAATACACTGTATAGCGAGTGCAGAGAAAATTGTGCAGGGTTTCCCCGTCTTTTTTCTCTTAAAAATTAGCACCCCAAGCCTCTTATTTATAGGCAAAAGGTGCCGCAGGTGTACCAGAGGCGGGTCGGGTCGGCCCGATTCTTTCGGGTTGGGTCGTCTCGAAGTACGTGCACTCAGGCACTGTAATGTCCACTCGATTTTGAGAAGTGCAATCCGCATCCGCTTGGAGGTATTCAGACCTATTTCGACCGGCCGCTGTCGAGAGTTGTACGATGGCATGGATTAGAGTTTGTACGAAGTCTTTGAAGATGGGGCGATGCCCTCCTGCTTTTCAAGCTTCAACTTTCATCCGCTACCCCTTTAATAGCCACTCGGGATTGGTTAGCCTTGTGGGACATTGTTGCGTAGAGATGAGATGCGACATTGTGTTGACGAGATGGCGATGATGTTTCCCTCACCGGCAGTTATTCTTTACTTGGGATGGGCCGATAAGCAGACGCTGCTCGACTTTCTTTGAGATTGGATCACGATTTGTTGAAGGTCCTCATTGTCATCTTTGAGGTGTGCATGTCTTCCCGATGTGATTGTCGTGGTTGGCACGGTGTATTTCATTGCAGTGTGTGCCGAGATTGAAGTCGATGGCATTTGAAACAAGCATTTTCGGGTTATCTCCAAAACTCGCATTCCTTGGGGTTATCACCAAGGTTGGTAGCTATTCCCATGGTTGGGATCGAGACCGATACCTCGGGGTTATCTCTCGAGATTAATCGGTCTTCTCTAGTGTGTGTGTTCCAGATTGTATCTCAGGTTCTCGGTTAAATCTGAGATTAAAACCGCATTCTCATAGATTGTGATTCGGGGTTAATGCCGAACTTCCGATAGTATCCAATGTGGATTTGGATTGTCTTTCGTGGTTCTCTTTAAAGATGAATCAGCCCTCCTCGTAATGTTAGTAAATAAGAGTACGTAAAATTGAGTGTCTATAGATGCCCTCTTTATCATACTCATGCATGGCGATGCATGGGTAGGATAAAGAATCCTGCATACACTTGAAACGCAACAAGATAAACATGGTGCTAAGGGTAGCAACATGATGCAAATGTATGATGCATATGTACGGGTTGTGGCCTAACATGTTGGGGATGATTGTTGGTTCCTCGTTGTTTCAACCGGGATTGGCACATCGACCAGATCCGATGTGCAAGTTTAATCTTTAGGATATTGGTGTTGGAGTTATCACCAAATTCCGTGTTCTTGATAACGACTTGATGTCAAGGGGTATCTCTTATGTAAGAGATCCGTGGGGATAAAGCTTGATCTGCTTTGAGGATGTGTATAACATATTCCATCATCTATCCTCTTTGATAATGTTGACCTCTCCCGTTAGTATCGCCGTAATATGTCACGATTCTGTTGGATTTATCGCCAACAAAGAAATGCCGCTGTGGATGCCCGACCTTCGCTGACTTGTGAACCAACCATTTGAACATCCTGTGGATATGCCGTCAAGCTTACTTTCGGCCTTTGCCGATGTGTGAATCAACTACTAAAACTCAGGAGGAGATTGTCAAGGTTGCTTGACATTTGCTGACGTGTAGATCAACAGAGCATTGCATTGTGACCCCCGCCGGGGATCCGCTGGGGAATATGAGAACCTCGAACAGCTCTATAGCTCTGACATGTTTAAACGCTATCGGCTAAAATGATGTCAAGGTTGCTTGACCTTCGTTGATACGTGTGTAAATGGATGAACGTGTTGTAACCCCCACCGGGGATATACGTTGTAACCCCCGTCGGGGACTCACGTTGTAACCCCCGTCGGGGACTCACGTTGTAACGACCTGGAGTCTGCGGCATCGGACCTATATAATGTATTCCCGTATGTGATTTGTGACAACTGAGGTCATCGACAGAGTATACCTTGTGTTCAGGCGACTACCAATGAGTGACGTACAGATTTAAAGTCTCATCTGAGAAGACCAGGATTGTATGCTATTTTGCTCAATCGCGTGGCATTTTTATTCTCGATTTGACCTTTCTAGCCCATAAGAACTCTGTTTCAACTTGAACTGGACCAAGCCGGAGGGGTGGGGCCCACATAGAGGAGCCGTAGGTGCACTTCATCAGAGTCACAGGAGAGGTCATGCCAAAGCGTGGATGATAAATCCCAAGAGGCTTTTACTTCACAAGTCACTTTCAACTTGTTCTACTTTAGAAAACCACGAGCCACTTCCATTTGGCTGAAGTTTGGGCCGCTTACAAATTTCACCACCGCATAAGTGTTCTACACTATCCCGGTAACGTATACATGTATTTTTTTCCAGTCATTCATTAGATTGTGAGATATTGCATTGTAAATGCATCTAAACACATAGTAGTGATTATGTATGCATAAATGACTTAATAAAAAATATTCAACATAGTAAATGTTAGTATTAAACCATGTTTGAACATAATGATGTGAAAAATTTGACTTCCGTGATGACAACAAATTGGCACCTTTTTTTCTCGCTATTTTTGTCCTATTTGAGGTCCAATGAGCAAAAGGTAGAAAGGCAAGATACTCCTAGCATTGAGGTTGGCCTTATGCATGATGAGTTTGATTTTTAATGTATATATTATGTATATGACTTTAAAGGTGTGTGCTACTTGAATGGCCACCTAGACATGCTCTCATGCATGTGGATAGTCCTATTTTCAAAGGGACTATGGCAAAATTTTTCCAAATGTAGGCATTGGGTAGTTATGCATTCTAACTCTATTATATATTAAAGTAAATGCATGCATGCATATAGTCATATAATGCATTTTAGAATGCTCCAGGTAAGGCAATACCACACCCTTTCTGAGGTGATTTGGAGACTTGTTGTCCATATATTATGGATCCGGATCAGCCAAGCAGTTCTTGCAGAACCGCCTCTAGCGTATGGTGGAGGGCTTCTGAAGTGCCTCGCCCCTGCTTCCGCGAACCGATGCCTCGCTGGGTTGGTGGAGGCCGTGATTCGGCCCCGGCCCAGCTTAGAGGTTTCAGACGCTGAGGACGCAGGAGGTGGATATTGAGATCCCGCCTCATGCCAGACATATCCTCGTAGGGAGCTTCCGAGCATCCGTGTGGTGAACCCAGAGTTGCTAGGTGATTTGGGTAGACACCCATCGATGTACTTGCATGTTAACGAGGTATGACATTAGACTTTATCTTCCTTCTTTCCTATTGATGAGGATTAAAAGGGTCCTGATGTTGATCTGTGCTTCATGCAGGTTCCAAGTTTTACACACCTTGGGAACTGGGTTTAGCATCCACCCATGTACCAAAGCGCTTCATCCCGATTATAGAGCAAGAGTGCATGAGTGGGGATTTGGGGCATTTTTCTCTATCCTTCCCCGTCGTTGTCCCTCGGGTTACCTCGTGGCATTGTCTCGAGCGATGGTTTCATCGACTCAACACTCCACCGCTAGATTGCGAGGTGATGATGATGCCTATGGATTGGCGATTTATCACGTGTATGGAGTTTGAGGGGAACCAGCCTTGCATGGCAAATATCACCCCCACCGCCGTCCTGGCCCTTGTTAGAGTTTTGCGGGTGCGCCAAAGGTAGGATCGTTCATTCTGTGTCCTTTGAGCTTAGATGTTATGAGCGGCTATTGAGTGAGCCCATGCCTCGATGATGTCGTGGATCGTGGATCGCGTTCGCAAATGATTGTTCCCGATAATCATTCGATGTCGCTTTATAGCGTATAACTCTTCCACGGTATCTTTCGCTTCAGGTCGGCGCTACGCGATGTGGACCGTATAGGAGAGTAACGATTGGGGCTCTTACACCTTTGCCTATTTCCTCCAGTGGCATGCGCTTGCGCTCACGCTGGGTTTGACCTAGGCTTGGCTAGGATTTTACCCGCTTCTGCACCGAGTATTTCTCTTGTCTTTTCCTTTCACAAAGTTAAGAGTGTTTACTGATAGCAGATATTTTTCCATTGTGTTGGCGCTTTTGGGCCTATGAGAGGCTTCCATGTTTGCGGCCCCGTGAGTGTGTTAGGCTTAGATACCTATCCACGAGGGGCGTACGATGGCATCATTCTATTTTGCCAGAGGTCCTCAGATCCGAGGGCTTCGCTCATTGCCAGTATGCAACCGGAGTTGTTGACAAATTGACGCCATCACATGGCTTCCATATTCGGGGATCATTTGATCATCGGTTTTGAGGATGGACACCCTACCGGAGTAGAGTATTTGATTTCCACCCGTAGATTTCCTCTTTCACCGATGGAGGCTGGGAGCTCTATTTAGGAGAGCGTGCTATTAGGAACACCACAGGGGAGATTCATATACCGATCTTGCCTCCTATCAGGCATCATTGGCCTATATCATAGTCACCCGCCATTGATATTCCATTGTTGGGAGTTGATAGTTTTGATTTATTAGAGGGTCCATGTACTCAGGAGATATTCCAGCTCTGGTGGCTCCCTCGCAGTATTGGGGCCCAGTCCCGTGCCATACAATTCATTGGGGACATGGTTCCTGGATCATTGATGATGACAGATTGGGTAGCTTGTGTTCGAGCTCCGATCCATATGACCCAAATTGATAGCTTGACTCGGCAGTTGGATCGGGCACAAATATTTATTCAGCATTTGGGCAGAAATCCAACAGAGGCAGAGACATTTGTTCCTTCCAGCTCAGGTGCTGGCCCCTCAGATAACCCATTTGGTTTTGCCGGCGCAGATCCTCCCCTTTATAGGCCTGACATCCTTGTTGATAGAGATCCAATGATTCAGGAGGAGTTACATCAGGTGGACAGGATTGAGGATGTGGACATCGAGACCATTGTCTTCTTCTGATGTGTATTCTCGCTATATCTTTTGATAAGCCTCTGTTAGATATTGGGTGGCTGTGCCCCATTCTCGCTATATCTTTTTAGATAGGCCTCTTAGTAGTAGTAGGGCGCTTGTGCCCCATTTTCATGTATTTGTAGTCAGTAGAGTCGATTTATTAGATGATGATATATTTAGGAATGTATGCACCATTTTTTTCATTCCCTATATCATATTGCCATCCATTATCTCATTATGTATGTATTATGTTATGCATATATATGTATGTCCAGAGAAACTCGGTATTGACCCTCGGATGGTCTTATGACACGGCCATACATGTATGTCTTCTTCGACGCTAGTCAGATAGATCATACCCCACCGTGGGTGGTGGCATTGCATCTCGCTCGTGGTATTGATAAAGATGTCACCACCAGATAGGGTGATCAGAGATCTGTTATTACAAAGATACCATGACCCTTTTGGCATTTCAGTTTCCTCGCAGGATTTGTAGATGGGATGCTTTAGAGCATTGGCTAGGCGACAGGCGTGTATTTCGCTTTGGCACCCATGAGTTGACTCCTACTAGGAGGAGATTGACGTTGCCGCTTTGCCCTAGACCGACCTTGCGTACACATGGCTTTGGGAGACATGAGTAGATGATTCATGACTCTCACCGGATTGAGGCGCAGAGTGGTGCAGGATGAGCTAACATCTGGTCATGTGATCTCTCAATGTTTTTGTATAATGACGATGAGTGCGCGAGGATAGCTACTCACGCATATTCTGTGGGATTTCACCGTGTCGGAGGATCATCGGCGTTTAGCCAGAGTTAATGTACTGATACTATGTGTACTGTCAAACGTGTACATGTCGCGGTACATGGATGAGATAGATATAGGCGTTATCATGGCGGTGAGAGCTCTCAGGGAGGGTCGTACCATTTTACCTATGATCGTGGAAGAGACCTTGCGATCAGCATCCTACTGCCGTACTTACCCGTCAGGTGTGTTTACTTGGAGTTCGGTCATGTTGTATGTGTGGTTTATGTCACACTTGCGACCGATTGGTACCTTTAGATGACACGGGTATTGTTTCTCCCATGATGTGGCTATGTCGTATTCCTTTCATCCATCGGAGTGTGTAGATGCTCATTCTCGGTCCGCATTTTGGCGAGATATCCAGAGATCCATTTAGCATATTGTCAGTTTTCGGCTTTGCTCACCATACAACATCATTACTCATGCTCCGCTGCATGGATTTCCTCCCTTGGTCGGCTTGAGGGGCGTGACGACTTATCATCCATTAGCCGTGATGTCGCAGTTTAACCAGTTCTAGGATTTTCATCCCTTCGAGGGGGCGGTGTCATTTCGACTTCTCGATACCTCTCTCAAACCGAGGACGGATCTCGTGTATATGCTTCTTTGGGATCGGCGTGGCTAGCTTCTTCTTTCCCCGCCATTCGTCCTGTTATTCCACAGAGTACTCCGCATGGATGCATTTTGAGGTTTTATCTATCAGAAAAGATTTGCGATCGGAGATTGAGTTAGACGATGTAGAGCCCATAGAGGACATTGATACCTACATCGAGGAGGAGCCCATCATTGTGTTGCCAAAGATTTCTTCTAAATTCTCCTAGTACCAAATTTTTTGTGATTCAAAGACTTAAGACACAAGATTTAGAGTAGAGTCTTCATCTGATGACCTTTGAGAGAGACCAGATTCGATCTATTATGTCGACTGCTCTTGATGTGAGGGACGTCACCCTATTAAAGAGAGACGAGGCATTAGCTCGTATAGATGCCATTGTTGTTGAGAGGGATGAGGCCAGGTCAGACAGAGACGCAGTGATAGTTGAGCGGGATAGTGCTATATCTGCCCGGGATGTGGCTGTCACAGATAGTACTGCAGCGAGGTCCCTTACCACTGGTATGATCACAGAGATGAGTGCTTACATCGACGAGCATATGGTCATCATGCAGATGGCTACAGATCTGTTGGGTCGTGTTGATATTCTTATCCAGGAGACTACAACTTTACCTCCTTCATCTGAGAGGGATGCCATGTTGGTCTTCCTAGCTCACATGTACCCTGATTCTTAGATGAGCTTGTATTTACCTGCACAGACTAGCTTAGCCATTTTGTCATGTACATTTCTCATTGTATATATATCAAACAACATTATATATGACAGGGAAATATATTTTTGGATCACTTCCCTTTTAGATATGCCTTGCTATTTGCTTGATATTTTGCATGCTGCTTCAGGGCTTGTGATCTTGATGTATTCTGAATTCTTCCTTGGTGGATGGACATTGAGCTGTCTTTGGATAGTTCAGAATGGATCATCGATCTATGTATATCCCTACCATCTTTGGTGTCTTGGGACTTGTTTCCTAATGGAAATGTAGAGAGGAGTGTGGCTTTCTCTCGAGATTGACCGCACCACGATGGTCGCCAAGATTTCTATTTAGGAGAAGCTTTAGTTAATTCCACCTCTTATGGTTTAGTATTGCTCTTCGAGGTAGGACCGCAAATTTTAGATGGTCGTCGAATCTCCTATTTGGGAGGAGTTCAGGTAATTCCATCCCTTTGGTCTGAAGCCGAATGAAATGTAGTGGATTGAAGAGAATCCCAATATCTGCTGAAAATGGTTTGTGTTTGGTAGGGGTGAGGCGCACCATGAATGGTACGCCACGTACTCTCTATTGAAGAGGAGATCGGTCTGCGTAGTTCGAACTCGTGTAAGAGGTTTAACTTATAATATACATTTGATATGGTGTAGGGATGTTTTTGGTTGTTTTTGCTTTTGTAAGGAGAAGAGGGTAGAAATGTTTTTGTTGTTTTTGTTTTATTGCGACCGGGCCATGTAACATGGTTGCCTACGTACTCCTATTGAAGAGGAGATCAGGTCGACGTAGTTCACCCCTGGTGTAAGACGAAAATCGTAATCCCATGTACAGGTCAGACTGCGGGGAGTAGAAAGTTTAATCCAAGGTTGAGGATAAACTACAGGCAGGAGAAGTTTGATCCCATGTATGGGTAGCCAAACTGCGAACGCAAGAGGTTCAATCCGCGGTGGGATGACCTAAGTTTTATGAGTGCAAAGGAGAAAGCCAGGTTGCTGGCTTGAAGAGTATGTTTCCCTGAGGGGCAAAGTGTAGCAATTGTAGGTGGTAAAGGGTTAAAGAACCGGAATGAGTGGTGACCTGATGATGATGCACTAGGGTATTTGCTAGTTACTTCAGACATAATACCGTTTCAAGGTGTCTGAGTTGATGAGTTATGGAAATTCATCGCCGTCCATTTTTTGCAATCTGAGAGTGCCTCCTGTCAATACTTCTTTGACAATAAACAGGCCTTCCCAGTTAGGAGCGAATTTTCCTTTGGCCTGATCTTGGTTGTGAAGAATCTTCTTCAGAACCAAGTCATGTTGTTTAAATTGCCGTAGCCGGACTTTTTTGTTGTAGGATCTAGCGATCATTTACTGATATAACTGACCATGGAAGATAGCCGTGGTTCACCTTTCGTCTATCAGAGACAATTGGTGATACCTATCTTGTACCCATTGGTTTTCATCCAATTTGACGCCGATCAACACTCCGAGAGATTCCATCTCAACTTCTATGGGAGCACCGCTTCCATCCCATAGGTTAAAGCGTGAGTGGTTGCCCCAAATGAAATCACGCATTGTGGTTCTCAGAGGGCTAACAGTAAGAGGCAACATGTTAGGCCAATCTTTGTGGTTGGGCTGACATCTTTTGCATAATCTTCTTGATATTTTTGTTAGCCGCTTCATCAAGACCGCTCATCATCTTGGACGATAGATGACGGAGTTAAGATGTTTGATGTGGAATTTCATCGCATAGCTCCTCCATCATTTTGTTGTTGAGGTTTTGGAATTGTCTCGACACAATCACCTCCGGTTGTCCATATCGACAAACGACATTGTTTCGGCGAAAGCAATGATGAATTCTTTAGTGACCACAGGGAAGGAGGTCGCTTTCTACCCACTTGGTGAAGTAGTCGATCATGGTGAAGATAAATCGATGACCATTACTGGCTTTAGGCTCAATGGGCCTAATAACGTCCATTCCCCACATTGAGAAGGGCCAAGGAGAACTCATATTGTGGAGCTCCCGTGGAGGGGCGTGTATATCATTCCCATAAATTTGGCACTGATAGCATCTTTTGACGTGGTCATGGCAATCAGCCTTGAGAGATAGCCAATAATGTCCCGTCCTGAGGACTTTCTTGACAATGAGGGGGCCACTCATGTGGGGGCCACAGACTCCACCATGGATTTCATCCATAAGCCTTTGGGCTTGATCCTTGTCTAGACATCTAAGGAGACCTAGTCCTGCATCTCTTTTATAGAGCGCATCTCCACTCAAGTAGAACTTCATAACAAGTCGATGGATCCGCCTTTTCTCAGTCAGGTTCACCTCAGCGGGTGTAGATCCATCTCGCAGATATTCCTTGATATGTTGATACCAAGGAGGTTGGATGGGAGGTAGCTCATCCGATACTTCTCCAATGTAATTCCTATAGGATGGGGCCTTGTGCAGGGAAATTGTGACGCTTGGCAAGTGTTCCTTGTCTGATATGCGAATCAAGGAGGCCAAAGTTGCTAATGAGTCCGCGAAATCATTCCTATTATGAGGAATGTGTAGAAAGGAGATTTCTTCGAACTCCAAAGCCATCTTCAAAACCTGCCGATGGTAAGGCAGCAAATGTAGTTCCTTGGTTTGATAGACTCAGGTGGATTGTCTGATTACTAACTCCAAATCTCCAAGGACAAGAATCGTTTGATGCCCATTGAGCGCAAGTTTTAGTCCCATGAGACGACCCTTCATACTCAAATGCAGATTGTTGGTGTTGATAAACCGTAATTTAACTAAGAATGGGATATTGTTCCCCCATATCAGATACTAGAATGGCCCCAGCTCCAGAACCTTCCATGTTAACAACTCCATCAAAATACATCTTCCATGATTGGCGTGTATTGTACAGATGGTGTTGTTGCACTGTCATTACTCCTTCATCGGGGAAATATGTTTCCAAGGGTTTGAAATCCCCTCAAGGTGCAATGACGATTGATCTGCGATTCCTTGACCTTTGATGGACTTTTGAGTCACATATACAATGTCAAATTGTTGTAGGATCAACTGCCATCTCGACAGCTGGCAGTTCAATATGGGTTTGTTGAACACGTACTTGAGAGGATCCACACGGGATATGAGATGGGTTGTGTGACAATGGAGCTAATGCTGTAACCTCATGGAAGCCCATGCTAAAGCACAACACGACTTCTCGATTAGAGTGTACTTGTGTTCACTACTGCTGAACCTTTTGCTGAGGTAATAGATAGCTCATTCGTAGCCTCTATCGTCTTTCTGTCCCAGCATACAACCCATGACATTATCACTTATGGACAGGTACATGAATAGGGGAACATCATCCCTGGGTGGTACCAAGATAGGAGCTTTGACTAGCTGTTTCTTGATTGTGAGAAAGGCATTCTGGCACTCATCATTCCATTTCATGGAGGAGTTCTTCCTTAATAACTTAAAGATTGGCTCACAGGTTGTCGTGAGTTGGGAGATAAACCTGCTGATGAAGTTGATCCTTCCCAAAAATCCACGTATTTCCTTCTCTGTCCGAGGAATGGGCATTTCGGTGATGGCTTGGATTTTGGTAGGATCATTTCAATCCCTTTGTGGTGACTAGAAATCCTAGCAACTTGTTCGACTTGGCGCCAAAGGCGCACTTAGTCGGATTCAACTTCAAGTTGTACTTACGCAACCTGTTGAACAACTTTCTGAGATGGTCTAGATGGTCATCCTCCTTTCGGGACTTGACAATGATGTCATCCACGTAGATCTCAATCTCTTTATGCATTAAGTCACGGAAAAGAGCCATCATAGCTTCGTTGATAGGTAGCTCCGGCAGCATTGATGAGGCCGAATGACAATCTATCTATAGTAAAAGGTTCCCCAAGGAGTGATGAAAGCGCCTTCTCACGATCTTCCCTGGCAACCATGATCCGATGGTACCCATGCAAAATCAATCAAAGAAAGGAGTACATGTCGTATTGAGCGGTGATTGTCAATGAGAATGTGGATAAATGGCACGGGAAAGCTATCTTTTAAGAAAGCTTTTTTCAAGTCCCGGTAATCCACGCAAACTCGCACCTTCCCTCCAGGTTTAGGTATGGGCACGATGTTGGATATCCACTCGGGATATGTAGACACCATGATGATCTTTAATTGAAATTGTTTCACAATCTCTTCTTTCACCTTTAAACTCCACTCGTGGTTTCAATCGCTTTGAGCTTTTGTTGATCGACTTAAATCCCTCTTTAATGGGAAGGCAATGAAGGACAATGTCAGTGGATAAACCCACCATGTCTTCATGAGACCATGCAAACACATCCTGGAATTGTGTTAATAGTGTAACCATGTCATTACGTTAGTTTGGGGTAAGGTCTGAATCAATCTTGATTAACTTAGGGCTTTCTAAGGTTCCGAGATTGAAAGAAGTGGTTTGATCAAGGTTGGGTTTGGGTTTGTCTTTGACCCATTCTTGAATTTCTGGAGGCACCTCAATGTCATCCTGGGGATCCATCAAGGCTGATTCATCTCTACATCAAAGGTACAATCCTTGTGTAGGAGAGGCATCGTATCTGCAAGTACAGGCACATCTAAATTTAGAGTCCTGAAACAAAATATGCTTTCACTTAGTATATATGAAATGCGTTGATTATACACAATGTTAGCATATACTGGCAAAATAAACTACTAATACTGTGCAGAAAAGTAAGCAGTTATTGTATGCAGGCGTAAAAAAATTTACTTGGCTTACCCCTCGTCGACCAAAGCAAGGAATGCTTTGCTCCAATTGGTAAGGGTAAAGTCCGGGTGAACCGCAGTGATGGAGGGATCGTCATCATCCTTCTTGTCCCGAATGATGGCCATTACGTCGTGGAAGTCATTATCCGGGTGTATCTGTTGGTATGTTCATCATGGACGATGATCGCATGCAGACATTATTCGCATAACGCTTTCTTGATTCTCCGCTCCTTTTCTTCGATTACGGGATTTGAATAACGATTTTCTTTTCCCCGCACCGGTTTGACTTAGGAAATAACATGGCCATGACATTAGGCGACACCTTTAATCGGAGGTTGTGCGGACTCGAGTTTGAAAGGCGGAGCCAAACGCTACATGGTTGAAGCGAAAGGAATCATTGATGCTTATGAGGATTCCTATGACTAAAGCTAAAGAGAATAGCCTAGTCCAAATTGTTCCAACTTTCTTGGTTAATCGAATGGGGTATTGGATACCTGGCCATCTTTACCAACTTCTTGTCACGGCTTATAACTCCAACGACATCATTTCTTGAGTGGTTGACATCACCTCCATCGTAAATGTGGGGTTCGAGCAATGGTGTTCCAATAGCGTGGTATTGGGTGTTGCTTATTTCCAAAGGATGAAAACTAACTGGTTCTATGTCTGTATTGGCATTGATGAACGGTATATACCCATGCTGAGGAATTTCTGGTTCAGCGTTGACCTTGACCAGGCTATTATTGGCTATTATTGAAAATGTATTTCAGTTGTTGGTGAAGGGTGGAGGGGACTGCCCCTGCCATGTGGATCCATGGTCGTCCCAAGAGCAGGGTGTATCCCAAATCTATCTTGAGCACATGGAAGGATACACAGAATGTATCAGGGCTAATTTCGATTGGCAGCTCAATTACTCCAACCGAGTTGCGGCGGGCTCCATCAAAAGCTTTGATGATAGTATGGCTACTCCGAATTCGGTTGAGATTGATATTCATCTTCACCAAGGTGGCATATGGGCAGATATTCAGAGAGGAACCTCCATCTATTAATACTCCAGCCACCATATATCCAGAGGATAAAACCGCAATGTGCAATGGTTTGCAATGACCGGTCCCTTCGGATGGTATGTCATCATCAGTGAAGGATATCACATTAGTGTTAAAAATGTGATCAACCATGTGTTGAAATTTTTCTGTATCCACTGATGTTGGAAGATAGGCTTCTTCCAAAACCCTCAACAAGACCTTCCGGTGATTCTCGGAAGTTAGGACCAAGTCTAAAATTGATATCTGTATCCATTTGTTATGACCCACAGAACGGAAGAATTTTTCAATCTTCTCCATGGGTATTTTCCCCTTTGATTTGGTGGTGGGGTTCATAACCCGATGGGGAAGATACAGTGGATTTTCCTTCGACACTGCAGCAGTGGTATGTGAGGTGGATCCTTCACTTTTTCCATAATTCCACGAAACCATTCACAAGCTAACAATAGGATATTGTGCTCTGCATGGCAAGTTGATTGGCTCGGGAGCGACCACTTTCAAAGGATTGCTTCCTCCTTTGAGCTGAATTATTTGTGTTGTGAGAATAGTATTAATCCCTTCACCTTTAGTAGATATAACTGCTACCACACTTTTCCACTTAGTAGGGCCTGCATTCTCACTTTCTAGTAATACAGTGTTGTTATTTGCCAAGCGCAGTACACCAATGTCGATTAGATTTTGAATAAGGTGGCGGAGTGCCCAACATTCTTCCTCAGATCTTGTCATGAGGCGGGAGTGGTATTGACATACTCCATCGAGTTGTCTTAATCCCGAACGGTGGTTGATTGGAGGTAGAAGGGAACTGATCCTTCCTTCATTGATTAACATGTGAAGGATTTCTTCCATGGGTTGGCCCAAATAGGTGAATTCGCGTTTGTTGGCGAAATCCCGACGGGCTTTGGCATTTGCTCTCTTCATCACTTTGTCTTCCAGCATTTCATTTTCTGAATGTGATGAGGGAATATTCATGATGATAGGAAGGAGACTGGCATGCTCCTGGCTAATTAATTGGCGAGTTACTTGATGCTGATAAGTCACCAGTTCGGCCAATTGCTCAACTTATTTGCCGAGAGCTTTGATCTTTCATTCCATTGTGAATTAGAACTTGGCATAATCCCATCTGTCATCACCGTCTTTGATGGTCTGGGGGGAGTCACAGCTAAAGTTGGAACTCTGCCCACTACTCCAATTAATCATGTTGACCTCTTCTTCTTTGTGTTGAGGAAGAGGGTTGTCTTGTACGTGAGGCTGATCGGGTTTGGTGACTACGATCTCTCCATTATCTATTAGGTCCTGGATCTTGTGTTTCAAGGCCCAATAATCCTGAGTATCATGTCCCGGTGCCCCGGCATGATAAGCACATTTCTTAGCGACATTGAAACCCCCGTCCATTAGAAATTTGGTGGTGGAAGAAGATCGTAATTTTCTTCCGTGTTGTCGGAAGATTAAGAATGTTCTCGAGGGTATCCCAAAAGGGTGTAAACACTCGATGGCATTTGACTTCTCCACCTTTTGGTACTGGAGGGTTTGCAGACTGTGCTGGCAAAGGAGGGTAGTTTCTCCTTTTAATGGGCATACTTTGATTGCCTTTTTGTCCCTGTAGTATCAGGGAAACATCTTCCTCTTTCTTTTTATGGACCCTTGAGGTTGTTCCCATAATTTCCGTGTTGGATGTGATCGATAATAGACTTTGAGTGCGGCTAGGTCTTGAATCTTTCCTGACTTCAACCCCATTTTAGCCATCTCCCCGTGTTAACCATTTCAGAAAACGGTTTGTCGATGCCGGCTAAAACTCTCTTATAGAAGGGAGCTTCTTGTATGTCTATGAATGTCATGACCATTTCTGATTCTGTCATGGCAGGACTAACTTGGGTAGCCAGGCGTCTCCACCTTTGGGCATAATCTCTGAAAGACTCATTAAACTATTTTTTGATCTTGGTAATTTAATACTAATCCGGAGCCATCTCAGTTTGAATACTGTATTGAGTGAGGAAGGCATGTGCTAGCTCTTCCCAACTGTGAATTTTGGAGTTGTCTAATCTTGTGTACCACGAACGGGCTTCTCCAGTTAGACTCTTTTGGAACAATTGCATTCTGAGTTTTTCATCCTCTGCATAGGATCCTAGTTCTCCAATAAAGACTTTTAAATGTGTATAAGGATCCCCTAACCCGTCATATTTTTCAAAGTCAGGAGTTTTAAATTTTTCTGGATAGTGAACACCAGGAAAAATACATCGATCAGCATATGAAACACTCCCGTGTGTTCCAATTCCTTTGATAGCGCGAAGGGTCTCTTCCATTTGGAGGACTTTCTTTTTGATGCCACCATTGTTTGGATCTCTAGTGGAATGGGCAGCATCCTGCTTTTTGTTGGTCGTATCCAATTGTGGCTCTGGTATGGTAATCATCGGAATTCCTCCTTGTGTGGAGGGCTCAGTATGTACGGGTATTTTCTGACCCTGTGTAGACTAGTGTAATTCTTTTAATAGAACAACCAAATCTATAATCTGTTTGCTTAATCCGTCGAACTCTTTGCGAGAAACTAGATTAAGTTGATGCAGTCGATGTGACATGATTGATCAGAGAGCTGTTACTGTTTGGGCGTTAACCGGGTAGTAGGTCCGATTGATTCCCTGCGAAAGACTGGCATAGTTTAGTCCTTAGGAAAGGTGTATAATGACATGCTATGTGATGTGTCCTTTTTAGGAATTTTATCCTGCAAAATGGGTGTCAGCTGTTTGGAGCATGTATGTGGACACATTGCTTCATATTTCTCATTACATGGAGATATATATAAAATTACAAGTAACTGTGTTTACAAGTAATTAACATGAGAGCATGAAGAGACTTTCCTTCGTTTGGGTTTATCAGAGGCTGACCTATCTTAGGTTACTCTCGCGGCTTTTTGCCATGAAGGTTCCCAAATCATCGCAATCTACTAGACGGGAAGTTAATCCGGTCTTTCAACTGGAGCGAATTTGGGTGGTGCCTTTCCCGAGCCTCGAGAGAATTAGTCTTCTCACGAGTCGATGAATCAAACAAGCACGGATAGCCTCCTGGTGGAGGGACACAATATACATTCACATACATCGCATCTCACCGTATGAAATGATGACATGTGCGAAGCACTAATATCATAAGCGATTTATAGTCACGAAGCACAAACATCCTGCCGCAGAGATATGATCACGAAGCACTAAGCTCAAACAAGAAATGCATTCATACACGGTCATCCAATGTAAATGCAACATCCACACACAAGCGGATAACATTTTGAAAAGATTGTAGTAGCGGCTTAAGTCCTCTTCTTGGAGGTCCCCAATGAGTCGCCACCGTCGACGTCGGGATTTTGGATGTCCTTTTCGTTACTTGTTCTTTGGTTTTCTCATTTTAGGTGAGATTTGTTTGAAAAAATAAGTGAAAAGGTTCGACATGTATAATGTCGATGATTGAATTATTAAGAGTCGCCATTGGTTTTTAAATAGTTGTACCAACACAACCGAGAAAGGTTTGCACATTGACCCAAATGTGTGACATCGATATCTGAATCGGTGAAACCGAGATTCATTTAGGGTCCCGGACTTGGTTATACTCTGAAGTCATTAGGCACTTCAGACATCCGTGTTACCACTACGTGACCACCTCTTTTCAAGAAACTATTATCTGAGTGTGTGTGTGTGTGTGTCTGTGTGTGGGTCAATGTGCTGTTATATGAAAGTTGTGCGAGGCCTCGTTCGAACCTATATACACAGAGTTTTAATTTATATAAAAATTCAGTTTTTATCAAGATATGGCAACGATGTTTTATAAAAGAGCTTTTTCAAACCCTGATGCCCAATAGGAATTGAGACCTTTTACACTCCCATTTTTATTAAGTGATCGGCTTGGTTGATTTTATTTGACGAATGCGAATCATCCGTACAAAAATAATACATATAAAAAAATAATGCCGACTTCCTCGTGGGTATGGAAACCATCTAAGGAAATACAGTCATCGCAGAATAATTTACAATTCACATAAACGGTGAAAATATCCATCACGGAACCGAATCTAGATCCAATGAAATGAATCATGATCACATGATTCCTAGGCGCCTGAGAATATTGCAATTTGTATAACAAACAATAAGCGGTATATATATAAAAGCGGTAAATATATATATATATATATATATATATATATATATATATATATATATATACGGGATCACCAACCACGAAGCACCTCCATGGGGATCGTAAATATAAATAAAGATGTAGATACGGTCAACCGCCACGAAGGAAACTCCAAAGGGATGTAATATAAATAAAAGTCAGAAATGCGATTAACCGCCACAAAGTAAACTCGAGCGGACGAAATGTAAAGAAAGTAAAAACTATCAATCGCCACGAAGGAACTCGAGCGAGGACAAAATATATATATATATATATATATATATATATATATATATATATAAGAAAGCAATAAACGCATTCTGATGTAAAATCTGTGCTCATCGAACATAGTTCGACCACAGTTCATATATATAAGTATATATATATATATATATAAAACCGAGTAAACGCACTGCATCAAGTCTAGGCTCATCGAACAAAGTCCGGCACACGATTGATATATATAAAGTATATATATATATATATATATATATATATAAAAGCGAATAAACGCATCGCATCAAGTCTAGGCTCATCGAACAAAGTCCGATGTATAATTAATATATATATATATATATATATATATATATATATATTAAAGTAGTAAACGCTCCAGAATCAAGTCTAGGCTCAATCGAGGAATAACTCGATAATGTTAGTCAATATATATATAATATATATATACAGACTGGAAGGAAACCACGGACCGAAGTCCGGGCAAAAGCAAGCAACACGACTCTCAACGTGTAGAAGGGTGTGTGCAAAGATGAAGAAAAAGACTCTAAAGTGTGTGAGAAGGCTTACGGTGGCGATAAAAGGGCTTCTATATCTTTAAAGTGGGTAAACCTTTGGGCTTTTGTGGGTACAAAGAGGCTATATATGAGCTCACGTGTTTGAAAGTGGGAAAATACCACATGGAGAGTGCGAGCAAATTGTGCGGGGTTTCCGTCTTTTTCTCTTAAAAATCAGCACCCCAAGCCTCTTATTTACGGGCAAAAGGTGCCATGTGTACCGCTGGCTCATTGCGAGTGTACCAGGGCGGGTCGGGTCATCTCGGCATCGTGCACTCGGTAATCGTAATGTCCACTCGATTTTGAGAAGTGCAATCCGGGCATCCGTTTGGAGGTATTCAGGACCTATTTTGGACCGCCATTGTCGAGAGTTATACGATGGCATGGATTAAAGTTTGTCTGAAGTCTTTGAAGATGGGACGATGCCTCCGGGTCTTCAAGTTTCAACTTTCATCTGTTACCCACTTTAATAGCCACTTTCGGGTTAGTTAGCCTTGTGGGACATTGTTGCGTGAGAGGCGAAATGTGGCATCGTGTTGACGAGATGATGATATTGCCCCTCACCGTTATTCTTCTGGGGATTGGGCGATAAGCGGACGTTGCTCGGACTTTCTTTGAGATTGACTGCATTTGTTGAAGGTTCTCATTGTTATCTTTGAGGTGTGCCTGTCTTCCCGATGCGATTAGTGTTGGCACAAAGTGTATTTCGTTGTGAGTCTTAGAGATAGAAGGCGATGGCATTTGAAACAAGCATTTCGGGTTATCTCCAAACCGCATTCCTTGGGGTTATCACCAAGGTTGGTGGTCGAGTCCCATGGTTGGGATCGAGATCGATACCTCGGGGTTATCTCAAGAGATTAATCGGTCTTCTCTGGTGTGTGCTCCGGTATTGTATCTGCAGGTCTCGGGGTTAAATCCGAGGTTGAAACTGTTACTCCCAGATTGCGATCTGGGGTTAATGCTGAACTTCTGGTAGTATCCGGTGTGGATTTGGATTGTCTTTCATGGTTCTCTCTTAAAAGACGAATCTGTCCTCCTGTAATGTTAGTAACAGTAGTATAGAAAATTTCGAGTGTCTACATTATGTATGCACAAATGACTTGATAAAAAATATTCAACATAGTAAATGTTAGTATTAAACCATGCTGAACATAATGATGTGAAAAAATTTGACTTCTGAGACAGTCAAATTGGCACCTTTTTCTGCTATTTTTTGTTCTAATTGAGGTCCAATGAGCAAAAGGTAGAAAGACAAAATACTCCTAGCATTGAGGTTGGCCTTATGCATGATAATTTGATTTTTAATGCATATATTAGGTATATGACTTTGGGACAGGTGTGCTAATGAATGGCCACCTAGACATGCCTGCGTGCATGGGGATAATCCTATTTTCAAAGGGGACTATGGAGAAATTTTTCCAAATGTAGGCATTGGATAGTCATGCATTCTAACTCTATTATATGTTTAAAGTAAATGCATGCATGCATATAGTCATATAATGCATTTTAGAAAGCTCTAGGTAAGGAAATACCACACCCTTTCTGAGGTGATTTGGAGATTTGTTGTCCAGATATTATGGATCCGGATCGATCGAAAGTTCTATAGACCGCTTCTCATGTGCGGTGGAGGGCTTCGAGTTCCTCGTCCCGTTTTTGTCGAACTGGCCTCGTCGGTTGGTGGAGGCTGTGATTCGTCTCATCCAGGTAGAGGTTCCAGATGTCGAGGACGAGAAGGTGGATATTGAGGATCCCGTTCCTGCTGCACATATCCCTCGCAGGGAGCTTCCGAGCATCCAGGTGGTGAACCCAGAGTTGCTGGGTGATTTGGGTAGACACCCATCAATGTACTTGCATATTAACGAGGTATGACGTTAGACTTTATCTTCCTTCTTTCCTATTGATGAGGATTAAAAGGGTTCTGATATTGATCTGTGCATCATGCAGGTTCCAGGTTTTACACAGCCTCGGGGGAACTGGTTTAGCATTCACTCCATGTACCAGTTGCTTCATCCTGATTATAGAACAGTAGTGCATGAGTGGGGATTTGGGGCATTTTTCTCCATCCTTCCCGTCGTTGTCCCTGGGTTACCTCGGGGCATTGTCTGCGAGCGATGGTTTCATCGGACTCGACTCCCCACTCTTTGGATTGCGAGGTGATGATGACGCCTATGGATTAGCGATTTATCACAGGTATGGAATTTGGAGGGGAGCCAGTGCCTTGCATGGCGAATATCACCCCTACTGCCGTCCGATCCTTATTAGGAGTTCCGACTGGTGCGCTCAAAGGTAGGATTGTTCGTTCAGGTCCTTTGAGCGTAGATGTTATGAGCGGGCTATTGAGATAGCCCATGCTTGATGATGTCAGGATCAGAGATCGCGTTCTGCGGCGATTGTTCCTGATAATCATTCTAGGATGCTTCATAGCAGATAACTTTTCCACGGTATCTTTCGCTCTGGTCAGCGCCACACGTGATGTGGACCGTATAGGAGAGTATGACTGGGGCTCTTACACCTTTCCCTATTTCCTCTGGGGCATGCGTCTGCGCTCACAGGGTTTGACCGAGGCTTGGCTAGGATTTTACCCATTTCTGCTGGTGAGTATTTCTCTTGTCTTTCTCCTTTCACAGGTTAAGAGTGTTTACTGATAGCAGATGTTTTGCCATTGTGTTGGCAGTTTTGGGCCTATGAGAGGCTTCCATGTTTGCGTCATGTGAGTGTGTTAGGCTTAGATACCTATCCATGAGGACGACGATGGCACCATTCTATTTTGCCGTGAGGTCCCACATGTCTGAGGGTTAGGCTCATTCTCGCAGTATCAAATGGAGCTCTCGACGGTGATGCCATTACATGGATTCCATACTGGGGATCATTTGATCATCGGTTTTGAGGATGGACACCCTCTCGGAGTAGAGTATTTGATTTCCACCGGAGATTTCCTCTTTTCACCGATGGAGGCCGGGAGCTCTATTTAGGAGAAGCGTGTTATTAGGAGCACCACAGGAGATTCAGATAATCGATCTTGCCTCCTCTGTCAGCGTCATTGGCCTATATCACGCCTCACCTTGATGATATTCCATTGTTGGGAGTTAGCGGTTTTGATTTATCCGAGGGTCCATGTACTGTGGAGATATTCCAGCGTTGGTGGCTCCTACGCACTATTGGGGCCCATCCGTGCCACCACGCTTTATGGGGACATGGTTCCGGGATCATTGATGATGACGGTTTGGTGGCTTGTGTCCGAGCTCAAACTAATCGGCCATTGATAGCTTTATCCGACGGTTGGATCAAGCACACATATTTATTCGGCATTTGGGCGTAGATCCAAAGCAGAAAGCGAGACATTGGTTCCTTCCCCGCGGTCTTTGGCCCTCGAGACGACCCATTTGGTTTCTTTGCCAGGAGATCCTCCTCTTTATAGGACTGATATCCCTGTTGATGGAGATCCAGTGACTCGGGAGGAGTTACATCAGGTGGACAAGATTGAGGACGTGGAGATCGAGACCCTGGTCTTCTTCTGATGTATATTCTCGTTATATCTTTTGATAGGCCTCTGTTAGATATTGGGTAGTTGTTCCCCATTCTCGCTATATCTTTTCATAGGCCTCTGTTAGTAGTAGGGCGTATGTGCCCCATTTTCATGTACTTCTAGCTGTATAGACCTGATGTATTAGATGATGATATATTTAGGAATGTATGCACTGTTTTTCATTCCCTATATCATATTGCCATCCATTATCTGTTATACATGTATCATGTTATGCATATGTATGTATGTATGTCTAGAGATATTCGGCATTGACCCCTGGATGGTCTTATGACACTGCCCGCACAGATGTCTTCTTCGATATAGCCGTATAGATCATACCCCACCATCAATGGTGGCATTGGGTATGCGATCGTGGTACGATAGCATGTCACCGCTTGAGCAGGTGTTGTAGATTTATTCTTTACTGACATACCATGGCCCTTTTTGGTATTTCGGGTTCTCATGGGATTCGTGGACGGGATGATAGAAACCTTTCGCTACCGATGGCGTGTATTCCGCTTTGGCATCCATGAGTTGACTCCTACTCTGAAGGAGTATGCCCGTTTGATGATGCTGCCCCCAGACAGACCTTGTGTGCACATGGCTTTGGGAGACATGAGTAGACGATTCATGATTCTCACAGGATTGAGGCGCAGAGTGGTGCGGATGAGTCGACATCCGCCACGTCATCTCGGCCTTTTCTATATATGAGTCAGTTGGCGAGGATAGCTACTCACGACATTCAGGGGATTTCACTGTGTCGGAGGATCATTAGCGTTTGGCCAGAGTTGATGTTCTGATGCTATGTGTATTGTCATACGTGTATATGTCGTGATACATGGATGAGATAGACATAGGAGTTATCATGGCCGTGAGAGCTCTCAGGGAGGATCGTACCATTGTACCCATGATCGTGGAAGAGACCCTGCGATCAGCATCCTACTACAGTACTTACCCATCAGGCGTGTTTACTAGGAGTTCGGTCATGTTGTATGTGTGGTTTATGTCACACTTGAGATCGGTTGGTACCCTCAGACGGCACGGGTATTGCTTCTCCCATTAGGTGGCTCTATCATATTACTTTTAGCCATCGGAGTGTGTAGATGCTCAGTCCTAGTCCGCATTTTTGGCAGATATCAGAGATCCATTTAGCATATTGTTGTTCTCGGGGCTTTGCTCACCATATAGCTTCATTACTCATGCTCCGGGCATGGATTTCCTTCCTTTGGTTGGCTTGAGGGGCGTGACTACTTATCACCTATTGGTCGTGATGTCGCAGTTCGACTAGTTTTAGGATTTTCATCCTTTGAGGCGGCGCGTGTCGTTGCTCACTTCTCGATACCTCTCGGTGAGGACCCATCTCGTGTATATACTGCTTTGGGATCGTGTGAGCTAGCTTCTTTTCCCGCTATCCCGGTTATTCCGCAGAGTACTCTGCATGGATGGAGACAGAGGTTTTATCTGCTGCAGCAGTATTTGCAGTACCAGAGATTGAGTTAGACGATGTAGAGCCTACGGAGGACATTGATACCTACATCGAGGAGGGTACCGCTGCTGGGTTGCCAGCGACCAGATTCGATCTATGATGTCGACTGCTCTTGATGTGAGGGACGCCGCCCTATTAGAGAGCGACGAGGCATTGGCTCGTAGAGATGCCGCTGTTGTTGAGCGGGATGAGGCCAGTCGAGATAGAGCAGATGATAGTTGGCGGGATAGTGCTATATCTGCCCGGGATGTGGTACATCACAGATAATCTTTATGATGAGGTCCCTTACCACTGGTATGATCGCAGAGATGAGCATTTATATCGATGAGCATATGGTCATTATGCAGATTGCTACAGATCTGTTGGGTCGTGTTGATATTCTTATCCAGGAGACTACAGCTTTACCTCCTTCATCTGAGAGGGATGCCATGTTGGTCTTCCTAGCTCACATGTACCCTGATCCTTAGATGAGCTTGTATTTACCTGCACAGACTAGCTTAGCCATTTTTTCATGTACATTTCTCATTGTATATATATCAAACAACATTATATATAATAGGGAAATATATTTTTGGATCACTTCCCTTTTAGATATGCCTCTCTACTTGCTTGATATTTTGCATGCTGCTTCAGGGCTTGTGATCTTGATGTATTCTGAATTCTTCCTTGGTGGATGGACATTGAGCTGCCTCTGGATAGTTCAGAATGGATCATCGATCTATGTATGCCTACCATCTTTGGTGTCTTAGGACTTGTTTCTGGATGAAAAATGTGGAAAGGAGTGTGGCTTTCCTCTCTGAGATTGACCGCACCACAGATGGTCGCCAGTACTTCTATTTAGGAGAAGCCTAGTTAATTCCACCTCTTATGGTTTAGTATTGCTCTTCGAGGTAGGACCGCATGACTTAGATGGTCGTTCGAATCTCCTATTTGGGTGGAGTTCGTGGTAATTCCATCCCTTTGGTCTCAAGTCAATGAAATGTAATGGATTGAAAGAGAATTCCAATACCGACAATGGTTTGTGTTTTTGGTAGGGGTTAGACCGCTTTCCATGAATGGTCGCCTACGTACTCTATTGAAGAGGAGATCAGTCTGCGTGAAGTTCGAACACAGTGTAAGAGGTTCAACGTTGTATATGTGACGTGGTGTAGGAATGTTTTTGGTTGTTTTGTTTTGTAAGGAGAAGAGGTAGAAATGTTTTTGTTATTTTTATTTTATTGCGTAGGGCCATATGAAATGGTTGCTATGTACTCCTATTGAAGAGGAGATCGGTCGACGTGGTTCGCCCTCGTATGAGAAGAAAAGTGTAATCCCATGTGCAAGGTAGAGTGCGGGGAGGAAAAAGTTTAATCCTAGTTGAGGATAAAGCTGAGGTGCGAAGTTTGATCCTGGTAAGGGGTAGCAAAACTTCAAGCGCAAGAGGTTCAATCCGCGATGGGATGACCTAAGTTGTATGAGTCTGAAAAGGAGAAAGCCAGTGTGGGCTTGAAGAGTCTGCGTTCCTTAAAGGGGCAAAGTGTAGAAAAGTTGTAGGTGATAAAGGGTTAAAGAACCGGAATGACTGGTGACCTGATGATTATGCACTAGGGTGTTTGCTGGTTACTTTAGACATAATACCGTTTCACGGTGTCTGAGTTGATGAGCTGTGGGAATTCATCGCCGCCCATTTCTTGCAATCTGAGAGCGCCTCCTGTTAATACTTCTTTGACAATAAACGGGCCATCCCAGTTAGGAGCGAATTTTCCTTTAGCCTGATCTTGGTTGTCAAGAATCTTCTTCAGAACCAAGTCATGTTGTTTAATTTGTCGTAGCCGGACTTTTTTGTTGCAGGATCTGGCAATCCTTTGCTGATATAACTGACCATGGAAGATAGCCGCGGTTCGCCTTTCGTCTATTAAAGACAATTGGTGATACCTATCTTGTACCCATTGGTCTTCATCTAGCTGAGCGTCGATCAACACTCTGAGAGATTCTATCTCAACTTCTATAGGGAGCACTGCTTCCATCCCATAGGTTAAAGCGTAGGGAGTTGCCCCAGTTGAAGTACGCATTGTGGTTCTGTACGCTAACAGGGGCAGAGGCAATAGGTCAGGCCAATCTTTGTGGTTAGCGGACATCTTTTGCATAATCTTTTTGATATTTTTGTTAGCCGCTTCAACAGCACCGTTCATCTTCGAACGATAGATGACAGAGTTAAGATGTTTGATGTGAAATTTACTGTATGATTCCTCCATCATTTTGTTGTTGAGGTTTTTGGCATTGTCTAACACAATAATCTCTTGTTGTCCGTATCGGCAAACGACATTGTTTCTGATGAAAACAATGATGACTTCTTTAGTAACCCTGGGGAAGGAGGCTGCTTCTACCCACTTGGTGAAGTAGTCGATCATGGTGAAGATAAATCGGTGACCATTACTGGATTTAGGCTCAATGGGCCCGATAACGTCCATTCCCCAAATTGAGAAAGGCCAAGGCGAACTCATATTGTGGAGCTCCCGTGGAGGGGCGTGTATAGAATTCCCATGAATTTGACACTGATAGCATCTTTTGACGTGGTCGTTGCAATCAGCTTTGAGAGATAGCCAGTATTGTCCCATCCTAAGGACCTTCTTGACAAGGAAGGGGCCACTCATGTGGGGGCCACAGACTCCACCATGGATTTCATCCATAAGCCTTTGGGCTTGATCTTTGACTAGACACCTGAGGAGACCTAGTCTTGCATCTCTTTTGTAGAGCGCATCTCCACTCAGGTAGAATTTCATAGCAAGTCGATGGATCTGCCTTTTCTCAGTCAGGCTCGCCTCAGTGGGTGTAGATCCATCTCGCAGATATTCTTTGATATGCTGATACCAAGGAGGTTGGATGGGAGGTAGCTCATCCGATACTTCTCCAACATAATTCCCATAGGCTGGGGCCTTGTTCAGGGCAATTGTGACGCTTGGCAAGTGTTCCTTGTCTGATATGCTAATCAAGGAGGCCAAAGTTGCTAATGCGTTCGAGAAATCATTCCTATTACGAGGAATGTGTAGAAGGGAGATTTCTTCGAACTCCAAAGCCATCTTCAATACCCGTCGATGGTAAGGCAGCAAATGTAGTTCCTTGGTTTGATAGTTTTCGGTGGATTGTCTAATTACCAACTCCAAATCTCCAAGGATAGTTAACCGCTTGATGCCCATTGAACGGGCAAGTTTTAGCCCCATGAGATAGCCTTCATACTCAGTCGTATTGTTGGTGCTGACAAACTGTAATTTGACGGCGGACGGATATCTGCTCCCGTATCGAGATATTAGAATCTGCATGCTCAGAACCTTCTATATTAACAGCTCCATCAAAATACATCTTCCATGACTGGCTCGTATCGTACTGATGGTGTTGTTGCACTGTCATTACTCCTTCATCAGGGAAATATGTTTCCAAGGGTTTGAAATCCCCTGAAGGTGCGGCGGCCAGTTGATCCGCGATTCCTTGACCTTTGATGGACTTTTGAGTCACATATACGATGACAAATTGTTGTAGGATCAACTGCCATCTGGACATCCGACAATTCAACATGGGTTTGTTGAACACGTACTTAAGAGGATCCACGCGGGATATGAGATGGATTGTGTGACCATGGAGGTAATGTTGTAACCTCATGGAAGCCCATGCTAAAGCACAACACGTCTTTTCGATCAGAGTGTACTTGTGTTCACTGCTGCTGAACCTTTTGCTGAGGTAATAGATAGCTCATTCTTGGCCTCTATCGTCTTTCTATCCCAGCATACAGCCCATGGCATACTCACTTACGGACAAATATATGAACAGGGGAATATCGTCCCTGGGTAGTACCAAGACAGGAGCTTTGACTAGCTATTTTTTGATTGTAAGGAAGGCATTCTGGCACTCATCATTCCATTTCATGGAGGAGTTCTTCCTTAATAACTTGAAGATTGGCTCACAAGTTGCTGTGAGTTGGGAGATAAACCTGCTGATGAAGTTGATCCTTCCCAAAATCCCGTATTTCCTTCTCTCGTCGAGGAATGGGCCTTTCCGTGATGGCTTGGATTTTGGCGGATCCACTCAATCCTTTGTGGTGACTAGAAATCCTAGCAACTTGCACGACTTGATGCCAAAGGCGCGACTTAATGGATTCAACTTCAAGTTGTACTTACATGAAACCGTTGAACAACTTTTGAGATGGTCTAGATGGTCATCCTCCTTCCGGGACTTGACAATGATGTCATCCACGTAGATCTCAATCTCTTTATGCATTAAGTCATGGAAAAGAGCCATCATAGTTTGTTGATAGGTAGCTTGACATTTGATGAGGCCGAATGAAAAGCGTCTATAACAAAAAAGCTCCCCCAAGGAGTGATGAAAGTAGTCTTCTCACGATCTTCCTCGGCAACCATGATCCGATGGTACCCACAAGCAGCAATCGACAAGGAGTACATGTCGCTTCTGCAGATTGTCGATGAGAATATGGATAAATGGCACGGAAAGCTATCTTTTAAGCAAGCTTTATTCAAGTCCCCAGAATCCACAAAACTTGCACCTTCCTCGAGGTTTGAGGTGCAGAATCGATGTTGGATATCCATTCGGGATATGTAGACACCATGATGATCTTGACTTGAAATTGTTTCACAATTTCTTCTTTCATCTTTAAACTCCACTCGTGTTTCAATCGCTTTGAGCTTTTGTCAATCCGACTTAAATCCTCTTTAATGGGAAGGCGATGAAGGACAATGTCAGTGGACAAACCCATCATGTCTTCATGAGACCATGCAAACACATCCTAGAATTTGGTTAATAGTGTAACCATGTCATTCCGTTGGTTTGGGGTAAGGTCTGAACCAATCTGGATTAACTTAGGGCTTTCTAAAGTTACGAGATTGAAAGAAGTGGTTTGATCAAGGTTAGGTTTGGGTTTGTCTTTGACCCATTCTTGAATTTCCTCTCGAGGCACCTCAATGTCATCCTCGAGATCCATCAAATTTGAATTCATCACTACATCAAAGGTCTGATCCTTGTGTGAGGAGGCATCGTAAGTATCATAAATCACAGGAACATCTAAATTGAGTCTGAAACAAAATATGCTTTCACTTAGTATATATGAAATCGTTGATCATACACAATGTTAGCATATCTTGGCAAAATAAACTGCTAATCTTGTATGAGAAAAGTAAGCGATTATTTACGCCGCTTTACCCTTGTCGACCAAAGCAAGAATGTTGTTCCAATTGGTAAGGGTAAAGTCGGGTGAACCGCATGATGATGGAGGATCGTCATCATCCTCCTTGTCCCGAATGATGGCCATTATGTCAGGCGGTCATCATCAGGGTGTATCATTGGTATATTCATCATGGGCCTGACAATCTTGCGTGCAGACATTATTCGGATAAAATTTTCCTTGATTCTTCGCTCCTCTTCTTCGATTAAGGATTTGGAATAACGATTTTCTTTTCCTCCACCGGTTTGGCTTAGGAAATAACATGGCCATGACATTGGCTAGCACCTTCTTTGGAGGTTATGCGGACTCGGAGTTTGAAGGCGAAGCCAACGCCACATGGTTGAAGCGAAGGAATGCTGGCGATGCTTATGAGGATTCCTATGACTTGAAATTTGGTAATAGCCTAGTCCATTGTTCCAACTTTCTTGGTTAATCGAATGGGGTATTGGATACCACGCCATCTTTACTGACCCTTGTCCCGGCTTATAACCCAACGACATCATTTCTTGAGTGGTGACATCACTTCATCGAAATGTGGGTTTTGATAGCGATGGTGTTCCAATAAGCGTGGTATTGGGTGTTACTTATTTCAAGGCATGAAATCGACCGGTTCTCGTCTGCATTGGCATTGATGAAACGGAATGTCCCGTCTTGAGGAATCTCGGTTCAAATTATCGACCACGGGCTATTATTGATAATGTACTTGATTTGTTTGTGAAGAAGAGTGGAGGGATCCTTGACCATATGGATCCATGGTCGTCCCAAGACCAGGTTGTATCCTGAATCTATCTTGAGCACATAGAAGGATACGCAGAATGTATGAGTGCCAATTTTGATTGGCAGCTCAATTACTCCAACGGAGTTACGGAGGGCTCCATCAAAAGCTTTGATGATAGTATGGCTACTCCGAATTCAGTTGAAATTGATGTTCATCTTTACCAAGGTGGCATATGGGCAGATATTCAGATAGGAACCTCCATCTATTAAGACCCTTCTACCATATATCACGAAGGATAAGGCCGCAATGTGTAGCGGCTTTGCAATGCACCGCATCCATTCTTGATGGTATGTCATCATCGATGAAGGATATCACATTGTTGTTGAAAATGTGATCAACCGTATGTTGAAAATTTTCCGTATCCACCGATGTCGGGAGATGAGGCTTCTTCTAGAACCTTTAACAAGACCTTCTCTGATTCTCGGAGGTTGGGACCAAGTCAAAATTGATATTTGTGGTGGAGCTTCCTTCAAGCTTAAAACCACAGAGGCTTCGTTATGACCCACGGTAGCGGAGGAATTTTTCAATCTTCTCTCCATGGGTATTTTCCCTTTGATTTGGTGGTGGGGTTCATCACCGATGGGGAATATACGATGGATTTTCCTTTGACAACTGCGGCGATGGTATGTGAGGTGGATCCTTCACCTTCTCCATAATTCCACGGAACCTTAACTCATGCGCAAGCTAACAATAGGATATTGTGCTCTGCGTATGGCAAGTTGATTAGCTCGGGGGCTGACCACTTTTAAAGGATTGCTTCCTCCTTTGAACCTGAATTATCGGTGTTGTGAGAAAAGTATTAATCCTCAACTTCGGTGGATATAACCGCTACCATACTTTTCCACTTAGTAGGGCCTCGCATTCTCACTTGCACATAACACGGTGTGCGTTATTCCGCCAAGCGCTAGTGATACACCGTCGATTAGATTTTGAATAAGGTGGCGAGTGCCCAACATTCTTCTCTTTGTGCATCGCAGGCTGGGGAGTGGTATTGACATACTCATCGAGTTGTACCATCTGAGCGGGGGTTGATTGGAGGTAGAAGGAGCTGATCCTTCCTTCATTTATTAACATGTGAAGGATTTCCTCCATGGGTTGGCCCAAATAGGTGAATTCCGTTTGTTGGAGAAATCCTAACCCAAGCTTTGGCATTTGCTCTCTTCGTCACTTTGTCTTCCAGCATTTCATTTTCTGAAAGTGACGAGGGAATATTCATGACGATAGGTAGGAGACTGGCATGCTCCTGGTTGATTAATTGCCGAGTCACTTAATGCAGATAAGTCACTAGTTCCGCCAATTGCTCAATTTGTTTGCCAAGAGCTTTGATCTTTCGTTCCATTATGAATTGGAACTTGGCATAATCCCATCTGTCATCGCCGTCTTTGAGGGTCTGGGAGGAATCACAGCTGAAGTTGGAATTCTGTCCACTGATCCAATTAATCATGTTGACCTCTTCTTCTTTGTGTTGAGGAAGAGGGTTGTCTTGTACATGAGGCTGATCGGGTTTGGTGATTACGATCTCCCCACTGTCTATCAGGTCCTGGATCTTATGTTTTAATGCCCAACAATCCTGAGTATCATGTCCAGGTGCCCCGGCATGATAAGCACATTTCCTAACAGCATTGAAACCCCGTCCATTAGGGTTGGCTGATGGAAGAAGATGCATAATTTTCTTCTGTGTTGTCAGAAGATTAAGAATATTCTCGAGGGTATCCCCTAAGGGTGTAAACACTCGATGGCGCTTGACTTCTCTACCTTTTGGTACTGGAGGGTTTGTAGACTGTGCTGGAAAGGGAGTGTAGTTTCTCCTTTGAATGGGAATATTTTGATTGCCTTTTTGCCCTCACAGTATCGTGGAAACATCTCCTCTTTCTTTTTATGGACCCTCGGGGTTGTTCCCATAATTTCCAGAATGGATGTAATCAGCAATAACTTTGAGTGCGGATGGGTCTTGAATCTTTCTGATTTCAACCCCCATTTCACCCATCTCCCCATGTTTAACCATTTCGAAAAGCGGTTTCTTGATCTTGGCTAAAACTCTCATAGAAGGGAGCTTCTTGTATGTATGAATGTCATGACCATTTCGATTACTGTCATGGCGGGACTAACTTGGGTAGCAAGGCGTCTCCACCTTTGAGCATACTCTTTGAAAGACTCGTTAGGACGCTTTCTTAATCTTGGTAATTTGATCTGCGTCGAGAGCCATCTGAGTTTGAAAAGCTGTATTGAGTGAGGAAGGCATGTGCTAGCTCTTCCGGTACCGATTTTGGAGTTGTCTAATCTTGTGTACCACTGAGCAGGCTTCTCCGAGTTAGACTCTTTTGGAACGACCGCGCATTCGAAGTTTTCATCCTCTGCATAGGGATCCCGCCTCCTATAAAGACTTTTAAATGTGTATAAGGATCCCTAACTTGGTCATATTTTTTCCAAGTCGAGTTTTAGAATTTTCACGGATAGTGAACACCGGGAAAATACATAGATCAACATATGAAACACTCCGTGTGTTCCAATTCCTTTGATAGCGAAGGGTCTCTTCCATTTGGAGGACTTTCTTTTGATGTCACCATTATCTGGATCTCGAAAGGGGATGGGCAACATCATGAGTTTTGTTGGTCGTATCCAATCGTGGCTCTGGTATGGTAATGACCAAGGATTCCTCCTTGTGTGGAGGGCTCAATATATCTGGTATTTTTTGACCACAACAGACATCGGTGTAATTCTTTAATAGAACATCCAAATCTATAATCTATTTGCTTAACCCGTTGAATTCTTTGCGATAAACTAGATTAAGTTCAGTCTGGTCGGATGACGACATGATTATTTATGAGGCTGTTGCCTTTTGGACCTTGTAGGGTAGTAGGTCCGATTGATTCCCTGCGAAAGACTGGCATAACTTAGTCCTTTACGGAAGGTGTATAATGACATGCTATGTGATGTGTCCATTTTAAGAATTTTATCCTACAAAACAGGTGTCAGTATGTATGTCAAATTACAAGTAACTGTGTTTACACAATTAACATGAGAGCATGAAGAGACTTTCCTTCGTTTGGGTTTATCAGAGGCTGACCTATCTTAGGTTACTCTCGTGGCTTTTTGGCATGAAGTTTCCCAAATCATCGCAATCTACTAGACGGGAAGTTAATCCGGTCTTTCAACTGGAGCGAATTTGGGTGGTGCCTTTCCTGAGCCTCAGAGAATTAGTCTTCTCACGAGTCTAGTAATCAAACACCGACGGGATAGCCTCCTGGTGGAGGGACCACACAACATACATTCACATACATCGCGTCTCACCGTATGAAATGATGACATGTGCGAAGCACTAATATCATAAGCAGTTTATAGTGTGAAGCACTAACATCACACACAGATATGATGTGAAGCACTAAGCTCAAACAAGACATGCATTCGTACACATTCATCCAATGTAAATGCAACATCCACACACAAGCAGATAACAGTTTTGAAAAGATTGAAATAGCGGCTTAAGTCCTCTTATTGGAGTCCCAATGAGTCGCCACCGTCGGCGCCGGGATTTTTAGGTGTCCCTTTCCGTTACTTATTCTTTGGTGTTCTCATTTTGGGTGAGATTTGTTTGAAAAACAAGTGAAAAAGGTCCGATATGTATAATGTAAATGATGGACCGTTAATAGTTGCCGATTGGTTTTTTAAATGGTTGTACCAACACAAATCGGTAGAAAAGGTTTGCAGATTGACCCAGTGATGTGACACTGTTATATGGGTTGGTGAAACCGAGATTCGTTTAGGGTCTGGGGACTTGGTTATGCAGGGGGAAGGTGTTAGGCACCCCCCGACATCCGTGTTACCACAGTGACCGCCTCTTTTTAAGAAACTATTATCTGAATCTCTATGTGTGTGTGGGTCAATGTGATGTTATTTGGAAGTAGTGCGAGGCCTCGTTCGCACCTATATACACAAGGTTTGAAATTATGTAGAAAATTCAGTTTTTTAGCAAGATATAGCAATGACATTTTATAAAAAAGGTTTTTTCAAACCCTGATGCTCAATAGTAATTGAGACCTTTTACACTCCCATTTTTATTAAGTGAGCGGCTGAATTGATTTTATTTGACAGATGCGAGGCATCCATATGAAAAATAATATATACAAAAATAATGTCGACTTCCTCGTGGGTATGGAAACCATCTGAGGAAAATCAGACATCGCGGAATAATTTACAAAACTGCGCTCTGTATTTGAAAATGTCCATCACGGAACCAGAATCTAGATCTAATGGGATGAATCGTGATCACATGATTCCTAAAGCGCACAAATATTGTAATTTGTATAAAAGCAATAAGCAAGTATATATATATAAAAGCGGTATATATATATATATATATATATATATATATATATATATATATATATATATATATATATATCTGAACATGATCACCAACCACAGAAGCACCTCCATGGGGATCGAAATATAAATAAAGCTATTAAAAGCTATCAACCTAAACACGCAGGAGGAAACTCAAAGGGACAAAACGTAAATAAAAGGCATCAAAGCGATCAAGCCGCCATGAAGGGAACTCCAAGCGAGGATGAATATATATATATATATATATATATATATATATATATATATAAAAGTAGTAAATACACTTAGGATGTAAAAATCCAAGGGCTCATCGAGCAGTCAGACCACAGTTCATATATATAAGTATATATATATATATATATATATATATATATGTATATATAAAAGCGAGTAAATAAGCACTTAGAATCGGAAAGTCAGGCTCATCGAACAAAGTCCAACACACAGTTGATATATATAGTGTATATATATATATATATATATATATATATATATATATAGCGATTAAAACGCACCTGCATCAAAGTTCAGGCTCATCGAACAAAGTCCTAATGAATGACAGTTAATATATTTAAGTATATATATATTAAAGCGAAAGAAACGCCCGCATCAAGTTCAGGCTCAATCGAGGCATAACTCGATAATGTTAGTCAATATATATATAAATATATATATATATATATATATATATATATATATATATCTGATGGAATGAAACCACTAGATAGAAGTCCGGGCAAAAAGCAAACAACACGACTCTCAACGTGTAGAAGGTGTGTGCAAAGATGAAGAGAAAGACTCTAAAGTGTGTGAGAAAAACTTCACAAACAACGATAAAAAAAAGGCTTCTATATCTTTAGAGTGGATAAACACCGGCTTTGTGGGTACAAAGAGGCTATATATGAGCTCACAAGTGTTTGAAAGGGAAAATACAACGTATGGCAAGTCAGAGCAAATTGTGTGGTTTCCAAGTTTTTTCTCTTAAAAATCAAAGACACCCCAAGCCCTCTATTTATAGGCAATATGTCTTTGCCAGTGTACTGCCAATGAGCGCAGTGTACCAGTGGCGGGTCGGCCCCGACTTTGCTCGGTCAGTCGTCTTAAGCGTGCACTTTCGTGCAATCGTAATGTCCACTTGGATTTTGAGAAGTGCAATCCGAGCATCCGTTTTGAGGTATTCACGACCTATTTAGGACCGTGTGGTTATTCGAGAGTTATGCGATGGCATGGGATTAGAGTTTGTACTGAAGTCTTTGAAGATGGGGCGATGCCTCTCCGGTCTTGAAGCTTCAACTTTCATCCGTTACCCCACACAATAGTCACTCGGGATTGGTTAGCATTGTGGGACATTTTTGCATGAGGAGCGAGGGCGTGGCATCGTTTTGAATGAGATGACAATGTTGCCCTCACACGGTGTTATCGCCGGATTGGCGCTGATAAAGCGTGACGTTGCTTTCGAGACTTAGCGGAGATTGGATCTCGTAATTGCAATTGTTGATGGTCCTCATTGTAATCTTGAGGTGTGCCTGCCTTCCCGATGTTATTGCGGGTTGTACGATGTATCTTGTTGTGAGTCTTTTAGAGATTGAAGCCGATGGCATTTTGAAACAAGCATTTTGGGGTTATCTTGAAATCATTCCTTGGGGTTATCACCAAGGTTGGTGGCTATTCCCCATGGTTGGGATCGAGATCGGATACCTCGAGTCATCTCCTAGATTAATCGGTCTTCTCCTAGGTGTGTGTTCGGTATTGTATCTCTAGGTCTCCTAGGGTTAAATCCGAGGTTGAAATTGTTACTCCCCAGATTACGTCCGGGGTTGATCTTGCACTTCCTAGTATCCGGTATGAATTGGGATTGTCTTTCGGGGTTCTCTCTAAAAGACTTAATCATCCTCCCGCAATATTAGTTAATGTGATGATCTGAAACTTTTAAGTGTCTACATTTGGTTCGGGCACTTCATCAATCTCGGAATCCTCGTCATAACACCAATTGTTTTGAGGACAGTTGTTCAAGGCTTTGAGCATTTGATACATCTGATTCTGCAGATTTTGAATTGATATCTCTTGATTACAATTAACCGCTCTTAATTAATCCTCCTCTCCTCATTCATGATACTGAACTTGAAAACACCCCACTTATCTCTCTTTTCAACATCTACGTGTCTCATCCAGTTGTAGATTTGGTTCTAGCACTTCATCAATCTCGGAATCCTCGTCATAACACCAATTGTTTTGAGGACAGTTGTTCAAGGCTTTGAGCATTTGATCCATCTGATTCTCCAGATTTTGAATTGATATCTCTTGATTCTGAATTAACCGCTCTTGATTAATCGTCTTCTCCTCATTTGATGCTACGAACTTGGAAAACAATTCCTCCAACCTTGAATTATCTGTCTCTTATGACATTGGAGGTGGACATGAAAATTCTGGTGTGTATGATGGATTTAGAGCGTAATGTTGGTCATCATAATTATAGCTCCATGAAAAATCTGGGTGATACCCCCAATCTTGGTGATAGTTAAGACATGTATAATCATTGAGGTATTCACCACCGTGTTGTCCCAGCCCAAAACTAACGGTGCATCGATGACTCGGATGATTACCAGCACAATAACTGCAATTAACTACTATCCTTCGATTACGTTGGGCTGCAACAATGTCCAACCTCCTCGAAAGTGTCTCAAGCTGCGCTGATAATGCAGAAAATGCATTGAGACCATCAATCTCTGCTCCCCTTGGCTGAGTCATTATCGTATATGGCCATTGATAATTAAATTCCGCCATGATACCTGAAAAGAAAGAAAAAAAAGGAAGAGAATTAGATTTAAAAAAAAGTTCAAATTAAGACTAATTTGATTGAGGCTAATATTGGCAAAAATATTTTAAATAATTCCTGACATTGCGCAAAAAACTTGTTGGGTAAAATCTAATTCGCACAACCACGCTTAGTATCATAATGGTCAACAAGTAATAAAAGTGAAAGTGAAATATCGTTCCATCGAGGAATTATTTAATAAAAATCACAAAGTACTAACACATTAACCAACTCATTTCTTATTTAAATGAATGAATTTCAAATTATATAAATTAAATTATTTAATTACACTAATTCAATTACCACTTACAATTAAAAATCGATTACTGAAGATTTAGACCATAACTTCACTTATTAGCTTCATTTAAGTTAACACACTTCTCATCAATTATTCTTTATCATGAATTGTTAATCAAGAACACTAAAGCAGATAAAACCATCTCTCGATGCATAATACCCATACTCATTTAATTCCATAGATGATAATTAAGCAAGACACCCTAATTAACTAATCCACTATATCTCTATGTGAATTACAATTAAAAAGGATTTAAAGCACAAGTTCTCTATAAGATTACATATGGCGTAAAGGCATATCTCTATCCTAAACACGAATCATGAATTCCATCTTTGTAGAAATCACAAACACATGCTATCATGATTAGATCTAAATCTAAACTTCATCTCTCGAGTTAATATAGATTATCACGGTATTGTTAGCTAGGCAATTAAATAATTAAATCCAAATCACAATAGACAATCTTCACAATAGAACATAATAATTGATAACGAAACATATTAAAATAAACTACACAATAAGATGCATTGTAATCTCAAACAAAGAATTATTTCATGATTATTGAATTAAAACTAAGAATCCACAATTGAATAAACAATAAAAGACAAAGATAGAAGAAGATAAGAATATAGAATCTATTGTCTGTAGATTGGATGCTCCATCCTTGCTCCTACTTTGAATCTTCAATGGTGTCCAAGTTGCTTCAATCTCCAAATCTAATAAGAACTAGTGTTTTTGATTTAATTTACTCTAATCTAATCTAATTGAATACTCTCTTTAGTCTCTAATCTCCCCTAATCCTTGTGATTCTCCTCCTTTTATAAGTCTCTTCATATGTCTTTAAGTCCTCTTGGAAGTCCTTGAGTCAATCGGATCGAAACAATCCTTCCCGGACTCAACTTTGACCAAAATTCGCATTTTTGGCTACCCATGCCTTGGGTCTAGAACTTGAAAGGGCCCGCCTCGGTGGGCTAGGAGCCTGCTTTGGAGCTAGTACGCCTACCCCGGCGACAGTTTTGTGAATGAATATTTTCTGCTCTGACGTCCTTTGGGAAAATGGCCATAACTTCTTCGTCTGAGCTCCAATTTTGATGATTCAAGATGTTCCAGAAAGAGGAGACGTAGGTCTACAACTTTCATGCTTTGAGTTATTCGAAATAAGGACTTGAGTGATAAGTAGGTTTTATACCTACTTATCTGGTATCTTTTACTTGAATTAGTTGCTTATATTCATGTGTCTTAGTTACTTTTCATGCATTTTGTGTTCATTTTGTAGGTTATACTTTTGGAAGCGGTGTGAGCGACTATTGGTAAGGAAAAGCAAGGAAAATGCAAAGAAAAGTAATCCGGACATCATTTGGGCTTTCATGTTCATTTCATGTTCTTGGCTTGGAACTTGGATTACATTGTAGAGCTTCTTCTTAGCTTTCCGGAACATCTTGAATCATTCCAATCGGAGTTCGGATGGAAGAGTTATGACATTTGTACCAACAGACGTCGAACGTCACTATTTTGGATGGCCATTTGCACAGCAGTCACTTCCAGCCCAATTTCAACCTTCATCTTTTCGTTATTTCACAACTCTCAAAGAATGAAAGTTGTAGATCTCGTCGATATCTTCGATTTGATAGGTGGCACGCCTCGTAACCCATCATGGATCAAAAGTTATGGCCGTTTTTCCAAAGGACATCACAGTAGAAAATTTTTCGTCACAAAACCACCGCTGGGGTGGGCGTACAAGCCACAAGTCAGAACCCTAGCCCGCCGGGGGGAGGCCCAAAACAAGTATAAACCCCCGCCGGGGCTGGGGTAGCCCAGAAAATGCGCGAAAATTGCGAATTTTGGTCCAATTTGACTCCTGAAAGGATTGTTTCGATCCGATTGACACAAGGACTTTCAAGAGAACTTCCAAAAGGACTTAAGGACATGTAAAGAGACTTATAAAAGGAGGAGAATCACAAGGATTAGGGAGATTAGAGACTAGATAGAGGATTCAATTAGATTAGATTAGGGTAAATTAGATCAAAACACTAGTTTTAAATAGTTTTGGAGATTGAAGCAACTTGAAGACCATTGAATATCAAGAGCAGGAGCTTGAGGAAGATGGAGATCTACTGACAACAGATTTATTCTTTACTCTACTCTTATTTTTATCTTTCAATGTGTATTCAATTGTGGATTCTTAGTTTTAATTCAATAATCATGAACTAATTCTTTGTTTGAGATTACAATGGATCTTATTGTGTAGTTTATTTTAATATGCTTCGCTATCAATTATTATGTTCTATTGTGAGGATTGTGTATTGTGATTTGGACTTAATTGTTTAATTGATTGGCCATCAATTACCATGATAATCTATATGAACTTCGAGAGATGAAGTATTGATTTAGATCTTATTATGATAAAGCGTGTGTCGCGAATTTTGTCAATGCAGCATTTTGATTATTGTTAAGGTAGAGATATGCTTAACATCGCATGTAATCGGATAGAGAACTTATTCTTCAACCTTCTTCAATTGTAATTCACATAGAGATATAGTGGGTTAGTTGATTAATGTGTTTAATCTGATTTCTATCTTAATTGTGGATTGGCGCTAATATGGGTACTATGCATCCAGAGAGGAGGTTTTATCTGCTTTAGTGTTCTTGATTAACAATTCAGATGATAGAGAATAATTGATGAGAAGTGTGTTAACTTAAATGAAGCAATAAGTGAAGTTGTGATCTTAAATCTTCGTTATCTTAATTTAACTAGTGGTAATTAGAATTAGTTTACTTATAAATTGAAATTCATTCGTTTAAATAAGATTGAGTTGGTTACTGGTTAGTACTTGGTGATTTTTATTAAACAATTCCTCGTGGGAACGATACTCTACTTTCACTTTATTACTTGTTGACCACGATATATTGCTGTGTTTAAAGTAAATAGATTTTACCCAACATGGAACAATGTTGAAAGTGGCTCAAGTGGTCATGGTGTAAATGACCACCCAAATGACGCTCGACGTCTGATTGGTACAAATGTCATAACTCTTGCATCTGAACTCCGATTGGAATGATTCAAGTTATTCCGGAAAGCTAAGAAGAATCTCTACAATGTAATCCAAGTTCCAAGCCAAGAACATGAAATGAACATAAAACCCCAAACGATGTCCGAATTGCTTTTCTTTGCGATTTCATACCAATTCTTTGCGATTTTCAACTCCCAAGCTTATAATCTACAAAACGAACACAAAATGCATGAAAAGTAACTAAGAAACATGAGATTAAGCAACTAATTCAAGTAATAGATACCAGATAAATAGGTATTAAACCTACTTATCAATATGCTGCCAAATTCAACGAGTTTGCTAGATTTGCACCTCATCAGGTGGACACAGAGGCGAGAAAGGCGAGAAAATTCGAGAACGGACTGAAGCTGGGGATATTCAACAAGGTAGCGGTATTGCAAATCAATACGTTCGCGACTTTGATGGAGAAAGCGTTAATTACTGAAGGAGGGAGCGACGCTGCATCTCGATTTCATCAGGATAAGAAGAAGAAGACAAATGATGGTGGAAGCAGTGGTGGTAGTAATCCGGATAAGAGGAAATGGAGCGAGAATACCCAGTCGGGTAATAAGACAGAAGATAATAGGAAAGGGAGGGAGCCATGTGCAACTTGCGGGAAGAATCATGCAGGAGTTTTCCTGAATAAGAAGGGAGTTTGTTATAACTGTGGGAAAGAAGGACACATGTCGCCCAATTGTCCCAATCCGAAGAAGATACAAGGTTGCTTTAAGGCGGATCAATGATCATCCGTTCGAATCATACAAGAGAAATCTGGAGAAGGAAAGTGGCAACAAGGGACCAAGTAGCGGAACCTTGGCGATTCGAGGATTGCAAGACAAACAGAAGACCAATGTTTCATACATTCAACATAATCAGTAGCAGGATGCAAGGGCTACACTCAGAGATGGCAATAGTAATGATTTCGCTTAATACTTAAATTACGCGAGTAATATGAGCCAGATATTTCTGTGAACTGTTTTCTTTTATAGATTCAATTCACAGGTTAGAATATGAGACACAAAATTTATATTGTGTTGATAAAAATGAATTGATGATACAACTTTAAAAGATTGAAGAGAATAAGAAAGTGATGATTCTGAGGACGGAATCCTTTTAAAGAGGGGTGAATGTGATAACCCGGGATTTCGAATAATATAAATTTTACGAATATTTATTTTTTTTAATTAATATTAATATTGATTATCAATTTTGTGATAAGTATCTGTGATACGAGTCTCGAGAAGGTCAATTCGTGTATTGACTAATAAATTTAGAGTAGAGTTGTGCTTAACATCTTTAGAAACCCTAACCCTAATTTCTGGATAGGGATTCGATAGAAAATATAATTAAAATAATTATATTAATGAGTACGTTTTTGTATTGTTTAGAATTTTTTATCAATGATTGATCGGATAAGGTTTAAAATTGGTAAACCCTAAAAAGGGATTAGAAACCCTAATCTCAGATTTAGAAAAACCTAACGTACAGTTAAAAATATTCGGGAATCCTAAAACCCTAATTAAGAAACCCTAATCCTAATTAATAATCTTAATGTGTTTATTGTAGTATGACCAGAATAATTATTGTAACTTGTACAGTTACATAAACAATAAAAGTTGGATGTTCAAGCTAGCCCAGAAACTAAGTATACTGAGAATTAAACGTGGTCAAACGTTGGACCTTGAACACGAAGCTGTCAGTGTTCTTGAGCTAAAGAACACCAACATCGACGCTTTGTGTCGTTAAAGGGCTATAGCGACGGTTTATTTATTTTATAATTTCTGATTTTTCGAAAAAATATTTAAAAATAGAAATAAATTATAAAAATTATTAAAATGGTTTTAAAATTATTTTAAATTATGAAATTTTTTTTTTGACTCATTGAATATTCTCTTTAATATTTATAATTATTTAAATATTAAAGGTATTTAATTTATTTAATTAGTATATTAAATAAATTAGAGAAAATGATTTAATATTATGAAAAATTATTTTAAATAAGAATAATGTATTTAAAAATATTTTGAGTTATAAATATAACTTTTAATATTTTTAGAGAATTTTCATTAATAATTTAATATTAATGATATTAGATTTATTTAATTTTAAAATTAAATAAATGAGATAAAAATAATTTTATTGATTTACAAATCATTTTAAATAAGAATAAAGTGTTAGAAAATATTTGGAATTATAAAATATAAATTTCAATATTTTTTTGGAGAATTCTTATTAATAAATTAATATTAATGATGTTAGATTTATTTAATTATTATATTAAATAAAATGAATTAAAAATGATTTAATTAATTTAATAATCATTTAAAATAAGAAAATGATTTAAAATATTTTAAGTTATAATAAATGACTTTTAATATTTTGATGATAATTTCAATAATATTTAAATATTAATGGTGATGATTTAAAATTATTTTAATTAATTTAAAAATCATTTAAGTAGAATATCGATTATTTAAAATATTTTAAGTTATTAATAAAAACTTTAACATTTTGACAAGTATGTAATTAATATTTTAATACTATTAAATATTAATGATGATAAGATTATTTAATAATTAAATCATTTAAAAATGATTTAAGTGTTTGAAAAATTAATATAAATTATAATAATTGTTTATAAATTATTAAAAGCTTCCAAAAAATATTATTAACGATAATTGACTTATCTAAAATAATATTGAAGCTTAGAAACCGAAATTACTTGTCAATAACTGTGTTAATTGTTGGATAGGGTGACCAGAACACCAAGAATGGACCGAAGTCCAACCAGGCCGAAATAGTTAGACTTGTTAAGTGTTTATATATGTTATAAACACTGATGTGAATATGTGGTAATGTGTCTAGGAGAAGATTGACTGTGAATTACAGTGTTATGTGTTATAATTTTTGTGCTAATTGTGAGACCGATATTATTTGTTATAGGTCTTACGAACGCAGATAAGTATTTTGTGTAGCTGTAATCAGCGGAAAAGGAAAGTTTCCTAACTCAACCTAGAGTTATATTCATTCAATTATTATAGTGGTTAATTATTGTTAATTATACCACATCCAAGAATTTATTGTTGATTATTCGCAGTTAGTGCATGTTTAATAATTTAAATTGAATTAATGATTCGGAAAATATATATTCGTAGAATTACTGTTGTTGGATACTCATATATGTAGAAGCTAATATTAACAGTACAGATAATTCCTATTTATTGTCGAATTATGTTGAGAAATGTCTTAGCTAATTATTCTGGCCAGACGAACATTTGATAGAACTTGATAGGTTCGAGAAGAGAAGAGAGGAGAATTTAATTATTATTGATAAATCAATGCCAGTTGTATCGGCTAGATCGAAAAAGAAAACTTGATAGGTTTGAGAAGAGAAATGATTAGATATTGAAATCATTGAATTTCGTTGTTAAATCAAATCTTGCTTCTAAGACTGAGAAGAACAACCTTTTATATAAAGAGAACATTTTTAGTCGTATATTTGACCATTACGCACGACTTAAGTATTATGCATAATATAGGGTACAAGGAGTTGGCCGGCTCTAAGTACTTGCAGAGGGATATGATTTAATCTTTATGATTATCTGATACATCTGCGTATATGTCAAAGTAAAACTTTAATATATACCCGAGAAGAGAAGTTCAAGATCCAATGGATCACTTAGTATAAATCTGGAAAAACATTCCACTTTGTTATTGCGTAGAATTGATTCTTGATTATTCAATAGAATATCGTAGAAACTTTGACAGCGTTGTATTCTTTAATTATCAAATTATTGTGTTGCATAGATTGTGAGAAGACTTATTAATTATTAAAGCTTTGTTCAGCTATTTCAAAGTTCCCCGAACTTTGGTTTCATTCTATCAAAATATATAGTCTGTTCTTATTGATTCGTATATATTTATTATATGTCTTAACTTGCAGGGCAAATATGTTGTTCACCCTTGCTAAATAAAATATTTCAGCTAGGAACGAAGAGGCCATCGGGTCAAAGAAGAACAAGGGCAAAGGCAAAATGTTGGATTAGTTTTTATAAATATTATTATTATGTTATGTTTGTAAACCCTTTTTTATATCTAAAAGGTATGTCTGTAATGTTAAGGTTAGAGAACATGGGACTTATGTATTAACAACATATATTAATAACTTATGTATTCCTATTTATATATGAATGGGTAGTTAAATGGTATTATATTGTGGATCGTGATCACCAAATTCGGGGGTCAGGTAACCCGAATTTGGGGGCGTCATAAGCACCGTCACTGCGGGTCTCTGTGACGCCCCCAAATTCTGACCGCCACTTGGTCACTCGAATTCGGTTCGTCACATGCTCAAAGTATTACCATAATAACTAAAATTACATATTCACAACGAAAGATCTAATTCAGAATAATATACAATGATATATTATAATTATTCCCCGAAGTCTCGCAACCTACAGTACTTAATAGATTATATAATAATATCGAATAAAGACTTATTACATAATCGTACTTAAGCTTAAACATAGTCTGAAACATTCTTAATACAACATAATAAATTTAAACAAAAAGGGACAATCTAGTCGGTAGCCTTGCCCTTGCCCTTGCCTTTCTCAGAGACACCTCCTTGTTCCGCCTTAATTCGAAACATCTGAAAAGGAAGAGGTAACAGTAATGGCAGCCGAATATCGAAAAGCATTAAGGGATTTCACAACACCCAAGGTGACTGAACTGCAGTCAAGCATCACTAGGCCAGCAATAGCAACAAATACGTTTGAAATTAAGCCTGGGATGATACAAATGATTTAGAATTCAGTTCAATTTGGGGGATTTGCAAATGACGATCCGAATGAGCATTTGGTCAGCTTTTTGGAAATGTGCGACACTTTTAGGTTCAATGGGGTTTTGGATGAGGCGGTGAGACTTCGATTGTTCCCATTCTCTTTACTTTGACAAGGCGAAGAGTTGGTTGCATTCGCCACCGTCCGCTCGATAACAACATGGGAGGATTTAGCTCGAGAAATTCCTCGTAAAATTCTTTCCACGGTGAAAATCTAGCAAGATGAGGAACGAGATTACGATGTTTGAACAAAGCAACATGGGGAGTCATTATATAAGGCTTGGGAGAGATACAAAAGAATCGCTTAGAAAATTCCCACATCATGGATTGCCCCAATGGCTACAAATGAACACCTTTACAATGGACTACATACGGAATCTCAGACAAGTATTGATGTAAATATTTCAAGTGAGCATTCATGGCTAAGAGTTACGAGGAAGCATACGAGTTAATTGAAACCATGGCGGCTAATAACTACCAAGGCCCACAAGAAGAATGACACGTGCGAAGGCAAATGGGGTGTTAAGTAGATAGCATACGACAAATGATGTAAGCACGTATATCTGCACTTTCAAAGATGTTGAGTCGGTGAAAGCAACACAAACACAACAAGCGCAACAAACACAACAAGTACAACAAATGGCAATAATATGCGAGTTGTGCGCGGGAGAGCACCCAACGGAGCAATGCGCGATTAATCCAAAGAATTTGCGGCAATTCGCCGGCTAATTACAATGAATTCCGCAAAATACATATCAGAACACATACAATCAAGAAAATAGGAATCATCCAAATTTCTCATGGAGCAACAACCAGCAAAATAAAGCTTCACGACAATCACATCCACCAGTGATTTCGAACCAAAGAACAACCAAATTTCAATATCAAGAAAGGAAACCCGATCTGGAGGAAGTGTTGGCAAAATTCATGACTAGCACCGAGTTGGCTATCAAAGATCACGCCATGACTATGAAATCACAAGAGAAGGAGATTAAGATTCTAGAGAATCAGATAGGTCAAATGGCGTTGGCATTGAATAATAGACCACAAGGGACGTTACCAAGTGACACCGAGAGAAATCCAAAGGGAACTCACGAGCAGTGTAATGCTATTATGCTTAGAAGCAATAAGGAGTTGGTTTCTAACTAGGATAAGAAAGCTAGTGCAGGAGATAAATGTGAGGATGAAGGGAAGGAATTAAAGAAGAAATGTACAGAAAAAGTGGTGCAAAAAGCAAAGGAAGAGAAACAATTTAAAGCTACACAACCTGCACCCTTTCCTTCAAGGTTAGAAAATAACAAGTTAAAGAACCAGTTATTAAGGTTTATGGATATATTCAAACAGTTACACATTAATATTCCATTTGCCGAAGCACTTGAGCAGATGTCGCGTTACATTAAATTCATGAAAGACATACTTTCGAAAAAATGTAAGCTCCAGGATTTTGAAACAGTGTCATTAGCCGAGGAATGCAGTGCAATACTACAGAAAAAGTTCCCGCCTAAATTGAAAGATCCAGGAAGTTTTACAATTCCTTGTGCAATTGGCAATCAAGATGTGGGAAGAGCTCTATGCAATTTAGGAGCAAGTATAAATCGTATGCCAACGGGTCCATTTACAAGAAAGTCGGGATTAAAAGAAGCAAAAACCAACCAATATTAGTCTACAACTCACCGATAGATCAATAACATACCCTTTAGGAATAGTCGAAGACGTATTGGTCAAAGTTAAGTCACTAATATTTCCAGCCGATTTTGTGGTATTAGATTTTGAAGAAGATACGAACATCCCTATCATCTTGGGACAACCATTCCTGGCGACTGGACAAACACTGATTGACGTGCCTAATGGAGAACTGATTATGAAAGTGTTTGATCAGGTAGTAACGATAAAGGTGTTCAAGGAAATCCTAATCCCAACTGACAAGGAAGAGTGCGAGTTGCTCGAGGAATCTACACGTGTCAAGTTCAGGGGTTGCAAAGAGAAGAGTGGTCTTAAGGCATTAGTTGAGGATAGAAAGTCAAATTCATTATCCAACATGCAAGTGAACGGGCATGCATTACAACAATGTTGGTGTTGCGCGATAAATAATCATCATGCCATAGTTAACCCAACCGATCCGGGATGAAACAGGGAGTAGTCAGGTTGAACGACTTAAAATCAAGCGCTCATTGGGAGGCAACCCAATTTTATTTTTATGTTTATTTTTAGTTTTATTTTTATTTTTTTCTCTTCGTAAGTAATTTTATCCATGCTAGTGAATGGTAGGTTAGAAAAAAAAAATTTGTCTAGAATATAGTTATGTAGGATTTAAAGTTTACTAGATAGCTAAATAAGCTTACCCTCCATGCTTTAATTTGCTCAATATCCACTCATGAGTATGTTTTCCTTGTGTTCAGGTACTCAAAGAAGAAGCTATGGGATGCACATGGTGTTAAGCAGCACAAACCGTGCATTAGCAGCTCAAGATGAATTTGTAGCACCCCTAGTCAAATGGTCCTCCTGAAGACTAAAACTCAAATTGTGGATGTCTAGTTAGTGCACGGTAGTTGGAGTAGTTTGGCAGTTGGTGCATGTATTGTCTCCCAATTCCATTATACTTCAACCACCTACAAACCAACTCCTACACAACATACACCCACAACCTTCACATAACTTCCCATCTCCTCACAACAATTAAACACAACCCCACTCCTCCCACTTAGTCACCCACTACCCACTTCCGTAAACTCCTCTCTATAATTCCACCCATTTTCCACACAATCTAACAACCTAAATTCACACCCATTGAAAGTTCAAGGATAGGATTTGTGCATATTTCTACAACCAAATTCGACACATATTGAAAGTAAGAAGTTGGTTTTCTAATTCCTCATCTTCTATCACCATAGTTCAAGCCAAATAACCAAGTTTGTGGGAATTACAAGTCTCTCACACCAAGTTTTCGACAAATTTCTTAAGTAGAGTTTGGGGGGAAAACTCTTCAATTCCAAATCAATGGCACCAAAACCGGCATCAAAGAGGCAACGAGGAGAGAGTTCGGGGACCACACAACCAACACGAACCTTTGATAGGCGAAAATTCATAAGTGCCACCGCCACCTACCGTTACGACTATATGGTGACAAAATCACTAACACTTGAGCGGGGCTTGGCACCTGAACCTGTGGATGGTTAAATGATGCAACAAATATATCAAAAAGGTTGGAATAAATTCATAGTGGAGCCCGAGGCCCCATAGTTGTAAGTGTGGTCAAAGAATTCTACGCTAACGCTGAGGATAAGGCCCCCTTCAATGCTTTTGTACGGGGTAGGTTAGTGCCTTTCAGTGCCGACGCCATCAACACGTACTATCAGTTAAGAGCACCGAGACATTGACGTGATAATGATCCAGATTATGAGGATATTATGCAGGAAATGACAAAGCCGGGTACCTCATGGAAAACATCAAATCATGGAGGCACCGCTTTCAGCAAAGAAGGATCTCGATCCAGATGGGAAGATATGGTATGCCTTTACGCGGCACTAAGTTACTTCCATCTACACACAAGTCGATGTGTCTCAAGGATAAGGCAAAGGCTTTATTATATGCTATGGTACAAGATTTCATCATCGACATAGGGGCTATAATTAACTTTTCAATCTGAAGATGCCTTCGAGGAACATATTCTGGCAGATTACCACACCCATCACTCATTTATGGGTTGTGTATACAGGCGGGAGTGCGTTGGTCAGATGATGAGATAACCCAGATGCCGCTGCAGACACTCGGCTTGAGAATGATTGCAAGATATGCTGTGTGACCCGGAGGCGAGTCGCACCCGAGAGGAGTAGGATTTGTATTTCCCTCAGCCTCGAAGAATGAGGCTGACACTGAGGACACCTCGGATGACGATGAGTCTCAGGGGAATGCGGCAATGGTAGAGATATCACAACAGCCCGGAGTAATATCTAGCCCTCAATTCCTCAACCTTCAACGACAAGTGGATGAGCACAACAAGGAGGCACAGAGAGAATTACGGAGACTAGTAGCAAGGCAGGACCACATGTTTGAGGCCATGAATTTATCTTTCGCCTCATTGAACACTACGCTCCAGAGTTTCAATCCTACTGCCCAATTCCCATACCAGCAACCAGCACCAATGCCAAGGTTCCCACCCAGTGATTCCGATGAAGAATAACAACCACCACCAACCCAGACTTAGGCGATTACAGGGAAGTCCTCTCTTATTTATTTCTTTATCTATACAATGAGGACATTGTAATTTTCAAGTTTGGGGGATTTAGTTGCATGTTACATGTTGCATATTTAAATTCATTAGCTAGGTTGCATATGTTAGTTCATGGTTTATGTTTTGGATTATTTAATGTTGCATTCAGGTAATCATGTAGTTGCATAGTAGCTTAGAAATGTAAATAGTTTTTATTTATCTTTGCAATCATGTTATGTTTACCACATTTCGTTTAATTTTTTTAAAAAAAAAATTCAAAAATATTAGTTTGTTAATATGTTCATCTTGTATGAGTCCAGTTGTTTGATAGTTACAGTCTATTTTGGCCAATGATGAGAATGGGATTGGATAAACAAGTATAGTACTGACTATTGGAGCTTTGACGTGATTTCCTGTTATGAGTTCAATCTTTTTCTATTTGAAACTGGTATAATAAGGATAGCACAGTAAAAATAATTTGTTGATTGATTGAGTTTAAATTGATACATAATGGAACTCTAAAGGATAATGCTAGTTTGAATGAAAGAATGACAAGAATAAGTAGTGATGGCTAAAGTTAAACAAGAACCTAAGTTTTGGAGAATATTTGGGGTATATAAGCTATATATATATATATATATATAAAAGAGTATGAATAAACACCATGGCGTTCTTGTCTAGTTTTGTGGCATTTGTTACTTGAGAAAGTAAGCCCGAGGGGATTGTCTTTACACCTAGCGCCCTAAGGTCTTAATGGTCTGGGAGTCGTTGGTCGAAAGCTCGTTAAGGTAGCATTGAAAAGCCTAAGGGAATAAGACATTGCTTAGCTATGTGTAAAAAAAAAGAAGAAGAATAATTGAATGAATATAACTCAAGGTTGAGTTAGGAAACTTGTCTTCTCCGCTGATTACAACTACACAATAAACTTAACTGCGTTTGAAAGACCTATAATCACAATATCGGTCTCACAATTAGCACAACCATTCATAACACACAACACTGTAATTCATAGTCAATCTGTCCTAGGCACATTTCCAAATAGCCACATTAGTGTTTATAACCTATATAAACACTTAACAAGTCTAACTAGTTTGGTCTGGTTGGACTTCGGTCCATTCTCGGTGTTCTGGTCACCCTATCCGATAATTAACACATTGATTATCAATTAAACTCGGTCTCTAAGCTTCAATATTATTTTAGATAAGTTAAATATCGTTTATAATATTTTTCAGAAGCTTTTAATAATTTATAAACAATTATTATAATTTATAATAATTTTTCAAACACTTAAATCATTTTTAAATGATTTAATTATCAATTAATCTTATCATCATTAATATTTCATTATATAAAAATATTAATGTTATATTTGTCAAAACATTAAAGTTATTGTTAATAACTTAAAATATTTTTAAATCATCAATATTCTACTTAAATGATTTTTAAATTAATTAAAATCATTTTTAAATCATCACCATTAATATTTAAATATTAATTAAATTATCATCAAAATATTAAAAGTAATTAATTATCACTTAAAATATTTTTAATTCATTTCTCTCATTTTTAAATGATTTTTAGATTAATAAAATCTTTTTTAATTTATTTATTTAATATAATAATTAAATAAATCTAATATCATTAATATTAATTAATTAATGAGAATTCTCCAAAATATTGAAAATTATATTTTATAATTCAAAATATTTTCTAACACATTATTCTTATTTAAAATGATTTTTAAATCAATAAAATCATTTTTATCTTATTTATTTAATTTAATAATTAAATAAATCTAATATCATTAATATTAATTTATTAATGAAAATTCTCCAAAAATATTAAAAGTTGTATTTTATAACTCAAAATATTTTTAAATACATTATTCTTATTTAAAATGATTTTTCATAATATTAATCATTTTTCTCTAATTTATTTAATACACTAATTAAATAAATTAAATACCTCTAATATTTAAATAATTATAAATAGTAAAGAAAAAAAATCCAATTGGTCAGAAATTATTTTTCATAATTTAAAATAATTTTTAAAACCATTTTTGGTAATTTTTAGAATTTATTTCTATTTTTAAATAATTTCCAGAATATATTCAGAAATTCAAAAATTAAATAAACCGTCGCTATAGGCCTTTAGCGACAGTAACCGTCGTTGTTGGTGTTCTTGGGCCTCAAGAACACTGACAGTCGGCAGTTTAAGGGGTCATGTTTGACCGACCATAAATCTCAATCCAAAATGTTTCTGGGAAATCTATAAACATAATCTTGTAGTCCGTATACAGTACTACATTTATCAATTCTTATCTCGATTAAACAACAACATAACAAAGAGATCTGGAATCTTAAAGTCCTTGTCAGAGTGCTCCTGGGTTTTTATGGGTTACCCAGAAACCCAGGAAGCTCGTGGTGCCACTTTCCAGGTCGTTTTAATCTAGGTTCTGTTTACGATTTATGTGATCTCATGGTACCCGTAGGTACTCCTTATGTCAAGGAACATACTAGAAGAAAAATATCAAATAAAAAACAACATAACAGCCAGATTTAATCAGGTCAAATGTTGTCAGAAAACAAGTTCATCCCATTTCTAGGTTTTCCAAAAATTTAAAACGTGATCGAGTGGCATGGTTTGACCACATTCTACTCTCGATATACTGACAATTTGAATGATCTAAAGCCATGTATTTACAGACCATATAACAGGGTATAATCTTGTTAAAACCGAAACATCAAAACACGAACAACCGGACAGATATTAAGCCCACAAAATGTTGTCAGACGGATATTTTAAATTTCTGGGTTGCCCAGATTGTGCTTGGTCATGCCCGGTCAACGGGTTTTGACCGATTATAACTTCAAATCAAGACATCTAATGACTCTGATTTCTTTTGCAAAATAAAGATCTTATACCAAGCTACCGATTCAAAACATAAAACAAGAAAAATCAAAAACAGGCACGGATCTATGGCGCCTGACATTAGTTTGTCAGGAAACTTTGACTGTTCTTGAGCAGTTTTTGAAAACTCGTTTTTAAAGCCATTTGATGCTATGGATCTATGGTATATCACCATAGATCATCATAAAACATCCTCTAGCACTGATTTAAACACTTAAACAGAAAATTTTTCTTAGCAACAAAGATCAAAAATCAATTTTGGTTTATACCTTCTAGCTTTCCAATCCTTGATCTATACTCTCCAAACTGATTTTGGTGATCTAAGGAATGTATTTAGGACTGATCTACTTGTATAATTCAGAGCTTCTAGTGAGAGAGGGAGTTGGTGAGAGCAAAAGAGATAAATGGCAAAATTTATGAACCTTCTCTCTCTTAATCTATATATATTATGATATATAGCCTTAGGTCTGATGTTGCTGGCAATGCTAGACTGATTTGCTGAGATATTTGAGTCACAATGTCAAAGCATTAGGTTACCAACTAAAGTTTTAGCAAAAATTACAAGTTAACTAAATAAAAATCCAAAAAGGGCATTTTGGTCATTTGTATTTTATTTTAAATGGCATTCTTGTCAATTAGCCAAACCCTTAGGGTTTAGGGTTAGGGTTAGGGTTTAGGGTTTGGACCCTTTAGGGTTTACAATTTAATTTCCATGATTTTTGAATTTCGGTTCTCAAAACAGAAAATTAATATTCCTAAATTATAATTAGGATTCGATAATTATATTAATATTTCCTAATCATAAAATTCAATCTTACTAATTAGGATTAATATTCCTAATTAAAATTGCTTAATTTAGCAATTAGGGTCAAAATGGTCATTGGGGTTTATAACCCACGAATTAGGGTTTTAATTAGAAAAATAAATTTTCTAAATTACAATTAGGTTTGTAAAATAGAAAATTAAAATAACTAAAATATAATTAGGGTTTTCTAATCATATTAAATTTTAATAACACATTAGGTTTCCCAATTAGGATTAGGGTTTCCTAATTAGGGTTTAGGATTCCTGATTTTTAAATTAGGGGTTTCAGTCAAATACGATTAGGATTTTAATTCAGCGATGCGTTAGGGTTTCTAATACTGAGATTAGGGTTTCTAATCTCTTATTAGGGTTTATAATTTTAAACCTTATCCGATCAATCATTGATCAAAATTTCTATACAGTACAAACACATTCTCATCAATATAATTATTTTAATTATATTTTCTATCGAATCCCTATCCGGACTTAGGGTTAGGGTTTCTAATCTTGTTAAGCACAACTCTACTCTAATTTTATTAGTCAATACACAAATTGACCTTCTCGAGACTAGTATCACAATTACACAACATAATATTAATAATTAATATTAATTAAAAAAAAATTTATTCACAAATTTTTGATTATTCGAAATCCCGGGTTATCACAATGAGGGACATACCACTCTGTATTGTCCCGACTATAAATCAGGAGCATGTTTTATCTGTGGGATAGAAGGTCATCAGGCGAAAGGTTTTCCAAGAAAAAGGCGTAGTGAATAAGTAGTATAGGTTCTATTGTATAGGTCTGTTTAATATTAAGTATGTCTGTGTAATGTAATGTTCCCAACTTTTGGTATTAGTCAAGGCTGTAAATCCCGAATTTTGTAGTCACAAAGGGATGAATGATGTTTAAAGAAGTATGTGCTATGCTATGTAAAGTATTCGCTAAATGAATATGAATCTAAGTTTGAGTAATGAAATGAGTTAATATACTAAACTTATATGATACGATTTAGAATGTAAAGAATAATATATGGTTTTACTTAACCAGATAATGCCGCCAAGACGTCAAACTCAAAACCAAAGGGCAGAAGAGTCTGTCAATAACGTTAAGGGACAACAACAAGCAGACCCGATACAACACTTTGCAAACATGGTAGCACAAGCTATGCAGCAAGGAATGCTAGTCGCAGGGAACCAGCCGGAAAACTGCTTGGCAAACTTTAAGGACTTCAAGGTAGTAGGACCGCCGGAGTTTAGAGGGACAACTGACCCTATTGAAGCCCAGACTTGGGTTAAAGAGATTGAAAAAGCATTCGTGGTAGCTAGGGTAGCTGATGGGTAACAGACCACTTTTGCCACCTACATGATGAAGGGTGAGGCAAATTTTTGGTGGGAAGCGAATCAGGCGAGGGCAGGAGAGGGTGTTGTTACTTAGGATAGGTTTAAGACACTGTTCTTCTAAAACTATTTTTCCTCTAGTATGCAGGCTAGGATGAAGGTAAAATTTTTAGAGTTGAAGTAGGAGAATATGACGGTGTCCGAATACGCCGCAAAATTCAATGAGTTGGCTAGGTTTGCTCCGCATCAAGTTGATACGGAGGCTAGGAAAGCTAGAAGGTTTGAGCTGGGATTAAAACCATGGCTCTACAACAAGGTGGCGGTGTTGTAGATCCCTACATTTGAAGCACTCAAGGAGAAAGCTATTATTGCTGAGGAGGGGAGTGAGGCCATGAGCCTCTACAACAAGGAGAGAAAAGAACAAGAGTAAGGTCGAAGGAACTGGGAAGGTAGAAGTTAATAGTGGGAGTAGCGGTGGTAATAGCAAAAAGAAGGGAAGCAATTTTAGAAGTGTGCAGGTAAAACAGGAAGGAGTTAAGAAGCAAGCTGTGCAGTGTGGAAACTGTGGAAAGAACCACTCTGGGGAATGTTTGAAAGGGAAGTTTGTATGTTATAAATGCGGGCAGGAGGGTCATATCTCTCCCAACTGCCCCAATCCTATGATGAACAATGGGAGTTTTCTATGCAGGTCGACCGAGCATAAGGTAAGGATTATCCGAAGAGGAGGACGGAGGCATGGAGTGTAAATACTGGAATGGGCAGTGGGACTTTGGTAATCACGGGACCTAGGACATCGAGCAAGCCAATAAAATCAACAGCAAGGGTCTACAACATGACAGTCCAGGATACCATAGCAGTTGGTGGTGCAATTCCAGGTATTATTCGTATAACTTTTATTTTCTTATGCATGATTTTCATATATATAGTAAATTAATTTATAAAGAAATTTTGAAGAAGGAATTTGAGTTCTTATAGAAATCAAATTTCCGTTTAATCAGATAGACAAGCTTTACGTGAATAGGTTAAAGATCAGTATGATCATTTATGATCAAGATCTACTTGCAATGATTGTATATGCTACGTACATTTGTATGTGTAGGTTTTAAAACGGTGATTTCGGGGACGAAATCTTTATAAGGGAGGGTGAATGTAACAACCCGATATTTTCTATACAAATAAATTAGAAATTTTGCGTGTAATTTTTTTTTGTATTTATTAAAATAAATATGGGGAATATGTTCCAAGATAATGTGTGTATGTATTTATGTGATATATTTATTACATGAATGATTTTAAATAATTTTATTTTAGAATTATTGATTGTTATAAACTATATTATTATTTTAAGACCCCAACTTTTTTAATAAAGATTAAATTTTCTCGAAATATATTTTTGAATATTATGGTGTGGATTTGATATAATGTTATAGTTGTGGGTAATATTTACAAATTTTGCAAAATACGCAAGTTGTTATATAATATTCGATTGGTCGGAAATATTCGTTTTAACATGGAATATTCGTATGACAACTACAATCATTGGTGGACCCCATTAATTATTATCATTTGAGAAAAACGACAAAATACTTTATGAAAATAACGGCGGAAGTTTTACCATTAACTGCTTGAAACACCAAAAGTTAAAAGTACGATGTATCGCATGGTTGCATAGTAGCACCTGTAGTATTGATTATTGATGCTTACGTTGAGAAGTCACTCAGATTATACTCAATTATTACTTTCTGATGAATTGTTGCATCATATCTATCATATTATGGATTCAATTATGGTCGATGATCATCCGCATAAAATGTTTTTTATTAAATTAATACTTGAGATGAAAAAGTTATTCATATTATAAACTGCAATATTTACAATGTCTAGAAGTTCTGTCAAGGACAGGTTTGGTCACCTAATTGTGCGTTAATAGGGAGAAATCCTTATTGGAAAGCCCCTTCTTTCCTGGGAACGACCTGGTTGATAAATATTGTGAGTTATAATATTAATAATGAATGTTGTTCGTAGTTGAATTTGGAGACGCGGACGTGATATTTGAGTCTGAAACGACGAAATTAGTAAAAATAGTCTATAAACATAAAAATTTTCGGGATTCACTATTTGGTCAAAAAGTCAACAGTTGACTTTTTCGGGAAAAGTCAAACTTCAAAATTTCAAAATTTATAATTTTGATAAAAATAGTTTCATTATGTTAGAATTGTTTGTGTTAGTGAAAATTTATAATTTTGATAAATTGGGTAATTTATCGGATAAATGAGCAATTAATTGCTACTAATTCACATGCTTATATAACTATTTATTCACATATGTGTACTATTGAATCACATTATTTACTATTAGGGGAGTTGGTGCAAGATTGATAATACTTGCATGACTAAGTTAAAATTGAGGTATAGATGGAGGTACTATCTTTGTAATTAGTATTTTTTCACATGATTATACTATTGATTCACATGATTGAACTATTGATTCACATTATTTACTATTAGGGGTTAGTGCAAGATTGATAATACTTGCGGGACTAAATTAAAAATGAAAGAAAAGTTGGAGGTATTGTCTTTGTAATTTTAGAGCCCCAAAGCGTGCAATTATCGAAACTATATTTTCCTATAAATAGAAGCTCATTCTTCCTTCATTTCTCACCAATTCACAAAATCTTTAGAGCAATTATTATAGAGAGAAAGAAGAAGAAAATCACTACTCATTATTCCAAAGATCCAGTTTTTCCAAGGTAGGGAGTATTATTTCTTTCTTATCTATGAAGAGAACTTACATTATTCCATTCTTATTATTCTGCTTGGAATAACTCAGATATCTGTGAAATTACCCTATACTTGGTGAAATTCTTCATTGTTCCATTCTTTATCATTACATTTGGAACATCCTGCATGCATGCGTTCTATCTTGGGACTTGGTTCCGTCTTTATTATTCTATTGGAATATCATATGCATGCGTTCTCTACGCCGGACTGATTCTGTCTTTATTATTACTGTTGGAACATCCGATGCATGCGTTCTACAACTGGTTTCCGTCTTTATTATTCTGTTGGAATATCCACATCATGGTTTCTTTTACGCGGACTTGATTCCGCCTTTATTATTCTCGTTGGAATATCACATGCATGCGCTTTTCGCCGGAACTGATTCCGTTATTTATTATTCTATTGGAATAACCTCGCACATGGCTTGATCTATCGCATGCACCGTGATTTCTGTTGTTATTCCATTCCTTATTATACTCGGTTGGTTAAAGTTTTGACTTCTATACTCCATGAAATTAGTGGAATATCCTTGATATTTGCGCTTCATCCAATATCTTTTCGTGGAAATATTCTTCCGAGCATTCTTCAATTTTACTCTACACAAAGCGGTATCATGTTGACAAATTGGGCGTTATTAGTTCCTCGGATAAAATAATTCTTGAAATTGTTTTATTGAATTCTTATATCATTGTCATCATCCTCATGTTTATATTTTGTTGAAAGTCATCTACGTGGCCTATAGTGCATAGATGGACTTGGTATGATTATGACCGAGGATTATTCGATTGTAATTATGGCCGTAATGTTACAAATGATGTGGTAAAAGTCCTCATTGGCCCGTAGTGCATTGATGGGCAGATTGTTGGCATGATCATGACCATTAATGAATACACAAATATTCTTGGCACGTAGTGCATGGATAATTGTGGTGCGTGATACTAAAGAATATCCTTGGCCGTAGTGCGGGGGTGATTCGATGATGTGGATTATTTATTAAAAATTTGAGTCCCAATGATAAAAGTGATGAAAAACCTTCTAAATCATAAAAGATAGTAGATTTTATTCTCTACTTGACACTTTTAATGGATTGCTTGTTTCATTGCAGCTTAAACTTGATGGTTGTTATATTGTATCGCTTTAACCTTTGTTGAAGGCTAACGATAATATATTACTGCATTATCTTAATCATAATATTTCCTCTTGGGCTAGTTGAGCTCACCCTTTTACTTTTATTGTTCTCTTGAAAAATAAGAACGTAGCGAGGGACTAGTCGAGGAACGGAGTGACGGACCAGATGATATCATTAGTAGTCCTCACTATTCTGTGAAATAGTATAATAATAATTGTAATAAGGACTCCTTTTGAGTTTGTATAATCTCTAGTATACAATATTTGTATTCAAACTCATAGTTTATGTTTTGTCGAATTGTACACGACAATTGTATTATTAAGTTGTATTTGAATTTTGTACCATGTAAGTGGCTACCCAAGATGGGTGACGTATACCTAATTTTGGAGGCGTCAGAGTTATAATAATTAATTTATAGTAGAAATATTTTTATTAATTATTTTCCATGAAAATATAATTATATATTATTTAAATAATATATGAAATGATTTTTATAATTATTATAATAATTATTTTATTATATGAATTTTGTTCAGATTATTAAGTTAATTATTTTTAACTTAATTAATAATGTTAAGTATAGATGAGATAAATCGGATATGGAATCTAAACCCTAATTTTTTTGGATTTTGATCAAGGCATGAGAATAATAATATAATATAAATTATTTTTTGATTTTTCAATGCTATAAATATGTACTGTATATGTGGACCAATAAGGGTTGGTCAATTATGGTGTTATGTGACAAACCCTTGTATTACTATGTGAAACCCTAATTACAAATTTTAGGAACTAAGTTTATTTTATTTTTACCCTAAATGAAAGCTTCGTAACCTAATTATACATTAGGTGAGACAATTAAATAACCTAAGGGTTATGGTAATAAGGAAGGGTTAGTATTTAATACGTATACTAACTTAAGTGGATAATCTTGTTATTTCAAGTGACTAATAATTTTAAACCTATTTCTAGTAAACCTAATTAGGTTATGAGCTAAAGTCACATGTATAAGTAATTAAATTTCATAAGATTGGGAATGGAAATCCTAAATAAACAATTTGGGTAGCATATATTAAAATTGTTAGACTATGTTCATTACATGGCCCAAAACAATTAAAGGAGAAGCCTAAAAGAAATAAAATATAAACCAATACTTAGCCCACTTGATTAAGGGTATTTTAGAGTTTTGATTAATCAAATTTGTGCATTAAAATAAAAGAAAAATGGAGGATATAATGGGGCAAGGGGGGACCGGCCAATTAGGCCTTTTTAAGGCAACAAAGTTAAGCTAATCAAATTCCATAAGTAGAAGTCTTACACACAAGGACAAGTGTGTCATGCTCCCATTGGTGGAAAGCTTAATTAACACCCTTAATCACATGATTAGGCTAATTGAAGAGATAAGGCAAAGCCTATTATCCATGGGACAATAAAAGTATGGGGGGATAATAGTTAATCACCCATTTCATTTGCTAGAACATTTCATTTTCTCTCATTTCTTCTTCTTCTATCTTTTTCTCCCAAGCTAGTAGCATACAAGAGAGAAGAGAGAGAGAGGGTTCGGTTTTTCTAAGAGAGGGAGAGGAGTTATTATTCATGCATCCTAAATTCATTACTTACTTTGGAAGAACAAGAAGGATAGCAACCAAAACTAGGTGAGGTTCTCATCCTTTTCTTTTTCTTATTTTTCTTCTATTTCGGTTTTTACCTCATCATATATGGGGGTTATGGTCTAATACTTAAAGTACCCTAGTTCTACATATCATCATGTATGGAACTAAGTATCTTGAGTGCTAGATCAAAGGTTTAGAGGAAGGAAATAAGCATATGTTCTCCAAGGGGTGAAACCCTTGTTTTTCTTCCACTAAATCTTGTGTAACTCAAGTTTTACATCTTGGATTTGTGATCCGTCAGGGGGGGGGGGTTGCTAGATACATGATTTATCTAGTAAACCCAAGTGGTAGAACACAAATCTAGCAAGTATTGAAGCCATGAGGGCTGTTTTCCCCAAAACAGTCCACATAGAAAGTTAAGGTTTCAAAATCCTAAAAAGCTACTGTCCTCATTTTTCTTGAAATTTGTTTTTGGGGCCATTACAAGTCTTTTAAAATCTGGAAAAATCACAGAGGTACCTTAAGAAGTTATCTACGTAGGAGGAAAAAAAACGCTACGCGTTCGATTTATAGGTTGTCTTGTGTGACTATTTCCCAGTAAAGGACTCCTAAATATTAACACTCGAATTTCTCATTGTGTATACACTAGAAAATTTCGAATTGTTTTACAGTAGGTTCATATATGTTATAAGAGTATACCCTAAAACTTTCAGATTTTTAAAGCACAACTCGATTTATGAAAAATGAAGCAAGATCCAGTGTTTTGGGCACTTTAAAATTAGTAAATCATTTTCTAAAATTCCAAAAAAAATGGGGATCATTATTGGGTCATATCTTTGTGCAAATCCGAGAAAAGAAGAATTTTTGGAATCAGGTTTGCTATTTTCCTAAAAATGATGAAGTTATGAATAAAAGGAAATAAAAAGTTAAATGATGTCTTAAATAAGAAAAATGTGATTTTAATGCTTGAATAATCCTAATATATAATATTATGACTACTTTAGGGAATTTTGGTAATTTATAATAAGAAATATTATTTATGACCTTTTATGGATATTAAATAAGTGGTTTTGTAAATGGTGAACAATTAGAAAAAATTGTTTATTGATCAAATAAATTATTAAAATGTTATTATGATATTAATAATATTAGAATATGATATTGTTAAGTAAATAAAAATATTAAGATTAAAGCTTCATTAAAATACTATTAAATGATTAATAATATTAGATTAAAGTATTAATCTTAGATTAAAATATTATTAAAAGATTAATAATATTAAATTAAAGAATTATTGGATGATTAAAATATTATTAAGTAAATAATAATATTAAGATTAAATAAAATGTTATTAAAAATGTAATAACATTAGTAAAGGAATAAAATATTATTAAATGACTAATAATATTAGTAAATGGATAAAATATTAATACTATTGGTAAATGAATAAAGGCATTATTAATTGATTAATGATACTAAAGCATAAGTAAGATATTATTAAAGTAATAATATTAAAGGTAATTATTTAAAGATGATTTTAAGCGTTTTAAAAATCATTTAAGGGTAATATAAATGTTTTAAAAATATTTTGAGTTATTATATAACTTTAATATTTTGGCAATGGTTTCATGAATAGTTTAATAATAATTAAATGTTAATAGAATTATTTGATATTTGAATCATTTAATAATGATTTCAGTGTTTGAAAATTTGTGATAAATTAATAAATGTTTATTGAGTCATTTAAAATAATATGACTGATATTTACAGATATTGGGTTAAAGAATAGAGTCTTTGACTCAATAATTACCCGATAAAGCTATCAGTACACCGACATATTTCAGAAATTGATCTGAACTTAGATATTTTGACTGTATTAATGTTTGTTTGTGATGCAATGACTATTGAACATGTGTGAAAATGTGATTAGGTTATGTGCTGACTGCGAAATGCAGTACTATATGTTATAGTATAGTGTTCTAATCAAACGAATGATCTGATTAATGATAGGTCATGATAAAAAAAGATAAAACTAAGTTGCGTATTGTAAGCAGCGCATCAGGAAAATATCCCACCTTTGCATTTTCTTTATGCAATGGACATGAGTAAGAATGTTTCAGAATTATATTATTACTGTACAGATTATTAACCCTATATTATATACGCTCATTGATTATCAACATGTTAGTATATGGTAATTCAGATATATATTATGTTCGATAATTTCTATAAATGGTTATACAAGTGTCCCCACTTGGATAATCATTGCATTTAACCACACGTTGATACACCTTTGTTAAATACCCGTATATATATATGTTGAATTATAGATTATTGTTGAACAAGATAAAACCTTATTATTATCCAACCGAATTGCTTTGGTTTGGAACCCCGACATGTATGAACATCACCCCGACAACTGTCTTCTCTAACAAGGTCGTAAAGGAATCAATCTGGAAGACTGATACCTTATTATTCAACCACGGCTTCAATCCTTGCTCAAAGCATCTCGCCTTCCTTTCCTCATCCCCAACTTGGTGCTCTGCGAATCACGCTAGTTCATTAAACCTAGCAGCGTATTGCGCCACCATCATATCACCTTTTTTTAACTCTAGGAACTTCACTTCCATCCTCCTCTTTATACTCTTCGGAAAATAGTTCTAGAAAAACAGCGTCGTAAACCTCTCCCATGTTATCGTTCCTTCCCCCGCTCTCTGCTGATTAGTTTCCCACCAATAGTTTGCTTCGCCCCTCATCATGTATGTGGCAAATCATCTTACGGTCTTCACCCATGCGAGCTATAGTGAAGGCCTTCTCGATCTCCTTGATCCGTGTTTTGCATGCAACTATCGAATCGATAGTTCCCGTGAACTTTGGGGGTCCTACACTCTTAAAATCTTTAAAGGTTGTTACAGGGACAGTTTAGGGAACGGGTGGTACGGTATCGTTTCTTCCCCTCAGAGCTTCTCCCAATAAATCTACCAGTCGTTGTATCGGATCTACTGCTCCTCTCTTATCATTAAACGACTCTTCTTGGACAGTTATTCTACGTCTGGGCGGCATTTTTTGCATCACAAAATTTTTCATCTTATTATCTAACTATCATATTTAGACATTTCTCAAATGAAAAGAACTAAAAGTTTATAACACGTTTCTGAAATAAGGTCATTTATATTCATATGCCAAATGGTTACAATACACATTCTTCTCTAGCATACTGCTATAAATGAAAACACATATCCCCTAATATCACAAAAGACGGGGACAACACTAGCTTACTACTCCTCTACCATTTTTCAAAAGTTTGGGGTTACCACTATCTCACATCTTACACAAAAGACAGAGACTACAACAACATATTAACAACACATAAATAAGACTACTACACTACTAAGCTTTTCCTTCTAGACTCAATCTAACATCCCACGCTCCACGGCGCTCTGATACTCCTTCTACGTAATGTGTGCTACCATATCCCAACTTATGGTATGCCGGGTCTGTCCTTGCTCAGCTTGGTGGTGATTTACCCCATTGACTAACCTCTCCATGGTCGTGCGTAGAGCATAGCCCATCTTGTTCATCTACCTCCTCTTGCATCGCACCTCATCCTCTAGATCACCCACCCTGTCATTGGAATCCTCCCACTTTTCCTCAAAGTGAATCCTATCCATCACCTCCATCTCTATCTGAGTTCAGAGAGCGTCCTTATACGTCCTCTCACTCAAAACCTTCTGCTCTATTTCTTCTAACTTTCCTGCCAACTCGATATTCCTCGCCACTGATCGGTGAAATAAGGCACCCATTTGGAGCTCTGCCTCCTTACGGTGAGCAATTTCCACCTCCATCTCCTGCATCACTAGTTGCCTCTCAAGAGTCTTTGTCTCTAACTCCTTGACTCTACATCCTAATTCCAAAAAATTTTCTTCATACTCTCCTCACATTCGATCCTCGAAAGTAGACTCGTTGGAGTCCTCCATGGGCTCGGGTTCCTCCTCCACGGATTCCTCCTCCATAGGTTCCTCCTCCATAGGTTTCTCCTCTGGATCAGACTCCTCAAGTAGAGGCTCCATCTCCTCCTTCTCATCATCCTCATCAATAGGGGCAACTACCGATATAGGCTCTGCTATCAAAGGTGTCTCATAGACTACGTACATATCACGCGGCTCCTCCTCTACTACTCGGCTAGGTCCTCCCATGTCAGTCATCCTACAATCACCAACATAAGACAAGACAAACAACAACTCCATCAGAATGTTAACTAACATAAGTTCATTGTATAGAATGAAGTTACATTTCATAACACACTAAGTCTCTCAAGGAAAACTCTACATGAGTTTTATCCCCTTCCTAACTTCTAAATTTTTCTTAAGATATAATCTAAGGACTCTCGTTCCTAAGGTTTATAACTATAGCTTTGATACCAACCTGTGATGCCCCAAAATTTTTATCGCCACTTGGTCACTCGAATTTGGTTCGCCACGTGCTCAAAGTATTACCATAATAACTAAAATTACATATTCACAACGAAAGATCTAATTTAGAATAATATACAATGATTTATTATAATTATTCCCCTAAGTCTCGCAGCCTACAGTACTTAATAGATTACATAATAATATTGAATAAAGACTTATTACATAATCCTACTTAAGCTTAAACATAGTCTGAAACATTCTTAATACAACATAATAGATGTAGACACTCGAAATTTTCTGTACTACTGTTACTAACATTGCAGGAGGACAAATTCGTCTTTTAAGAGAGAACCTTGAAAGACAATCCATATCCATCTAGGATACTCTGGAAGTTCAAATTTCAACAACTGGATCGTGAGTCAGAATAACGATTTCATCCTTGGATGTAACCCCGAGGCTCATAGATACAATCCGGCACACTCACCGGAGAAGGCCAAATTAATCTCGGAGATAACCCCGAGGTATCCATCTCGATCCCAACCATAGGAATAGCCACTAACCTTGGTGATAACTCCAAGGAATGCGATTCAAATGATAACCCTTAAATGCTTGTTTCAAATGCGACCGGCTTCAATCTCGCTCTGGCGAGATACACTTTGCACCAACCCAAAATAACATCGGGAAGACAGCACAACTCAAAGATGACAATGAAGACCTTCAACAATTGCGGCAAGTCAATCTCGTGAAGTCCGAGCAATATACGCTTTATCCCCATTGAATTCGACGATAACACCGGTGAGGGGAAACATCGTCATCTTGTCAAACACGATGCCACGTCACGTCTCTACGCAACGATGTTTCACAAGGCTAACCAATCTCGAGTGACTATTGTGCGGGGTAACAGATGAAAGTTGAAGCTTGAAGACCGGAGGGCATCGTCCCATCTTCAATGACTTCGTACAAACTCTAATCCCATGCCATCGTACAACTTTCTACAACGGCGGTCCAAAATAGTTCCTGTATACCTCAAACGCATGCCCGGATTGCACTTCTGAAAATTCGAGTGGACATTACAGTTCCTGAGTGCACGTACTTCGAGACGACCCGACCCGACAAACCCGGGCCGTCCCGGGTTGCCTCTGGTACACTTGCGGCTAATATGCCTATAAATAGAGGGCTTGGGGTGCTGATTTTCTAAGAGAAAAAGATGGGGAAACCCTGCACAATTCGCTCTACACTCGCCCTACAGTGTATTTTCCCACTTTTAAACACATGTGAGCTCATATATAACCTCTTTTGTACCCACAAAAGCCAGTGTCTACCCACTATAAAGATATAGAAGCCTTTTTTAGCAGTCAGCTGTAAGCCTTTTCACACACTTTAGTCTTTCTCTTCATCTTTTACACACCTTCTACACGTTGAGAGTCGTGTTGCTTGCTTTTACCAGACTTGATTAGTGGTTTCATTCTAGTCTATATATATATATATATATATATATATATATATATATATATATATATATATATATATATATATATATATATATATATATATTTATATATATGACTAACATTATCGAGTTATGCCTCGATTGAGCTTGAACTTGATGCGGAGCGTTTACCTACTTTTTCTATATATACACATTTATATATATGAACTGTGTGTCAAACTTTGTTTGACGAGCCTAGACTTCGGTCTGGAGCGTTTATTTCTTTAATATATATATATATTATATATATTAACTATGTGTCGAACTCTGTTCGATGTGCCTGGATTTCATATCCGGTGCATTTACTCGCTTTTATATATATATATTTATACTTATATATATATGAACTGTGATCAAACTTTGTTCGATGAGCCTGGATTTTACATCCGGTGCGTTTATTGTTTATATATATATATTTATTTATTTTTCGTCCTGCCTGGAGTTTTCTTCGTGGCAGTTCACCGTATTTACAGCTTTATTTACGTTTTGTCCCGCCTGGAGTTTCCTCCGTGGCGGTTGATAGCTTTTAACAGCTTTATTTACATTTCTGATCCCCCATGGAGGTGCTTCGTGGTTGGTGATCTTGTCTCTATATATATATATATTTACAGCTTTTTTATATATATACCTGCTTACTGCTTTCATACAAATTGCAGCATTTTGTGTGCCTAGGAATCATGTGATCACAGATTCATCCCATTGGATCTAGATTCGATTCCCGTGATGGACGTTTTTCAAATTTATGGCGACTTTGTAAATTATTACTGCGGTATGCAATTTCCTCAGATGGTTTCCATACCCACGAGGAAGTCGGCCTTATTTTTGTACATTATTTTTTATACAGATGCCTCACATCCGTCAAATAAAATCAATCAAGCCGATCACTTAATAAAAATGGGAGTGTAAAAGGTCTCAATTCCTATTGAGCATCAGGGTTTGAAAAACCTCTTTTATAAAACATCACTGCCATATCTTGCTAAAAACTGAATTTTACATAAATTCAAATCCTGTATATATAGGTTCTGAGCGAGGCCTCGCACAACTTCCATATAAACAGCACATTGACCCACACACACACACTCGGATAATAGTTTCTCCGAAAAGAGGCGGTCACCATGGTAACACGGATGTCGGGGTGCTAACACTTCCCAGATAACCAAGTCCCCTGATCTAAACGAATCTCGGTTTCATCGACCGTATATCTGTGTCACATCACTGGGTCAATGTGCAAACTTTTTCTCGGTTGTGTTGGTACAACCTTTTAAAAAACCAACTAGCGACTCTTAATAGTCCATCGTCGACATTATACATGTCAGTCCTTTTTCACTTGTTTTTTCAAACAAATCTCACCTAAAATGAGAACACCAAGAACAAGTAATGGAAAGGGACATCCAAAAATCCCGACGTCGACAGGTGGTGACTCTGTTGGGGACTCCAGTAAGAGGACATAAGCCGCTACTACAATCTTTTCAAAACTGTTATCTGCTTGTGTGTGAATGTTGCATTTACATTTTGATGAATGTGTACGAAAGCATTACCTTATTGCACTTAGTGCTTCGCACCATAACTGCTTGTGATGCTAGTGTTTCGTACCATAACTGCTTGTGATATTAGTGCTTCGCACCATATCTGCTTGTGATATTAGTGCTTCGCACATGTCATCATTTTCATACGGTGAGACGCAATGTATGTGAATGTATGTTGTGTGGTCCCTCCACCAGGAGGCTATCCCGTCGGTGTTTGATTCTTTGGACTTGTGAGAAGCTTTGATTCTCGAGGCTCGAGAAAAGGCACCACCAAATTCGCTCCAGTTGAAAGGCCGGATTAACTTCCCATCTAGTAGATTGCGATGATTTGGGAACCTTCATGCCAAAAATCCGCGAGAGTAACCTAAGATAGGTCAGCCTCTGATAAACCCAAAACGGAGGAAAGTCTCTTCATGCTCTCATTTCAATTACTTGTAAAAACAATTGCTTGTAATTTCATTCCATATCTATCTCCATGTAATGAGAAATATGAAGAAATGTGTACACATACATGCTACAAACAGCTGACATCCGTTGTGCAGGATAAAAATTCCTAAAATGGACACATCACATAGCATGTTATTATATACATTCCCTAAAGACTAAACTATGGCAGTCTTTCGCAGGGAATCAATCGGACCTACTACTCGTTCAAAGTCCAAAAAGGCAACAGGCCTACAATCAATCATGTCGTCATCCAGGCCAGACTTAACTTAATCGGTTTCTGCAAAGAATTTGTGGATTAAACAAACAGATTACAGATTTGGCTGTTCTACTCAAAGAATTACACCAGTCTACACAGGGTCAGAAAATACACGTACATACTGAATCCTCCACACCGGGAGGAATTCAGGTCATTACCATACCTGAACCATAGTTGGATACCACCAACAAAATTCATGATGCTGCCCATCCCACTGGAGATCCAGACACTGGTGACATCAAAAAGAAAGTCCTCCAAATGGAAGAGACCCTTCGCGCCATCAAAGGAATTGGAACACACAAGAGTGTTTCATATGCTGATCTGTGTATATTTCCTGGTGTTCATTACCCAGAAAAATTTAAAACTCCTGACTTTGAAAATTATGACGGGTTAAGAAATCCTTATACACATTTAAAAGTATTTATTGGAGAACTTGGATCCTTTGCAGAGGATGAAAAACTCAGAATGCAATTGTTACAAAAGAGTCTAATTGGAGAAGCCCGTTCGTGGTACACAAGATTAGACAACTCCAAAATCCATAGTTGGGAAGAGCTAGCACATGCCTTCCTCACACAATATAGTTTTCAGACTCAGATGGCTCCTGATCGGTATCAAATTACCAAGATCAAGAAGCAGCCTAATGAATCTTTTCGGAGAGTATGCTCGGAGGTGGAGGAGCCTTTGGTCATCCAAGTTAGTCTGCCATGACGAGAATCGAAATGGTCATTACTTTCATGACATACAAGAAGCTCCCTTTTATGAGAGAGTTCTAGCCGGCATCGGAAAACCATTTTCTGAAATGGTCAAACATGGGGAGATGGCTGAGATGGGATTAAAGTTAGGAAAGATTCAAGACCACTCAAAGCTGTTGCGGATCACATCCAATCTGAAAATTATGGGAACAACCCCCGGAGGGTCCATAAAAAGAAAGAGGAAGATGTTTCCCTGGTACTACAGGGGCAAAAAGGCAATCAAAACATGCCTATTCAAAGGAGAAACTACACTCCCTTTCCAGCACATTCTACAAACCCTCCAATACCAAAAAGGTGGAGAAGTCAAACGCCCCGAGTGTTTACACCCTTAAGGGATACCCTCGAGAACATCTTAAGTCTTCTGACAACACAGAAGAAAAATACACATCTTCTTCCACCAGCCAACCCTAATGGACGGGGTTTCAATGCTGCTAGGAAATGTGTTTATCATGCCGGGGCACCTGGACATGATACTCAGGATTGTTGGGCCTTGAAACACAAGATCTAGGACCTAATAGACAATGGGGATATCGTAGTCACCAAACCACATCAACCTCACGTACAAGACAACCCTCTTCCTCAACACAAAGAAGAAGAGGTCAACATGATTAATTGGAGCAATGGACAGAGTTCCAATTTCAGCTGTGATTCCTTCCAGACCATCAAAGACGGTGATGACAGATGGGACTATGCCAAGTTCCAGTTCACAATGGAACGAAAGATGAAAGCTCTATGCAAACAAATTGAGCAATTGGCAGAACTGGTGACTTATCAGCATCAAGTGACTCGTCAGTTAATCAACCAGGAGCATGCCAGTCTCCTACCTATTGTCATGAATATTCCTTCGTCACATTCAGAAAATGAAATGTTGGAAGACAAAGTGGCAAAGAGAGCAAATGCCAAGGCCCGTCGGGATTTCGCCAACAAAAGGGAATTCACCTATCTGGGCCAACCTATGGAGGAAATTCTTCATATGTTAATCAATGAAGGAAGGATCAGTTCCCTCCTACCCCCAATCAACCCCCGTTCGGGACGGTATAACTCTGATAGAGTATGTCAATATCACTCCCAGTCTCGCGGTCATAGAACAGAAGAAAGCTGGGCACTCCGCCACCTTACTCAAAATCTAATCGACAGTGGTGTCCTACGCCTAGCAGACGACGACACTGTGTTATGTGCAAGAAGAGAATGCAGGCCCTACTAAGTGGAAAAGTTTGGTAGCAATGATATCCACAGAAACTGATGGGATTAATACATTGCTCACAAAGCCAACAATTCAACTCAAGGGAGGAAACAATCCTTTGAAAGTGGCCGCTCCCGAGCCAATCAATTTGCCATACAGAGCACAGTATCCTATTGTTAGCTTGCGCTAGGTTCCGTGGAATTATGGAGAGGGTGAAGGATCCACCTCACATACAACTGCTACAGTGTCGAAAGAAAATCCACTGTATCTTCCCAAACGGGTGATGAAACCTACCACCAAATCAAAGGGGAAAATACCTGTGGAGAAGATTGAAAAATTCCTCCGTGCTATGAGTCATAATGAAGCTACAGTGGTTTTAAGCTTGAAAGCAACTCCACAACAAATATCAATTTTGGACTTGGTCCTAACTTCCGAGAATCACCGGAAGGTCTTGCTAAAGGTTCTAGAAGAAGCCTATCTCCCGACATCAGTGGATACGGAAAAGTTTCAACATATGGTTGATCATATTTTCAACAACAATGTGATATCCTTCACTGATGATGATATACCACTTGAAGGGATCGGTCATTGTAAGCCGTTGCACATTACGGTCTTGTCCTCCGGATATATAGTAGCTGGAGTCTTAATAGATGGAGGTTCCTTTCTGAATATCTGCCCATATGCTACCTTGGTGAAGATGAACATTAATCTCAACCGAATTCGGAGTAGCCATACTGTCATCAAAGCTTTTGATGGAGCCCGTCGTAACTCGGTCGGAGTAATTGAGTTGCCAATCAAAATTGGTCCTCACACATTCTGCATATCTTTCCATGTGCTCAAGATAGATTCGGGATACAACCTGCTCTTGGGACGACCATGGATTCATATGGTTGGGGCAGTCCCTTCCACTCTTCACCAACAGTTGAAATACATTATCAACAATAGCCTGGTCACAGTCAACGCTGAACCAGAGATTCCTCAGCACGGAGGCATGCCGTTCATCAATGCCAATGCCGATGTGGAACCAGTCAGTTTTCATGCTTTGGAAATAAGCAACACCCAATACCATGCTATTGGAGCACCATTGCCCGAACCCCAGATTTCTGCCGAGGTAATGTCGGCCACTCAAGAAATGATGTCGTTGGGTCATAAGCCAGGACAAGGGTTGGGTAAAGACTGCCATGGTATCAAGTACCCAATTCACTTGACCGAGCCAAATGGAACCATTGGGACTAGGCTATTACGCGGTACCGTAATCACAGGAATCCTCATAAGCATCAACAGATTCCTTCAGCTTCAACCATGTGGCGTTTAGCTTCACCTTCAAAATCTGAGTCCGCACAACCTCCCGTAAAGGTGCCAGCCGATGTAATGGCTATGTTATGTTCCAAGCCGGTACCGGTGAAAGGAAAAGAAATCTTTGTTCCAAATCCCGCAGTGGAAGAAGAGGAACGAAGAATCAAGAAAGACGTCATACGGATGATGTCCGGTATACGCATCATCGTTCATGATGAACATACCAACAAATACACCCCAGACGATGATTGGCCAGACGTGATGGCCATCATCGGGATAGGGAGGATGATGACAATCCCTCCATCACTGCGGTTCACCCAGACATTGCTCTTGCCAATTGGAGCAGCATCCCTTGCATTGGTCGTCAAGGGTAAAACGGGCAGAACTCTTTCTTCCCTGTAGATACAATAGCTGCTTACTTTTACATGCGGTATTAGCGCGTTTATTTTGCCAGTATATGCTAACACTGTGTATGATCAACGCATTTCATATATACTAAGTGAAAACATATTTTGTTTCAGGACTCTAAACTTAGATGTGCCTGTACTTACTGATACGATGCCTCTCCTCCATAAGGATTGTACCTTTGATGTAGAGATAAATTCAGCCTTGGTGGACATACAGGATGACATTAAGGTGCCTCCAGAAATTCAGGAATGGGTCAAAGACAAACCCAAACCCAACCTTGATCAAACCACTTCTTTCAATCTCGGAACCTTAGAAAGCCCTAAGTTAATCCAGATTGGTTCAGACCTTACCCCAAACCAACAGAATGATATGGTTACACTATTAACCCAATTCCAGGATGTGTTTGCATGGTCTCATAAAGACATGGTGGGTTTATCCACTGACATTGTCCTTCATAGCCTTCCCATTAAAGAGAGATTTAAGCCAGTCAAGCAGAAACTCAGGCGATTGAAACCTGAATGGAGTTTGAAGGTGAAAGAAGAAATTGTGAAACAATTTCAAGCTGGCATCATCATGGTGTTTATATATCCTGAGTGGATGTCCAACATCGTGCCCGTACCTAAACCTAGAGGGAAGGTGCGAGTTTGGGTGGATTACCAGGACTTGAACAAAGCTTGCTTAAAAGACAGCTTTCTCGTGCCATTTATCCACATTCTCATTGACAATCTTGCCGCAATCGACATGTACTCCTTTGCTGATTGCTTTGCGGGGTATCATCAGATTATGGTTACCGAGGAAGATCATGAGAAGACTGCTTTCATCACTCCTTGGGGAACGTTTTGCTATAGACGGTTGTCATTCGACCTTATTAATGCCGGAGCTACCTATCAACGAGCTATGGTGGCTATTTTCCATGACTTAATGCACCAAGAGATCGAGATCTACGTGGAAGACATCATTGTCAAGTCCCAGAAGGAGGATGACCATATAGACCATCTTAAAAAGTTGTTCAACAGGTTGCGTAAGTACGACTTGAAGTTGAACCCAGCTAAGTGCGCCTTTGGTGTTAAATCAGGCAAGTTGCTAGGATTTCTAGTCAGCCACAAAGGGATTGAGCTGGATCCTGCCAAAATCCAAGCCATCACTAGACAGAGAAGGAAATACGGGGATTTTTGGGAAGAATCAACTTCATCAACAGGTTTATCTCCCAACTCACAGCAACCTGTGAGCCAATCTTCAAGCTATTAAGGAAGAACTCCTCTATGAAATGGAATGATGAGTGCCAGGATGCCTTCCTTACAATCAAGAAACAGCTAGTCAAAGCTCCTATGTTGGTAACACCCAGGGATGATGTTCCCCTATTCATGTACCTGTCTATAAGTGACAATGCCATGGGCTGCATGCTGGGATAGAAGGACAATAGAGGCCAAGAACGAGCCATCTATTACCTCAGCAAAAGGTTCAGTAGCAGTGAACACAAGTACACTCTGATCGAAAAGACGTGTTGTGCTTTAGCATGGGCTTCAATGAGGTTACAACATTACCTCCAAGGTCACACAACCCATCTCATATCCCATGTGGATCCTCTCAAGTATGTGTTCAACAAACCTATGTTAAATTGCCGGCTCCAGATGGCAGTTGATCCTACAACAATTTAACATCGTATATGTGACTCAAAAGTCCATCAAAGGTCAAGGAATCGCGGATCAACTGGCCGCCGCACCTTCAGGGGATTTCAAACCCTTGGAAACATATTTCCCTGATGAAGGAGTAATAACGGTCTTGACAATACCATCGATCGATATACGCCAAATCATGGAAGATGTATTTTGATGGAGCTATTAATATGGAAGGTTATGGAGCTGGGCGGTTCTAGTATCTCGTCACGGGGAAGCGGTATCCGTCATGGCCAAATTATAGTTTGTCGGCACCAACAATACTACCGTGATATGAAGGTACATCTCATGGGGCTAAAACTTGTCCGATTCAATGGGCATCGGTAGCGTTAAGCTTGTCTTTGGAGATTCGGAGTTGGTAATCAAACAATCCAGTGGAATCTATCAAACCAAGGAACTACATTTGCTGCCCTACCATCAGCAGGTTTTGAAGATGGCTTTGGAGTTCGAAGAAATCTCCTTTCTACACATTCCTCGTAATAGGAATGACTTTGCGGATGCATTAGCAACTTTGGCTTCCTTGATTCGCATATCAAATAAGGAACACTTGCCAAGCGTCATAATTTCCCTGCAAAAAGACCCAGCCTATGGGAGCTACGTTGGAGAATTATCGGATGAGCTACCTCCCATCCAACATCCTTGGTATCAACATATCAAGGTATATCTGCGAGATGGATCTACACCCGCTTAGGCGAGCCCGACTGAGAAAAGGTGGATCCATCGACTTGCTATGAAGTTCTACCTAAGTGGAGATGCGCTCTACAAAAGAGATGCAGGACTAGGTCTCCTCAGATGTCTAGACAAAGATCAAGCCCAAAGGCTTATGGATGAAATCTATGGCGGAGTTTGTGCCTCCCACATGAGTGGCTCCCTCCTTGTCAAGAAAGTCCTCAGGACGGGACATTATTGGCTATCCCTCAAAGCTGATTGCAATGACCACGTCAAAAGATGCTATCAGTGCCAAATTCATGGGAATGCTATACACGCCCCTCCACGGGAACTCCACAATATGAGTTCGCCTTGGCCCTTCTCAATGGGGGGAATGGACGTTATCGGGCCCATCGAGCCTAAAGCCAGTAATGGTAACCGATTTATCTTCACCATGATCGACTACTTCACCAAGTGGGTAGAAGAAGCCTCCTTCCCCAGGGTCACTAAAGAAGTCATCATTGCTTTCATAAGAAACAATGTCATTTGTCGATATGGACAACCAGAGGTGATTGTGTCAGACAATGCCAAGAACCTCAACAACAAAATGATGGAGGAATTATGTAGTAAATTCCACATCAAACATCTTAACTCTATCATCTATCGTCTGAAGATGAACGGTGTTGTTGAAGCGGCTAACAAAAACATCAAGAAGATTATGCAAAAGATCTTCGCCAACCACAAAGATTGGCCTGACCTATTGCCTGACTCTATTAGCCTACAGAACCTCAATGTGCACTTGAACTAGGGCAACCCCCTACGCTTTAACCTATGGGATGGAAGCAGTGCTCCCTATAGAAGTTGAGATGGAATCTCTCAGAGTGTTGATCGACGCTCAACTGGACGAAGACCAATGGGTACAAGACAGGTATTACCAATTGTCTCTAATAGACGAAAGGCAAACTGCGGCTATCTTCCATGGTCAGTTATATCAGAAAAGGATTGCCAGATCCTACAATAAAAAAGTCCGGCTACGGCAGTGTAAACAGCATGACTTGGTTTTGAAGAAGATTCTTGACAACCAAGATCAGGCTAAAGGAAAATTCGCTCCTAACTGGGAAGGCCCGTTTGTTGTCAAAGAAGTATTGACAGGAGGCGCTCTCAGATTGTAAGAAATGGACGGCGATGAATTTTCGCAACTCATCAACTCAGACACCGTGAAACGGTACTATGTCTGAAGTAATTCGCAAACACCCTGACGCATAATCATCAGGTCACCAGTCATTCTGGTTCTTTAACCCTTTACCACATACAACTTTTCATACTCTTCAAGCCAGCAGTCTGGCTTTCTCCTTTGCGCTCATACAACTTAGGTCATCCCACCGCGGATTGAACCTCTTGCGTTCGCAGTTTGGCTACCCATACCTGGGATCAAACTTCTCATACCTGCAGTTTATCCTCAACCTAGGATTAAACTTTCTCCTCCCCGCATTCTGACCTGCACATGGGATTGCGCTTTTCATATCGCCCTGAGGGGCGAATTACGTCGACCTGATCTCCTCTTCAATAGGAGTACGTAGGCAACCATGTTACATGGCCCGGTCGCAATAAAACAAAAACAACAAAAACATTTCTACCCTCTTCTCCTCACAAAAACAACAAAAACATTCCTACACCATGTCAGCCATATACAGCGTTGAACCTCTTACACTAGGTTCGAACTACGCATACCTGATCTCCTCTTCAATAGGAGTACGTAGGTAGCCATTCATGGTGTGGTCTCACCCCCTACCAAAACACAAACCATTGTCAACTGGTACTGGGATCATCCTTCAATACACTACATTTCATTTGGCTTCAAAACAAAGGGATGGAATTACCTGAACTCCTCCCAAATAGGAGATTCGACGACCATCTAAGTTGCGGTCATACCTTAAAGAGCAACACTAATCCATAAGAGATGGAATTAACTATGCTTCTCCTAAATAGAAGTACTGGCGACCATCTGTGGTGCGGTCAATCTCAGAGAGGAAAGCCACACTCCTCTACACATTTCCATACAGAAACCAGTCCCAAGACACCAAAGATGGTAGGGATACATACAGATCGATGATCCATTCTGAACTATCTAGAGACAACTCAATGTCCATCCACCCAGGAGGAATTCAGAATACATCAAGACCACAAGCCCTAAAGCAGCAGGCAAAATATCAAGCAAATAGCAAGGCATATCTAAAAGGGAAGTGATCCAAAAATATATTTTCCTGTCATATATAATGTTGTTTGATATATATACAATGTTGTACATGATAAAATGGATAAGCTAGTATGTGCAGGTAAATACAAGCTCATCTACAAGTCAGGGTATATGCGAGCCAACAAGCTCAACATGGCATCCCTCTCAGAAGGAGGCGAAGCTGTGGTCTCCTGTATGAGAATATCCACACGACCCAAAAGATCTGTAGCCATCTGCATTGTGACCATATGATCATCAATATATATGCTCATCTCTGTGATCATGCCAGTGGTAAGGGACCTCACTGCAATACGACGGCTGCATCCCGGACAGATATAGCCTCATCCTGCTCAACTATCACTACATCTCTGGCTGATCTAGCCTCATCCGGCTCAACAATAGCGGCATCTCTACGAGCTAATGCATCGTCTCTCTCCAATAGAGCGGCGTCCCTCACATCAAGAGTAGTCGACATCATAGATCGAGTCTGGTCTCTCTCAAAGGTCATCAAATGAAGACTCTGCTCTAAGTATTGTGCCGAGTGCTGAATCACAAAAGTACTGGTACTAGGAGAATCCGAAAGAAATGTTGGCAACCCAGCAGCAAGCTCCTCCTCGATGTAGGTATCAATGTCCTCCATAGGCTCTACATCCAGATGTAACTCGCTCTCGGTCTTTGTAAATCTTTGAACGACAATGGGGATGGTAAGAAAATCGGGATGACTGACAGAAAAAGCAGCTATCTCACGCTGATCCCAACAAGCATACACACGGGATCGGTCCTCTGCTGAGAGATATCGAGAAGTTGAGCGTCGACCTATCGCCCCCCTCGAAGGATGAAAATCACGGGCCCGAATCGAATCTGCGACATCACGGCCAATGGGTGATAGGTAATGCGCCCTCAAGCCGACCAGGAGGGAGAAATCCATGCCTAGAGCATGAGTAATGAAGGCAGTATGGTGAGCAAAGCCCGAAACACACAATATATGCTAAATGGATCTCTAATATATGCCAAAAATGCTGACCAGGACAGAGCATCTATGCACTCCGATGGCTGAAAGGAGTATGACATCGCCACATCATGGGAGAAGCAATACTCATGCCGTCTAAGGGTACCAACCGGTCGCAAGTGTGACATAAACCATACATACAGCATGACCGAACTCCCAGTGAACACGCCTGATGGGTAAGTACAACAGTAGGATGCTTACCGCAGAGTCTCTACTACAATCATAGGCACAATGGTACGACCCTCCCTGAGAGCTCTCACGGCCATGATAACACCTATATCTTTCTCATCCATATACCGCGGCATGTACACATATGACAATACACATAGCATCAGTACATCAACTCTAGCCAAACGCCAATGATCCTCCGACGCGGTGAAATCCCCAGAATATCATGAATAGCTATCCTCTGAGCCAAATCTGTCGTACAGAAAATGCTGGGATATCACATGGCTAGATGTCAGCTCGTCCTGCACTACTCTGCGTCTCAATCCTGTGAGAGTCATGAATCGTCTACTCATATCTCCCAAAGCTAGATGCACGCAAGGTCTGTCTAAGGGCAGCATCGTCAAATGTGCATACTCCTCCAAGGTAGGAGTTAACTCATGGATGCCAAAACAGAATACCTGCCTATCAGGTAGCAAATGCTCTAGCATCCTATCTACAAATCCTACAGGAACCTGAAATGCCAAAAGGGTCATGGTATGCTGCAGCAACAGATCTACAATCACCCTGTCTAGTGGTGACATGTTATCGTACCACGATCGCATACCTAATGCCACCACTGACGGTGGGGTATGATTTATACGGCTAACTATCGAAGAAGACATATGTGCGAGCTGTGTCATAAGACCATCCAGGGGTCAATGCCGAATATCTCTGGACATACATACATATGCATAACATGATACATGCATAACAAATAATGGGTGGCAATATGATATAGGGAATGAAAAAAGGTGCATACATTCCTAAATATATCATCATCTAATACATCAGCTCTGTACAGCTACAAATACAGGGAAATGGGGCACAACCGCCCTACTACTAACAGAGGCCTATCAAAAGATATAGCGAGAATGGGGAACAGCCACCCAATATCTAACAGAGGCCTATCAAAAGATATAACGAGAATATACATCAGAAGAAGACCAGGGTCTCGATGTCCATGTCCTCAATCCTGTCCACATGATGTAACTCCTCCTGAGTCACTGGATCTCTATCAACAGGGATATCAGGCCTATAAAGAGGAGGATTTGCGCCGACAAAACCAAATGGGTCGTCTGAGGGGCCAGCACCTGAGCTGGAAGGAACAAATAACTCCGCCTCTGCTGGATCTCTACCCAAATACTGAATAAATACATGTGCCTGGTCCAACTATCGGGTCAAACTATCAATCTAGGTCATATGAGTCGGAGCTCGGACACAAGCAACCCAATCTGTCATCATCAAAGATTCTGGAACCATATCCCCCATAAATTGTGTGGCGCGGGACTAGGCTCCAATAGTGCGAGGGGACCACCACCGCTGGAACGTCTCCTGAGTACATGGACCCTCTGATAATGCAAAGCCGTCAACCCCCAACAATGGGATATCGTGACGGTGGCTGTAATCTGAGCCAAAAGGCGCTGGCGGGAGGCAAGATCGGTATACGGATCTCCCCTGTGGTGCTCCTAATAGTACGCTCTCCTAAATAGAGCTCCCAGCCTCCATCAGTGAAGAGAGGAACTCTCCTGGTGGAAATCAAATGCTCGACTTCGGTCGGATGTCCATCCTCAAAGCCGATGATCAAATGCTCCCCTGAATAGGGAATCCATGTAATGGTACCCGCAGTCATCAACTCAAACAAGATATCTGGTGGTGAGTGAATCCCTCGAATCTGAGGGACCTCCGGCAAAATAGAATGATGCCATCGTTGTCCTCGTGGATAGGTATCTAAACCTAACACACTCACAGACGGGGCCCTTGAAACATGGGAGCCTCTCATGGGCCCAAAAGCTCGCCAACACAATGGTAAAACATCTGCTATCAATAAACACTCTTAACCTATGAATGGGAAAAGACAAGAGAAATACTCACCAGCAGAAATGGGTAAAATCCTAGCCAAGCCTCAGTCAAACCCTGTGAGCGCATGCGCATGTCCCGGAGGAAATAGGCAAAGGTGTAAGAGCCCCAATCATATTCTCATATATGGTCCACATCACGTGTGGCGCTGATCAAAGCAAAGGATACCGTAGAAGAGTTATCTGCTATAAAGCAGCCTCGAATGATCATCAGGAACAATCGCCGCAAAACGCGATCCCTGATCCTGACATCATCAGGCATGGGCTCACTCAAAAGCCCACTCATAGAATCTATGCTCAAAGGACCTAAACGGACAGTCCTGACTTTGAGCGCCTCCGCCGGAACTCCTAGTAAGGATCAGATAGTAGTAGGGGTGATATTCGTCATGCAAGGCACTGGCTCCCCTCCAAACTACATACCTATGATAAATCGTTAATCCATAGGCGTCATCATCACCTCGCAATCCAGCAGATAGAAGTAACCCCAGGGACAGCGACGGGGAAGGATGGAGAAGAATGCCCCAAATCCCCACTCATGCACTACCGCTCTGTAGTCAGGATGAAGCGCCTGGTACATGGAGTGAATGCTAAACCAGTTCCCTCGAGGCTGTGTAAATCCTGGAACCTGCATGAAATGAAAATCAACATCAAAACCCTTTAATCCTCATCAATAGGAAAAAGGAAGATCAAAGTCTAACGCCATACCTCGTTAGCATGCAAATACATCGATGGATGTCTCCTCAAATCACCCAGCAACTCTGGGTTTGCCACCTGAATGCTCGAAAGCTCCCTGCGAGGGACATGTGAAGCAGGAGCGGGATCCTCAATCGGAATATCCGCCTCCTCGTCCTCAACGTCTGGAACATCTACCTGGATAGGACGTATCACGGCCTCCACCAACCGACGAGGCTATCTGACAGAATGAGGACGAGGCACTTCAGAAGCCCTCCGTCGAACGCTAAAAGCGGTCCTATAAGAACTGCTCGGCTGATCCGGATCCATAATATCTGGACAACAAGTCTCCAAATCACCTCAGAAAGGGTGTGGGATTTCCTTACCTGGAGCTTTTTAAATGCATTTATGACTATATGCATGCATGCATTTACTTTAACATACAATAGAGTTAAAATGTATGACTACCCAATGCCTACATTTGGAAAATTTTTGCCATAGTCCTCTTTGTAAATAGGACTATCCACATGCACATAGGCATGTCTAGGTGGCCATTCAGTAGCACACCTACCCCAAAGTCATATACCTAATATATGCATAAAAATCAAAATTATCATGTATAAAGCCAACCTCATTGCTAGGAGTACTTTGCCTTTCTACCTTTTGCTCATTGGACCTCAAATAGGACAAAAAATAACATAAAAAGGTGCCAACTTAATTGTCTCAAAAGTTAAATTTTTTCACATCATTGTGTTCAGCATGGTTTAATACTAACATTTACTATGTTGAACATTTTTTATCAAGTAATTTGTGCATACATAATCACTACTATGTGTTTAGATGCATTTCGTGCGATAACTCACAATCTAACAGACAGAAACTGGAAAAAATACATGCATATGTTACTAGGATAGTCTGCGAACACTTCTCACGGTGTGATGTATTTACGAGAAAGCAACCCGAACTCAAATGAGATCCGAAGATGGCTCATGGTTTTTTCTAAGTGAAGCAAGTTGATAGTGACTTGTGAAGTACAGCCTGCAGGATTTATGATCCGCTACTGTCATGAACCCACTGCGGCTGCGGCGAAGAATTTCTGCGGCACCCTACCGGCTTCGGTCGATTCGAGTTGAAACGGAGTTCTCACGGACTAGAAAGGTCAAATCGAGAATAAAAATGCCACGCGATTGAGCAAAACAGCACACAATCCTGGTCTTCTAAGATGAGACTTTGAATCTATACATCACTCATTGGTAGTCGCCTGAACACAAGGTATACCATGCCGATGACCTCAGTTGTCACGAATCACATATGGCAATACCGTATGCGGTCCGGTCCGGCTGTCACTAACGGGGTTATAACGTAGGTCCCGACGGGGTTATTCTAACGTGGGTCCCAGGACGGGGATTACAACGTAGGTCCCCGATAGGGGTTAAAAGCGTAGGTCCACGGCGGGGTTACAACGTAAATCCCCTTGGGGAATTCTGTTTGCGTTCATCCATTGACATTTCTATCAACGAAGGTCAAACAGCCTTGACGTTATTTCAAGCCGATGGCAAGTAAACCCATCGAAGCATTGAGGACTGTTCGATATTTGCGTATGTACTCATGAGTCCCCAGTAAGTCCCCGACGAGGGTTACAACGTGAAGCCTCGGCAGGGGATTACAACGTACATTCAAGCCGTTGACACACATATCAACGAAGGTCAAGCAACCTTGACGTTATCTCAGCCGATAGCGATTAAACCTGTCAGAGCTCTAGAGCTGTTCGATAATCTCATGCTCGATTACTCATATTTCCCCAGCAGATCCCCAGCGGGGGTTACAACGCAATGCTTTGTTGATCTACACGACAGTGAAGGTCAAGCAACCTTGACAATCTATAGAATCTCGGCCGTTGATTCACACGTCAGCGAAGGTCAAGCAACCTTGATAGTATATTCCACAGGATGTTTCAGCCGTTGATTCACATTCGATGAAGCACACGTCAATGAAGGTCAGGCACCCCCTGACAACATTTGTTGTTGGCAGTAAATCCAGCAGGATCTTAACATGTTCTGGCGATACCAACCAGAAAGGGTCCATGTTATCAAAGAGGATAGATGATGGAATATGTTATACACATCCTCAAACAGATCATGCTTTATCCCCCATAGATCTCTTACACATAAGAGGTACATCTTCAGGATCAAGTCGTTATCAATAACACAGGAATTTGGTGATAACTCCAACATCAACATCCTAACAGATTCGGCTTACACATCAAATCTGGCAAGTATTGCCAATCCCCAGTTGAAGCAACAGGGATCCCGCAATCATCCCCAGCATGTTGGACTATAACCCCGTACACATGCATCATACATTTGCATCATTTTGCTACCCATAGTACCATGTTCATCTTGTTGAGTTTCAAGTGTCTTAGATTCTTTATCCTACCCATGCATCGCCATGCATGAGTATGATAAAGAGGGGCATCTGTAGACACTCAAAATTTTCTGTACTACTGTTACTAACATTGCGGGAGGGCCAGATTTGTCTTTAAGAGAGAACCACGAAAGACAATCCAAATCATTACCGATACTACTAGGAGTTCAAATTCAACCCGGATCGCGATGCAGAGAGTAACAATTTCATCCTCGGATGTAACCCCGAGGCCTGCAGATACAATACCGGCACCACCGGAGAAGACCGTTTAATCTCGGAGACAACCCCGAGGTATCCAGTCTCAGTCCCAAACATGGGAATAGCCACTAACCTTGGTGATAACCCCAAGGAATGCAGTTTCGGCGATAACCCAAGAAATGATTGTTTCAAATATGACCAGCTTCAATCTCAGCGCTCACAACGAGATACACTGCACTAACCCGGCAATAACATCGGGAAGACAGGCACACCTCAAAGATGACAATGAGGACCTTTAACAATTGCAGCAGTCCAATCTCAGCGACGTCTGAGCAACGTCTGCTTTATCAGCTTAATCTGGCGATAACACCGGTGAGGGGAAACATCGTCATCTCGTCAAACACGATACCATGTCACGTCTCTACGCAACGATGTTCCACAAGGCTAACCAATCCCGAGTGACTATTGTGCGGGGTAACGGATGAAAGTTGAAGCTTGAAGACCAGAGGGCATCGTCCCATCTTCAATTACTTCATACAAACTTTAATCCCATGCCATCGTACAACTCTCGACAACGGCGGTCCGAAATAGCTCCTGTATACCTCAAACGGATGCCCAGATTGCACTTCTAAAAATCCGAGTGGATATTATAGTGCTTGAGGGCACGTACTTCGAGACGACCCGACCCGAAAAACTCGGGCCTATAGTGTATTTTCCCACAATTCGCTCAGCACTCGCCCTATAGTGTATTTTCCCACTTTTAAACACCTGTGAGCTCATATATAGCCTCTTTTATACCCACAAAAGCCAGTGTCTACCCACTATAAAGATATTGAAGCCTTTTTTAGCAGTCAGCTGTAAGCCTTCTCACACAATTTAGAGTCTTTCTCTTCATCTTTGCACACACCCTTCTACACGTTGAGAGTCGTGTTGCTTGTTTTTGGCCGAACTTCGGTCCGTGGTTTCATTCCAGTCTATATATATATATTGACTAACATTATCGAGTTATGCCTCGATTAAGCCTAGACTTTGGTCTTGAGCGTTTACTTGCTTTTTCTATATATATATACATTTATATATATAAACTGTGTGTCGAACTTTGTTCGATGAGCCTAAACTTGATGCAGGCGTTTATTGCTTTAATATATATATATATATATATATATATATATATAATCGCTGTGTCGAACTCGCATTCGATGAGCACAGATTTCATATCCGATGCATTTACTCGCTTTTATATATATATTTATACTTATATATATATGAACTGTGATCGAACTTTGTTCGATGAGCACGAATTTTACATCCGGTGCGTTTATTGCTTATATATATCTATATATATATATTTATTTATTTTTCATCCTGCTTTGAGTTTCCTTACGTGGTAGTTGGTCAGATATTCTGACTTTATTTACGTTTAAGTCCGCTTTGGAGTTTCCTCATTATGGTTGATAACTTTTTTGACTTTATTTACATTTCGATCCCCATTGGAGGTGCTTATTGTGGTTGATGATCTTGTCTATATATATATATATATATATATATATATTTACAACTTTTATATATATATACTTGCTTCGCTTTCATACAAATTGCGACATTTTGTGCGCCTTAGAATCATGTGATCACAGATTCATCCCATTGGATCTAGATTAGGTTCTGTGATGGACGTTTTCAACCTGTGGCGACTTGTAAATTATTCTGCGGTGTCTGAATTTCCTCAGATGGTTTCCATACCCACGAGGAAGTCGGCCTTATTTTTGTACATTATTTTTTATACGGATGCCTCGCATCCGTCAAATAAAATCAATCAAGCCGATCACTTAATAAAAATGGGAGTGTAAAAGGTCTCAATTTCTATTGAGCATCAGGGTTTGAAAAACCTCTTTTATAAAACATCACTGCCATATCTTGCTAAAAATTGAATTTTTACATAAATTCAAATCCTATGTATATAGGTTCGAATGAGGCCTCGCATAACTTCCATATAAATAGCACATTGACCCACACACACACACTCAGATAATAGTTTCTTGAAAAGAGGCGGTCACCGCGGTAACACGGATGTCGAGGGGTGCCTAACACCTTCCCCCCGCATAACCAAGTCCTCGTATCCTAAACGAATCTCGGTTTCACCGACCCGTATATCAGTGTCACATCACTGGGTCAATGTGAAAACCTTTTCTCAGTTGTGTTGGTACAACCATTTAAAAAACCAACTGGTGACTCTTAACAGTCCATCGTCGACATTATACATGTCGGACCTTTTTCACTTGTTTTTTCAAATAAATCTCACCTAAAATGAGAACACCAAAGAACAAGTAACGGAAAGGGACATCCAAAAATCCCGACGTCGACAATAGATTTAAACGAAAAGGGACAAGCTAGTCGGTAGCCTTGCCCTTGCCCTTGTCTTTCCCAGAGACACCTCCCTGTTCCGCCTTAACTGAAAGGTTTTAAATAAGCAAGAATGAGCACAAATTGCCCAACAAGTAATATTCAACAAGGGTAAAGAGTTTTATAACACGAGTGTGAAATATCGAAGTATCAGCTCTAAGATAGTTCAGAGTTTTAGAAATATGTCATGAACAATGAATATCAACAATTCTTGGAGTAAGAATGATAATTCAATATAAATCAACAGATATATATGAATTCAAGGACTATCAATGTATCCAACTGGATAAACAATTTATATTGAGCAGTCCCTAAGGACTATTGAACATCTACTAGAATTAAAAATATTAAAATGATAACCCAAAAGAATCAAGTATTATAGATGATCAGTCTAAAATACTTTAAGTTGTGCATAACACCACAGTAATAATATACTCATGTGTTGGGGTTTCCAACAACATACGTTCCCCTTACCTTAAGGGTTGTTCAACTCAGTTTTCAAGATTTCTGCATCAATCAATTAGTTTTGACAGTTTTATAAACATGCATATAATCTAGCCGAATTGAATGGCATAGATACTTTAACGATATTTAAGAGAAATTACCAATTTTATATGAATAATAGTTATCCTCAAGAGTTTAATATAATAGCTTATTCAATGTGATAAGCTTACGATAATCATCGAATAAAGTAATGCAAGAGTTAGAATACTTACACAATATAAAGTAGGGTTCGGATACTTGCCTTACGCGTAGTTTATCCACGTTAAGAATTCAACACATTCGAATCCTAATTATAGCGTATTATATGTTCAAGATGTTCATTAGCTAACACAGTCTTTAATCAAGCTTGACATGATTCAAGTATGCATATATTGTACAAAAATCAGTTTATACATCATCACAAGTTTAACCCACGTATCTTCGTTTTGATATAATGCAAACCCCCTTTTGGACTTATCATTTGAAAGTCAAAATTAACCTTCCTTTACATCACATAGCATGCTTCTCAACATATTACATAGCATATTAGTCATATATTACAAGTTAAAGTAATCATATAGGCATGCTTTAAACATCAGTTCAAAAATAAAAACTATTTATGACTGTTGCACGGCGCAACTGTGTTATGGCTAAGCTTATAGGACCGGTGCAGCTACGTTGTCCCCTGGCTAAGCCTAGACTCAGCTACTTCCTTGTGGTTCCTGTCCGGCTCGACTAAAACAATCACGCATTTTATATTTGTTATGTTAATGGTATTTTCATGCTTCTTAAGTCAACCTAGGTTCCTTCTTTCATAATAAATTCTAAATGTATTATTTCAACAATTTAAGGTCATTCAAGGTTATGAAACCAAAACGTCTATCATGCTTGTTCTCTAAACATACAAGGTAGTTATAAAACCCATATTAGGCATGCTCGTGAGTATTCATAACACATATGTGAAACTAACACCGATTTAGTTGAGAATATGCTTCATTCATGCTTTATTTGAAATGTGATACACAAGCATGGTATATATACGTTTATACTACATGAGTGAGTCTAAGAGTGTTATCAACCATGATCAAAAATGTTAGATTCTAATCCTCAAGGTAGCGTATTTGAAATTCGTAATTTCATTAGTAAAGCTTACTAATTAGTTCCACATGTCGATGCTTGCTTACTAATCACATAAACACAAGCTAAAGGTTTATTCATGCATTTCTACGTCATGCTAATATGCTTGCAAAGTCAATACATAATTAAGTCATTCATACTCGTTAAGTTTGTTTCTAAAGTTCTAAAACTCATTTTAAGCTACACACTTTCGTTAATCATGCTAATCTAGTAAAACATGCTCACCTTGAGTTAATATACTTGTATATACTCCTTACACATGCTTGCATGCTATTATAAGTTATAGTACTATAACAGATTGCAAAAAAGAAGCTCAAAACTGATCTTAGTAATTGGTGCGCTGTCTGTCTGCTACTTAAATAATAATATAGGCGATTCGAAATGCGTGTGACTGTTCGAGCAAGAAACAAGAAACTTCAAAGAATCTATTTAGCCCAAACACAGAAATTACTCATAAATTCATTTCTAAACACTCATGTATCAGTTTAAACTTGCTTATAAGGTCATATAACAATCATATGAACATTACCCACTCTCATTAACATCCAATTCTACAAAATCAAAAATTTGAATTTCAAGAACTTACGAACTCTGTTTACAGAAATTAAAAATGGAAAGCATGGAATGGAATTATACTTCTGCAATATGAATGAACTTGCTACTAATTGAACTCTTAAGCTCTTAGAACACTAGTATGCTCTCAATCTTACACTAAGCAATTCTTAAACAACTCCAAGCCACACCACTGAGATTTTAGTCTGCTATTTAAAGGAGAGCTTGGACTGGGCATTGGTGTTACACAAGATGGAAATCTATGGTGCAATGGAATGGGACAATGGTTTCTCAAGGGTTGTCCAACCACCCTCAAGCTCAGCCATCATCTCCTAGCTCTAGCCTTTTGGAGAATACGTATTATAGCTTCAATTTACTGTTCATTGTACTTGATGACACTAATTATGGGACAAGAGAAACTCTCAGCAACAAGCTTAGCATCACTCTCATATAGTTATTTTGTTATCCAAAAATTGTTTTAATGTTCAAGTGTTACCATATTTAGGCTATTTATATACTCATATAATATAGTCCATGTACATTAAATACACGCAATAAAATATTGCAGTCAGGTATTATTGTTCAGGTAATTCCATAATTATCTCTACCACTCATATAACCATATTATAACCTTATTATATTAATAAATTATTTATTTATGTTATATAAATAATTCATTCCTTTCCTTTATTAATTACCACTAATATCATTTAATCCATTTTTCATTGATGAAATTATGGAATTTCATAACCCTTGATTATTCATATAATTCTTATTATATATATAGTTATATTACAAATAATAATTATTATATATTATTAATTAATTACCAAGTATTCAATATTCTATCACAATTAATTAATATTAATTAATGATTTAACAATTCCGTTATCGGACATAACATATTTTAATTCATGGTTTATCAATGTCACACGTATCATATAGTTGTTCCATTTAATTTCCAAAGTGGAAAAGTTAGTTTTCTCAATGACTATTGGTAGCATTCACGCCATTTAGTACTTCTTTGGACTAATTAAGCTGTATCGTGACCACAACAATGCCAAGACTGGTTTAACTTCAGCCCGTGCCAGTTTTCATTGCTAAACTTGTTTTATACGACATAAATTAATGTTCACAAGAGTGTTAATACAAGTCTACGAGCATATTGATTACTTATATGAAATCTCATGATCAATCCGATTAATCTTCCTAATTCCCGTTTTAGCTCGCTTAATGGATTTACTCGTTTCATGATATGCCACACAAGGCATTTCACAATTCTCATTGTCAAATCACACTTCTTAATACACATTGATCTAATATGAATTAATTGCATTCACCAACTCGTAAAACAATAACACTCATATTCCCATAAATATTATTTCCATTAATATATTCATTTAATAATACGTGAAAATTCTCGGGTATTACCGTCTCCCAGACCCATCCTTGATCACTCGACTTTGCAAGAGGGCAGGTATCCATTGGGGGCCTAAAGAGATAGCTCTGCCGCCCATATCCATCATTGACCATCAGACGATCTCACGCTTCAATGTGTGGGATGGGGCAGAGTCTCATGTCAGAGGCGAAGGCTATGGGCCACCTACATCACCACCTCCTACAGCAGAGTAGAGCCTTCTCAGGCATCAGACGCGGGCCCAGCTGCACAGGGGTTACTGGCAGACATAATGGCGTCCCTCACCTTGCTGCATCAAAAAGCACGACGCCGAGGCTCGGAGGCGGCACAGGCACATAGCAGCAGTGGCTCAGAGGCAGGATATAGCTATGCAGTACCAGGCTGAGCTGGTGAACACCATGCAGAGTATATACACCAACTAATGTGGCGAGAATGCTGAGTTCACGCCATACCAGTTCTCAAAGCCTCCTGTCTTTCCACCATACCCTCCATCGTCACCGCCCGCCGAAGCCGATGAGGATGATGCGGCTGCTGAGTGAGCGATCTTTAGGGAAGCCCTCTTGTATCGATGGATATCTGTTTAGAAATGAGGGAATTGCTCACTTTAAGTTTGGGGGTATTTTTGGCTATTATTTATTTATTTTTGTACTTCCATGTTAGGTTGCCATACTTTAGTATTTTGTTATGTTTTTATTATCAGTATTGTGGTGCAGTCGTTTTGAACTGTGGGATTATGCTTGGATTGTTATTATTATGGATGCCATGAACTGTTTTTGGTTTTATTTATTAATGCTTTGATTTTTATTAGCATTATTGTGGTTTATAGCCATCTTTTTGGGGCTTGTACAGATTTAGATTTTTGTGCCATGTGAATGGCCTTTTCACCCTATTTTGAGCTGGTATTTAGCAAGGGTGTTATAGTTATCATTAATTTTTTATTGTGGCTGATGACAAGCGCCATGTAATTATATTTATCTCTTAGAGTAGTGTAAAGCATATATGATCTATGGGTTGTTCAATCAATAAGTTTATACTGTTATTGATCCATCCTTCTTAGCAAGCACCGACTAACTGTGTTAACTAGTTATTTTTTCGAATTTAGTTTGCGTGTTTATTGCTTTGAGAGTTTGTTCACTCTTATAAACTTTCATTTTTATAAGGTAATAAAAGATTTTGACATTTATACAATTTTGGATCTTGGATTCTGGCATGTTGACATATAAAAAAAATAATGAATAAAATGTGAATAAAAAGAAAAACAAGACTTAATATCGAAAGTTTTGCGGTGGGTCGAGATGGAGCGTAAAATACACTCACCCATAAACGCGGGACCGATGTTGAGATGGATCATAAAATGCACTCGCTAAATAATCTTCGTTTTTGTTGTAATGTCTCAGTTGGCTTATGTTGATTACGTGGCCTATACTGCTCGAGTTATTAGATTCATAGGGGTGTTCTACACCTAGTGCCCTAAAGTCGTCTGGCTTGGGAGTCACTGATCAAAATCTCATTTAAGGGTAGTTCTGAATAGCCTAAGGTAATTAAGGAATGTTCGAGTCAGATTTTACTGTCTTTATGCTAAAGTCTTTTGATCTTTTCCTACACTTGCGCCTTATTCTTAATGCTTGTTGAATGTTTAAGTTGCGGAGTTTGATTATTGGTATTAACAATCGACTGTGCGAACTTATTTGGGCTATGATTAGTTAGGATGATTGGTCTCTACACACACACATAGAATGGATCGAATACAGTCTTATGCTTGAAATTGAATGAACCCTTACTCATATCTGTGTTTGCCCTATTCTTTGGGAATAGCTATTATTGAGCTTAGATGCCATGATACTAGTATATAGTTTTATTTTTCTTTCGCGTGTGTTTTACTATTGTTAGTGTTGTGTTAGACAGTTTGCTCGAGGACAAGCAAAGACTTAAGTTAAGGGCTATTTGATGAGTGGGATTTATACCCGCGAATCGGATACTTTATGAATTAAATAGTTGCATGTTCTCGTAGATTTTATATGGTTTTATATGATTATAGTGTTATTGTGCTTAACTGATGCAATGCAGGGCTTATTAGGTCTTTTCCATGTATTCAGGGGCAAAACGGGCATTTTACATATAGCCGCGCCGCGGCGCCAAAGCCTAGTCTATTGGCCGCATCGTAGCGCCACCTCCTGGTCCAACCTGACGTCACCATCGCGCCGTAGTGCCACTAACCCTATATGAACTCGTGCTGCAGTGCGAGCTCCGGTTTCTTTCTTGCACACGTGGCGTCGCAGCCCCACCCTTAAGTCTATTGGGTGCACCGCAGTGCGACCTCCGGTGCCCAGGTAGAGTTGACTTGATTTTGACCTAGCTTGAAGGAGGGACGCATATATATCAAAAGCAGCCTCTGCAAACCATATGGGAGATATCATATAGCATATATGAGACATCCTATATCATATAATTTGATAGTTTTAGCTTAGGATAGTTTTTCTCTGTAATTTATCTTCCTTTCTCTTAGTTGATGTCTGAAAATATAGACTAGGTAGATTAGGGAGAAGTCTGGCTTTTCTTTGGAGCATCATGAGCAGTGAGCTACACTGACTAGAGAGCTTGATTTGAGCGGAATGCTTGGAGATTGAAGGGCTTTGACAGAGTTTTCTCTTATCCATTTATTTCCTCTAATTTTGTAATCCATTAATGTTGTTTTTATTGCTACTTGTATTTTGTTTAATAGCTATGAACTGAATATTTGCTCTAAGGTTATAATGGAACCCTTTGTTATTTAATTTGACTATCTTATCTCTTTGGTTGGCACCATATGATTTGGTTTAATATATTTATGCTTAATGATTCTCGCTAAGACATTAGTGATGATTTTGGTAATCTACATGATATCGATAGAAGAATGAATGATTTACACCAAATATATTGGCATGTGATTGTGGGTTTTAACTGCATATGTTGTGCGTAGAATAGACATATATATGTGCGCCACGTGCAACCTAATAGAGAACTTATGCTTAAATCATTGTTATGATTAATTTGCATAGACATGTGTAGGATTGTATCTAGCTTGGACGTTCTTTTCTGTTCTTATTCCCTTTTGGGTGGATCTGGAGAGGATATGTTTATGCATACCTCGACAGAGGTGCATAAGCATCTGTGTGTTCTCGGTCGACAAATTGTCATGACCATTAACACCAAAGAGAGAAGGGTAGCTAGTTTGATAAAGTATAGCACGCCAGGTGTTCGACAGAATGCCTAAGTGGGGTGAAGTTGTGACCTTAGCTTGTATTTCTTTCGTTTACCATTCGTTATCCATTTACTTGCTTTGTTAATTAGTTATAATTAGATTTATCACACTTCCATTTACTGCTGTTCGAATAAGACTTTAGCGATACATAGTCGGTACTTGGTAAATATTAGTTATAGTTCCTCGTGGGTACGACATTCTACTTATCACTATATTACTTTTTAGACCGCGTATACTTGTGCGTGTTTAGTGATCAGTTTTTCGACCAACAGAAGGTAGCGGGTACATTACACAAACCGAATGACATTCTCCTGAATAGGAATATGCTGTATGGGCACGTGAAAGTAGTCTTCTCTTGATCTTCAGGAGCAATAACTATCTGATTATATTCTGAATATCTATCTAATAAGCAGCAGTACTCGTGTCCCGCTAATCTGTCCAACATCTGATCGATTAAAGGCAAAGGAAAATGATCTTTGTGGGTTGCCTTATTCAACTTCATGTAGTCTATGCAAACCCTCCAACAAGTCACTGTCCTTGTCGGAATTAGCTCATTATCATCATTTTGTACCACGGTCATTCCTCCCTTTTTTGGCACACATTGAACTGGACTGACCCACTTACTGTCTGAAATTGGGTAGATGATACCCGCGTCCAACCATTTCATGATTTCTTTCTTCACTACTTCTTTAATGATTGGGTTGAGTCGTCTATGTTGCTCCACTGTAGGTTTTGCTTCATCTTCCATTAGAATTTTGTGCATGCAAAAGGATGGGTTAATTCCCTTGATATCTGTAATTGTCCATCCTATGGCCGATTTGTGTTCTCTAAGCACTCTCAGAAACTTTTCTTCCTGCAATTCGTTAAGTGTAGCCGAAATAATAATAGGTAAAGAATAGAATTGCCTAAATATGCATACCTGAGAAGTTTAGGGAGTGGTTTAAGTTCAAGAGTAGGTGGCTCCTCCAATGACAGTTTCATCCTTGTTGTGGCTTTTTCATCCGTGTGCCATGGTTCAAAGGGTGCTTTAAATCTACTAACTCGTGGCAGGAAGTCTAGTATCTGCAAGTAATCCACAAATTCTGGATCATCTAAATCTTCATCTCCCAATAATGTTGTTTCCAATGGATCATTAGCCAAACTTTTAACCATGTCTTCGCTGATTATCTGATCAATGGCATCCATCTTGAAACACTCCTCTTCATCCGTGGGGAATTTCATGGCCTTGAAAACATTGAACTTTACATCTTGATCTTGGACCCTCATCGTTAGTTCTCCTTTTTGTACGTCGATGAGCGTCCTACCCGTAGCCAAGAAAGGTCTCCCTAGGCTAATTTTCTTATCTTCCTCAAAATCCAGAATTATGAAATCCACAGGGAATATAAATTTGTCAACCTTGACCAAAATGTCCTCCATAATGCCTCTCAGGTACGTGACTGACCTATCCGCAAACTGCAATGAGATGTTCGTAGGCTTTGGAGTAGCAAACCCATTCTCAGTATAAGCCGATAATAAACATAAGGTTCACACTTGGCCCCAAATCACATAAACACTTGTTGAACGCCATGTTCTCAATCGTGCACGGAATGGTGAAACTCCCCGGATCTTTGGTGGCAACTTTCGTTGTAAAACTGCACTACACTCCTCTGTTAATGCCACTGTTTCGAAATCTTCCAACTTATTTTTCCTGGACAAAATCTGTAAGACCCCAACTTTTTGAATAAAGATTAAATTTTCTCGAAATATATTTTTGAATATTATGGTGTGGGTTTGATATAATGTTATAGTTGTGGGTAATATTTACAAATTTTGCAAAGTAAACAAGTGGTTATATAATATTCGATTGGTCGGGGAATATTCGTTTTAACGGGGAATATTAAATGCGACAAAGACAATCATTAGTGGACCTACTGGCGGAAGTATTGTCATAGTTAGAAAATGATGTAATTATCTTTTATAAAAATAACGACGAAAGTGTTACCATTAAAAGCTGTTGAACTACCCTAGTAAAAGAAATACGATGTCTGGCGTGGTTGCATAGTAGCACACGATATTGATTATTGATGCTTACATGAGAAGTCACTCGGTTATACTCAATTATTGCTACACGATGAATTGTTGCATCATATCTCTCATATTATTAATTCAATTATTGTCACAAGATCATCTCGCATAATATTTATTATTATTAAATCAATAATTGAGACGACAAAGTTATTCATATTATTATTTGCAATATTGACAATGTCTAGAAGTTCTGTCAAGGAGAGGTTTGGTCACCTAATTGCGCGCCAATAAGGAGAAATCCTTATCAGAAAGCCCCCTCTTTCTTGGGAACGACCTGGTTGTTAAATATTGTGAGTTATAATATTAATGATGAATAAGTTGTGTTGATTAAAGATGAATTTGATAGTTCCATTGTGTTGGGATTATTAGTGTTAGTGGAAATCCACATCTATTCCGATGATAATTGATGTCTGGGGGTTATATTGATAAATCGAGTAATTTATCGGATAAATGGGCAATTAATTGCTACTAACTCACATGCTTATATAACTATTTGTTCACATGTGTATACTATTGAATCACATTCTTGTACTATTACGGGAGTTGGTGCAAGATTGATAATACTTGCATGACTAAGTTAAAAATGGAGGTATAGTTGAAGGTACTATACTGTAATTAGTTTTTTCACATGATTATACTATTGAGTCACATGAATAAACTATTAATTCACATTATTTACTATTAGGGGAGGGTGTGCAAGTTTGTTAATACTTGCAGGACTAAATTAAAAATGAAGAAAAAGAGGAAGGTATTATACTGTGATATTTCGAGCCCCAAAACGTGCAATTATCGAAACTATATTTTCCTATAAATAAAAGCTCATTCTTTTTTCATTTCTCACCAATTCACAAAAGCTTTAGAGCGATTATTATAAAGAGAAATTATAGAGAGAAAGAAGAAGAGAAGTCTACTACCTCACTATTCCAGTATCCAGTTTTTCTAAGGTAAGGGGTATTATTTCTTTTGTGTTCTTGAAGAGAGCTATTGTTATTCCATCCCTTATTATTCTGTTGGAACATCCTGCCTGTGCTTTACGCATGACCTGGTTCCATTAATTATCATTCTATTGGAACATCCTGTCTGTGCTTTACGCATGACCTGGTTCCATTATTTATCATTCTGTTGGAACATCCTGTCTGTGCTTTACGCATGACTTGGTTCCGTTAATTATTATTCTGTTAGAATATCACATGCGTATGCGTTTACGCATGACTGGTTCCGTTATTTATTATTACATTGGAATAACTTTTATGCATGCGCGGTCTATCGCATGCATGGTGATTTCTTTTGTTATTCCATTCTTTATTATACTCCGTTGGTTAAAGTTTTAACTTCTATACTCCATGAAATTAGTGGAATATCCTTGATATTTGCGCTTCATCCAAGATCTTTTCATGGAAATATTCTTACGAGCATTCTTGAATTTTACTCCTGGCGCAAAGATTATGTTAACAATTTGGGCGTTATCGGTTCTGGATAAATTAATTCTTGAACTTGTTTTATTGAATTCTTATATCATTGTCATCATCCTCATGTTTATATTATGTTGAAAGTCATCATGTGGCTGTAGTGCATAGATGAACTTGGTATGATTATGACCGAGGATTAATCGGTATAATCTTGGCCGTAATGTTACAAATGATGTGGTAAAAAGTCCTCATTGGCCCGTAATGCATTGATGGGCGGGTTGTTGGCATGATCATGACCATTGATGAATACACGAATATCCTTGGCCCGTAGTGCATGGATAATTTGTGGTCGTGATACTAATGAATATCCTTGGCCGTATTACAGGGATGATGTGGTTTATTTATTAAGCTGAGTCTCAGCGATAAAAGTGATGAAAAACCTTTTAAATCATAGAAGATAGTAGATTTTATTCTCTACGTGACTCTTGTAATGGATTGCTTGTTCCGCTGCAGTTAAACTTGATGTTTATTAAATTTTATCAGTTTAACAATGTTGAAGGCTAATGATAATTTATTCTGCATTATCTTAGTCATAATATTTCTTACTAGGCTAGTTGAGCTCACCCTTTCTTTCACTATTCTCTTTAGGAAATGAGAACGTAGCCGGGACTAGTCGGGGAACGGAGTGACGGTCCAGATGATAGCATTAGTAGTCCTCACTATTCTATTAAATAGTGTGATAATAAATGTAATGAGGACTCCATTGAGTTTGTATATTGTTTAGATGACAGTATTCTTATTAAAAACTCTTAGATTATGTTTTGTCGTATTTTACAGGGCTGTTGTATAATTAAGTTATATTTGAATTTTGTACCATGTATTTGGCGACTCAAGATGGGTGATGTATACCTATTTTGGGGGCGTCACAGTTGGTATCAAAGCTTAGGTATATGATCCCTGGCTAAGATGTGAGACAAGAACTAGGAGGGGAGAGACGGGAAATTCCTTCGCTAGTATGACCTACCTAAGTTTATTTGGTATTTAATTGGTCGGTTAGAGTATATGGATAATATGTTGCATGTCAATTAACCCTTGTTTTGTGGCAGTATTTGAAAATGGCATCCGAGAATATTGAGAATAGCAATGGAGCACAAGAGACCGTTGAGTCTCCACAAATCAACAATCAGAATAATGTGCATCAGGAAGGCGACAATCCTCATGCAAACAACAACACTGACCAAATGATGAACGATAGAATGTTTAGAGGCTTTATGCAATACATGCAACATCAGGCGAGAGCGGCTCCTGTCCAAAATGTAGGTGGAAACACTGGAAACTCTCAGACGGTCACCGCTAAACAGTTCAAGGAGCTGGGACCACCAGAGTTTATTGGGGAGCCAAAACTACTTAAGGCGGAAGCGTGGATAAAGCAGATCACCGAGATATTTGATGTCTTGGGATGTTCCGAGGAGCAAAAGGTTCCCTTTGCCACCTTCATGTTACGAGGATAGGTAGATTACTGGTGGGAATCAGTAAAGCGTACTCAACCTGCCGCACTGAAGATGTCTTGGGTGAAATTCCAAGAACTATTCAACGACAAATACTTTCCCGAAAGTATTCGTCACATGAAAGAGGCGGAGTTTATCAAGTTGGAGCAAAACAATATGACCGTATCGCAATATGAGGCTAAATTTTCGGAGTTATCCCGGTTTGCATCCACTTGGTTGATAATGAGGAGAGGATGACGTGGATGTTTTTAAGAGGTTTGAAACCGGAGATACGTCAATATCTTATTTCTCATAAACTGTGTTTGTATTCAGATGTTGTAATAGGGCTCAGTTATTGGAGCGCGATAAAGAGTCAAAGCAACCAAGAGAAAGCAGCCGGCAGAATGAAAATAGCAGTGGTAACAGTCATTGAAACGGTGACAACAAGCGTGGAGGGAATCAACATGCCAGAAATGGTAACCACTTCGGTGGTAATCATAGCCAAGACAATAAGAATGGACATTTCAAAAAGAGGAGATTCAACAATGATGGAAAGACGTCAGCACCAACACCCGTTGTCGAGGAAGGAGAACGACCACCTATCATATGCTTCAAATGCGGAGGGAGGACACATCGATCCAAAGCTAGCAATGTCGTCAAAGCATGTTATAATTGTGGAAGAGAAGGTCACCTAGCCCGATTTTGTCGTTCACCGAAGATAAGTTCAGCTAGGATGGAGGCACCAAAGGCCGTCCCAGAAAAGTCAAAGCCGGTAGTGCAAGGGAGAGTGTTTGTTGTGAAATCCCAGAAAGCAAGAAACCCGAACGAGGTTATCACGGGTAAGCTTATCATAAACTCTAGTGAAGTCAATACCTTATTTGATACCGGTTCTACCCATTATTTTATTTCTCCTACTTGCGCTCAACGTTTAAATTTGACTCCGGAGAAATTAGACTTTGACTTATTTGTTGAAACTCCATTGGGAGAAACCTTCATTACATCCACTGTTTATAAGTCTTGTTTTGTTCAAATTGGTACCCTCACATTACCTGTCGATCTTATTTCATTAAAAATACTTGCATTTTATGTGATTCTAGGGATTGATTGGTTAACTATTCATCATGCAAAAATTAATTGTTTTAGTAAGGTTGTTAGCTTTCATATTCCTAATTAACCTATTATGCGAATTCAAGCGACCAAACCATTAAAATCAATCACGGTCGTCTCAAGCCATAAAGCTATTCATTTATCAAAAAACGGATGTCAAGCTTTCTTAGCTCATGTCACGGATTTAAACAAAAATACGTCAGTTTTGAATGATATTTCTATTGTTAATAAATTTCCTAATGTATTCCCTGAAGAACTTCCTGGCCTACCCCCAGAGCGTGAAATTGAATTTTGTATCGACCTTGAACCCGGTACAAACCCCATTTCCAAAGCCCCATATCGAATGGCTCCTATTGAACTTCAGGAGTTAAAGAACCAATTGCAGGAATTGTTAGACATTGGTTTCATTCATCCTAGTACGTCTCATTGGGGTGCTCCTGTTATATTCGTGAAGAAGAAAGATGGAAGTATGCGACTTTGTATTGATTATCGGGAGTTGAATCATGTCACCATCAAGAATAGGTATTCGTTACCTCGCATTGATGACTTGTTTGACCAGTTGCAAGGAGCACAATTCTTTTCAAAGATCGATCTTCGTTCTGGATATCATCAGCTGAAGGTTAAAACTGAGGATATTCCAAAGACTGCCTTTAGAACTCGGTACGGGCATTATGAACTCTTAGTCATGTCTTTTGGATTGACTAATGCTCCTTCTGCCTTCATGGATATGATGAACCAAGTATTCAAGGAATATTTGAATCATTTTGTGGTCGTCTTTATTGATGACATCCTCATATATTCCAAAAGTTGTGAAGATCATGAGAAACACTTGAGGTTGATACTCCAAAAGCTTCGTGAAAATAAGCTTTATGCTATGTTGAAGAAATGCGAGTTCTGGCTTGAGGAAGTAGCATTCCTTGGGCATGTAGTATCAAGTCATGGAATATCTGTTGACCCGGAAAAGATTGAAGCTATTCAAAGCTGGGAGCAACCTAAATCAGTGACCGAAGTACGTAGCTTTCTCAGCTTAGCTGGTAATTATCGGAGATTCGTAGAAGGGTTTTCTCGAATCGCTACTCCATTAACTCAGCTGACTCGGAAAGATACAAAATTTGGTTGGAGCCTGGAATGTGAGAAGAGTTTTCAAGAACTCAAGAGGAGACTCATTTCAGCACCTATTCTGACAATACCATCTGGCTCAGAGGGATTTGTCATCTACAGTGATGCTTCAGGCAAAGGGTTAGGATGTGTTCTCATGCAACATTGGAAAGTCATAGCCTATGCCTCTCGATAACTCAAAGAATATGAGAGGAATTATCCTACTCATGATCTAGAGTTGGCATCAGTTGTTTTCGCACTTAAAATTTGGAGGCATTACCTGTGACAACCCCAAAATAGGTCCATTCCACCCAACCTATTCTGTCGCCAAATACATGGTACAGAAAACAACTACAACTTTATTACAACAATTGTCGTGCAAAATACAACAACACATATGTTGTGAGTTTTGATACAAATATATACCAACTGTGACTCACATCCCAACCTTGGATAGCACGTCACCATGACATCTTGTATGATAGTGGCAAAACACCCTTCTAACGTTGAGTTCGCCTCACCCTAGTTGATTCACCAAATATAACTATTAAATGATGTATACAACACACTTTTCTATGCTGTTTAGGGAGAATCTCCACAGCTAGAGACCACCGTTCTATTCCCCTGTTATCCCCACTCGACCCAGCTACACTCTTATTACGAAAGGAATTGTGAAGCAAAAGGCGAAACCTAACTAGCTTGATAAAGAATATCATGACTAAAGATAATTAAATTATCAATAGCCTTCATCGATAATAAATCGAGATTTAGAACATATGGTAGATGATAAAACTTTTCAACCATAGTTACAAAATGAGACGAAGCGATCCATTGGAAGAGTCAAATAGACCATAAAATCTATTATCTTCTCCATGTTAAAAAGTCCACCAACAATGTTTTATCCTCGTAACACCAATCAACAATTCCACATCCACAATCACATGTATAACTCATAATCGTAATTGTAGTTCTAAATTCCTTTTCTCATCCAGGACAAAGATAATTTTCATCACCTGAAACATCGAAGATAATGGTTATACCAAATCACAGTTCATGTTCATAATCATACTAATAAATTTATCTTTGCACTACGGGCCAAAGATATTCATTATCATTTCATCCTTGCACTACATGCAAAAGATATTCATTATCATTTCATCCTTGCACTACAGGCCAAAGATATTCAACAACAAGTCATCTTTGCACTACGGGCCAAAGATATTCAACAATAGGTCATCTTTGCACTACGGGCCAAAGATATTCATCAATAATTCATCTTTGCACTACAGGCCAAAGATATTAATATCTCAAAGAAATACATAATTATTTCATTATTTATATAAACCATAATTATAACCATGTTGATCAATTCACCTTTACACTTAAGCTAAAAATATTCAATTATAAATTCAATGGTCATGATCATACCAGTCAACGATTCAACTTTTCACTACTGGCCAAAGAGAACCCATAGTCATGATCATACCAAAAATCTACCCATATTTACACTCAAGTCAAAGAGAAATATCATCATTAGGGTTATAAAAATGTTATATATGATAATAAAAATAATATGATCAACATACAGTTTTCTCAAGAGTAATATTCATAAATCAACTATAATTTGGTCAGAAAAAGAAACCAACTTTGTCGTGAATAGTACCCATGAATAGTAACTTATGAATAGTAACTCATGAATAGTAACTCGTGAATAGTAACTCATGAATAGTAACTCATTAATAGTACTCCATATTCGTACATAGTACCGTATACGTACATAATGTCATATACGTAAATAGTTTCATATACATGAATAGTGCCGTATACGTGAATAGTGTTGTTTATGTGAATAGTAACCCCGACTCAAAAAGGTAGAAATTCCACAATAAGATCTATACCAATATGTCAGTATAATGATATTGAAAGAATAACATCATTATGAAGAATATAACATCCCTTAATATCCCTTACTATCCATTACTATCCCTTACTATCTCTTACCTCAAAAGAAGACGCCTTTGATGGATATCTGGATATATTATTTGAAGGAAACTTGCACTGATGAATAGCAACTCACCAAGTATCTAATTACTCACAAAATACACTCGATAATCTAGACAGAAAAAGAGAGAAAACTTATGAATTCTGGTGTGATTTTCAATTCTAACTTAGCCCTCTATTTATAGGAAAATGTTAGCACGTCGAAGCAGACTTGACGTGCTACCTGATGGCTTTACCTGCTACTATTCCCACCCACCATATTTGAATAAAAATTCAGCACATTTCTTCACCAACCACAAGTGGGGCCCACTCAATTCTAGAATTTTCCACCAAAATCATTTATAAACCTAATTTCAGAATCAGTCACCTCTTAAAATTCATAACAAATCATTCGTTCATTTTTAACGGTTCAAAATTTGTGGACATATACTCAACTAATATATGTATAACATATCCAAAAATCACAACGATCCAACGGTCAGATTAAAAATTATAACCCACACAATAAAGCTTTAAGAACACTGATTTGATCTTTTAATACCTCCAATCCGACAAAATACTGATAAAATACCTCAACATTAATTCCTTCATTTATAATCACATAAATAAATCCATCATTTATATCCACATCAAATAAATATTTTCTTATCATATAAATCAATAATTAATTATTCACAAATAATATTACGAATCACAATAATGACAACTGACGGCGGTTCGAGAAAGAGGTGCTTTCCAATAAGGATTTCTCCTTACTTGCGCGCAATTAGGTGACCAAACCTCTCCTTGACAGAACTTTCTAGACATTGTCAATAATGCTATCTAATAATATTATTCAAATAATATGAATTATTGATCTGATAATGAAGATATCTTGTGCGATGACAATTATTGAAACAACAATAATATAAAATATCAACGCAGTTATTATTGAATCAATAAAATAAAATATTGAATAAAGAATTATCGTAAAAATTATTGAGTAGTTCCTTCTTACGTAAGAATTAATAATTTAAAAAAATCTGTATAAATCGTATGCTATCTTGTGCAACCACGCCAGACATTCTTGTATTTTAACCACCGGGTAATCCAACAATGTTAATTGGTAACAACTACGCCAAGTTATTTATAAAAACTCAAATTTATCATTTTCTTCATCCGATGCTTATTACATTATGGGGCCCACAAATGGTCGCTACCGTCGATTTAATATTCTCAAACGTAAAGAATATTCCACGACCAAACGAATATTCTCCGACAATAATAAGTATTTTATAACCACTTGCTTATTTTGAAAATTTTATATATATCACCCTTAACTTTAAACTTTTATCAATTTAACCATTTACTAAATAAAAAAATTGAATACTTTTATTTCATAAAATTGAGGTCTTACAATCTCCCCTCCTTATGAAATTTCGTCCCAAAATTTACGTGCACACGTATTTCAAAGAGTTGAGAATACCTTGCTTCCATCTTCCCTGTCTTCATGATTTCTCCATTGCTCATCTCTTGTATTTCAGATATCATTCTAGAATACAGCTTCAAAACAAGGGTTAATTGAACAAATTAACATATCACATAATATCGCGGTATTATGACTGACCAACAATTAAGCTTAGGAAGGACACACTAGCGAAGGATTTACTCATATCTCCCCTCCTAGTTCTATTCCCCGATCTCCTCCAGAGACCATATCCCTAAGCTCTGATACCAACTGTGACAACCCCAAAATAGGTCCATTCCACCAAACCTATTCTGAGTCGCCAAATACATGGTACAGAAAACAACTACAACTTTATTACAACAATTATCGTGCAAAATACAACAACACATATGATGTGAGTTTTGATACAAATATATACCAACTGTGACTCACATCCCAACCTTGGATAGCACGTCGCCATGACATCTTGTATGATAGTGGCAAAACACCCTTCCAACGTTGGGTTCGCCTCACCCTAGTTGATTCACCAAATATAACTACTAAATGATATATACAACACACTTTTCTATGCTGTTTAGGGAGAATCTCCACAGTTAGAGACCATCGTTCTATTCCCCTGTTATCCCCGCTCGACCCAGCTACACTCTCATTACCTGAAAGGAATTATGAAGCAAAAGGGTGAGCACAACTAGCCCAGTAAAGAATATCATGACTAAATATAATTAAATTATCAATATCCTTCATCAGTAATAAATCAGAGATTTAGAACATATGGTAGACGATAAAACTTTTCAACCATAGTTGCAGCGGAACGAGCAATCCATTGGAAGAGTCAAATAGACCATAAAATCTATTATCTTCTCCATGTTAAAAGTCCACCAACAATGTTTTATCCCTGTAACATCAATCAACAATTCATGTCTACAATCACATGTATAACTCATAATCGTAATTGTAGTTCTAAATTTCTTTTCTCATCCAAGACAAAGATAATTTTCATCACCTGAAACATTAAAGATCATGGTTATACCAAATCACAGTTCATGTTCATAATCATACTAATAAATTTATCTTTGCACTACGGGCCAAAGATATTCATTATCATTTCATCTTTGCACTACAGGCCAAAGATATTCATTATTATTTCATCCTTTCACTATAGGCCAAAGATATTCAACAACAGGTCATCTTTGCACTACGGGCCAAAGATATTCAACAATAGGTCATCTTTGCACTACGGGCCAAAGATATTCATCAATAATTCATCTTTGCACTACAGGCCAAAGATATTAATATCTCAAATAAATACATAATTATTTCAAAATTTATATAAACCATAATTATAACCATGTTGATCAATTCACATTTCCGCTTAAGCTAAAAATATTCAATTGTAAATTCAATGGTCATGATCATACCAATCAACGATTCAACTTTGCACTACTGGCCAAAGAGAACCCATAGTCATGATCATACCAAAAATCTACCCATCTTTACACTCAAGTCAAAGAGAAATATCATCATTAGGGTTATAAAATGTTATATATTATAATAAAATAATATGATCAACATACATTTTAATCTCAAGAGTAATATTAAGTAAATCAACTATAATTTGGTCGGAAAAAGAAACCAACTTTATCGTGAATAGTATCCATGAATAGTAACTCGTGAATAGTACTCAAATAGATTCGTACACATAGTCTTAGTATATGTAAATAATGTCATATACGTAAATAGTGCTATATACATGAATAGTGCCGTATACGTGAATAGTAACCCCGACTCAAAAAGCTAGAAATTCCACAATAAGATCCATACCAATATGTCAGTATAATGATATTGAAAGAATAACATCATTATGAAGAATATAACATCCATTAATATCCCTTACTATCCCTTACCTCAAAAAGCGTGACTTCCATTTGGATATCGGATATGATGAAGGAAACTTGCACTGATGAGTAGCAACTCACCAAGTATCTAATTACTCACAAAATACACTAGATAATCTAGACAGAAAAAGAGAGAAAACTTATGAATTCTGGTGTGATTTTCAATTTTAACTTAGCCCTCTATTTATAGGAAAATGTTAGTACACCGAAGCAGACTTGACCTTCTACCTGATGGCTTTACCTGCTACTATTCCCACCCACCACATTTGAATAAAAAATCAGCACATTTCTTCACCAACCACAAGTGGGGTACACTCAATTCTAGAATTTTCTACCAAAATCATTTATAAACCTAATTTCTGAATCAGTCATCTCTTAAAATTCATAACAAATCATTCGTTCATTTTTAACGGTTCAAAATTTGTGGACATATACTCAACTTATATATGTATAACATATCCAAAAATCACAACGATCCAACGGTCGATTAAAAATTATAACTCACACAATAAAGTCAGAAGAACAACGATTTGATCTTTTAATACCTCCAATCGACAAAATCTTGATAAAATACCTCAACATTAATTCCTTCATTTATAACCACATAAATAAATCCATCATTTATATCCACATCAAATAAATATTTCCTTATCATATAAATCAATAATTAATTATTCACAAATAATATTATAGAATCACAATAATGACAACCAGGCAGTTCCCAGGAAAGAGGGGCCTTTCCAATAAGGATTTCTCCTTACTTGCGCGCAATTAGGTGACCAAACCTCTCCTTGACAGAACTTTTTAGACATTGCCAATAATGTTATCTAATAATATTATTCAAATAATATGAATTATTGATCTGATAATGAACATACTATGCAGTGACAATTATTGAAATAACAATAATATAAAATATCAATGCAGCAATTATTGAATTAATAAAATAAAATATTGAGCAAAGAATTCTTCGTAACAATTATTGAGTAGTGTCTTCTTTACGTAAGAATTAATAATTTAAAAAATAATGTGCAAAAGCCGTAATGCTCTTTGTGCAACCACCACGCCAGACATCAGATTTTAACCACTTGGTAATCCAACAGTGTTAACGGTAACAACTACGTCGTTATTTATAAAAACTCAAATTTGTCGTTTTCTTCATCCCACAGTTATTCTGTTATGGGGACCATAAATGGTTGTGCCATCGTACGAATATTCCCCGACAGAAAGAATATTCCACGACCAAACGAATATTCCCCGACAATAATAAGTATTTTATAGCCACTTGCTTATTTTGAAAATTTTATATATATCACCCTTATCTTTAAACTTTTATCAATTTAACCATTTACTAAACAGAAAAATTGAATACTTTTATTTCATAAAATTCGGGGTCTTACATTACCTGTATGGGGAGAAAGTGGAGATCTATACGGGTCATAAAAGCCTCAAATATTTCTTCACTCAAAAGGAACTCAACATGCGGCAACGACGTTGGCTCGAACTGTTGAAAGATTATGATCATATCATCCAATACCATCCTGGTAAAGCGAACGTAGTAGCTGACGCATTGAGTAGAAGATCATATGCAGGTACGAGCGCGTTATTGTCAATGCAAAGGCCCATTTTGTATGACTTACAAAGGATGGAGATAGAGTTAAAGACTCCAGGGACCCACATGATGATGGCAAACATACGAGTAAAACTGACTTTAATCGATAAAGTTAAAGATGCTCAAGCTACAGACCTGGAGCTAATGCGTATTAAGAAGAAAGTGCAAGAAGGTGCTATACCGAAAGCAAGAATCGATGAGGAAGGAATACTTCGAGTCAACTCCAGACTTTGTGTTCCTAACAACCCTGATTTAAAGTATAAAATCATGATGGAGGCGCACAACACACCGTTTGCAATCCATCCTGGGAGTACCAAAATATATCATGATCTTCGACATACATTTTGGTGGAGCAATATGAAGAGAGAGATAGCGGAGTTTATCTCAAGGTGTTTAACTTGTCAACGAGTCAAGGCAGAGCATCAAGTACCAAAAGCTCCATTGCAACCACTTGAAATTCTAGAATGGAAGTGGGAGCACATTACCATGGATTTCGTTACTGGTCTTCCCAAGGTTTCTCAAGGCATAGATGCAATTTGGGTCATTGTTGATAGATTGAACAAGTCTGCTCATTTCCGACCTATACGAGAAACTTATACACTTGAACGTCTTACTCGTATGTATATAAATGAGATTATAAGACTGCATGATATGCCGGTATCCATAGTTTCTGATCGAGACCCAAGATTCACTTCAAGATTTTGGGTTAGTTTGTAAAAAGTTATGGGCACGGATTTACGATTTAGCTTAGCGTATCATCCTCAGACGGCGGGCAGTCGGAGAGGACTATTCAAACTCTTGAAGATTTATTAAGACTCTGTGTCCTTGACGTCAAAGGAAGTTGGGACAAGTTCTTACCATTGGTGGAGTTTTCCTACAACAATAGTGATCAAGCAAGTATTGGCATGGCTCCATTTGAGGCGTTGTGTGGAAGAAAGTGTCGTTCTCCAGTATGCTGGGATGAGGTGGGTGAAGCAATGTTGTTGGGGCCGGAGTTGGTACGTATGACTACGGAAAAGATTCAAACGATCTGACAACGTATAAAAATCTCACAAGATCAACAAAAGAGTTATGCTGATCTTCATCGAAAGGACGTGGAATTCAATATTGGAAAGGAGTTACGAGATTTAGAAAGAGAGGAAAGCTCAATCCTCGATTCATTGGCCCATTTTTAATTCTCGAGCGAGTAGGAATTGTGGCTTATAGACTCGCCTTACCGCCAAGTATGTCTCGTGTTCATAACATTTTTCACATATCTATGTTGTGTAAATATGTGAAAGACCCGAACCACATTATTGCGTTAGAACCAGACGAGATAGAGGAAGATTTAACGTTTGAAGAGTTGCCTGTTAAAATCTTGGATAAGAAGGATCATGTTCTACGCTCCAAGGTTATACCTCAAGTCAAAGTTTTATGGAGAAACCACGATGTGGAGGAAATGACTTGGGAGTTAGAATCTGAGATGAAGTCAAGGTATCCTCATCTCTTCGACATACGAGGTATGTACCCTAATTTTGAGGACAAAATTTCATAAGAAGTGGAGGTTGTAAGACCCCAACTTTTATGAATAAAGAATAATTTTCTCGAAATATATTTTTGAATATTATGGTGTGGATTTGATATAATGTTATAGTTGTGGGTAATAGTCTCAAATTTTGCAAAGTAAGCAAGTGGTTATATAATATTCGATTGGTCGGGGAATATTCGTTTTAACGGGAATATTAAATGCGACAACACAATCATTGGTGGACCCCAAATGTAGTATTGTCGTAGTTAGAAAACGACAAAATTATCTTTCTATAAAAATAACGGCGGAGGTATTCTTCATTAAAACTGTTGAACTACCCGGTAGTAAAAAATACGATGTCTGGCGTGGTTGCATAGTAGCACACAGTATTGATTATTGATGCTTACGTGAAAAGTCACTCGGTTATACTCAATTATTGCTACAGATAATTCTTTGCATCATATCTCTCGTATTATTGATTCAATTATTGTTCACGATTATCATCTCATGCATAATATGATATATTATGAAATCAATAATTGAGATGACAAAGTTATTCATATTATTATTTTCAATATTGACAATGTCTAGAAGTTACATCGAGGAGAGGTTTGGTCACCTAATTGCGGCATGATAAGGAGAAATTCTTATCGGAAAGCCCCTCTTTCTTGGGAACGACCTGGTAGTTAAATATTGTGAATTATAATATTAATGACGAATAAGTTTATTGCTGATTAAAGATGAATTTTATAGTTCCATTGTGTTGGACTTATTTGTGTTAGTATAATTGATGTCTGGAGGTTATATTGTTTAATTGGGTATTCGGGGCACTTTTCGTGTCGGAGTACTATTCACGAGTTACTATTCATAAGTTACTATTCATGAGTTACTATTAACGAGTTACTATTCATGAGTTACTATTCATGGGGTACTATTCACCCTTAAGATATATTTCTTTTCGGTCCAAATCATTTTTGGGTACAATATTATTCCATGAGGAGATGTGCTAATTTTTCAGACCAATGGTTGAAGATATAATAGTAAATCAATATGGACCGCTGGTGGAAAGTTATAATAGTAAATCAAAATGGATCTCTGGTTTAAAGTTTTAATAGTAAATCAGTATGGACCGTTGCTTTAAGTTTTAATAGTAAACAAATATGGACCGTCCGTTTAAAAGTAAATCAATCTGGACCGTTCATGAATTAGTTACTATTCAGTCCATTCTTGTGAGACCCCAAATTTTATGAAATAAAAGTATTCAATTTTTCTATTTTGGTAAATAGTTAAATTGATAAAAGTTTAAAGTTAAGGGTGATATGTGAAAATTTTTCAAAGTAGACAAGTTGTCATAAAATACCCGGTTACAATTTACTCTAGTATTGTTCACTCGAGTATTTTGGGCACTTTTTGTGTCGGAGTACTATTCACGAGTTACTATGCACGGGTTACTATTCACCTAAATTACTATTCACCCGAATATTATTCACTCAAGTATTTGGGATATGTTTTCATGTCAGAGTACTATTCACGAGTTACTATTCACAGGTTATTATTCACCCGATTACTATTCACCCAAGAATTGTTCACTCGGGTATTTGACAAACTTTTTTTGTCGGGGTACTATTCATAGGGTACTATTCCCAAAGTACTATTCACAGGGTACTATTCACCCGAAAAATATATTTATTTTCGGTCCAAATCATTTTTGAGTACAATATTATTCCATGAGGAGATGTGCTAATTTTTCAGACCGTTGGTTGAAATTATAATGGTAAATCAATATGGATCGTTGGTTTAAAGTTTTAATAGTAAAATCTTTTTATATAAAATAGAATACTTTTATAAAGTTATTCTATAAATAGAATATATTATATTCTATTATGCATAGTGTTTTGCATAGTAAAATCTTTTTATATAAAACAAAATACTTTTATAAAGTTATTCTATAAATAGAATATATTATATTTTATTATGCATAATTATGTGATAAAGTATGCGCATAGTGTTTTGCATAGTAAAATCTTTTTATATAAAGCAGAATATTTTTATAAAGTTATTCATTTTATTAGATTATAAATAGAATATATTATATTTTATTTAAAAGATTTTGCTTTAAATATGGACCATCTGATTAAAAGTAAATCAATCTAGACCGTTCATGAATTAGTTACTATGCAGTCCATTCTTCTATAAATAGAACACATTCCTTCATTATTTCTTACGAATTCACTGAAACTCTAGAGAGAGAAACTATAGAGAGAGTTCTTCTTCTATAATCTTGAGCGTATTTCTTTAGAGTTTAAGAAAGCTTTGAGCGTAGTACAAGTTTCTTCGAGTATATCCTCGCCCTACCAGTCGGAATACTCTTCTTTTAAAAGTAAGGGATATTAGTTGTTGTACTCGTAAGGGGTATTATTTCTTTTGTATTCATGAAAAGAACTTCACATTATTCCATTCTTTACTATTATGTTGAATAACCTATCTATCTGAAGCACCGCATACTTGGTGAAATTCTTCCGTTATTTCATTCTTTATTATTATTTGGAATAACTTTGTTTATGCAATACCGCATACATGGTGAAATTCTTCTATTATTCCATTCTTTATTATTCTGCCGAATATCTCATCTGCGTGCGTTTATGCATGACTCAGTTCCATTATTTATTATTCCATTGGAATAACACATGCGTCTGTGATTTATCGCATGCATGGTGAATTCTGTTGTTATTCAATTCTTATTTATTCTGTTGGAATATCATGTCTGTACGATTACGCATGACCTGGTTCCATTATTTATTATTCTGTTTGAATAACCTGCATGCAATGTGGATTACGCATACGCATGGTGAAATTTCTTCATTATTCCATTCTTTATTATTATGTTGGAATAACTTTGATATCTTAATCTTTGCATACATGGTGAAATTCTTTTATTATTCCATTCTTTATTCTACTGTTGGTTATTGGTTTTACAGTTGTATGTCTTTGGCATGTAGTGCAAAGATGATCTGTTGTTTGATATCTTTGACCCGTAGTGCGAAGATGGACGGGTGTATGACATGATCATGACCACTAGTGATACTAACGAATATCCTTGGCCGTAGTGCATGGATAATTCAATGATGTGATTAAGCGGGATCATGACCATTAGTTAACGATTAAATGTCTTTTAGCCATAGTGCAATCGACAGAAATTGATTGGTATAATCATGACCATTGGTTTTATAGTTGAATATCTTTGGCCCGTAGTAGTGCAAAGATAGACAAATCGATTGGTATGAACATTGTTATTACATTTGAATATATTGACCTTTGGGGTAAGGATATGGAGTAAACGTTTTTTTAAGCCTTTGTGGCAAGAAGAAGGAACCGTTAATTCACATTATTATAAATATGAATTGTGAATTTAACTAACATCTTTGGTGGTTCGGTGAAAGACAAGTGATGAAAGTTCTATTTGTCTTGAGTATAACAAAAGAACTGTTGATGAGTAGTCTGAGAATAAAATATCAACGATGGACTCTTAATCTAGAAGAGATAGTAGATATTATGTTCTACTTGACTCTTCTAATGGATTGCTTGTTCCGCTGCAGTTAAACTTGATGTCTATTATATTTTATCAGTTTAACACTGTTGAAGGCTAACGATAAATTATTCTGCATTATCTTAGTCATGATAATTCTTACTGGGCTAGTTGAGCTCACCCTTACTTTCACTGTTCTCTTCAGGAAATAAGAATGTAGCTGGGACTAGTCGGGGAACAGAGTGACGGTCCAGATGTTTGCATTAGTAGTCATCACTATTCTGTGAAATAGTGTGATAATAATTGTAATGAGGACTCCTTTTGAGTTTTTATACTCTCTAGTAGACAATATTTGTATTCAAATTCATAGTTTATGTTTTGTCGTATTGTACACGACACTTGTATTATTAAGTTGTATTTGTATTCAGTACCATATATCTGGCGACCCAAGATGGGTGATGTATACCTGTTTTGGGGGCGTCACAATTCTCCTATAAATATAAGCTCATTCCTTCATTATTTCTTACGAATTCACTGAAACTCTAGAGAGAGAAACTATAGAGAGAAAGAAGAAAAGTATTCTGCTACTTCACTACTTCCGTATTCAATTTTTCTAAGGTAGGGGATATTATTTGTTGTACTCATAAGGGGTATTATTTCTTTTGTATTCATGAAGAGAACTTTTGTTATTCCATTCTTATTATTCTGTTGGAATAACCTATTTATGCGAAGTACCGCATACATGGTGAAATTCTTCTAATATTCCATTATTTATTATTCTGTCAGAATATCCTGTCTGTGCATTTACGCCAGACCTGGTTCCATTATTTATTATTCTATCGTAATATCACATGCGTGCCGTTTACTGGCGGACCGGTTCCATTATTTATTTTTCCGTCGAAATAACATGTCATGCGTAGGTCTATCGCATTTATGGTGAATCCTTCATTATTCCATTCTTCATTATTACATTGGAATAACTTGTCTATGTGGATTACCACATGCATGGTGAATGATCCTTCATATTCATTCCTTATTAAATTGTGGAAACGATCCATTTACGTGAATTACTGCGTATGGCGAAGCGAAAATCTATTTACGAGTTTCATATATTCTATTATACTCGGTTGGTTAAAGCTTTGGCTTACAGACTCCATGAAATTAGTGGAATATCCTTGATATTTGCGCTTCATCCAAAGATCTTTTCATGGAAATATTCTTCCGAGCATTCTTGAATTTTCTCGCACAAAATAAAGATCATGTTGACAATTTGGGCGTTCTCGAGTTCATGATAAATTAACTTATAAATCTTTAAAATTTATTCTTGAACTCGTTTTATTGAATTGTCATCATCCTCATGCTTATATTATGTTGAAAGTCATCTTTGGCTTACGTGCATAGATGGACTTGGTATGATTATGACCGAGGATTATTCGGTATAATCATGACCGTAATGTGACGAATGGTGTGGTAAAAGTCCTCATTGGCCTGTAGTTCATTGGTGGACAGTTGTTGGTATGATTATGACCAGGGATTATTCGATATAGTCATGACCATTGATGATTACATGAATATCCTTGGTCGTGGAGTAGGGATGATTTGATTTTATTTATTAAGCTGAGTCTCAGCGATAAAGTTGATGAAAACTTTTTAAATCATAGAAGATAGTAGATTTTATACTTTACTTGACTCTTCTAATGGATTGCTTGTTCCGCTGCAATTAAACTTGTTGTCTTTATATTCTATCAGTTTAATACTGTTGAAGGCTAATGATAATTTATTTTGCATTATCTTAGTTATAATATTTATACCGAATAATCCCTGGTCATAATCATACCAACAAATGTCCATCAATGCACTACAGGCCAATGAGGATTTTTTTACCACATCATTTGTAACATTACGGTCATGATTATACCGAATAATCCCTGGTCATAATCATACCAATCAATAGTACATCTATGCACGTAAACCACAGATGACTTTTATCACAATATAAGCATGAGGATGGTGACAATGATATAAGTATTCAATTAAAAGAAAGCAAAGGATAAATTTTTAAAGATTTATAACTTAAATAGTACTTCGAGAATAGTACCCCGTGAATAGTACTTTGTGAATAGTACTGTAAAAATGAATACTACTCATGGATAGTACTCCGGCATGAAAAACTTAAAATTTAACAAGAATGTGTAGAAAATATCCTTGTGAAATAATATTAGATGAAGCGCAAATTTCAAGGATATTCTACTAATTTCACGGAGTATAGAAGCAATACTTTAACAAAATGAGGGTATAATCAGGAATACGAGACGAATAATGTTACTCACATACTACAGAGTATGGAAGAAAATATTATTCCTATGAATACTGAACAAAATAATATCCCTTATCTCAGAAGAAGAGTGGATACTGGAATAGTGAAGTAGCAGACTTCTCTTCTTCTTTCTCTCTATAGCTTCTCTCTCTATAATTGCTCTTGTGATTCTTTGTGAATTGGTGAGAATGAAGGAATAATGAGCTTCTATTTATAGGAAAATATAATTTCAATAATTGCACGTTTTGGTGCTCGAAATATTACAGTATAATACCTTCATCTTTTCCTTCATTTTTAATTTAGTCCTGCAAGTATAATCTAACTTGCACCACCTCCCCTAATAGTATATCATGTGAATTAATAGTACAATCATGTGACTCAATAGTACAATCATGTGAAAAAAATAATTATAGTATAATACCTTCATCTATACCTCCATTTTTAATTTAGTCATGCAAGTATTATCAATTTTGCACCACCTCCCCTAATAGTACATGCATGTGAATCAATAGTACATACATGTGAACAAATAGTTATAAGCATGTGAATTAATAACAATTAATTGCTCATTTATCCGATTAATTACCCGATTGGTCAATATAACCTCCAGACATCAATTATTATCGGAATAGATGTCGATTTCCACTAACACTAATAATCCTAACACAATGAAAATACCAATTTCATCTTTATCAACATGAACTTATTCATCATTAATATTATAACTCACAATATTTAACAACCAGATCATTCTCAGGAAAGAGGGGGCTTTTCGATAAGGATTTCTCCCTATTGGCGCACAATTAAGTGACCAAACATGTCCTCGACAGAACTTTCTAGATATTGTCAATATTGAAAATAATAATATGAATAACTTTCTCATCTCAATTATTGATTTAATAATAATAAATATTATGCGAGATGATCTTTGTGACAATAATTGAATCAATAATATGAGAGATATTATCGTTGAATTATCAGAAAGTAATAATTGAGTATAACCGAAAGTGACTTTTCATGTAAGCATCAACAATCAATACCGTATGCTACTATGCAACCATAATGATATCATACTTTTTACCAATTAGTAGTTCAACGGTTTAACGGTAAAACTTTCGCCGTTATTTTTATAAAAGATAATTATGTCGTTTTCTAACTAAGACAATAATTCCGTCGTGGGTTCCACCAATGATTGTGCCGTCGTACGAATATTCCCCAACTAATCGAATTTTTTTATAACAACTTGCTTACTTAGCAAAATTTGTAAATATTACCCACAACTATAACATTATATCAAATCCACACCATAATATTCAAAAATATATTTTGAGAAAAAATTAATCTTTATTCATAAAAGTTGGGGTCTTACACCTAATTCTCCATCATTTACTTGAAATTATAGTTTTTGAGTTTGTTGATTGATTAGTATTTTTATGTTTTTAGTTTTTAATAGTTATAATCATTGAATTGGATAGTTTAATAAAATTTGGATTAATATAAAGCTGGTAATTGTTAGGATTAATTTCTTATTAAGTCTCTATGGGAACGATACTTGACTTACCATTATATTACTTGTGAGTGTATATAGATTTTACCCAACAAGAAACATGCTAGGTATTAGAATCAAATGAGTTAATAAGAAATTATAACTTTCAAGAATGAAGTTCGAAAAGGTAATTGCAAACTATAAAGCAATGACTTGAAAATGCATTGTTGGACTTTGTTGTGTCATACAATCTGTTTTGTGTTATGAGGATGTAGAACATGTGATGTAGTATGAATAGATTATACAACTAAGTTAGACGTTTATGTGTACATTTGAACTGACAAATGTGAGCTTATGTAACTAATGAAAATCCTATACGCGTAACTATATTATGTTAGGATTCGAAAGGGTGTTGATAAGCTATATTTTGGTAAACTACGCTTGAGGCAAATATCTGAATTCTCTTTTATATTGAGTAATTTTCCTACTTACACAAATTGGGATTTGTGCAAGTTCTCGATTTTTATTTGATTCATACATCAAATGCAAGTACTCGAACCTTACTCTTTTTTGAGCATTATTTGAACTTGTGCAATTATTAATCGTACAAGTAGAACTTTGAAGAAATAATACTTCGTAATGAAATTTCAAACTTTGATTCAAACGATAATTGTTCTTATATGTACTGTGAAAGAAAACTGTCTAAGCCATGGTTTTGGCTAAATTATTGATATTGATCGAAAGCTATCCAAACCAAATTTACTTAGTGCGGAATCTTATAACTGAGATGAACAACCCTCTTGGTAGGGGAATTTTATATTATAGGGAATCCGACATGTGCACTTGAGAAAGACTAAATGTAATGCATTGACATAGGGTACTTTAGGTTGATCACATGTTGTACTCGTTTTATGGAATTATCAGTTTAATACTGTGAATTCTAGGAGAAGTTCTTAGTCCTTATTGACTGCTCAGTATTCATTATTTTGAAATCTTGAATGTTTAATCATTGAATATTATTGATATTTTCTGTCCATAGCGACTATTGTTGATAATCATTGATAATTCTTGCTATCTTGAACTATCCTTATTGTTATACCTTGAGAAATATAAAACTACCTTGAGTATCCTTATTGCTATATTACTTGTTGGGAAAATTTGTTGTTCATCCTTGCTGTAAGACCCCAACTTATTATAAATAAAAAATCGAATTTCCTCTATTTATTATTGTGAATAATAAGGTGTTAATTTGATATAATACTTTGGTTATGGGGTGAAATGTGCAAATTTTACAAAATAAGTAAGTGGTTATAAAATATTCATCAGTGTTCTGGGAATATTAAGTTTGGTCGGTGGAATATTCTTTCCGTCAGGGAATATTAGTATGATGTGCGCTAACCATTTATGGGCCCCATAATGGATAACTGTCGGATGAAGAAAACGACAAAGTTTGAGTTTTTACAAATAACGACATAGTTGTTACCGTTAAGACTGTTGGAATACCCGGTGGTTAAAATATAGTAATACGCGTGGTTGTAGAGTAGCACACGGTATTACATGCATGATTGTTGAATTATTGATCCTTACGTAAGAAGGCACTACTCAATAATTGTCCACGATGAGTTCTTTATTCAATATTTTATTTAATTGGTTCAATAATTGCTACGTTGATATTTTATATTATTGTTGTTTCAATAATTGTCACCGCATTATTTTTCCATTATCGGATCAATAATTCATATTATTTGAATAATATTATTAGATAGCATTATTGGCAATGTCTAGAAAGTTCATCAAGGAGAAGTTTGGTCACCTAATTGCGGCGCCAATAAAGAAATCCTTATTGGAAGCCCCTCTTTCCTGAGAACTACCATTTGTCATAATTATGATTCTATAATATTATTTTGAATAATTAATTATTGATTTATATGATAAGGAAATATTTATTTGATATGAATATAAATGATGGATTTATTTATGTGGTTATAAATGAAGGAATTAATGTTGAGGTGTTTTTATCGAAGATTTTGCCTGGATTGAGGTATTAAAAGATCAAATCAAATTCTCTTACTGACTTTATTGTGTGAGTTATAATTTTAATCTAACCGTTGGATCGTTGTGATTTTGGATATGTTATACATATATAAGTTGAGTATATGTTCACAAATTTTGAACCGTTAAAATGAACGAATGATTTGTTATAAATTTTAAGAGGTGACCTGATTTAGGAAATTAGGTTTATAAATGATTTTGGTGGAAAATTCTAGAAATGGGTGGGCCCCACTTTTTGTTGTTGGGGAAGATGGCTGATTTTTGGTGGGTGGAATAGTAGCAGGTAAAGCCATCAGGTAGCACGTCAAGTCTGCTTCGGCGTGCTAACATTTTCCTATAAATAGAGGGCTAAGTTAGAATTGAAAATCACACCAGAATTCATAAGTTTTCTCTCTTTTTCTCTCTAGATTATCGAGTGTATTTTGTGAGTATTTAGATACTTGGTGAGTTGCTATTCATCAGTGCAAGTTTGCTTTAGCGTCATATCCGATATCCAGTCAGAAGTGCTGCTCTTTTGAGGTAAGGGATGTTATTTTCTTCGTAAGTGATATTATTTCTTCAATATCATTATGCCGAAATATTGGTTGAAACTTTTTATCAAATTTGGAACTTTTCATATCGGGGTTACTATTCATGAGTTACTATTCATGAGTTAATATTCACGAGTTACTATTCACGAGTTACTATTCACGAGTTACTATTCACGAAGCATGATGTTTTTTTCTTGTGGAATTTCTATCTTTTGGTGTCGGAGTTACTATTCACGTATACGGCACTATTCACGAATACAACACTATTCACCGAAAAATGAATTTTTCTTCTTTTTGTCCAAGTTGTCTATTATGGTTACTATCTTTGATTGTATCCATGTTTTGATCTTTATTTTGAATTCTGTTTCACAATTGGTTATTATGAAGTATTTTTGAACTTGGATAAACTGTAATACGAATCCCTAATATTTGATCTTTTATCTCACTAGATTCGTTTTCTTTAAGATATTTTTCGTCATCCTCAGTCCTAAATGATGATATTACTGAATATCTTTGGCCTGTAGTGCAAAGATGAATGATTAACTGATGAATATCTTTGGCCTGTAGTGCAAAGATGAATGATTACCTAATGAATATCTTTGGCCCGTAGTGCAAAGATGAACAGGTGTTGAGATGAACATGACCAACTGGTGATACAAATGAATATCTTTGGCCTGTAGTGCAAAGTTGAATATTTGATTCAAGATGTATATTGATTGATGTTACATGGATAAAATATTGATGATGAACTTTTAAATCTTAGAAGATAGTAGAATTCTTTCTCTACTTGACTCTTCTAATGGATTGCTTATTCCACTGCAGTTGTTGATCTAAAACTTGTTGTCTATTATATTTTACCAGATTTTTCCCTGTTGAAGACTAATGATAATTTGTTGTATATTATCTTAGTTATAATATTTTCTTACTGGGCTAGTTGAGCTCACCCTTTCTTTCACCGTTTTCTTGAAATGAGAATATAGTTGGGACTAGTCGGGGAATGGATTGACCATCCAGAGATGGTTTGCATTAGTAGTCCTCACTATTACGCGAAATAAGCGTATCAATAATTGTAATGAGGACTCCTTTTGAGTTTTATATCATACTATTAGACAATAGTTGTATTCAAACTCACAGTATATGTGTTGTCGTATTTTGCACGACAATTGTATTACTGAAGTTGTATTTGTTTTTGTACCATGTATTTGGCGACTCAGAATGGGTTGGATGGAATGGACCTATTTTGGGGTCGTCATAGTTGGTATCAAAGCTTAGGGATATGATCCCTGGCTGAGGTGTGAGACAAGAACTAGGAGGGGAGAGACGGGGAATTCCTTCACTAGTATGACCTACTTAAGTTTATTTGGTATTTAATTGGTCGGTCAGAGTATAGGGATAATATGTGATATGTCAATTAACCCTTATTTTGTGGCAGTGTTTAAAAATGGCATCTGAAAAAGTTGTGATAAGCAATGAAGCATATGAGACCGTTGAGTCACCAACGATCAATACCTAGGATAATGTGCATCAGGATGACAATAATACTCAGGTAAACAACAACACCGATCAAATGATGAATGTTGGGATATTCAAAGGCTTTATGCAATTCATGCAACATCGGTAGAGGGACTTACTTTCAAAATGCGGTGGAAACACCGGCAACTTCCGGATAGTCCTTTGCTAAATGTTCAAGGAGCCGGGACCACCGGAGTTTTTGGAAATCCGAGAACCACTTACGGCAGAGACGTGGATAAAGCGGATCACCAAGATATTTGATGTATTGGGATGTTCAGAGAGCAAAGGTTCCCTTTGCCACCTTCATGTTGCGAGAGGAGAGGGATTCTCGGTAGGAATCGGTAAAAGCATACTCAACTTTGCCAGTCTTTTGAAGATGTCTTGGGAGAAGTTCCAAGAATTGTTCAACGACAAGTACTTTCCCAAAAGTATTCGTCACATGAAGGAGGCTGAGTTCATCAAGCTGGAGCAAAACAATATGAACTTGTCTCAGTACGAAGCTAAGTTTGCGGAGTTATCCCGATTTGCATCCCATTTGGTTGATAATGAGGAACGAATGACACGAATGTTTCTGCGAGGTTTGAAACCCGAAATACGTCAATACCTCATTTCTCACAAACTTTGTTTATATTTAGATGTTATGAATAGGGCTCAGTTAGTGGAGCGCGATAATGAGCCAGCCCAACCGAAGGATAACGAAAAACAACACGATAATAATCGTACCGGTGACAACGGTCATCGGAACAATGATAACCATCGTGGAAGAAATTATCATGCCAGAAATGGTAACCACTTCGGTGGTAATCATGGCCAAGATAATAGAAGAAATGATTCAAGTGGAAATTTCAAGAAGAGAAGATTTAACGATGATGGGAAGACGCAAAGAATACACCAAGACCAAAGAACAAATTCTAGGGGAGGAGAACGACTCGGTTAGATGCTTACTGAGATCACGGAGAGGAGGGACATATAAGTCCAAACTGCTCACGATTTCCAAGAAATGTTTTAGTTGTGGAAAGACGGTCACATAACTTCGATTTTGTCATCAGAGCGAAATCAAGTCCAATTGGGACTAAGGCACCAAAGGAGGATACGGACAAAATGAAGTCGGTGGTTTCGTGAAGAGTGTTTTTCGTGACTTCTCAAAAAGCGAGTGACCCGAACGAAGTTAGCACGCAAGTTAGTTAATTATAAACTTTTCGTCTATACCTTATTAGATCTTCGGTTCTACCCATTCTTTTATCTCTCTCTGCTATGCGCTCAACGCTTAAATCTGACTCCAAAGAAGTTAGATTTTGACTTATTGGTTGGAACTCCGTTAGGAGAAACCTTCATTACATGTGTTATCCAAGTCTTGGATGAGAGTCACAGTTTTGAATGATATTTCTATTGTTAATAAATTTCCTGACGTATTCTTAAAGACTTCTTAGCCTACCCTAGAGCGTGAAATCGAATTTTGTATTGACCCCAGTACAAAACCCATTTCTTAAACCCTAAAATATTTTCTTCACCCAAAACGAACGTAACATGCGCCAAAGACGTTGGCTCGAGCTGTTGAAGATTACGATTATACTATTCAATACCATCGTGGGAAAAGTGAACGTGGTAGCTGACGGGTTGAGCAGGAGATGGTATGCGTTTACAAGTGCGAATATACGAACCTACGTGAAGATAGTAAATATACGATTATAATCGACGATAAAGTTAAAGTTGCTCAAGATATAGACTCGAAGCTGATGAATACGAAGAAGAAGGTGCAAGAATGCGTTATTCTAGAAGTGAGAGTCGATAAAGAGAAGAAAACTCAAGCCTTCAATTTAGTTGAAATCCTTGATCGAGTAGGAACTGTGGCCTATAGACTTGCCTTAACGCTAAGTATGTCGCCTGTTCATAACGTTTTTCATGTATCGATGTTACGTAAATATGTGGACGACACGGATCATATTATTGCGTTAGAACCAGACGAGATAGCCGAAGATTTAACGTACGAGGAGGTACCTGTCAAGATATTGGATAGGAAAGAGCATGTCCTACGAACAAAGGTTATACCACAAGTTAAAGTTTTGTGGAGGAACCATGCTATTGAAGAAATGACTTGGGAGTTGGAATCAGAAATGAAAGTGAGGTACCCTCACCTTTTCAAAACACTAGGTACGTACGTCAATTTCGAGGACGAAATTTCATAAGAAGGGGAGGTTGTAAGACCCCAACTTATTATAAATAAAAAATCGAATTACCTCTATTTATTATTGTGAATAATAAGGTGTTAATTTGATATAATACTTTGGTTATGGGTGAAATGTGCAAATTTTACAAAATAAGCAAGTGGTTATAAAATATTCATTGTGTCGGGGAATATTCGTTTGGTCGTGGAATATTCTTTCTGTCGGGGAATATTCGTATTTACAGTGCTATTTTTGTGGGCCCTATAACGGATAACTATCGGATGAAGAAAATGACAAAGTTTGAGTTTTTACAAATAACGGCGTAGTTATTCTTCATAAGATCATTGGAAAACCCGGTGGTTAAAATACGATGTATACGCATTGGTTACCGCACAAAGATGCTTTACGGATTGCAAAGATTGTTGAATTATTGATCCTTACGTAAGAAGGCACTACTCAATAATTGTCACAGTAGTTACTGTTCAATATTTTATTTTATTGGTTCAATAATTGTTGCGTTGATATTTTATATTATTGTTGTTTTAATAATTGTCAATGCATAGTATTTTCCATTATCAGATCAATAATTCATATTATTTGAATAATATTATTAGATAGCATTGTTGGCGATGTCTAGAAAGTTACACAAGGAGAGGTTTGGTCACCTAATTGGCGCTACCAAGAGAGAAAATCCTTATTGGAAAGCCCCTCTTTCCGGAAACTACTGGTTGTCATAATTGTGATTCTGTAATATTATTTTTGAATAATTAATTATTGATTTATATGATAAGGAAATATTTATTTGATGTGAATATAAATGACGGATTTATTTATGTAGTTATAAATGAAGGAATTAATGTTGAGGTGTTTTATCAGTATTTTGTCGGATTGGAGGTATTAAAAGATCAAATCAGTGTTCTTATAGCTTTATTGTGTGAGTTATAATTTTTAATCTGAACGTTGGATCGTTGTGATTTTTGGATATGTTATACATATATAAGTTGAGTATATGTTCACAAATTTTAAACCGTTAAAAATGAACGAATGATTTGTTATGAATTTTAAGAGGTGACTGATTCGGAAATTAGGTTTATAAATGATTTTGGTGGAAAATTCTAGAAATGGGTGGGCCCCACTTTTGGTTGTTTGGGAAGATGGCTGATTTTTGGTGGGTGGAATAGTAGCAGGTAAAGCCATCAGGTAGCACGTCAAGTCTGCTTCGGCGTGCTAACATTTTCCTATAAATAGAGGGCTAAGTTAGAATTGAAAATCACACCAGAATTCATAAGTTTTCTCTTTTTTCTCTAGATTCTCGAGTGTATTTTGTGAGTATTTAGATACTTGGTGAGTTGCTATTCATCGGTGCAAGTTTCCTTCAAATATCCGATATCCAAATCGTAAGTCTCGCTTTTTGAGGTAAGGGATGTTATTTTCTTCGTAAGTGATATTATTTCTTCAATATCATTATGCCGAAATATTGGTTGGAACTTGTTATCAAATTTAGAACTTTTCATGTCGGGGTTACTATTCATGAGTTACTATTCATGAGTTACTATTCATGAGTTACTATTCACGAGTACTATTCACGAAGCATGATGATTTCTTTCTTGTGGAATTTCTATCTTTTTGTGTTAGAATTACTATTCACGTATACGACACTATTCATGTATATGACACTATTCACGAATCACGCAGACTATTCAATCAAAAATGAATTTTCTTCTTTTGTCCAAGTTGTCTATTATGGTTACTATCTTTGATTGTATCCATGTTTTGATCTTTATTTTGAATTCTGTTTCACAATTGGTTATTATGAAATATTTTTGAACTTGGATAAACTGTAATACGAATCCCTAATATTTGATCTTTTATCTCACTGGATTCGTTTTTTTTAAGATATTTTTCGTCATCCTCAGTCCTAAATGATGATATTACTGAATATCTTTGGCCTGTAGTGCAAAGATGAATGATTAACTGATGATTATCTTTGGCCTGTAGTGCAAAGATGAATGATTACCTAATGAATATCTTTGGCCCGTAGTGCAAAGATGAACAGGTGTTGAGATGAACATGACCAACTGGTGATACAAATGAATATCTTTGGCTTGTAGTGCAAAGATGAATATTTGATTCAAGATGTATATTGATTGATGTTACAGGGATAAAATATTGATGATGAACTTTTAAATCTTAGAAGATAGTAGAATTCTTTCTCTACTTGACTCTTCTAATGGATTGCTTATTCCGCTGCAGTTGTTGATCTAAAACTTGTTGTCTATTATATTTTATCAGATTTTTTTCTGTTGAAGACTAATGATAATTTGTTGTATATTATCTTAGTCATAATATTTTCGTACTGGGCTAGTTGAGCTCACCCTTTCTTTCACTGTTCTCTTCAGGAAATGAGAATATAGCTGGGACTAGTCGGGGAATGGATTGACGGTCCAGATGGTTGCATTAGTAGTCCTCACTATTCTGTGAAATAGCGTATCAATAATTGTAATGAGGACTCCTTTTGAGTTTTTATACTGTCTATTAGACAATAGTTGTATTCAAACTCACAATATATGTGTTGTCATATTTTGCAGGACAATTGTATTACTGAAGTTGTATTTGTTTTTGTACCATGTATTTGGCGACTCATAATGGGTTGGATGGAATGGACCTATTTTGGGGTCGTCACACTTGATTTTCCTATAAACATTTCAGTTAAGGCAGAACGTGGTGAACCCTCTGGCAAGGACAAGGGTAAAGAGAAGGCTTTGGAATAGTTATTCCATAATGCTAGAATGTACTATTATCTAGTTGTAGAAGAACTTATTTATGTTAAGCTATGCTTAGTTTAAGTTGTATTGGATTATGTATTAGTTATGTCTAAACGGTGTTTAATTATGATTAAGGCTTGCAAGAGATGTTTAAGTTATGAACCCTTGGGACGAGAATAATTATATTATATCAATGTAATTTATTCTATTATTCTGCTATGTGAGATGTTGATTTATTATTAGAGTTAGTACGTGATAACCAAATTTGAGACAAGTGTGGTCTGAATTTGGGTGCGTCACATAACTCATATGAAATTGAGAAATAAATTGTGAGTTAAGATCTGACCATATTATCTTATGTTTATGATTCTACATGGTTTTAGAGTCCATAATTCGTGTTAATGATAGAGATATACCAAAGCACAACTTGTAGTCATTTGAGAACTTGCACTTAAATCCTTTTTATTTTAGGTCACATAGAGATATAGTGAGTTAACTAATTTGGGTGTTCATATTCATTCTATATATCAACTATGGAGTTAATGTGATATATGGATGGTACATCGAGAGATGACCATATTTTACTTTTGTGTTCTCAACTAGCAATCCAAAATAATCAATTGGGCTTAGCAGGAAGTGTAACAACTGAGTGACGCATTAAGTGAAATTATACTCCCATATCCCCCTTATCTGATTAAAATTACTTGTTAGTAAGTTGCCTTTTGATATTTAGTATTTTAGATAATCACAGTTTGCTCATCTGTTTAAGTAGACCAAGAGAGTTATAAAACTGGTGTATGATAGATTAAAATGCAATTAATATTCTCTGTGGGAACGATACTCTACTTCTTCTATATTACTTGTTGACCATGTGCACTTGTTTGTGATGTGATTGATTTGATTAATACCCAAACAAACCAACAAATTGTTGACGCCGTTGTCGGGATTATAAATTATTTTTAATACTTTCGTCATCAGTTTAAATTAGATTGGTCTTAGTTAAACAAATCGCTCTTATGTTATTTCTTTTTATATTTTTCTTTTGTTTCAGGTATTCTTGAATAGTGTGCAAACTCGATCTAAGAAGCCTAGTTTATTGCCTTACAAGGAGGACATTAATTGAAGGGTTCAACGATTGAGTAAGGGGATCACAGACATTCAAGAGGAAATTGAGACACTAAAAATCATGGCGGCAGAAGAGCAGAAAGCATTGAGAGACTGTGTTATATAAGTCATCCTGACAACAAGGTAATTAATTTTATTCACTATTCGATACTACTCCCGAGCACATAAGTTTATTAACAAATAAGCACATAAATCATTTTATTATATTTTTTTAAAAATAAATTTCCTTAATTCATTCTGTAGAACTTGATAAGGGTTTTATCACCACTATATTCTCGATCTTCTATAAGGTTATAGCCTAAGGTTTCCCCACCTAAGATTCATAACCTAAAGCTTTGATACCAACTTGTGACTCCCCAAATTCGGGTACTCCAATCCCACATATTTGGTGTTCATTGTCCAATAAACTCACATCTATCTACCCATAAGTAAAGGATATAAATAAAACTTACAAGCTTAATAAATAATTCTCACATTAAAGGGTTACCTAGTCTCAAAATAAATTCCAAGTTATTTAACCTTTATTACATCATATGCGGAATAAAGACAATAATATTTAAGTTTCATTACATAAACTCTTATCAAATATAATATAATAAACATCTTCTATTTATTCATCTTGCCCTTGCCTTTGCTCGTCGATGGTTCTTCAGGTTTCTCAATCTTAGCTACAATATTTTATGCAAAGGTGAGCAAACAATTGCCCACAAGTATAGCAACAATAATAATAGCATATATATGAATAGTCAATAAATTAAGCTCAACTGAATAATGTAATCTTTCCTGTCAACAATGTTCGAGAGCTAAAATGTAATCTTTCATGTCAACGATGTTCAAGAACTGAAAGCTCAATAAAAACTCGGCTTTTGAATCAAGATTAGAAAACAAGATCAAAAGTACATATGTGGGTCACAAGACCACGAACTATGTCCTAGGTTAGTAAATATCTCTACCGTAACCTTTAACAAACTTATAGACTATATGGACCTTTCTTCTCGTACTCCAGGAGATCATCCCTTTGTACAATATATTGTGAACAAATATTTCAACGCTACTGTGTAGTATAATCCCCTATATTAAGGTTGGTCATCTTAGCTTTGACATTCGAGTCTGCACCAAAGGAAGTTTAGTTTGGATTAGATTCAAGGGTAATTTAGGTCTTTAGAACATTCATCAACTAAGGATTAATTGAATTAATAAAGGTTCATTATCCATTAAAGGATTGATACGATAATACAAGATTGTACAATGATACTTATAATCAAAGGTTGAATATCAATGATTCATAATGTAGCAAACATTTTACATCGAGGTAATGGTTTCAAAAGAATTAGAAAGCTTAATTAAAAACTATAGACTTTGAACAATTCAAAAAAACCTCGCTTGAAATGAAGAAGCAAAGATTTATAACTTGTACAATGTAAAAGTAGAGTTAAGAAACTTGCTTAATAAAAGATTAGGGTTAAAGAAATTGCGTATTAATAACAAGTTAAGGATAGGAAACTTTACTCGTGCATTAGCTATACAATTACAACTTACATTCTTCGAATAACCTATACATACCATTTAGAACCACAATACCAATTAGTTACCTTAATACTAACATCATTGGTTTAGTTTCCATTACACTTAACTTTATAACCTTTAGCTCTAGGTCTGATTATACCAACACATAGCATGAATCTGAAATCCTTACTAGCATATAGCATATAGCATATAGCATATAGCATATAGCATATAGCATATAGCATATAGCATAAAGCTGAGCATTTAAACGACATTACTAAATCTCACGAACATCGAGTTAATGTCTTTCATAACTTATTAATAATCATCTACATGATTATAACTTGTTATTAAGTATTATAACATGTTTTACACCTCATTACAAACATTCATTAAGATTATATAAACATTCCTAGAGTTATACACTTAACATCTCATCTACGTGTCAATTCACTTTATCGGTGGCGATTCCGCTTTGGTTTTATACTAGTTTGCAAATACGATTGACGCTTATAAGCCATGCCATACCATTTAAGCTTCTCGGGTTCATCGCAGCGGGCATTATGCACATGTTTGGTTTTCTGCAATTTCGTGAATCAGCTCTATTTTAACCCAAAACACCCAAATTCTTCAATTCAACAGCAAATTAGACATACCTAAATATTACAAACTTCATAGAATCAAAACCAAGCATTTATAGAATGATTATAACATCACAAACCACTTAACCAACCAATTTAAAAGAATTAAAACCAAAGCTCATGCTCTATCTTCATATTTCAACACCTTTAGCGTAATCATCCACTACAAATTCGTTATTCAACCAAATTGATCCATTTAACTTTCGTTGCTTTCGTATCTCATCATATTAACAATATCTATCACCAATTTAAAGATTATATCATGAATTAACCATCAATTTTGACTCCAAAATAAGTCACATCATATATATAACAACAAAACTCAATTTCTTCATGTTAAACATGTTTTCATGGATTTGATAACATCAACCACTCTTATTGATTACAAATAGCAGATTATACATACCAATAACATATATGATCAATCTCTTAATAATTAACCATAGAAATCCAATTACAGAGAACTTAAAAAAAACAAAGCTAAGAACTAGGAATTTAGAATTTTACCTTCAATTAGCTAGAAAACTTGAACACAATCTTCTTGTTCTTCCTTATTTGACTCCTCAAATCACATAGAACTTTCTTCTCTCAATCCTTTCTTTCTCTCTATTCTTCTCTGTGTTCTTAGACTTAAGAAATATACGTAATAATAAAACTGATAAAAGGGTTAACACTCCTCCATCACTTATACAAACAAAGAGTTTTTATCGGTTAAAATTTGCCAAAGGTCATAAGACCTTGTTTTGCTTAGCTCCCAAAACCAACTTAAACTCATTTCTAATTTATTTTTATTATTCTCTTATTATATATTACTCATGTCACACTTAAATTCAATTAAACTTATTTGATTAATAAATCCAATTAAACCTTACTAATAAAATTATAATTTATGTTTAGCCAACCATAATTTTATTTAATAAATCATTTTATTTAATAAATTACTCTAATTTAATTTTTAAATTAAATTAGAATGTTACCATTTCACTCGCGTAATAAAATACGCATCAATTATAAAATTGTTTATCGACAATTCGCTTAACATTTTCAATAAATAAATTATTTCACAATAATTTCCATCAATTATTTATTTTATCTAATAAATAAACTAACTAAAATATATATTTAATTCGATTAATATTTTAAATTATTACAAAATTCATGACCGTTGAAGCCTGCAGCAAGGCCTGCTGCCTCAGTTAAAAGATGCCCACTTAAACATTTTATAACTCCTAAACCATGAATCCAATCGCAATAAATTTTTAATATGTTATAGTTGGTATAATAACCTATTTTTAAAAAAATACTAACTAACCAAAACAACCATTCTAGACAAGCTTAGCAAGGGTTCAAAGTTTCCTCGCCCAAACTGCTGCAGCACAGCGCTCGCTCGCCTGCGCGCTGCTGCTGCCTGCAATAGTGGCCTTGCACCACTGTAGTCTCTTAACTACAGCCATTTTGCGTAGTTTTAACTTTTAAACCATTAGTCTGATTGCAACCAAATCGGCAAAAAGCACTTTTAACACACTGTGGTTATAATATTTTAAGCAATTAACCACTGTGCTTTTAAAATATTCAATTAGCCCACTGTACTTTTTAAAAATGTTCAATCAGCTCATTCCGTCCAATTTCTTGGACAGACGTTAAAAAATTGCACACGTGGCATTGAAAAAAAAAATCAAAAAATCATTATTTCCTACGTGGCAACCTAGTCAGCCAAATTCTTAATACTATTGAGCCACTGCACTTTAAAAAAATGCAATTGACCTAGTGTGGTTTTAAAAAATCATTATTTCCTACGTGGCAATTTTAAAAAATCTTTTTCTTTTCCTTTTATTTCTTTTCTAAATAATACAAATAATATATCAAAATTTTTGTATCAATGAGATCTATTACAACATTATATTAATTTCTACAAAATTAAAAATAAAAATCATTAATTACGTGACAAAAATAATTAAAATAATAATAAAATTAAAATAAATATTTTAAATCATTTTTTATTTGTATTCTTTTCCTTATCTCTTAATAATTATTTTTTATTTTAAAAATTAATACTAATATATATTTTAATGATATAAAAAAGGTAAGTACATAATTAACATAAAATAAAAAATTTGATACAATTAGCAAAAATTAGTTAAACAAATAACATAAAAGCTTATCTTGCATTTAAAATACAAACCCCCTTCTTCATTATCAACAAACAACAAACAGAGCAGAAAAGCTTTCACCATTATTACTTTACATTACACCCAAACCATAATTTACTTACTTCTTAATAACCCCATTTTTGATTCCATATAATATAATTATAGATGATTGCAATTATCACTTATCTGTCTCAATTTTCAAATTTAATAATCCTCTCCATTTTGTTAAAAAAAATATCCTCGAAAGTTTCAAAGCTTTACGAAAATGGGGTAATCAAATTGTTTCAAAAATTTTGATTTCAATCCGTACGAAGAGCAAACAGCTTAAATCTCCGGTAGTAGAATCATCAACACACTTTGTACCTTTTTTCTTATTGAAAAAGACGGTAGAGGAAGAGCTCTCTACGACGGAGACATTGAGAAAGTCGAACCGGCGTAAATATCCGGCAACCCCAGCCGGACCTGCTTCGGCACCATTTTCGGATCCCGACCCAACCTTTCGGTACCATAATCCGTCGTTTCTTCGCCACTATGACTCTTCGAGATCATCGGCACCGGTGATCGCCTCCTCTGCTCCGGCCTCTCCAATCTATCCGACCGGACTGTCGGCTTCCGAACTGGTCGAAGATATTGAAGGAGGACTATAGGGAGAATCGGAGGCCAGGAGATATAGTGACGATGATTTTGATGAGGAGGACGAGAATGGATTTGGGGATTTGGGAATTTGAATGAGGGATTTGGTATTTGGGGGATTTGAATGAGGAGAATTTTTTTGATTATTTGTATTATTTAGAATTAAAATAATTAAAAGAAAGGAAAAGAGATAAATGAAAAGAAAAAATTTTAAAATATTATAAAAGTATTTTTATTTTTATTTTTAAAATAAAACATACATATTATAATATTAATTTTTATTAATTTTATACATATTATAAATATTTAGGTAAAGAAAAAGAAAGAAAATAAAACATAAAAATATTTTTAAAACCACAGTGGGTCAATTGTTTTTTTTAAAGTGCAATGGTTCAATAGTATTAAGAATTTGGCTGATTGGCTTGCCACATCCGAAAATAATAATTTTTTAATTGTTTTTTTTCAATGCCACGTGTGTAATTATTTAACGTCCGTCCTAGAAATTGGACGGAACGGCTTGATTGTATATTTTTAAAAAGCATAGTGGGTTAATTGAATATTTTAAAAGTACAGTGGCTAATTGTTTAAAACAGTATTAAAATTGCTTTTTGCCCAACCAAATTTGAGTATGTTGTAGAAGGTAGGGTAGACTATTTTTAAAAAATATAAACCATCCAGACTAGCTTAACAGAGCCCTAAAACTGCTCTGTTGCAACTGTTTTACACCAAAAACTAATATGTTCTTAATTTACAAAATAGATTCAAATTTCAATTTTACTTGTTCAATCCACTCAAGTTATTACATAAAATAAGTATAAAAATTATGTTTATAAACCATAAACTCAACCAAATTTCTTAATTATACCCAAACGCTTCTAAGAAACCTTTTAGCACACATAATATAGTCAATCAATTCTGGGACAGAAATCATATATGATTATACATGTATAAATCTAAATTTCTCCTTTCTTTTTACTCCTCACAACAACAACTAAGCTCCTTACTAAAATCCCAACTGATTTCAAAACTAATTCGCATAAACTATATACCAATTTTGCAAATAAACCAACTAATTTATATAAACTTTATAAAACCTATACTTACCACTTGTTTTGCTGAAAATTCCAAGTTTAATGACGCTTTAATATACCTTGTTGCTACAAATAGTTTCCAATTTATCCCTAATTTCAGTTTGCTTTCTTAACTTCTTGAGAAATTGATGATTGCTTGCAATATAAGAATATAGGAATTGGATATAAGGCTTGTTATGGAACGGATGGGAGGGTGTACTGTGAATAGAGAAGGAAAGGTTGAATTAAGCTCCGTAGCTTCTTCTTTTATTTCTCAGACAGTAAACTAGCTTGGTGCTCTACCTACTACTATAATAAACCAACAGCTCCTGCTAACAAATAACTGAGCTTCCTAACTTTTAAGTTTTAACAGTTCTTGTTTATATTTTAGTGACTCAGCCTTATGAACTTGCAACTTATGCCAACTAAACTAACTCAGCTCTTTAATTTTAATCTCTTCAATTTTAATCCCAGCTCATGCATGCTTAATTACATGACTCAGCTTCCCTTTTAACATTTCATGCTAACTTACATGCTATATATACATATATTACTTATACTTACATTACACTATTTAATTAATGTATTGTAATTTTTTAATCATTTCAATAAAAATAAAATTAATTCATTAAATAAATAATTCATTTAATGTAACGAAAATATTATATTATATTAAAATAAATAATATTTAATTAATTATTTTAATTCAAATATTTAATGTATATAACTAATTTGTATAATAACATATAATTATCTCATTTCTTCCATAAATTGTTTTCAACAATTTATTTACATTAAAATATATATTTTAATATATTCCATATTTTATTGAAAAATGAATTTAATTACATCCATTTGACTTAATATTAAATATTATACTACTATTTATGCTACAAGTAATTATTGTAACATAAATATAACTATCCTTATTAAATAAATGAATTTATTTATTTATTTTATTAAAATAAACATTTTAATCCACAAATTTTAATTAGTGAATTACCTTTCTCATTTCATCTTGTAGCCAATTTAAACTAAATTATTTAATAATTATTAAATATAATTCTTCAAATAAATGTATATTTTCACATTTATTATACACACCTAATCCATCACGTAACCACACTTAACATATCATAAAATAAGAATTTTTTTTTTATTTTTCTTATTTTAATAATATCTGGAAATATTCGAATTGTCACAAGTAATATATTGATTTTGACACGTTTTTTTTTTTTGTATTTTCCCGTGCATTGACTAACTGAGTTTAGCACGGTATTAACGGTCTAAATTCACTTCATTGAATTAATGAGTTTAGCATGGCATTAACTGTCTAAATTCACTATGAAGCTATTGTGATAACTCGGGATTTCGAATAATCAAAATTTTACAAATACTTATTTTTTTTATTTAATATTGATTGCTAATATTGTACTGAGTATCTGTGATACGAGTCTCGAAAAATAGTCAATTAGTGTATTGACTGAGAAATTAGAGTAGAGTTGTGCTTAACAGTTTTAGAAACCCTAACCCTAGTTACAGATGGGGATTCGATAGAAAATATAATTAAAATAATTATATTGATAAGAACGTGTTTGTACTGAAGAGAAATTTTGATCAATGATTGATCAAATAAAGTTTAAAATTTATAAACCCTAATAAGAGATTAGAAACCCTAATCTCATATTTAGAAAAACCTAACGTACAGTTAGAAACCCTAATTGAAAGCAGAAAAACCCTAATTTCATATTCGGGAATCCTAAAACCCTAATTAGGAAACCCTAATCCTAATTAGTAAGCTTAATGTGTTTAGTAAATGCTAATATGATTAGAAAACCCTAATTGTAATTTAGAAATTTTAATTTTTAATTATTCTAATTAAAAACACTAATTAGAAATTTTTAGAAACTAAATATTTAAAATCTAAGGGTTAGAACCTTGGGGTTAAACCCTAAGGGTTTGGACATTATCAAGATTGCCCTTAAAAAAAAATTTGCAAATGACAAAAATGCCCTTTTTATATTCTTTAATTAGTAACTTGTAAAAAATTGCAAAAGCTTTAGTAGGTGACCAACTATCTTGACTTAATAACTTAAATCTCAATAACTCAGCCTCTATGTGACAACAACACATCAGATCTTAGTTATATATTAGCATATATATAGATTTGGGAGAGAGAAAGTTACTACATTTAACTTATTTTTCAACCTAGCTCTCACCAACTCATTCTCTCTCAACACCTCCGAATTATACAAGTTACTCAGTCACAAGACACCTCTCTTAAACATCTAGATCAGTTAAGGAGAGTAAGAATCAAAGATTTAGCAAGAGAAGGTATAACCCTAAACTCAACCTAGATCTTGTATGCTATGAAAATATTTGTGTTTATAAGTGTTTAAATTTGTGTTATAAGATGTTTTTAGATTATCTATGTTGATCCATCATGGATCCATAGTATCAAAGTGCTTTAAAATTGAGTTTTTCCAAAACTGTCCAAGAACAAAATTTGTGGTCTGACAAGCTAATGTCAGGAGCCACATATTCTTGTTCGTTTATGATTTTTGTTGTTTTAAAGTTGTAATCTGTAGCTTGTCATGTGGTCTTTAATCTGCAAGTGGAATCGCATTATTATGTCAGTTTAAAACCCGTTGATCGGGCATGATCGATCGGGATCAAAATCGGCAACCTGTAAATTTAAAAATCGAGTTTGACAACATTTCTCGAAGCCCAGATCTGTCAGATATTAAGTGATTTGATGTTTTTGTTATGAACATGTTGTAGATGATAATATGGACTGTAGACCCATGCCTTAAGATCCCATAAACAAATCAACATATCAATCGTAGCAAGTGCTCAAAGTAGGCCAGTTGCATTGATTTGCATTTCTGGGATTTTCCAGAAACATGAAGAACGAACTTTCTGACCGCCTTTGACCAAGCTGCAACTTGTGATGTACGTTGTTGTTGTTTATTGGATCTGTTATTTTAGTGTTGTTCCTTGATGCAAGGAGTATAGATTTGGACCATGAGACCACTTGATTAATGATCCGAAAGCACTAACTTAATCGAGCTTAAATTTATTTTATTTTCTAATTTTCCAAAAAATTAATTAAAATAGAAATAAATTATAAAAATACCTAAAAATGGTTTTAAAAATATTTTAAATTAATTAAAAATAACTTTTAATTATTTGGGATTTTTTCATTAATATTTATAATTATTTGAATATTAATGATATTTAATTTATTTAATTAGTGTATTAAATAAATTAGAGAAAAATGATTTAATATTATGAAAAATCATTTTAAATAAGAATAAAGTATTTAAAAATATTTTGAGTTATAAAATGTAACTTTTAATATTTTTAGAGAATTTTCATTAATAATTTAATATTAATGATATTAGATTTATTTAATTATTAAATTAAATAAATAAGTTAAAAATGATTTTATTGATTTAAAAATCATTTTAAATGAGAATAAAGTGTTAAAAAATATTTTGAATTATAAAATATAATTTTCAATATTTTTGGAGAATTCTCATTAATAAATTAATATTAATGATATTAGATTTATTTAATTATTATATTAAATAAATGAATTAAAAATGATTTTATTGATTTAAAAATCATTTAAAAATGAGAAAAATGATTTAAAAATATTTTTAAGTTATAATTAATGACTTTTAATATTTTGATAATAATTTCATTAATATTTAAATATTAATGGTGATGATTTAAAAATGATTTTAATTATTTTAAAAATCATTTAAGTAGAATATTGATGATTTAAAAATATTTTAAGTTATTAATAATAACTTTAATATTTTGATAAGTATGTTATTAATATTTTTATATTATTAAATATTAATGATAATAAGATTATTTGATAATTAAATCATTTAAAATGATTTATGTTTGAAAAATTATTATAAATTATAATAATTGTTTATAAATTATTAAAAGCTTCCTAAAAATATTATAAATGATATTCGACTTATCTAAAATAATATTGAAGCTTAGAGACCAAGTTTAATTGACAATAAATGTGTAAATTATCTGATAGGTGACCAAGAATACCGAGAATGGACCGAAGTCCAACTGCATCAAACTAGTTAGACTTGATAAGTGTTTATATAGGTTATAAACACTAATGTGACTATGTGGTAATGTGCCTAGAGAAGATTTGACCGTAAATTACAAATGTGTGTGTTATGAATTATCAGGCTAATCAGGAGACCGATATTATTGGTTATAGGTCTTTCAAAGCAAGATAAGTATATCAGTAGTCAATAATCAACGCCAGAAGAGGCAAGTTTCCTAACTCAACCTCGAAAGTTATATTCATTCAATTATTATAGTGGTTAATTATTGTTAATTATACCACGCCCAAGAATTTATTGTTGATTATTCGCAGCTAGTGCATGTTTAATAATTCAAATTGAATTATCGATTCAAAAAATATATATTCGTAGAATAACTATTGTTGGATATTCATATCCGTAGAAGTTAATATCGATGAAGATGTATAATTCCTGCTTATTGTCAAATTATGTTGAGAAATGTCTTAGCTAATTATTCTTCGCTGTATTTAACATTTGTTAGAACTTGATAGATTCGAGAAGAGAAGAGAAAGAGAATTTAATTATTATCGATAGATCAATGCCAATTATTTTGGCTAGATCGAAAAGTAAAAACTAGATATTGAAATCATAGATATTTTGTTGTATAAATCAAATTCGCTGATTCAAATCTTGATTCTAAGACCGAGAAGAACAACCTTTATATAAAGGAACATTTTATTGGTCGATATTCGATTATCATGCTGCGCATTAAGTATTATGCATAATATAGGGTACAAGGAGTCATTCACTTAAGTACTTCTGCAGAGGGGTATGATTTAATCTTTATGGTTATCTCGATACACTCACAGATATATATCAAAGTAAAACTTTGATATATACCCGAGAAGAGAAGTTCAAGATCCAATGGATCACTCAAAGATAAATCGAAAACATTCCACTTTGTAATTTCAGAGAATTGATTCTTGATTATTCATTAGAATATCGTAGAAAAACTTTGAAAGCGTTGTACTCTTTCATTATCAAATTATCGTGTTGCATAGAATGCGAGAAGACTTGTTAGTTATTAAAGCTTTGTTCAGCTAATTTCAAAGTTCTAACTTTGGTTTTATTCTATCAAAATAGATAGTCTGTTTCAATGATTCTATACATTTATTGTATGTCTTAACTTGTGGGGCAAATTTGTTGCTCACCCTTGCTAAATAAAATATTTCAAATAGGAACGAAGAGGCCAATGTGTCAAAGAAGAACAAAGGCAAAGGCAAAATGTCGGATTAGTTTTAATAAACATTATTAATATGTTGTTGTTTGTAAAAACTTTTTGTATATCTAAAGGGTATGTTTGTAATGTTAAGGTTAGAGAGAACCTGGGACTAATGTATTAACAATCTATGTTAATGACTATGTATTACTATTTCTATATGAATGGGTAGTTAGATGTTATTATATTGTGGATCGTGAACACCAAACTCGGGGGTCAGGTAACCCGGATTTGGGGTGATCACAGAGTTGGTATCAAAGTCAGAGGTTATAAACCTTAAGTGGGGTGGGGAAAACCCTAGGATTATAAACCATAAGTCGAGAGATCTAGAAAACTCATTTTTAGAGTTCTAAGTGAGGGATTGTCAAGTGCATCAATAATGAGATATGTGGACACATAGTGTGAGAAGTTTGTACTAATGAAGTACTAATCAAGTTATTTAAACCGATTGTAGGATGTCCGGAGAAGATCAAATGAGTGCGAGATGCTAGCGGTCATGTTGCACAATGCCGTGAGTCGAGGTGCCAAAGAAAGCTTTATCAATGAAGGTGGGAGAAGATGAACCTATGATCAATCTGGGAGCGATCATGACGATTATCCCGAGATGTATCCGAGTGGTGATGAGGAGGCGAGTCCGAAGAAGCTAAGGTGGAGAAAAAGAATAAGACCAAAGTTGAGAACAAGATCAACTATCTACAGAAGTTCAAGAACTCCTGAGTAAAGTGTTTTCTTGGAGGAGTTATGGAAGACGGCGAGCAAGCATTACGCTAAAATGATCAAGAACTAAACGAGCTCAAGGCGCAGTGAAAAAGGATGAAGACCGGGTGGTGGATCGTCTCAAGGAACAATCAAGCAAGCAAGAGAAAGACAAGAAAAAGAGAAAGAGGGACAACGACAACCCTAATTCAAAAAGTCAAACTCAAGAAGAAGCAAGTCCAGTAGAAGTGTGGAAAGACTCACGCGGAGAATGCATGATGTGGAAGAACGTGTGCTTCAATTGTAAGTAGAAGGACATATTTCCCTACATTGTCCTAAGCCAAATATGAGGAAGTGTTTTTCATGTGGGAGAACGGGTCACGATTCAACAAGTGTCCCATCAAGAAGAAGACCGGTGAAGGGAGTGGACGGTAGATAACTTAGATATAAGTGATAGTATCTTTTGGTAGTAGGTTATGATATTAAGTGTTGTAATATCGAGAACGATGTGTGAACATATGTAAATATAAATATGTTGTATGAATGAAATCTTTATTTTCTATATGAATATAAGATTAAGATTAATTTGTGTGTTCTTAAAACTCATACTTATGGTAAGTTAATGACTCATAATTATATGAAATGTTTTGAACCCTCAAATAATGGACGCCAAAGGTCCGACTAGATAAGTTCATACACTCATATAATTGTGGCAAGTTCCCGAACTCATAAGTGTGGTAAGTTTGATGAACCGGGAATAACTATGTGTGAAGAGAATTGCAACTTTTTGTAAAAGTTGTGTTGTTAATCCCGATATGATTTAAAAAGGATAGTAATATGTGTTAAGTACTAAATGTGCTATGAACTATTTGAATAAATATTCGCTTATATATGAGAATTATGTGTTGAATTCTTATCAGGTTAAGAATTTGTGTAGAGAAAGAGAATTAATGTAAGATTTTATTTAAATCGATCATGCCGCCTTGCATTTACGTAATCAAAATCAAAGGAAGAGCAATCGAAGAATAATGAAGGAGGTCAAGTCAATTCCGATGCAAAATTTTGCAAATATGATAGCCGGGCTATGGGGAATAGAGCTCCAAAGAAGAAGAGGAAGAGCGAGAGAATAACCAACCGATAGATTGGCAAATTTCAAAGACTTTAAAGCTAGTAGGACCGCCAATTCAAGGGAACCACGGATCCGATTGAAGCCCAAACTTGGGTGAAAGAGATGGAGAAAGCATTCATTATCATGTGTGTGGCGTAAGAGCAAAAGATAGCTTTTTGCAACATATCTTGATGAAGGGAGAAGCCACCATCGTGGGAGACTAATCAAGCGAGAGCCGGTATAAATGTAGTGACTTGGACAAGATTCAAGGAGTTGTTCTTGAGAACTACTTTTCACGAAAGTATGCAATCCAGATGGAAGTCAAATTTTAGAATCAAAGCAGAGAATATGTCTGCATTTCGAATATGCCGCCAAATTCAACGAGTTAAGGATTTGCACCTCATCGTGGACACAGAGGCGAAAAAAGCGAGAAGATTTGAGAATGGACCAAGCTCGGGATATTCAACAAGGTAGCAGATTATAGATCAATACGCTCATGCTTTTTGATGGAGAAAACATTAATTGTCAAGGAGGGAGCGAAAGTCACATCTCAATTTCATCAGGAGAAGAAGAAGAAGAAGACAAACGATGGAGAAAGCAGTGGTGGTAGTAATCCGAACAAGAGAAAATGGAGTGAGAATACCCAATCGGGTAATAAGACAAAGAGAAATAAGAAAGGGAGGGGAGCCATGCAGCAACGTGTGGGAAGAACCATTCGGAGTTTGTTTGAAGAAGAAGGGAGTTTGCTATAACTGTGGGCAAGAGGGACACATGTCACCCAATTGTCCCAGTCCGAAGAAGATACAAGGTTGTTTTGCATGTGGATCGACCGATCATCCGGTTCGAAATCGTCCAAAGAGAAATACGAGAAGGAAAGTGGCAACAAGGGACCCAAGAGCGGAACCTTGGCGATTCGAGGACCTCGCATACCAGAAGACCAACGGCCCATACATTCAACATATGACGCAAGCAGATGCAAAGTACTACTCAGAGGTGGCAAGCAGTAACGATTTCGCTTTAGAAATTTTATTACGCGAGTAATATGAAGTTAGATATTATCGTGAATTGTTTTCTTTTATGTATATCCAAGTCACAAAGTTAGAATTTGAGACACAAATTAATATTGTGTTGATAAAATGAATTGATGATACAACTTTAAAAGATTGTAGAGAATAAGAAAGCTATGATTCCGAGGACTTAATCCTTTTAAGGAGGGGTGAATGTGATAACCCGGATTTCAAATAATCAAAATTTTACTGAATAATTTTTTTTTTAATTTAATATTAATTTGATTATCATTTTAATGTAAGTATCCGTGATACGAAGTCTCGAGAATTAGTCAATTTGTGTATCGACTAAGAAATTAGAGTAGAGTTGTGCTTAATAAAGCTTTAGAAACCCTAACCCTAATTTCTCGATAGGATTCGATAGAAAATATAATTAAAATAATTATATTAATGAAGTACGTGTTTTGTATCTAGATAGAAATTTTGATCAATGATCGATCGAATAAGGTTTAAAATTTATAAACCCTAATAAGAGATTAAAACCCTAATCTCAGATTTAAAACCCTAACGCATAGCTTAGAAACCCTAATCGAAAGCCGAAAACCCTAATTTTATATTCGAGAATCCTAAACCCTAATTAGAAAACCCTAATCCTAATTAGTAAGCTTAATGTGTTTTTAGTAAATTTTAATATGATTAGAAAACCCTAATTTAATTAGAAACCCTAATTATAATTTTAAAATTTTAATTTTCTAATTAAAAACCCTAATTTTCTATTTTAGAAATTAAATATTAGAAAACCTAAGGGTTAGAACCTAAGGTTAAACCCTAAGGGTTAAACCCTAAGGGTTTGACATTATCAAGATGCCATTAAAATTATTTTATAAATGACCAAAATGCCCTTTTTCATTTTCTTTAATTAGTAACTTGTAAAATTGCCAAGAAACCTTTAGTAGGTGACCAACTATCTTGACTTAATAACTTAAATCTCAAAGAATCTCAAATTTCAATTGATGACAACATCGATCATCATCTAATATATATTATATATATATAGATTTGGGAGAGAGAAAAGTTACTACATTTGTCCATTTTTTCAACCTAGCTCTCACCAACTCATTCTCTCTCTCACAAAACTCTCAAAATTACAAAGTAGTATCACAAATACAAACACCCTTCTTAGAACACCTAAATCATATTGAGAGCTAAGATCAAAGATTTAGCAAGAAGAAGGTATAAAAGCCTAAACCTATTTTGATCTTGTATGCTGCTAAGAAAAATTTTCGTGTTTTAAGTGTTTAAATTTGTGTTATATGATGTTTTAGATGATCTATGTTGATCCATCATGGATCCATAGCATCAAAGTGCTTTAAAATGAGTTTTTCCAAAATCGCCCAAGAACAAAATTTGTGGTCCGACAAGCCAATGTCGAGCCATGATTCTTGTTCGCTTATGATTTTTGTTGTTTTAAAGTTGTAATCAGTAGCTTGTCATGTGGTCTTTAATCTGCAAGTGGAATCAAAGTCATTGGATGTCTAGATTGTAAGTTATTAATCATTAAAAACCGCTGACCGACATGATCGAGTAAAAACTGGGTAACCTAGAAATTTAAAAATCGTCCCGACAACATTTTTAAAACCCTTTGATCCGTCTATTGTTTTAAGTGATTTGATGTTTTTGTATTCACATGTTGTAGTATGGTAATATGGACTTTGATTCCATGCCTTTAGATCCCATAAAATAATCAATATATCGATCGTAAAGAAGTGGTCAAAGTAGACCACTCATCATTTGATTTTTTTTTGGAATTTCTGTAAAACATGAAGAACTAACTTTTTCGATAGCCTTTGACCGAGTCATAATTTGGTGATGTTGTTGTTGTTTAACCGATCTATTATTGTAGTATGTTCCTTGACATAAGGACTATATATTTGAACCATTAGACCACTTGAATAATGATCGAACACTAGAACTTAATCGAGCTGAAAGTGTCCACTCGAATCGCTTGGGTTTCTGGGTTACCCGTAAAACCCGTAATCGATCTCTACAAAAACTTTTTGAGGCTTGGATCTTCATCGTGTGTGATGTTGTATGACAAAATGATTATTGATTCGTTGTAGTACACATAAACACTACATTATCAATGTTTAATAAGCTAGCCCGTAAACAATTTTGATAATTAGAATTACATTCGTCAAACAGAAGCACCTTTAACATCGAACATCAATCAAAGTGTTCTCGAGCTCAAGAACACCTAAGACGATGCAAAGTGTCGCTAAAGGCTTTAAATGACGCTTTATTTATTATTTTAATTTCTAATTTTCCAAAAAATTAATTAAAAATAGAAAATAAATTATAAAATTACAAAAATGGTTTTAAAAATCATTTTAAATTATGAAAAATAACTTTTAATTATTTGGGAACATTTTTCATTAATATTTATAATTATTTGGATATTAATGATATTTAATTTATTTAATTAGTGTATTAAATAAATTAGAGAAAAATGATTTAATATTATGAAAAAATCATTTTAAATAAGAATAAAGTATTTAAAAATATTTTGAGTTATAAAATGTAACTTTTAATATTTTTAGAGAATTTTCATTAATAATTTAATATTAATGATATTAGATTTATTTAATTATTAAATTAAATAAATAAGTTAAAATGATTTTATTGATTTAAAAATCATTTTAAATGAGAATAAAGTGTTAGAAAATATTTTGAATTATAAAATATAATTTTCAATATTTTTGAGAATTCTCATTAATAAATTAATATTAATGATATTAGATTTATTTAATTATTATATTAAATAAATGAATTAAAAATGATTTTATTGATTTAAAAATCATTTAAAAATGAGAAAAATGATTTAAAAATATTTTAAGTTATAATTAATGACTTTTAATATTTTGATAATAATTTCATTAATATTTAAATATTAATGGTGATGATTTAAAAAATGATTTTAATTATTTTAAAAATCATTTAAGTAGAATATTGATGATTTAAAAATATTTTAAGTTATTAATAATAACTTTAATATTTTGATAAGTATGTTATTAATATTTTATATTATTAAATATTAATGATAATAAGATTATTTGATAATTAAATCATTTAAAAATGATTTATGTTTGAAAAATTATTATAAATTATAATAATTGTTTATAAATTATTAAAAGCTTTCAAAAAATATTATAAATGATATTTGACTTATCTAAAATAATATTGAAGCTTAGAGACCAAGTTTAATTGACAATAAATGTGTAAATTATCTGATAGGTGACCAAAATAATTTGAGAATGGATCAAAAGTCCAACCTGCAATCAAACTAGTTAGACTTGATAAGTGTTTATATAGGTTATAAACACTGATGTGACTATGTGGTAATGTGTCTAGGAGAAGATTGACTATAAATTACAATAGTACGTGTTGTGAATTATCGTGCTAATTATGAGACCGATATTATTGGTTATAGGTCTTTCAAAAGCAGATAAGTATATTGTGTAGCTATAAACAGCGGAAGAGGAAAGTTTCCTAACTCAACCTCGAGTTATATTCATTCAATTATTATAGTGGTTAGTTAATTATACCACGTCCAAGAATTTATTGTTGATTATTCGCAGTTAGTGCATGTTTAATAATTCAAATTGAATTACTGATTCGAAAAATATATATTCATAGAATAACTATTGTTGGATATTCATATTCGTAGAAGCTAATATTGATGAAGATATATAATTCTCTGTTTATTGTCAAATTATGTTGAGAAATGTCTTAGCTAATTATTCGCTAGATTTAACATTTTTTAGAACTTGAACTTGATAGATTCGAGAAGAAGAATTTAATTATTATCGATGATCAATGCCAATTGTATCGCCAAAAAGAAAACTTATTTCGAGAAGATCGATAAGTAAATAGAAATTGAAATCATAATTTTTCGTTGTTAAATCAAATCTTGATTCTAGACCGAGAAGAACAACCTTTTATATAAAGGGAACATTTTATCGGTCGATATTCACCATTTGCATGCGCATTAAAGTATTATGCATAATATAGGTACAAGGAGTCGGTCACTCTAAGTACTTGCAGAGGGGTATGATTTAATCTTTATGGTTATCTCGATACACTCACAGATATGTCAAAGTAAAACTTTGATATATACCCGAGAAGAGAAGTTCAAGATCCAATGGATCACTCAAAGATAAATTTGAAAACATTCCACTTTGTTATTTCAGAGAATCGATTCTTGATTATTCATTAGAATATCGTAGAAAACTTTGAAAGCATTGTACTTTTCATTATTAGATTATCAGGTTGCATAGAATGCGAGAAGACTTGTTAGTTATTAAAGCTTTGTTCACTATAATTCAAAGTTCCCTAACTTTGGTTTTATTCTATCAAAATAGATAGTCTGTTTCAATGATTCGTATACATTTATTATATGTCTTAACTTATGGGCAAACTTGTTGCTCACCCTTGCTAAATAAAATATTTCACTAGGAAACGAAGAGGCCAATGTCAAGTCTAGAAGAACAAAGACAAAGGCAAAATGATGGATTAGTTTTTATAAACATTATGAATATGTTGTATTTGTAAACCCTTTTGTATATCTAAAGGGTATAAAGGTAATGTAGGTAACAACATATGTAATGTTAAGGTTAGAATGGGTACTTATTTAGACTAATGTAACACACCAAACTAACAATCATAATGAACTTGTGTATATATTTATTTCTATATATAATGGGTAGTTAGATGTTATTATATTTAAAATGAAGTCACTGATTTTAAACCAAACTCAATTTTGGGGTCAAAGTAACCCTGTAACATGTTTTAGTTGGAGTTGTTGGGTATTCACAAAGAACAATTACAATAATTGAATCACAAAAATTCCTTCAAGTCACTTAGACTTGGAACAAGTCACTACGACTAGATCACTAAGATCGTTTCACTTCGAACCCTTCAAGTCACTCAGACATGAATACAAATGTGACTGTTAACGCCAAGTTTCGTTGGCGCGTCTATCTCTGTCCCCGTACACCAGCCCCGGGGAGGGTTTTATGCTTTAGGAAGCCCTCCCCCGGTGGGGTCATTCTTCTTCAGATTGTGTACCTTATACAAGCGGGGTTTTATTTGCTTTTAGGCATACCTACGGGGTATGTTTCTACATACTCTGATTTTTGCCTTTCGCTCCTCCTTTCTCGCCACAATGCCATCATTATATCACAACTACCATGTCATGCAACCTAAACACAAAACAAGTAAAACTATACAGAAATAACTGGATTGAACACCGTTTAAGTTCAAATAGGAACCCAATTCGTAGGTGTAAAACCCACTCATCAGAAACCGAAGAGGAAACTCTCGAACCTCGCTCCAAGAAGCCACGTCGAGCTGAAGATCCGTATAATTTACTTTATTTACTTTATTGATGAATAAAATAATTTACAAAAGTAGAGGAAAGAATAACATAACTTTTCACTGATAATATTTCCTAAGTCTTCGAGCATGCCATGTATTTTTCACCTCTGAACCGTCCATTGCTCGAAGCCGGTAAGTACCTGGCTTCGGCATTAACTTGCCCGTGTTCTGGGGAGTAGATGCCTCTGATTCTAGAAGCACCAAATCTCCAACCTTGAACCGTCTTTGTTTCACCTTCTGCTTATAGTGTCGGCCAGTTCGCTTCTGATAGATAGCAAATCTTACCAAAGTTGAATCCCAAAATTCCTCCAGAAGATCCAAGTTTAGTCGTAGACCATCGTCATTGTATAGCATCTTTGTACTGACTGACCCGAAGTATAGGAGACCTGTTCTCAACATGTATACGTACATCAGTCCCATAGGCCAATCTGAATGGTGAATCCCCAGTTGTCATCCTCGGGGTAGTCCGATATGCCCATAAAACACTTAGTAATTCTTCGGTCCAACGCCCTTTCAATTCGTCCAACCTTCTCTTAATTCCATTAACTAGAGTCCAGTTGGTAAATTCTACTTGCCCATTCTATTGAGGATGGGCCACCGAAGTCTTTCTATGATGAATGTCCAACTCCTTTACAAAAGCTTTGAATTTTGACCCCACAAACTATCTGCTATTATCCGAAACAAAAACCCTCGGGATGCCGAACCGATACACAACACTTTCTTTGAAAAACTTGAGAGATTCTTGTTCAGTGATCTTTTGTAATGGTTTGGCTTCTACCCACTTAGTCATGTAGTCAATAGCCACGATCACAAAACTGACATGTCCCTTGGCTTTCAATAGTGGTCCCAAGATATCAATCCCCCACATAGCAAATAGGATCGGGGACAAAACCAAATACAGTTCTTCGGGAGGCTAATGAGGGATAGAACTATTCAGCTTACACTTAGGACATTTTTTGACAAAATCCTTTGCTTCTTGAAAGATGGTTGGCCAATAGTACCCCTACCTCAGAACTTTTTATGCCAATGACTTGGCCCCCATAAGGTCTACACAAATTCCCTCATGCACTCCCCGAAGTGTATACTTAGCTTCCGAAGGTATCAAACATTTGAGCAGTGGAGAACTGAACGCCCTCTGGTACAGATCTCCATCAATAAGGATGAAATTTGAACTCTCGTGTTTGATCTTCCTCACATATATACGATCTGAAGGCAAAACCCCATCAACTAAATAGGAGATATAAGGCATGAGCCAACAATCCAGCCGATCCAAAGCTAGTACGTCCACCTTCTGAACGCTTGGTCTTTCCAACAATTCTAAATATACTGAGCCGTTAAAGGATCTCGCTTCAGTTGTTGTCAGTCGTACCAAAGCATCTACTACGATGTTGCTTGACCGATCTATTCTTTGGCAACTGTGTGAACTGAAGTAAGTGAGTTTGTCTTTTACCTCGGCCATGTATTTTGTTATCCTTGCCCCCCGAGCCTCATACTCTCCAGATATCTGCTTGACAACCAGTTGGGAGTCGCTATAAATAACCAACTTCTGAACCTCCAAGCTACGGGCCAACCGAAGTCTAGCCAGAATTGCTTCATATTCTGCTTCATTATTTATGGATTTGAACTGAAATCGAATGGCTTATTGGACACTGAAACCTTCGGAACTTATCAAAATAACCCCTGCTCCGCTGATGTCCAAAGTTGATGACCAGTCTACATAGAGATTCCATGAAGTTTGTGAAAGTAGTATGCACACAAGCCAATCATGTTTGATGATAAAGCATATACTTTGTAACAATCTTATTCATTTATTAATAAAAAGTATTAATTTATTTAAAGGCTTTTAATTATCTACATGATGTTGTTTTATAATATGTGATAAACCCATAGTTTTAAGCAATGCTTTTAGAATAATGATGATGATCATTCTAATGAGATCTAAATTCTTAAAAAGCTTAAAACTAAAATAGTTCACAATCGTTGGATTACTAAATTGGGGATTAGTGAATCCGGATAGATTGGTACATACGTTGCTTGCTCATTGGATGAGGATGATTGATCTCATGATCATTTGTGTGGAGACACTAAAACAAGTATGTAGGTGCTTATTAGAGAATAAGTACACTAAATGTGGCTCGCTAAGGAATACCTAATGGAGTTTTACTTGCCTGTCAATAGGAATTCTTGTAGTTATAGTAGTATAAGTGATCATTGGACTTGAGAGGGTTAAATATTTTTTCAAATTATCAGACTTATGTGCTCGATTTACGATGGATAATCAACTTTTTTTTTACAAACCAACTCAATCGTACTCAACTTTTCTAACAAAAAATAAAAAAAAATCATTAAACAAGGTTGACTATTAATGGAAAGTACACATCAAAGAAATTTGAGTTGTCTGCTTACAAAGTCGATGTAGTACCTTTAGGTGGATGCGGCAAAGGATTATGTGGATTTTAGGAAAATTTTATGAAGAAAATGAAAAAAATATTTTGAAATATAATAAAATTAAAAATTAAAAAATTTTTAAAATTAAAAAAAAAATTTCAAATTCAGACATTAAATAAAAAACGCAAATTTTTTTATAAAATAAAATAAAAAGACATTTTGTTTAATAAAAACACTATTTTTTTATTAAAAAGTGCGCTTTTTTTATATAAAATAAAATAAAAGCACAAATTTTTTTTATGCTAAAATTTTTTATAAAAATACTGTTTTTTTAATAAAAATAAATAAAAAAACACCATTTTTTATAAAAATAAAATTAAAAATGCGCTTTTTTATAAAAATAAAATAAAAAATGCAACTTTTTTTAATAAAAATAAATAAAAAAATAGTTTTTTATAAAAATAAAATAAAAAATCGGTGTTTTGTTTAATAAAAATAAAATAAAAATGTTTTTTTATAAAAATCATAAAATAAAATCAAAAATTTTTTTTATAAAAAATGCGCTTTTTTTTTTAATAAAAATAAAATAAAAACGCAACTTTTTTTTTTATAAAAATAAAATAAAATAAAAAATGAAGTTTTTTTTAATAAAAATAAAATTTTAAAAACATTTTTTTTATAAAAAAAAATTAAAAAACATTGTTTATTTTAACAAAAATAAAATAAAAATCGCAGTTTTTTTTATAAAAAAAAGTTTTTTTTTTTTTATAAAAACACAAATTTTGTTATGAATTAGATTACCTACTCAGTAGGAAACTGAATGTGAGAGAATCTTCCGTGACATCCTCCCCTCCTTTTCCTCTTTCCTCACCCGTGACTCTCCCTTTTCCTTTTCCCCTTCTGCTTATGACTCCTTTTCCTTCCCTATATAAATGGATGAATGTTGAATGAAAATGTATGAGAATTCTCTCTGAAGAATTTCTCTCTCTTTCTCTCTTACTTATTCTCTCTTAATTTATGCAGCAATTATAAGAATATATTTCTATACTTTGATAAGGTTTTATAACACGTTATCAGCACGAAGCTCTAACCAACTGAGACGGTAAAATTAAATTCTTGCAATTTATTATTAAATTACCGGTTTGGCTATGCCACCAATAATATAATTTTATTCTTATAATTGCCTTTAAATTCTTGCAATTTATTATTATGTTGGAATAACCTGTTTATGCGAAGTAACGCATACATGGTGAAATTCTTCTATTATTTCGTTCTTTATTATTCTCGCTTAATATCCTCGTCAATGCGCTTACGCCGGGACCGGGTTCCATTAATTATTATTCGTTTAATATCCCGTCGTGCGCTTATGCCGGACTGGTTCCATTAATTATTATTCGTTAATAACCCGTCTGCGCATGGCCTATCGCATGCACGGTGATTTCGTTGTTATTCCATTCTTTATTATTCTCGTTAGAATATCCTCGCTTGTCAAGTGATTCGCTTTGACACGGTTCCATTATTTATTATTCTCATTAGAATAACCTCGCCTATGTGGATTACCACATGCATGGTGAATGATCCTTTATATTCATTCCTTATTAAATTGTGGAAATGATCTGTCTACGTGGATTACCGCATGGCGGGTGAAGATCCATTTGCAGTTTTGTATATGTATATATTTTTTGTAATTGTATATATACATTAACGATTGCATATTCTTTTTACTAAAATAATATGCTAATAACGTAAATATAAGAATATTTATATTTACATTTTATCACCACTTGAGGTTGTGGTATAGTTTATTTTTTCTATTTTATACATGCAATTATTTATTATTTTAATAAATAATAAAATTATGTTTTAAACCAGAATAGATGACAAACTTGGCAAAAATAGATTTTTCTATTTTGAAAAACTCTGGAGACAACTATTTGGCTTGGGCACTTGATGCAGAATTGCACCTTAGTGCAAATGAGTTAGAAAAGACAATTACGGAATATAGTTTCTGTGACGACCCCAAAATAGGTATACAACACTCATTCTTAGTCACCAAATACATGGTACATAAATCAAACTACAACTTCAATAATATAATTGTCGTACAAAATACGACAACACATACTGTGAGTTTAAATACAAATAGTCTTCTAGACAATATCCACACTCAAATAAGTCCTCATTACAATTATTCAAACACTATTTTACATAAATAGTGAGGACCGCTAAAATATCTTTCTAAAACCATCACCCATACCCTTTTAGATCCTCGCTATGTTCTCACCTCCCGAGAAGAAAAATGGAAGAAAAAGGAAAAGGGTGAGCTCAACTAGCCCAGTAAAGAATATTATGACTAAGATAATATACAACAAATTATCATTCGTCTTCAACAGGGAAAAATCTGATAAAATATAATAGACAACATGTGACACCCCCAAATCTGGGTACTTCAATTCCACGGAATTTGGCGTTCACTGTACAAATATCATCTATCTATCTACCTATAATAAATGCAAGCCATGCAATAGATAGAATAAAAATCTTTCCCTTAAGGGTTACAACATCCGAATAATAATAATACAATCCCAGGTTAAACTAACCTTAAACATCTGTGCGGAATTATAAACAAATAAGTCTTAACAACATCATTAAATCAAGTCTTAAATAAAATACATCATCAAATAAACAACAAGTCTTCATCACTTGCTAACTTTGCCCTTGCCTTTACTAGTGTAAGGTTCATCGCTTCTTTTCGCTCTTAATCGCAATGTTATTATTAAGCAAGAGTGAGCACTATTGCCCATAAGTATAATAATGAAATAACAAATATAATAACATGCGAGTAAATCAAAGACATCTGAATAAAAGCTCAACTTTTGAATCAAGAATGAATAACAAGAATCAAAAGAATTCCGAGGGTCATAAGACCTTGAACTATGTCCTAGGTTATCAAGGGTTATACTTGAAACCTTTAATAAATGTAAGACTATGGACCTTTCTACTGCATTTTAGGGGGATCAAATTTTAGTACCATAATCGCACAATATCTTAACACTAACGATAAGTAAATCCCTTTGCTGGTTGTTCATCTCATTTGACATTCAATCCGCATCAAAGGAAGTTTGGTTTGGATAATTCAATAAGGGTTCTGAAATTTAGAACGTTCATCAACTAAGGACTAGTTGAATCAATAAAGTTCACTAGTCTAATAAGGTTCAACAATAATGATATTCAATTTGAATAATAATCTCAAGAAGTATACAATAGAACAATTATTGTATAACTGAATCATGCTTTGAAAAGATAATAAATCTTTAATATAACATTTGAACTTGAATAATAGTAATGATAATTTACTCGAGGTAAATAATAAACTTGAACAATAATGACAAGTAGGGTTAGGAAACTTGCCTCATGCGTAGGCTAAACGATTACTACTTCCGTTCACCACAAATCCTACACACATACCACATGTATTCACGACATTCATTAGTTATATTTTTACTTAATTATTTAATATAAACTCCACTTTATTTAACAAATCATTACCTTTCTAATTTAATTACTTAATTAAATTAGAATATTTTCATTCTCTTACTATTATTACACTCGAATAAATTATTTCATAATAATTTCCATCGAATATTTATTTTATTCAATAAATATCTCAATTAAAATATTTACTTTATTTTATAAATATTTTAATAATAATTTTCATCAAATATTTATTTTATTCCATAAATATCTCAATTAAAATATTTAATTTATTTTATAAATATTTTAATAATAATTTTCATCTAATATTTATTTTATTCTATAATATCTCAATTAAAATATTTAATTTATTTTATAAATACTTTAATAATATTTTTCATCTAATATTTATTTTATTCTATAAATATCTCAATTAAAATATTTAATTTATTTTATAAATATTTTAATAATAATTTTCATCAAATATTTATTTTATTCCATAAATATCTCAATTAAATTAATTTATTTTATAAATATTTTAATAATAATTTTCATCAAATATTTATTTTTATTTTTTTATTTTTATTTTTTTTATTATTATTTTAACTGTTTGGGAAGTGGTAATTTAGTTTGGTAACGCTCAAGTTTCATTTTTTACCAAACTAACAAGGCCAAATTAGGCCAAAAATCAATTACAGGTAAAATTATACATGAATATGGCCATAACTTCTAATTAGTTATTTTTACACAAATTTAGACTTATCCAATCATTGTAATACATATATAATCATTACTTAACCCATCTAGCATGATTTTTAACAAGTTACAACACATAATTTACAAAATCAACACATTTACTTCCACTCGTTTTGATGTTCTTGAAGATTTTGAACATAAAACATAGTTTGACACACTACGGATTCGTTATAACAATCAAATCCGCTCAATTAAAGTTTGGTCTCTTCATATTAACATGCATAATAATATACGAGTATAAATTTTAGGGATAATATATGATCATCACATGAAATATCACGATAAGGCCATAAGGCCAAAACCCATACTCTAGAAATTTTTGAAATAAAGAATTCATAGTATTATGAAACTTATGATATGGAATCATATACAATATATATAAGATATGCTATGCTACTTTAATTATTACATATATACACATAATTGTTACCCCATTCAACTACGTAAACTTTATAGATGACTTAAGCCATATTTAGGAAAACTTTAAAAGACGTAAAATAAGAATTGGGTTGGATAGAATTACCCAAAGCGTAGTGTAGATTTTAATAGGAGATGAATTCCTTCTCAATTCCTTCTTCAATCACTTACTCACACTTCTCCTCAACAATTATCAGATTCTCTCTAACTAGTTTTATCAAACTTAAGAAAATGAAATAAAAGAATACACATATATTTTATAAACTGACGTAGTTGTGGTCAGTTAACCAATTCGTGGTTAACTGCCCTCAACCACTACTAAGGCCTTGTTTGACTATTCAATATAATTCATTCTCATTTAATTTGATAAACTTCTTATATTATAGTTTAATTAATGTCACACTCCTTATAAAATAACTTCAATATTTTATTTAATTTACTTTAAATAAAATATAATAATTTCTCATAAAGTCACATAGTCACATAATTAAATTTCTCATTAATAATTAATGTCAAATTATTAACTCTCTAATTAATAATTAAATTAATTAAAATAACATCATGCTTACTTAAATATTTTATTTAATTCAATATGCTCACATAAATACATACTTGAATAATAAATATTCTCTACATTAATTTAATAAATATAACACATATCATTAAATTAATCTATTACAATTACATCAATTAATTATTAAATCTAATAATTAAATCCTCGAAAATATTTATTTAATTCAATAAATATTAAAAATTAATTTACAAAAATCTCGTTCATCACATAACAAGTTTTAGATCAACAACTGCAGCGGAAACAGCAATCCATTAGAAGAGTCAAGTAGAGAAGGAATTCCACTATCTTCTAAGATTTAAAAGTCCATCACCAATATTTTATCCTCAGAACATCAATCAATATATATCTTGAATCAAATATTCATCTTTGCACTTCTGAAACACATATATTCATTTGTATCACCAGTTGGTCATGTTCATCTCAACACATGTTCATCTTTGCACTCACGGGCCAAAGATATTCATCGATTAATCATTTATCTTTGCACTACAAGCCAAAGATATTTAGCAATATCATCATTTAGGACCGAGGATGATGAAAAATATTTTAAAGAAAACGAATCCAAAGGAGACGTAAGGACAAATAGTAGGGATTCAGATAACGGTTTATCCAAGATAAATAATACTCCATAATAACCAATTTTGAAGCAAAATTCAAGAATAAAGATCAAAACATGGATACAATCAAAGATAGTAACCATAATAGACATCTTGGACAAAAGAAGAAAATTTCATTTTCAATGAATAGTGTCGATTCAGTGAATAGTGTCGATACGTGAATAGTAACCCCTTTAGCACAAAAGTTTCAAATTTGATAAAAGTTCGATCAATACTTGATAATGATATTGAAGAAATAATATCATATATGAAGAAAATAACATCCACTACCTCAAAATAACCGTATTTCCGAATTTGAATTTCTAATATAGTCTTGACGAAACTTGTACTTGAAAAATATAAACTCACAAAGTATCTAAATACTCAAAAATACGCCGATAAGTATAGAGAGAAAGAGAAAAACTTATGTTTCGGTGTGATTTTGAATTCTAACTTAGCCCTCTATTTATAGTAAAGTGTTAGACTTTATTTGAAGCAGACTTGACACTCGCAACTTTGATGGCTTTACTCGCTACTATTGCCATCCACCACATTTGAAATAAAATTCAGCACATTTCTTCACCAACCACAAGTGGGGCCCACTCAATTCTAGAATTTTCCACCAAAATCATTTATAAACCTAATTTCCAAATCACCACCTCTTAAAATTCATAACAAATCATACGTTCATTTTAACGGTTCAAAATTTGTGGACATATACTCAACTTATATATGTATAACATATCCAAAAATCTCAACGATCCAACCATTTGATTAAAAATTATAACTCTTGCAATATATCTCAAAACACCTTTGGTTTAATTTTTAATACCTCCATTCAGACAAAAATCTTGATAAAACACCTCAACATTAACTCCTTCATTTTTAACCACAATAAATATATCCAACATTTATATCCACATAAAATAAATATTTCTTTATCATATGAATCAATAATTAATTATTCACAAATAATATTACGTAATCACATTTATGACAATCAGGTAGTTCAGGAAAGAGGGCTTTCAATAAGAATTTCTCCTCTTGGTAGCTGCAAATTAGGTGACCAAACCTCTCCTCGACGTAACTTTCTAGACATTACCAATAATGCTATCTAATAATATTATTCAAATAATATGAATTATTAATCGATAATGGGAAATCTTTTATGCAAAAGTTGACAATTATTTAAACAACAATAATATAAAATATCAACGTAGCAATTATTGAATCAATAAAATAAAATATTGAATAAGAACCTCATCAGTAATAATTATTGAGTAGTGCCTTCTTACGTAAGGATCAATAATTCATCAATCATCATGCATCCATGCGTATTCACGTATTTTAACCACAAGGGTATTCCAACAAATTGTTAACGGTAACAACTAAGTCATTATTTATAAAAACTCAAACTTGTCATTTTCTTCATCCGACCTTTATTCTGTTATGGGGCCCACAAATGACTGCACCGTCGTACGAATATTCCCCGACAACAAGAATATTCCACGACCAAACGAATATTCCCCGACAATAATGATTATTTTATAACCACTTGCATATTTTGAAAAATTTGCACATTTCACCCATAACCAGAGAATTATATCAAATTAATACCTTATTATTCACAATAATAATTAAAGGAAATTTGATTTTATTCATTAAAAAGTTGGGGTTTTACAACCTCCCCTCCTTATGAAATTTCGTCCTCGAAATTGACGTACGTACCTGGTGTTTCGTAAAGGTGAGGATACCTCACTTTCATTTCTGATTCCAACTCCCAGGTCATCTCTTCAATAGCATGGTTTCTCCATAAAACCTTACCTTGTGGTATAACCTTCGTGCGTAGGACATGCTCTTTCCTATCCAAGATCTTAACAGGTACCTCCTCGAACGTTAAATCTTCAGCTATCTCGTCTGGTTCTAACTCAATAATGTGGTTCGGGTCTTTAACATATTTACGAAGCATAGATATATGAAAAACATTATGAACACGAGACATACTTGGAGGTAATGCGAGTCTATAGGCCACATTTCCTATTCGGTCAAGGAATCTCAAATGGACCAAAAAATCTTGGATTGAGCTTTCCTCTTTCCCAAAATCTTGTAACTCCTTCCATGGTGCAACACGTAACAATACATGATCCCCAATATTAAATTTCACGTCCTTCCGGTGAAGATCCGCATAACTCTTTTTATTCGATCCTGTACTTGCTTTGTATCGTTTTGAATCATTTGGATCTTCTCTGTAGTCATGCGTACCAACTCTGGTCCCAACAATGTTGGTTCACCCACCTCGTCCCAACATACTAGAGAACGACATTTTCTTCCATACAACGCCTCGAATGGAGCCACACCTATGCTCGCCGATAACTGTTGTTGTAGGAGAATTCCACCAATGGTAGGTACTTATCCCAACTCCCTTTGAGATCTAGGACACAAGAGTTTTAATAGATCTTCAAGAGTTTGAATAGTCCTCTCTGATTGTCCGTCCGTTTGAGGATGGTATGCCGAACTAAATCGTAAATCCGTGCCCATAGCTTTTTGCAAGTTAACCCAAAATCGTGAAGTAAATCTTGGGTCACGATCTGAAACTATGGATACTGGCTTGCCATGCAATCTCACAATCTCGTTCACGTACATACTAGCATGACGTTTAAGGGAATAAGTCTCCCGTATAGGCAAGAAATGAGCAGACTTAGTTAATCTATCAACAATAACCCAAATCGCATCTATGCCTTGAGAAACCTTGGGAAGACCCGTAACGAAATCCATAGTAATGTGTTCCCACTTCTATTTTGGAATCTCAAGTGGTTGTAATGGACCATTTGGCATTTAATGCTCTGCCTTTACACGTTGATAAGTTAAACACCTCGAGATAAACTCCGTGATCTCTCTTTTCATATTGCTCCACCAAAATGTATGTTGAAGATCATGATACATTTTGGTACTCCCAGGATGGATTGAAAACGGTGTGTTGTGTGCCTCCATCATGATTTTATGCTTCAAGTCAGAATCGTTAGGAACACAAAGTCTGGAGTTGACTCAAAGTATTCCTTCTTCATCGATTCTTACTTATGGAATATCACCTTCTTGCACTTTCTTCTTCATACGCATCAGCTCCATGTCCGTAGCTTGAGCAGTTTTAACTTTATCGATTAAAGTCAGTTCTACTCGTATGTTTGATATCATCGCGTGGGTACTTGGAGCCTTCATCTCTATCTCCATCCTTTGCAAGTCATACAAAATGGAATTTTGTGTTAACAACATTGCACTCGTACCCGCATATGATCTTCTACTCAATGCGTCAGCTACCACGTTCGCTTTTCCAGGATTATATTGGATGGTATGATCGTAATCTTTCAGCAGCTCGAGCCAACGTCGTTGCCGCATGTTGAGTTCCTTTTGGGTGAAGAAATATTTGAGTCTTTTATGATCCATATAGATCTCCACTTTCTCCCCATGCAGGTAGTGTCTCCAGATTTTCAACGCGAAAACGACTGCTGCCAACTATAGATCATGAGTAGGATAATTCCTCTCATATTCTTTGAGTTGTCGTGAGGCATAGGCTATGACTTTCCCATGTTGCATGAGAACACATCCTAACCCTTTGCCTGAAGCATCGTTGTATATAACAAATCCATCCGAACTAGATGGTATTGCCAGAACAGGTGCCGAAATGAGTCTCCTCTTGAGCTCTTGAAAACTCTTCTCTCATTCCTCGCTCCATACAAATTTTGTATCTTTCCGAGTTAACTGAGTTAACGGAGTAGCGATTCGAGAAAATCCTTCCACGAATCTCTGATAATAACCAGCTAAGCCCGAAAAGCTACGACTTCTTGGTCACCGACTTTGGTTGCTCCCTAACTTTGTCTTTGCTTCAATCTTCGCCGTCAGCAGATACTCCATATTTTGACACCACGTGCCCAAGGAATGCTACTTCCTCAAGCGAACTTGTATTTCTTCGAGATTGGCATAAAGTTTGTTTTCACAAAGCCTTTCAAGTATCGACTTCAAATGGTGCTCATGATCTTCACGGCTTTTGGAATAGATGAGGATGTCATCAATAAAGACAACAACAAACTAATCCAAATATTCCTTGAATACGGTTCATCATATCCATGAAAGCGGCGGGAGCATTAGTCAATCAAAAGACATGACTAAGAATTCATAATGCCCCTGCATTCTAGTTACAAGGCGACTTTGGAATATCCTCGGTTTTAATCTTGACCGATGATATCCGAACAAAGATCGATCTTTGAAAAGAATTATGCTCCTTGCAACTGGTCGAACAGGTCATCAATGCGAGGTAGCGGATACCTATTCTTGATGGTGACATGGTTCAATTCTCGGTAGTCAATACAAAGTCGCATATTCCCGTCTTTCTTCTTTACGAATAAAACAAGAGCACCCCAAGGAGATGTACTAGGACGAATGAAACCGATGTCTAATAACTCCTGTAGTTGGACTTTTAACTCCTGAAGTTCAATAGGAGCCATTCGATATGGGGTTTTAGAAATGGGTTTTTGTACGGCTCAAGGTTAATATAGAATTCAACATCACGTTAAGGGGTAGGCCGAAGTTCTTCAGGAAATACATCAGGAAATTCTCTAACAACAAAAATATTATTCAAATCTGACTTGTCTTTGTTCAAATCCATAACATGGGTTAAGAAAGCTTGACATCCGTTTTTCAATAAACGAATAGCTTTATGGCTAGATATGATAGTGACTGATTTTAGTGGTTTAATTGTTTGAATTCGTATGACAGGTTGGTTAGGAATATGAAAACTAACAACCTTACAAAAACAATCAATTTTGGCATGATGAGTGGTTAACCAATCAATTCCTAAAATCACATCAAAAGCAAGTATCATTAAAGAGATAAGATCAACAGGTAATGTGATAGTGCCAACTTGGATTAAGCAAGATTTATAAACAGTGGATGTAACGAAATTTTCACCCAACGGATTCTCCACTGATAAATCAAAGTCTAATTTCTCCGGAGTCAAGTTTAAACGTTGAGCACAAACAGGAGAGATAAAAGAATGGGTAGAACCGGTATCTAGTAAGGTATAAACTTGAAGAGTTCAAGATTAGCTTACCCGTGAATCACCTCGTTCGGGTTCCTCGGCGTTTTGGCTATCCACGACAAACGCTTCTTCTAGGAACCCTAGTGATTTCGACTTATCCGGATGACCCTTGAGTCACCATCCCCGCTTGAACTTGGTTTTGCTGCAACAATCTCGAGCTATGTGGCCTTCCTTTCCATAATTGTAACATACCTTGGATTGTTGTGGACAGTTTGGGCTGATATGTCCCTCTTTCCCGCATTTGTAACATCTAACTGGTGGTCATTCTCCTACCCTAGAATTTGTTGTTGGTGCTAGTGTTGCTGTTGATGTCTTCCCGTCATTGTTGAATCTTCTTTTTCTGAAATTTCCACTTGACTCACCTCTCCTATTATCATGTCCACGATGACCACCTGAGTGGTTATCGCCTTTGTTCGTATTTTTCCCTCCTCATTGGTTATCATTGCTCTGATGACTGCTGTCACCGGTATAACCCTGGTTGTGGTCCCTCGGTTGAACATACTCACTATTTCGCTCTAATAATTGAGCCCTGTTGACGAATCTCGGGTTTTAGACCTCTCAGAAACATCCTTGTCATTCGTTCCTCATTCTCTACCAAATGAGGTGCAAACTGATAACTCAAATAACTTACGCCGTCTCGGGACACCGTCATGGTTTTTGTTCGGTCGATAAACTCTACCTCCTTCATATGGCGAATACTTTTAGGAAAGTACTTGTCATTGAATAGTTTCTAAAATGTTTCCCCGAGACATGTTGAGTCACAAGAAGTCGGTACGCTTCATGCACTCCCACCAAAGAAGTTCCACTTTCGCCATGGAACATAAAGGTGGCGAATGGAACCTTATGTTCCTCCGTGCATCCCAAGACATCAAATATCTTGGTAATTTGCTTGACCCATGTTTTCGCCTTGATCAGATCCGGCTTTCGAATAAATTTTGGTGGTCCCAACTCCTTGAACTGCTTGGCTATGACAGACCGCGCGTTAGTATCACTTCCACCCGTATTTTGTACACGAGTCTCCCTCGTCTGATTTTTCATGAAATGCAAAAAGCTCCTAAACATTCTATCATTCATCGTTTGCTCGGTAGTGTTGTTTACAGGAGGAATATTGTCTTCCTGTTGTACGTTCTCCTGGCTAGTGACTAAAGGTTGTTCCACAGTCTCATACACTCCATTGTTAACGTTCTCAGTAGCCATTCTTAAATACTGCCATAAAACAAGGGTTAATTAAACAAATTAACATATCACATAATATCCCTATATTACGACTGACCAACAAATAAGCTTAGATATGACACACTAGCGAAGGATTTACTCATCTCTCCTTTCCTAGTTCTATTCCCCGATCTCCACCAGAGATCATATCCCTAGGATTTGATACCAACTGTGACGACCCCAAAATAGGTATACAACACCCATTCTGAGTTGCCAAATACATGGTACATAAAGAAAACTACAAATTCAATAATACAATTATCGTGCAAAATACGACAACACATACTGTGAGTTTAAATACAAATATTATCTTCTAGACAATATCCATAGTCAAATAAGTCCGCATTACAATTATTCAAACACTATTTTACAGAAATATTGAGGACTGCTAAAATATCTTTCTAGAACCATCACTCCATACCCCGACTAGATCCTGCTATGTTCTCACCTCCTGAGAAGAAAAATGGAACAAAAAGGAAAAAGGTGAGCTCAACTAGTCCAGTAAAGAATATTATGACTAAGATAATATACAACAAATTATCATTAGTCTTCAACAGGGAAAAATCTGATAAAATATAATAGACAACAAGTTTTAGATCAACAATTGAAGCGGAAACAACAATCCATTAGAAGAGTCAAGTAGAGAAGGAACTCCACTATCTTCTAAGATTTAAAAGTCCATCATCAATATTTTATCGCTGTAATATCAATCAATATATATCTTGAATCAAATATTCATCTTTGCACTACAGGCCAAAGATATTCATTTGTATCACCAGTTAGTCATGTTCATCTCAACACTGCTCATCTTTTGCACTACTACGCCAAAGATATTCATCAGTTAATCATTTATCTTTGCACTACAGGAAAAAGATATTTAGCAATATCATCATTTAGGACTGAGGATGATGAAAAATATTTTAAAGAAAACGAATCCAGTGAGACAGAAGGACAAATAGTAGGAATTCGTATAACAGTTTATCCAAGATCAATAATACTCTTTAATAACCAATTTTGAAGCAAAATTCAAGAATAAAGATCAAAACATGGATACAATCAAAGATAGTAACCATAATAGGCGACTTGGACAAAAAAGAAGAAAATTTCATTTTTCGTTGAATAAGCGTCGTGATTCGTGAATAGTGCCTTATACGTGAATAGTAACCCCGACATAAAAGTTCCAAATTTGATAAAAAGTTCAGATCAATACTTCGGCATAATGATATTGAAGAAATAATATCATATATGAAGAAAATAACATCCTTTACCTCAAAATAACCGGACTTCTGACTGAATTTCGAATATGGTGCTGATAGAAACTTGTAATGAAAAATATAAACTCACAAAGTATCTAAATACTCACAAAATACGCTCGATAATATAGAGAGAGAAAGAGAGAAAGCTTATGTTTCTGGTGTAATTTTCAATTCTAACTTAGCCCTCTATTTATAGAAAAGTGTTAGCACAACGAAGCGCACTTGACCAAGAACTCGATGGCTTTACCTCTACTTACTATTGCCACCAACCACATTTGAAATAAAATTCAGCACATTTCTTCACCAACCACAAGTAGGGCCCACTCAATTCTAGAATTTTCTACCAAAATCATTTATAAACCTAATTTCCGAATCAGTCACCTCTTAAAATTCATAACAAATAATACGTTCATTTTTAACGGTTCAAAATTTGTGGACATATACTCAACTTATATATGTATAACATATCCAAAAATCTCAACGATCCAACAGTCGTATTAAAAAATTATAACTCCTGCAATATATCTCAAAAACACTGGTTTAATTTTTAATACCTCCATTCCGGCAAAAATACTGATAAAACACCTCAACATTAATGTGACAACCCCAAAATAGGTCCATTCCATCCAACTCATTCTGAGTTGCCAAATACATGGTACAGAAAACAACTACAACTTTATTACAACAATTGTCGTGCAAAATACAACACATATGCTGTGATTTTTGATACAAATATAGATATCAGCTGTGACTCTTGACACCAACTTGGGTAGCACGTCACCATGAAATCTTATATAAAGGTATAATCAAAAACTGTTTTAGAAATTAAAATCTTTGAGAAGTGCTCAAGGAAACCTTCGTACATGGGAGGCCATGCGTCTAGGTTGTAATAGATATCATATGGCCACAGAATTATCCTTGGTTGACCCAATAGACCCCAAAGAAAAATGAGAAGATTACTATCATATTCTTTCCAATGGTGAGTCTTCTCTTGACATATAATTATCTCCACTGTCTCTAATTGAGAATTATACTCCAAACAAACACCAAGATTATATAGGTAGTGCTTTCATAGATATACTCATGAAGTGGATGTACAACCTGCTCTTATGATAACATGAGTTTGTATGTCATTAAACATCTTGTATGATAGTGGCAAAACACCTTCCAAAGTTGAGTTCACCTCACCCTATTCGGTTCACCAAAATTAAATATTAAATGAGCGTATATAATACGACACACTTATCTAAAGTCTCGATAAAATTATTTTCATACTATTTTTGAGGGAGAACCTCAAATGACTATAGACCACCGTTCTATTCCCTCATTATCCCTCTCCAACCCAGGCTACACTATTATTACGAAAAGGAATTGTGAAGCAAAAGGGTGAGCATAACTAACTCAGAAAAGAATATCATGACTAAAGATAATTAAATTATCAATAGCCTTCATCAAGAATAAATCGTAGATTTAGAACATATGGTAGATGATAAAAAATTTCAACCATAGTTGCAAATGAACGAGCAATCCAATAAGAGTCAAATAGACCATAACATCTATTATCTTCTCCATGTTAAAAGTCCACCAACAATGTTTTATCCTCAGTAACATCAATCAACAATTCATCCCACAATCACATGTATAACTCATAATCGTAATTGTAGTTCTAAATTCCTTTTCTCATCGGGACAAAGATAATTTTCATCACACGAAACATCAAAGATCATGGTTATACCAAATCACGTTCATGTTCATAATCATACTAATAAATTTATCTTTGCACTACGGGCCAAAGATATTCATTATCATTTCATCCTTGCACTACAGGCCAAAGATATTTATTATCATTTCATCCTTGCACTACAGGCTAAAGATATTCAACAACGGTCATCTCTCGCTTTCTACGAGCCAAAGATATTCAACAATAGGTCATCTTTGTATTACGGGCCAAAGATATTCATCAATAGTTCATATTCATTTACTTCTGTGCCAAAGATATTAATATCTCAAAAGAAATATATAATCATTTCAAAATCTATATAAACCATAATTATAACCATGTTGATCAATTCACCTTTGCACTTAAGCTAAAAATATTCAATAATAAATTCAATGGTGGTGGTCATCTATCATACTAGTCACAATTCATCTTTGCCTTCTCATGGCCAAGAGAACCCCATAGTCACGATCATACCAATAATCTACCCATCTTTACACTCAAGTCAAAGAGAAATTTTTCACCGAGGATTATAAAAATGTTATATATGATAATAAAACAATATCATCAAAACATGGATTTAATTTCAAGAGTAAGATTCATAAATCAACGATAATTTAGTCAGAAAAAGAAACCAATTTTGTTGTGAATAGTACCCATGAATTGTAACTCGTGAATAGTAACTCATGAATAGTAACTCGTGAATAGTAACTCATGAATAGTAACTCGTGAATAGTACTCTGTGTTCGTACATAGTCTCAAGTATACATAAATAATGTCATATCGTAAATAGTGTCATATACATGAATAGTCTTGTAGTATATATGTGAATAATACCGTATATCGTGAATAGTAAACCACGACTCAAAAAAGGTAGAAATTCCACAATAAGATCCATACCAATATGTCAGTATAATGATATTGAAAGAATAACATCATTATGAAGAATATAACATCCCTTAATATCCCTTACTATCCCTTACCTCAAAAGAGCAGCACTTCTGACTGGATATCGGATATGACGCTTAAGAAAACTTGCACTGATGAATAGCAACTCACCAAGTATCTAAATACTCACAAATTACACTCGATAATCTAGAGAGAAAAAGAGAGAAAACTTATGAATTCTGGTGTGATTTTCAATTCTAACTTAGCCCTCTATTTATAGGAAAATGTTAGCACGCCGAAGTAGACTTCACCTGTAACCTGATGGCTTTACCTGTTACTATTCTACCCACCAAAAATCAGCCATCTTCCCCAACAACCAAAAGTGGGGCCCACCCATTTCTAGAATTTTCCACTAAAATCATTTATAAACCTAATTTACGAATCGATCACCTCTTAAAATTCATAACAAATCATTAGATTCATTTTAACGATTCAAAATTTGTGAACATATACTCAACTCATATATGTATAACATATCCAAAAATCACAACGATCAATGGTCGAGATTAAAATTATAACTCACACAATAAAGTCACAAGAAGAACACTTGATTTAATCTTTTAATACCTCCAATCCAGACAAAATCTTGATAAAATACATCAACATTAATTCTTTCATTTATAACCACATAAATAAATCCATCATTTATATCCACATCAAATAAATATTTCATTATCATATAAATCAATAATTAATTATTCACAAATAATATTACGAATCACAATAATGACAAGGCGGTTCTCTCGGAAAGAGGGGCTTTCCGATAAGGATTTCTCCTCTTATCAGCGCAATTAGGTGACGAACCTCTCCTTGACAGAACTTTCTAGACATTGCCAATAATGCTATCTAATAATATTATTCAAATAATATGAATTATTGATCTGATAATAGAGATATTGTGCAGTGACAATTATTGAAACAACAATAATATAAAATATCAGCAGCGGCAATTATTGAACCAATAAAATAAAATGTTGAGCAGTCACTACTATAACAATTATTGAGTAGTGCCTTCATACGTAAGGATCAATAATTCAACAATCTTTAATACTGTCTTAGGTATCGCACTCTTTGTGCAACCACGTATTCGTATATTTTAACCACCGGGTATTCCAACAGTCTTAATTGAGTAACAACTACTGGCGTTATTTATAAAAACTCAAACTTGTCATTTTTAATCAAACAATTATTACATTATGGGACCCACAAATGAATTTTTTGCACCATCGATAGAATATTCCCAAGCGGAAAGAATATTCCACGACCAAACGAATATTCCCCAGAACAACAATGAATATTTTATAACCACTTGCATATTTTGAAAATTATATATATCACCTTAACTTTAACTTTTATCAATTTAACCATTCTTGAATAATAATTATAAGAAAAATTGAATACTTTTATTTCATAAAATTCGGGTCTTACAATCTCCCTCCTTATGAAATTTAAGTCCACGAAATTTACGTGCACAGTATTTCAAAGAGTTGAGAATACCTTACTTTCATTTCAATTCCATCTTCCTGTCATAATAATGATTTTTCCATTTTCATCTCCACGTATTTGGATATCATTCTAGAATACGACTTCAAAACAAGGGTTAATTGAACAAATTAACATATCACATAATATCCCGATATTATGATGACCAACAAATAAGCTTAGGAAGGACACACTTAGCGAAGGATTTACTCATCTCTCCCTCCTAGTTCTATTCCCGATCTCCGCGAGAGATCATATTCCTAAGCTCGATACCAATCGTGACAACCCCAAAATAGGTCCATTCCATCCAACCCATTCGTATGTCGCCAAATACATGATACAGAAAACAACTACAACTTTATTACAACAATTGTCGTACAAAATACAACAACACATATGCTGTGAGTTTTGATACAAATATATATATATCAAATGTGACTCTTGACACCAACTTGGGTAGCACGTCACCATGAAATCTTACATAAAGGTATAGTCAAAAACAGTTTTAGAAATTAAAATCTTTGAGAAGTGCTCAAGGAAACCTTCGTACATGGGAGGCCATGCGTCTAGGTTGTAATAGATATCATATGGCCACAGAATTATCCTTGGTTGACCCAATAGACCCCAAAGAAAAACGAGAAGATTACTATCATATTCTTTCCAATGGTGAGTCTTCTCATGACATATAATTATCCCCACTGTCTCTAATTGAGAATTATACTCCAAACAAACACCAAGATTATATAGGTAGTGCTCGTAGATATACTCCGCAAGTGGATGTGCACAACCCTATCTTATGATAACACAAGTTTGTATGTCATTAGACATCTTGTATGATAGTTGGCAAAACACCCTTCCAAAGTTGAGTTCACTACCCTATTAGGTTCACTAAAATTAAATATCAAATGGCGTATATAATCGACACACTTATCTAAAGTCTCAATAAAATTATTTTCATACTATTTAGGAGAACGTCAAATGACTATAGACCATGATTCTATTCCCCTCGTTATCCCACTTTCAAACCAAATGGCACTTTTATTACCGAAAAGGAATTGTGAAGCAAAATGGTGAGCACAACTAGCTCTGTAAAGAATATCATGACTAAAGATAATTAAATTATCAATAGCCTTCATCAGTAATAAATCAGAGATTTAGAACATATGGTAGATGATAAAAAATTTCAACCATAGTTGCAGCGGAACGAGCAATCTAATAGAAGAGTCAAATAGACCATAACATCTATTATCTTCTCCATGTTAAAAGTCCACCAACAATGTTTTATCCCTGTAACATCAATCCACAATTCCTATCCACAATCACATGTATAACTCATAATCGTAATTGTAGTTCTAAATTCCTTTTCTCATCCAGGACAAAGATAATTTTCATCACCTGAAACATCAAAGATCATGGTTATACCAAATCATAGTTCCTGTTTATAATCATACTAATAAATTCATCTTTGCACTACGAGCCAAAGATATTCATTATCATTTCATCCTTGCACTACAGGCCAAAGATATTCAACAACAAGTCATCTTTGCACTACGGGCCAAAGATATTCAACAATAGGTCATCTTTGTACTACGGGCCAAAGATATTCATCAATAGTTCATATTTGCACTACAGGCCAAAGATATTAATATCTCAAAGAAATATATAATCATTTCAAAATCTATATAAACCATAATTATAACCATGTTGATCAATTCCCCCTTGCATTAAGCTAAAAATATTCAATTATAAATTGATGAGTGGCGATGATCATACTAGTCCGCAATTCATCTTTTGCCTTCTCTTGGCGAAAGAGAACCCGTAGTCGCGTCGTACCAATAATCTACCATCTTTACACTTAAGTCAAAGAAAATTTTTCACGAGTTATAAAAATATTATATATGATAATAAAAACAATATCATCAAAACATGGATTTAATTTCAAGGTAAGATTCATAAATCAGCGATAATTTAGTCGAGAAAAAGAAACCAATTTTGTTGTGAATAGTACGTGAATAGTAACTTTCGTGAATAGTAACTAAATGAATTACTCATGAATAGTAACTCTTGAATAGTAACTTGTGAATAGTACTCCATATTACAGTACATAATCACAAGTATCGTAAATAATTTCATATCGTAAATAGTGTCAATATATATGAATAGTCTTGGTATATGTGAATAATCTAGATTGATGAGTGAGTTTTATACCCATGAATTGGATACATTCTATTAATTTATTGTTGTTCTTAAGTCTTTTAGGATGTTTTTATGTGTTTGTGTCTATTCATGCATGTTTTATATTATTTTATATGAATTGGGACAAAAGTTACATGGATCGATGTTTGGGGTGGCTAGATTAGCGTTTTTCGACTGCCATTTACATAGCAGCCACTTCGGAGCCAATTTTACTATATCTCCTGACATTATTTCGACAAACTTCAAGAATGAAAGTTGTAGATCTACTTCTCCTCTTTCCGGAACATCTTGAATCATCAAAATCGAGTTCGGACGAAGAAGTTATGGTCATTTCCAAAGGACGTCGGAGCAGAAAATGTCGATTTTGGGCCGGCAAAGCGGCTATTCTTAGTGCATTTTCCAGCCGGGCGCTATATAAGATGAACTCACTCATTGTGCCTAAAGGCTGAGGGAGAGGAAGGGCTTAGTGATGGCACAGGGCGCGTTTGGGCGAATTTTAACACCTTTTGACTCCAATTGGATTGGGTTTGTTCCTAAACTAAAAATTGGACTTGTAACCTATAAATACATGATGTAAGGCATAAAATAAAGGGAGATTACATAGCTTAGCCTACATTAAACACTCCTTTAGATTAGAAAATAACCCTAGTTCTTATTAGTTTTGGAGATTGAAGCAACTTGGAGACCATTGAAGATCGAGAGCGAAAGAGGGGGAGCATCAGATTTGCTGACAACAGATTCTATTCTCTTCTCTCATCTTACTTTTATCTTTTAATGTCTATTCAATTGTGGATTCTTGGTTTTAATTCATTAATTATGAACTAACTCTTTTATTAAGATTTCAATTGAACTTTTATGGCTATGAATTAGTTATTCATTATATTCCAATTATTTGTGTCAAAAGTGAGTTGTTTATCTTGCCTTATGCTTATTGATTAATTATCGATCGATAATTACTTTGTTACTCTAGAAGGAATTGGAAGAGGAATTCTAGGGTTAGAATCGGGCATGATATCATGTGACTTAGTTATTTGCACTGATGAATAATTAGGTTTGTGAATAGAATGGAAATATCTTTTAAATGCATGTAACACATAAGGAATTGGGATTATAATGAGTTTAATTCAATTGTTTTGCATAGGAATATAGCAAAATTAATCTGGATTAAATAGAAGGCAATTGATCACTTGGAAAAGGGCTTTTGGCATTTGAGAGTTCCTATTAACAATTCATTAGACATAATAATTGGGATAATTGGATAATTGATTTATAGTTCATAATTGGGGATATTGGAGTCTTAATCCTTATTTACCTGAATTCAATCAAATCTTAGTTTTGTTTATTTGCTTTCTTTTAGACTAATCTCTTTTAATTGTTTAATTTAGTTTTCTTAGAAAATTCACAATTTGTAATTGTTTAGATAAAATTGATTTGGTTAAGAGTTAGTATTTGGTAATTTTTATTAAATAATTCCTCGTGGGAATGATACTCTACTTTCACTTTATTACTTGTTGACCGTGTATACTTGCACGTATTCATTGATTGCCAAATCGATCAACAAGTTTTTGGCGCCGTTGCCGGGGAATTAAATTAATAATTAGTTACCAATATTAATTTCAATCAAATTAGTCTTAATTTAAATATTTTTATTTTTATTTTTAATTCTCTTTCTATATTTCTCTCCTTTCAGGTACCATGGATGACTTTGTGTATCAATGGCCATACACGAACATGACTCAACAAAGGGGAGTGGAGATTGAAAGACTCGAGAAACTTTCTGCATTGTCGTACGACAGATTTGACACTTTCGAGGATGTTTGAAGCTTTTGAAGCTCAGCGTCGTCAAAGTATGGTGGTTACTTGTGATTATTGTGCTGGAAATCATATGAGTCATCAATGCACCATCAGTTTCGAGCTGGTACAGTATAGTGGTGATTACCCCAATAATTATGTCTATCCCAACAACTATCATCAAGATTGGGGGTATCACCCGGATTTTTCATGGAGTAACAATCAAGATCAATTTTATGCTCCAAGTCCAACATACCCACAGGATTTCTTGTGTCCACCTCCACTACAACAGGAAGAACATTCAAATTGGGAGGAAGCCTTGGAAAATTTATTAAAGCTTCGAAAAAAGAATGAGGAACAAGACAAGAAAATGAATCAAGTAGAATTTGAATTTGCAAAGCCAAGGCGTTGATCAAGAATTTGGAAAATCAAGTGGAGCAGAGATAGCACATGTCGTTGAACAACCGTCCTCAATACACTGCCCTATGACATGGATTAGGAGCCCAGATGGTGAGCCCGAGCCAAATCTATTGGATGAGCCACGAGATGAAAAAGAGGAGACAAGTGGGGATAATGACAACAAGGTTTGGTGAAGAACTAATTGTGAGAACCAATGATGATGAGCGATGTTATTTATGCCTCAAGTGCCTTCTCCTCCACAGTTTAAGAGTCCCAAGTAGATTTGCAAAACCTTGTCCATTAGTAGTCGTGTCGTCGGCAATACTCTCTCTGCGTGATGTAAAAGCAAGTACACCTTGAAACCATGGTGCGATGAGCTAGAGAAGATAGAAGAAGAAATTGTTGTGTCGACAAGCCTCTATGCGAGAATATATTCAGCAGACATGATGGAGAAACCACACTGAATCTTTGGGCGTTCTTGAATGTGATCTTATCTCAAGAAAGCATTCTAGGTGACTTTAATACAATGGCTATTACAAATGGGAACCTACCAAAAGCTATATTATTTCCGATGGATGGAGGTTCCTCAACTTTCGTAGGGAATTGGATAGAGAATTGAAGAAGTCAAATTTGAGACTATAAAATAAGCGCTTATTGGGAGGCAACCCAAGTTTAATTTTTTATTTTTAGTTTTTATTAAGTTTTATATTAGTAGTTTTGAATTTGCATTTATTTAGGATTTAATAAAATTGCTTCTATCATGGTTTTACTGAGGTTATTCAAGTCAAATTCAAGTGTGGTGCCCAATTTGTTCCATGTGTCTAGCCTATTCTCCAAACTTAGCGAGCGAGGAGGAAGATTGCTATATTTTAGGGAAGTCCTCTCCGCTTTAATTTTTTTCTATTTCACCATTGAGGACAATGTCTAGTTTAAGTTTGGGGGCATTTTAGTGTGTCGTATTGCATATAGTTAGTTATTTACATTGTAGTTCGTTATGTTTTCGGTTATTTACATTTAGTTGTTGCATTTCGTTTTTTTTTTGTTTAAAAAAAAATATTTAAAAATCGCAAAAATAGTAGTTAGTTTACTATGTTTGTTGCAGTTAGTTTATATTTGCATGATTCCAACTGTTAGATAGTAAAAGTCTATTTTGGCCAATGATGAGACTGGAGTTAAGTAGATAAGTATAGTATTGAATATTCAGGCTTCTATGTGATTTCTTGTTATGAATTGAATCTTTTCCTGTTTAAAACTGGTATAATCAAGGTTAACACGTTAATAACAAATGGTGTTAATCGATTAAGTTTAAATTGATACATAATGGATTTCTTAAGTATATTACTAGTGTGAAGGAATGAAAGACATGAATAGTAGGAGATGGCTAAATTTTGATAAAACTTAAGTTTGGGGGGGAAATTTTGGGGTATATAAGCTTTAAAAAAAAAAACATGTTGAGTCTTGTGGTGGGTTGAGGAGAAACACTCCCCATAAACACAAGCGTGAGATGGAGCGTAAACGCACTCACCAACCATCTATAAAAAAAAAAAAAGAAAAAAAAAAAAATTTATAAGTGGCTAGTTTTGTTTGGGGCCTTTGTTACTTGAGTAGAAACGCTTAGAAGGGGTATCTAAAACCTAGCGCCTCTAAGGTCTTATATGGTCCAGGAGTCGTTGGTCGAAAGCTTCGCTAAGGGGTGACAATCATTAGCCTAATGGAATGAGACATTGCACGATTATGGTTAAAAAAAACAATAAAAGCGGAAAAGAGCAAAAAGCCCCGTAATGAAAAGTAAAGCATAAGTATCCCGATTGGACTCTTGAACTTGGTGGATGTTTGACTTTAGTTGGATATAGCTTGTTCGTGAATTTTGTGAATTTGCAATCGTATGATGCCTTCAAAGATATCTATTATGTCTTAAATTTTATTTTATATCGATTAACATTGTTGTGGAGCACACACGCACTATATCGATGATAACGTACTAAGATTTGATGATTGATTGGGAAATTACCGATTTGTTTTAATATGATGTATTATCATGTTTACTTGATTTCTCTAAGGCCGCTTGAATAGACTTGTTTCGCCATTCTTTGGATTCGTAGGCATATAGATTAGTTTCATTACATTGCATTGCATAACATTTTGTGTTTTTTGCTTGAGGACAAGCAAAGATTTAAGTTTGGGGTATTTGATGAGTGAGTTTTATACCCATGAATTGGATACATTCGGGCTTAATTTATTGTTGTTCTTAAGTCTTTTAGGATGTTTTAATGTGTTTGTGTCTATTCATGCATGTTTTATGTTATTTTATAGGAATTGGGACAAAAGTTACATGGATTGATGTTTGGGGTGGCTAGATTCGCGTTTTCGGCTTGCCATTTACACAACAGCCACTTCGGAGCCAATTTGACTATATCTCCTGACCTTATTTCGACAAACTTCAAGAATGAAAGTTGTAGATCTACTTCTCCTCTTTCCGGAACATCTTGAATCATCAAAATCGGAGTTCGGACGAAAACGTTATGGCCATTTTCCCAAAGGACGTCGGAGCAGAAAATGTCAGATTTTGGGCCAGCGCCGGGGCGCTATTCTTAGTGCATTTTCCAGCCTTGGCGCTTATAAGGCAGACTCTCGGTCAGTGCCCAGTATTTGAGGGGTGTGGGGAAGGGCTTAGTGATGGCACGGACGCGTTTTGGGCGAATTTTAACACCTTTTTGACTCCAAATTGGATTGGGTTTGTTCCTAAACTAAAAATTGGACTTGTAACCTATAAATACATGATGTAAGGCATAAAATAAAGGGAGATTACATAGCTTAGCCTAGATTAAACACTCCTTTAGATTAGAAAATAACCCTAGTTCTTATTAGTTTTGGAGATTGAAGCAACTTGGAGACCATTGAAGATCAAGAGCAAGAGCAAGAGGGGAGCATCAGATTTGCTGACAACAGATTCTATTCTCTTCTCTCATCTTACTTTTATCTTTTGATGTCTATTCAGTTGTGGATTCTTGGTTTAATTCATTAATTATGAACTAACTCTTTTATTAAGATTTCAATTGAACTTTTTATGGCTATGAATTAGTTATTCATTATATTCCAATTATTTGTGTCAAAGTGAGTTGTTTATCTTGCCTTATGCTTATTGATTAATTATCTGATCAGTAATTACTTTGTTACTCTGTAAGGAATTGGAAGAGAATTCTAGGGTTAGAATGGGCATGATATCATGTGACTTAGTTATTTGCACGGTGAATAATTAGGTTTGTGAATAGAATGGAAATATCTTTTCATTGCATGTAACACATAAGGAATTGGGATTATAACGAGTTTAATTCAATTGTTTTGCATAGGAATATAGCAAAATTAATCTGGATTAAATAGAAGGCAATTGATCACTTGAAAAGGGCTTTTGGCATTTGAGAGTTCCTGTAACAATTCAAGAGACATAATAATTGGGATAATTGGATAATTGATTTATAATTCATAATTGGGGATATTGGAGTCTTAATCCTTATTTACCCAATTCAATCAAATCTTAGTTTTGTTTATTTGCTTTCTTTTAGACTAATCTCTTTTAATTGTTTAATTTAGTTTTCTTAATTAGAAAATTCACAATTTGTAATTGTTTAGATAAAATTGATTTGGTTAAGAGTTAGTATTTGGTAATTTTTATTAAATAATTCCTCGTGGGAATGATACTCTACTTTCACTTTATTACTTGTTGACCGTGTATACTTGCACGTATTCATTGATTGCGAAATCGATCAACAACCGTATACGTGAATAGTAACCCCGACTCAAAAAGGTAGAAATTCCACAATAAAATCTATACCAATATGTCAGTATAATGATATTGAAAGAATAACATCATTATAAAGAATATAACATCCCTTAATATCCTTTACTATCCCTTACTATCCCTTACCTCAAAAGAGCAGCACTTCTGACTGGATATCAGATATGACGCTTAAGGAAACTTGCACTGATGAATAGCAACTCACCAAGTATCTAAATACTCACAAAATACACTCGATAATCTAGAGAGAAAAAGAGAGAAAACTTATGAATTCTGGTGTGATTTTCAATTCTAACTTAGCCCTCTATTTATAGGAAAATGTTAGCACGTCGAAGCAGACTTGACACATGTCATCAATGGCTTTACACTCTACTATTCTACCCACCAAAAATCATCCATCTTCCCCAACCACCAAAAGTGGGGCCCACCCATTTCTAGAATTTTCTACCAAAATTATTTATAAACCTAATTTTCGAATCAGTCACCTCTTAAAATTCATAACAAATCATTCGTTCATTTTTAACGATTCAAAATTTGTGAACATATACTCAACTTATATATGTATAACATATCCAAAAATCACAACGATCCAACTCACGATTAAAAATTATAACTCACACAATAAAGTTTGTAAGAATCTTGATTTGATCTTTTAATACCTCGAATCAGATAAAATCGATAAAATACCTCAACATTAATTCTTTCATTTATAACCACATAAATAAATCCATCATTTATGTCCACATCAAATAAATATTTCATTATCATATAAATCAATAATTAATTATTCACAAATAATATTACGTAATCACAATAATGACACCAGATGGGTTCCCAAGAAAGAGGGACTTTCCGATAAGGATTTTTCCTTACTGGCACGTAATTAGGTGACCAAACCTCTCCTTGACAGAACTTTCTAGACATTGCCAATAATGCTATCTAATAATATTATTCAAATAATATGAATTATTGATCTGATAATGGAGATATTGTGCAGTGACAATTATTGAAACAATAATAATATAAAATATCAACACAGCAATTATTGAACCAATAAAATAAAATATTGAACAGTAACTACTGTAGCAATTATTGAGTAGTGCCTTCATACGTAAGGATCAATAATTCAACAATAATCAGGTAACACTCTGGTAATGCTCTTGTGCAACCACGCATATTACATGTATTTTAACCACTGGGTATTCCAATGATCTTAATTCAGAATAACTACTGTGTTATTTATAAAAACTCAAACTTGTCATTTTCTTCATCCGGCGGTTATTCTCATTATGGGACCCACAAATGGTCGCTGAAGTCGTCGAATATTATTCAAATGGATAGAATATTCCACGACCAAACGAATATTCCCCGACAACAATGAATATTTTATAACTACTTGCGTATTTTGAAAATTATATATATCACCCTTAACTTTAACTTTTATCAATTTAACCATTTACTGAATAATAATTATAAAAAAATTGAATACATTTATTTCATAAAATTCGGGGTCTTACAATTAACCCCTTCATTTTTAACCATAAATAATATTACAGAATCACAATAATGACAACCAGGCCGTTCCCAGGAAAGAGGGGGATTTCCAATAAGAATTTCTCCTTCTTTGGCGCAATTAGGTGACCAAACCTCTCCTTGTGTAACTTTCTAGACATTGCCAATAATTCTATCTAATAATATTATTCAAATAATATGAATTATTGATCTGATAATGGGAAATATTGTGCAGTGATAATTATTGAAACAACAATAATATAAAATATCAACGCAACAATTATTGAATCAATAAAATAAAATATTGAACAGTAACTACTGTAACAATTATTGAGTAGTGCCTTCTTACGTAAGGATCAATAATTCATCAATACTGTGCATCCACGTGTATTACTGTATTTTAACCACCGAGTATTCCAACAGTGTTACTTGTAACAACTTCTGTAGTTATTTATAAAAACTCAAACTTGTCATTTTCTTCGTTCGACGAGTTATTACATTATGGGGCCCCTAAATGACGCAAATCTGAATATTCCCAAACAACAAGAATATTCCGACCAAACGAATATTCCCCGACAACAATGATTATTTTATAACCACTTGCATATTTTGCAAAATTTGCACATTTCACCCATAACCAGAGAATTATATCAAATTAATACCTTATTATTCACAATAATAATTAAACAAAATTTGATTTTATTCATTAAAAAGTTGGGGTCTTACAGTTTCAATGTTTATAGAATAACCTCTACTTTGGCTTTATGTGGAGATCTAGTTTCTGAAACCCAAATGTTAGAGAAAACACTTTCAACTTTTCATCCCACCAACATGATTCTGTCACAATAAAATAAACATAGTAAGTTCACAAAATTTAGTGACTTATTGCCTATCCTCCTTATTGCAGAAAAGAATAATGAATTATTGTTGAAAACCATCAAGCACGGCCAACGGAAAAGTACCCCCATTCTTGGATATTAATAAAGACGTCATTCCAAAGAGAATAAACGTGACAATATATGGCCATATAATAATAAGCCTTGGGGGCGAAAGAATAAATGAGGCCATCATATATAATAACAAATTCCAGAACCGCGACAATTCAGACCACCAAAAGTGGCAAGTGTATGAGTCGGGTAAAAATAAAGAAAATGCAACACAGATAAAGAACAAACCAGATGTTTATTTTAGGTGTGGGATGAATGAGCATTGGTCGCGTACCTGTCGTACGCCGATGCATCTGGTTAATTTATTCCAGGAGTCTCAAAAGAACAAAGTAATGGAGGCAGAAACAAACTTTGTTAATCATCAATTGGATATTTTTGATGTTCCCCCAATGACCAACAATGAGGAAAAGGTTGTTGAAATTAATGAACCTTACGAAAGTATCTTTTAGGATATCGTTTAATTTTGTTTTAATTAAACATCCTGCATGTATAATATTATTAGTTTTCATTCTATCGTGGTATGTGTTTATCATGAATAAAATTATATATGAAATGTAACTTTTCTTATTTATGTTTTTACATGTATGGACCATTTTTAATGAAGATCTTCTAAATCCGTTCTACTATTTTACGAAAAATAAAATATCCTAGAAAACTTCATTAAATTTCTTCCGGATTATATACTATGAAAATTAGAAGCAATTGAGTCTCACATCATTATGATTCCAAAAATTTCTAGATCCCAAATCCTTTATGCTTTTGCATGAAAGACTTCGGTCATCCGGTACTTCTATGATGTGTCATATTATTGAAAATTCTTTTGGTCATCCTCTCAAAAATAAAAAGGTTTTTCCCAGTAGTGAATTTCCTTGTGTTGCGTGTTCTTAAGGAAAATTAATTGTTCGACCATCACCAGTAAAGTTTATAAAGAAGCCCCAAAATTTCTAGAGAGAATTCAAGGAGACATTTGTGGACCTATTCACCCATTGTCTGGCCCATTTCGATATTTCATGGTTTTAATAGATACTTCAACTAATTGCACGACCATTAATGTTAAGGGCTAACTTACCTACCTCAGTTTGGGGTCATGCAACTCTTCATGCTGCAGCCATCATTCGAGTAAAACCAACGGCTCTTCATAAATTTTCTCCTCTATAGTTAGTTCTTGGACAGACACCCAATATATCACACTTTTGACTTTTTGGAAGTGTAGTATATGTTCCAATTTCAACTCCACAAAGAACTAAACTGGGAGCCCAACGAAGAATAGGTATTTATGTTGGTTTTGATTCTCCTTCTATTATCAGATATCTGAAGCCTTTAATTGGAGATGTTTTTACTGCATGTTATGTAGATTGTCATTTTGATGAATTTGTATTTCCACCATTAGAAGGAGGGAAAGTTTTAAATAAAAAACCCTCTAACATATCATGGAATGCATCAGAATTAAATTCACTTGATCCTCGTACAGGACAATGTGAAATTGAAGTTTAAAGAATTATTTGTTTATAAATATTACAAATCAAATGCCAGATGCATTTAATGATGCTAGAAAAATGATAAAGTCATATACACCTGCAGTGAATACTCCAGCAGAGATAGAAATACCTATTAAAAAATCAATTCCTGAAGAATTGACAAACAAGGTAATAGAAGAATCTAAACCACACCAGAAGCGTGGAAGACAAGTTGGTGCAAGAGACACTGTGCCATGAAAATCAAAAGCAAATAAGGAAATCCCAGAAGGAATACCCGCTCCAGAAGTAACACTTATTCCAAGAGTGGAAATAACCCCAGGAGAGGTACAAATCGCTCAAGAAGTAGCACTTATTCCAAGAGTGGGAATAACCCCAAAAGAGGTTCAAAATCTAAGTAAAGGGATAAGAGATGAACACCAAGAGATTTCAATAAATTATGTACATGATGAGAAAATATGGGATCGAAGCAAAGTCATGATTGACGATATATTTGCTTTCTTTATAGCATCAGATATTACTTTGATTCCTGACACGGATCTTGAATCACAAAATGTGGAAGAATGTCGGAAAAGAAAAGATTGGCCAAAATGGAAAGATGTTATTCAAATTGAGCTACAATATCTATTGAAAAGAGATGTATTTGGACCAGTAGTTCAAAAACACTGGTGTAATCCCTACTTGAAATACAATCTTATTGAAAAGAAAAGTATTTGGACGATGGAGTCCAAACACCGTTTGGGTGTAATCCGGCTGAAACAAATGGGTATTTATGCTACGAAATCAAATGCGAAAAATGAAATTGTGAGATATAAAGCCCGACTTGTAGCTCAAGGGTGTTCACAAATCTGATATTGATTATCAGGATACAGACTCTCCAGTACGTAATGGATGGAGTCACTTTTCTCTTTCTGATAGGTATGACAACCATGGAAGGTTTGGAAACACGTCTGATGGATGTTGTAACAGCATACCTATATGACTCACTTGAAGTGAGATTTACATGAGAATCCTTGAAGGATTGAAAATGGCTGAATCACAAAGGCCCAGTAACATATATTCAATCAAGTTTCAACGCTCATTATATAGATTGAAATAGTCTGGTAATATGTGGTATAATCGACTTAGTGATTATTTAATAAAAGATGGATATATAAATGATCATGTATGTCCATGTGTTTTTATTAAGAAATCACAAGTGGATTTCCATCATTATTGTATATGTGGATGATTTGAATTTTGTAGGTACTCTGAAGAACTCACAAGAAGCTGCTTATCTAAAAGATGAATTTGAAATAAAAGATCTTAGATGAATAAAATTCTATTTGGGAATACAAGTGGAGCATTTAGCATCTGGAATTTTGTTCATCAATCCGGATATCTTTGAAAAGATTCTCGATCATTTTATATGGATAAAGCTCATCCTTTGACTACCTCAAGGTTGTTCGATCTTTAGAAGTTGATAAAGATCCATTTCGGTCTCTAGAAAGTGAGGAAGAAGTTCTTGAACCTGAAGTTCCATGCCTAAGTGCAATGGAAGAAGTTCTTGGACCTAAAGTTCCATGCCTAAGTACAATGGAAGAAGTTCTTGAACCTGAAGTTCCATGCCTAAGTGCAATGGAAGAAGTTCTTGGACCTGAAGTTCCATGCCTGAAGTACAATGGAAGAAGTTCTTGGACCTGAAGTTCCATGCCTAAGTGAAATGGAAAAAGTTCTTGGACCTGAAGTTCTTGGATCTTGGTTTATTTTATCCAAGAGATTCAATGTTATGATTGGTTGGATATGCCGATGCAGGATATTTATCAGATCCACACAATGGAAGATCACAAACAGGTTATGTATTTACATATTGTGACACGGTTATATCCTGGAAATCTACCTAAAAAAAAACCATGACAGCTACATCTTCAAATCACTCAGAGATTCTCGCTATACATGAATCAAGCAGAGAATGTGTTTGGTTGAGATCAATTATTCAGCATATTCAAAAATCATGTGGATTACCATCAATCAAAAACATTCCTACAATTCTGTATGAGGATAACGCTGTATGCATTGCTCAACTTAGAGGAGGGATATCAAGGGAGATAGAACAAAGCACATTTTACCCAAATTCTTCTTTACACATGAGCTACAAAAGAAGGGTGATATAGATGTGCATCAAATTCGATCATGTGATAATCTAAATGACTTTATTCACAAAGTCGCTACCAAATGCAACGCTTGAAAAACTTGAAAAGGATCGAGAATGTGTCGATTGAAAGACGATGACAACATTTCATCAAGGAGTAATGAATTCCTTTTGAGGGAAGATCGACTTTTTCCTTAGTCACGGCTTTTATCCCAATGGGTTTTTCTGACAAGGTTTTAACGAGGCGATCGATTAAAAGATAGTTATATAAAAGATATGTACTATTTTTCCCTTCGTTAAGTTTTTCCCACTAGATTTTCTTAACAAGGTTTTTAATGAGACATAATCTTCTATCGTAGGAAATCAGGGGAAGTGTTATGAATTAGATTACCTACTCAGTAGGAAACTGAATGTGAGAGAATCTTCCGTGACATCCTCCCCTCCTTTTCCTCTTTCCTCACCCGTGACTCTCCCTTTTCCTTTTCCCCTTCTGCTTATGACTCCTTTTCCTTCCCTATATAAAGGGATGAATGTTGAATGAAAATGTATGAGAATTCTCTCTGAAGAATTTCTCTCTCTTTCTCTCTTACTTATTCTCTCTAAATTTATGCAGCAATTATAAGAGTATATTTCTATACTTTGATAAGGTTTTATAACAAATTTGGTTTTTTATAAAAACAACGCTCTCAGTCTCTCCTTCTCCATCACAACAACGCGTTTGACTCAATTATAAATTTAATGTCCGAATTTGAAAAGATTTTTTATTTTATTTTTATTAAAAAAAATTACTTTTTTTATAAAAAATATAGCTTTTTTATTTTTTTTTTTTAAAAAATACGTATTTTTTTTATAAAAAAATAGCGTTTTTTATTTTATTTTTGTTAAAAAACACTGCTTTTTTATTTTATTTTTATAAAAACAATGATTTTTATTTTAAAAATTGCATTTTTTATTTTATAAAAAATGGTGTTTTTTATTTTATTTTTATTAAAAACCGCATTTTTTATTTTATTTTTATAAAAAAAAACCGCTGCTTTTTATTTTATTTTTATAAAAATAGCATTTTTATTTTATTTTTATTAAAAAATGTCTTTTTATTTTATTTTATAAAAAAATTGAGTTTTTTATTTAATGTCCTAATTTGAAAAATTTTTTAATTTAAAAATATTTTTAATTTTATAATTTTTATTATATTTCAAAATATTTTTTTCATTTTCTTCATAAAAATTTTCCTAAAAATCCACATAATCACTGCCACATCACACAAAGGTGCCACATCAGCTTGTAACGAGCAACTCAGCTGCTAACGTATACTTTCCGTTAACAGACAAACTTGTTTAACGATTTTTTTTATTTTTTGTTAGAAAAGTCGATTACAGTGAGTTGACTGTAAGAAAAAAAAGTTCAGTTATCCATTTGTAAGTCGACCTATAGTACAATGACTAAAAAAGCATTTAACCCAGACTTGAGATCATCATAGTGTCTTGTGTATGATGAGTTATACTTTGACTTATTCCTTAAGACTCTTAGGGTATATCAAAGGGTATGCTTGGGTATAATAAGTTGTACATGGAGATAATATATTATCAATAAAGAATCTACCACTTCTAGTAAAAGAAGAGAAATGTCCTATGTGATTCGATAAATGACAACCCAGTAGTCCTTGGCCAAGACAGAATGAAATTAGAAAGAAGTTTCTAATTTGTATTATTTGGCGTTGTGCATTTAAGAGTCGAAATACATATAATTAAATAAAATAAGACTTGATAGTAATTCTATGTCTTATATTTAATTGGGACATTGTATGGTGGAAGGATTGAATTGTACGGTACCTATTTACTCAAAGGTTCTTTTATGATTAATGTTGAAATCTATATTATCTGAAAAGTCGTTAATCGCTAGGGAGGCTTATCCCTATTGTAGAATAAATATTATTTATTTAAATAAATTAATATTTTAATTTATTTATTTAAATAAGATTAGAATTGTTCTAGTTGATTTATTCACAACCGATTTAATATGGAGAACCTAAAGGGTTACACCATAAAAGGAAGAATAATTATTTAAGAAGCAAATGACATAATCGTAATAATAAGTTAAGTATATTTAATTTAATCTATGGTGATAGAATAAATTAAATAGCTTAATATTTATTATTTAATATTTTTGAAATATTAAATATAAATTAATAAGAGGAGTCTTATTATTATTATTACTATTATTATTATTTATTTCCTAAAGGAGTTTGGGAATTAATTAATAAAAGTACTCTCATATATCCTAATAAGATTAGGAGGCTAATTAATTAAAAGAGTTTAATTAATTATTCCTAATAAGATTGGGAGCCTAATTAATTAAAGGAATTTAATTAATTAAAATAAAACTCAATTCCTTAATTGTTAAGGAGGGTTGTCCACATCTATAAATAAGAGGAGTCTTATTATGGGTGAAGAGAGTGGTTGACGTTTTCATAGAATACGTAATTCTAATAGTTGGGAGAGTACAACATTTTCTATGAGAGATAGAAAAACTAGGATTTTGCCAAATACCCATCTTCTTGAATCTTTCTTCTTCCTTGGTGGATCACTTCTAGAGGCCAAACACTTGAGTGGCTAACGTTGATCAAAGGAAAGAACCAAACCCGGTGAATTCAAGTTGAACACGAAAGAATTTGGAGGTAAACTTGTACCTAAGGAAGCTCGAATCTTTAAGGGTATGATTCTTGTTCTTTATCTTTTCATTTAATTAATAATTATGCATAAATGATGATCTGGGTATATGGTTTGTAAAATTTTAAAACTCTAATTTTCCACATTTTCGCTTATTTTATGTAATTTGATTGCGTTCATGAATATTACAAACTTAACAGTGGCATCAGAGCCAAACCTTTATGCGAATTATTAATTGTTTTAATTTGATATATATATTGATATGTGTTTAGAATAATTTTATTGGGCATAATTTTGTTGTGTAAAATTTAAAAAAATAAATAAATAAATCACAAAATCTATTTTGAATTTCCGTGATCCACGTGATTCAAATTATTATTATATATATTATATCGTTTGTATATATATATTTGATCACCTGTTACTTTTGATATTCGAAATCCGTGGGTGATCTTATAAAAAAAACGTTAATCCAGATCCTATGTAAAAGTTACATAATCTTTAGTTATTATATATATACAATATATATATATATATATATATATATATATATATATATATATATATATATATATATATATTACCGTAATTCATATTATTTATATATATAATATATATTTTAATTATTTTATAATTAAAATAAAAGTTTATTTTAATTTTAAAATAAATAGTTATTTTAATTTTAAAATTAGATTTCATGCTAACTAATTAGAGTTGGAATTGGATTCCATGATAACTAATTGGAGTTGAAATTGGATTCCATGTTTCCTTAAAATAAAAGAGTTTATTTGTGAATAGAAAAGAGAATCCTAATTTCCTTGAATAAATGAGTTTATTTATGTCGCCCCCAAAACAGGTCCATTCCATCCAACCCATTCTGAGTCGCCAAATACATGGTACAGAAAATAACTACAACTTTATTACAATAATTGTCGTGCAAAATACAACAACTCATGAATAGTAAATCCGACATAAAAAGGTAAAAATTCCACAATAAAATTCATACCAATATTTTGGTATAATGATATTGAAAAAATAATAACACTTACGAAGAAAATAACATCCCTTATTATCCCTTACCTCAAAAATGCTTACTTCCTGGATATCTGGATATGGATATTTTGAAGGAAACTTGCAGACGATGAATAGCAACTCACCAAGTATCTAAATACTCACAAAATACACTCGATAATCTAGAGAGAAAAAGAGAGAAAACTTATGAATTCTGGTGTGTTTTTCAATTCTAACTTAACCCTCTATTTATAGGAAAATATTAGCACGCCGAAGCAGACTTGTTGTAAGACCCCAACTTTTATAAATAAAGATGAATTTTCTATAAATATTATTTTTGAATATTATGGAGTAAATTTAATATAATGTTATAGTTGTGGGTAATATTTATAAATTTTGCAAAGTAAGCAAGTTGTTATAAAATATTCGTTTGGTTAGGGAATATTCTTTTTGTTTGGGAATATTAAATGCGGCCACAATCATCGTGGACCGCTGACAACTAATTATTGTTTGGATTGAGAAAACGACAAAAATACTTTATGAAAATAATGGCGAGGTGTTACCAAGTTAAAACCGTTGAACTACCCGATAGTAAAAATATGCGATGTCTGGCGTGGTTGCATAGTAGCACACGATATTGATTATTGATGTTTACATGAGAAGTCACTCAGCTATACTCAATTATTGATACAGTAATTGTTGTATCATATCTCTTATATTATTGATTCAATTATTGTCACAAAGATCATCATCAGATAATATTTATAATATTAAATCAATAATTGAGACGACAAGTTATAAATGATTAATAATTGTTGAAAGATTAAATAGGTGTTGATTAAAAATAAAATGATTTGTGGTAATATTTATTCAATCCTTGATGTATATAAAGAGTCTATTATGAGACATTTGTGGTAAGTTTGGTTATTTTATGGGGGGGCTATATGTCATCATCTAAGAGTTTCTTCGTCAATAGTAATTACCTTCGTCAATAGTAATTACCTTCGTCAATAGTAATTACCTTCGTAAATAATAATTACCTTTGTCAATAGTAATTACCTTCGTTAATAGTAATTACCTTTACCAGACGTCAAACCACTTGCCATTTCATATTACAAAAGTGCCGAACCAATTGTCATTTCACATTACAGCGCTAAACCACTTGGTGTTTCACATTACAAAGCGCCAAACCACTTTTCTTTTCACATCACGGTCCTCGAAGCCACTTGCTTTTTCACATTTCAAAGTGTTAAGCTAGAAATCTTCTATAAATAGAGGCCTAGTGCTTCATTATTTTTCACTTAATTCATTCAAGCTATAGAGAGAAAGTATAGAGAAATAAGAGAAAGAAGAAGAGTATTATGTTACTACACTCTTCTAGCGATTCAATCTACTAATGTAAGGGTGTTATTCTTTCTTATTCATGAAGAGAACTGTTGTTATTCCATTGCTTATTATTACTGTTGGAATAACTTTGATATTGCTGTGATTTACCTATACTTGGTGACATTCTTCTATTATTCCGTTGGAACATCCTGTCATGTGTGTTTTACACACCTAATTCGGTTCCGCTCTTTATTATTATTACATTGGAACATCCTGCTGCATGTGTGTTTTACACCTGACTTGGTTCTCTTTTTTATTATTATTCCGTTGGAACATCCTGCTGTCAGATATGTTTTACACCGGACCTGGTTAAAATCTTTTATTCTTCATTGGAATATCATGCTTGCGTAAAATTTTGCTCGACACGGTTCCGTATTATTATTCTCATTGAATAACTTTTGCCTATCTGCAACCGCATGTATGGTGATTTCTTTTGTTATTCCATTCTTTATTATAATCACTTGGTTAAAGTTTTGACTTCTATACTCCATGAAATTAGTAGAATATCCTTGATATTTGCACTTCATCCAAAGATCTTTCATGGAAATATTCTTCTCGATCATTCTTGAATTTTATTCTACAAAGCAAGATCATGTTGATAATTTGGACATTATTAGTTCTGGATAAATTAATTCTTGAACTTGTTTTATTGAATTCTTATATCATTGTCATCATCCTCATGTTTATATTATGTTGAAAGTCATCCGTGGCTCTGTGTAGTGCATAGATGGACTTGGTATGATTATGACCGTGGATTATTGATTGTAATCATGGCCGTAATGTTACAAATGATGTGGTAAAAGTTATCATTGGCCCGTAGTGCATTGATGGATGATTGTTGGCATGATCATGACCATTAATGAATACACGAATATCCTTGGTTGTAGTGCATGGATAATTTATGGTCGGATACTAAAGAATATCCTCGGTCAGTAGTGCGGGGTGATTCGATGATGTGGATTATTTATTAAAATTTGAGTCCCATGATAAAAGTCATGAAAACCTTTTAAATCATAAAAGATAGTAGATTTTATTCTCTACTTAACTCTTTTAATGGATTGCTTGTTCAACTATGCAGCTAAACTTGATGTTGTTATATTTTATCGGTTTAACACTAACATTTGAAGGCTAACGATAATTTATTCTCGCATTATCTTAGTCATAATATTTCTTCTCGGGCTAGTTGAGCTCACCTTTCTTTCACTGCTCTCTCTTGAAATGAGAACATAGCGAGAGACTAGTCGGGAACGGAGTGACGGTCAGAGGATAAAGATTAGTAGATCTCACTATTCGCAGTGAAATAGTGTGTTAATAATTGTAATGAGGACTCCTTTTGAGTTTGTATAATCTCTAGTAGACAATAATTGTATTCAAACTCACGCTATGTTTTGTCGTATTGTATACGATAGTTGTATTAGTAAGTTGTATTTGAATTTTGTACCACGATCCCGACGACCCAAGATGGGTGATGTATACCTAATTTTTGGGGCGTCATGGTTGATATCAAAGCTTAGGGATATGATCCTGGCTAAGATGTGAGAATAGTACTATGAGGGAGAGGGGAATTCCTTCAGCTAGTATGACCTACCTAAGTTTATGTGGTATTTAATTGGTCGGTCAGAATTTAGGGATAATATGTTACATGTCACCTAATTGCGCGCCAATAAGGAGAAATCCTTATCGGAAAGCCCCCTCTTTCCTGGGAATGACCTGGTTGTTAAATATTGTGAGTTATAATATTAATGATGAATAAGTTGTGATGATTAAAGATGAAATTGATTGTTCCATTGTATTGGGATTATTATTGTTAGTGGAAATTGACATTTATTTCAATGATAATTGATGTTTGGAGGTTATATTATTCACTCGGGTATTCGGAACACTTTTCGTGTCGGAGTACTATTCACGAGTTACTATTCACGAGTTACTATTCACGGGGTACTATTGATTCACATTCTTATACTATTAGGGGTGGTGGTGCAAGATTGATAATACTTGCATGACTAAGTTTAAAATGGAGGTATAGTTGAAGGTACTATACTGTAATTAATTTTTTCACATGATTATACTATCTACTCACATGATTGTACTATTGATTCACATGATTTACTATTAGGGGAGTTGGTGCAAGATTGATAATACTTGCATGACTAAATTAAAAATGAAGAAAAAGAGGAAGGTATTATATTGTAATTTTTCGAGCCCCAAACGCAAAGTAATTATCGAAACTATATTTTCCTATAAATAAGCTCATTCTTCCTTCATTTCTCACCAATTCACAAAAGCTTTAGAGCAATTATTATAGAGAAAATTATAGAGAAAGAAGAAGAGAAGTCTGCTATCTCACTATTCCAAAGATCCGCTTTTTTTTAAGGTAGGGATATTATTTATTGTACTCGTAAAGGGGTATTATTTCTTTCAGATTCATGAAGAGAACTTCATTATTCCATTCTTTATTATTCTCGTTGGAATAACTCGTATACGCTAGCAACCCTATACTTGGTGAAATTCTTCATTATTCCATTCTTTATTATTATGTTGAATAACTCACCTATGCAAAAAAAATCGTATACATGGTGAAATTCTTCTAATATTTCATTCTTTATTATTCTCATTTGAATATCCTCGCTCATGGCGGCTTCACGCTGCACTGGTTCCGCTCTTTATTATTCTCGTTGGAATATCCTGTCTCAGGCATTTTACGCCGGACCGATTCCGCTATTATTATTCTCGCTGGAATATCCTGCATGCGCTTTTTCACCTTGACCGATTCCGTTATTTATTATTCTGTTGAATAACTTTGTCTCGCATGGCCTATCGCATGCATGGTGATTTCTTTTGTTATTCCATTCTTTATTATATACTCGGTTGGTTAAAGTTTTGACTTCTATAATCCATGAAATTAGTTGAATATCCTTGATATTTGCGCTTCATCCAAAGATCTTTTCATGGAAATATTCTTCCGAGCATTCTTAAATTTTACTCCACAAAGAAATATCATGTTGACAATTTGGGCGTTATTGTTCTGGACAAATTAATTCTTGAACTTGTTTTATTGAATTCTTATATCATTGGCATCATCCTCATGTTTATATTTTGTTGAAAGTCATCCATGGCCTATAGTTAGATCGATCATTCGGTTATAACTGAATCGATAGTAAGTTATTCTAAGATAACCGAAAACCAAAATTTGTTCAATTTTGATATCCAACAAATAAACCTAATTACCCATTAACCTAATAACAGAATAACAAAATTACAATTCGTTATTATTCGCAATAACTCAAATTAAGAAAACAAAATTAGAAACAAAAGGAAAACATTTTCGAAATACATTGTGCCATTACTGAAAACATTTCAAAGAATCAAGCAAGAAACATTTCATTCAGTAATTGCACAGAGAGAAGGGATGGGAGCATAAATTTCAGCAATCAAGCAAGAAACATTTCATTCAGTAATTGCACAGAGAGAAGGGATGGGAGCATAAAATGAAAAAAGAGGGAAAAAGAGGACTTTCACCTTCAGTCTCCGCAGGAGGAGTTCAAAAGAGGGAAAAAGAAAAACAGAGGGCAACATAAAATGAGTGGGTTGGGAGCTAAAATTAGGGCTTCAACTCAGATAATAGAATGAGGCACAGAGAGAAGGGATGTTTCAGAGGGTGGTTTCCCCTCTCTGAGAGGCGAGAGCCCATGATTTCATTTTTACAGTGGCCAAATCAACAACCCTAACCTTTTGTGTGTGTCTGTCAGTCTGTGTGTGAATATATGTATATTATATATGTATGTCTTTTGTCTAATATTACAGTAATATCTGTGTGAATATATATATATATATAATGTATATTATTAAATATATATGTATGTCTTTTGTGTGTCTGTCAGTCTGTGGTGTGAATATATGTACTATATTATATATGTATGTCTTTTCACTCTTGTCTATTACGTCTAGTATTGTGGATAAGACATAAGAGTAATGCATGGGCTGTCAGCTATGGATAACTGATAAGAATGAATAGGCTTAGTGCTGGTCTTATTTTAACAAGTGTTAGTTCGGTTATTCGGTTAAACCGAATAACCCAAAAGTAATACCCGTATAAATTAACCGAAAACCGTATGTAATCTTTGGATATAACCAAATAGTAAAAATAACCAAATTGTCAAAATATTTCTATTAAATTATTTCTATTTGTGTTCGGCTTTTCGATTATACCCGCTTTTTGCTCACCCCACCAGTAGTGCATAGATGGACTTGGTATGATTATGACCGAGGATTATTCTGTAATCATGACCGTAATGTTACAAATGATGTGGTAAAAGTCCTCATTGGCCCATAGTGCATTGATGGACGTTGTTGGCATGATCATGACCATTAATGAATACACGAATGTCCTCGGCCCATAGTGCATTGATAATTTATGGTCGTGATACTAAAGAATATCCTCGGTCAGTAGTCGAGGGTGATTCGATAATGTGGATTATTTATTGTCGAGTCCCAAATGATAAAAGTGATGAAAACCTTTTAAATCATAGAAGATAGTAGATTTTATTCTCTACTTGACTCTTCTAATGGATTGCTTATTCCTCTCAGAGTTTTGATCTAAAACTTGTTGTATATTATATTCTATCGGTTGTTATATCATTGTTGAAGGCTATTGATAATTTATTCGCATTATCTTAGTCATAATATTTTTTTCGGGCTAGTTGAGCTCACCTTTTCTTTTATCGCTTCTCTGTGAAATGAGAAACGTAAATGGGACTAATTTGGGAACAGAGTGATGGTCCTAGATGTTTGCATTAGTAGTCCTCACGATTCGTGAAATAGTGTGATAATAATTGTAATGAGGACTCCTTTTGAGTTTGTATACTCTCCAAAGAGACAATATTTGTATTCAAACTCACAGCTTTATGTTTTGTCGTATTGTACACGACGGTTGTATTATTAAGTTGTATTTGAATTACGTACTATGTATCCGCAACTCAAGACGGGTGATGTATACCTAATTTTGGGGGCGTCGTAAATAATATGAATTATCGATCCGATAATGGAAAATCGTCGCAAAAGTTGACAATTATTGAAACAACAATAATATAAAATATTAACGTAACAATTATTGAACCAATAAAATAAAATATTAAACAAGAATTACATCAGAACCATTATTGAGTAGTGTCTTTACGTAAGAATCAATAATTTCAAAAATATTATGCAATATCGTGCCTTCTTTAACGTAATAACCCGACATCGTATTTTAACCAACGGGTAATCCAACAGTGTTAAAAACTCAAATTTGTCGTTTTCTTCATCTGACAGCTTATTCTCATTATGGGGCCCACAAATGGTCGCTACTAAATCGCATTTATTATCCAACAACAAGAATATTCCACGACCAAACGAATATTCCCCGACAACAATAAGTGTTTTATAGACACTTGCTTATTTTGAAAAAAAATTCATATAGTACCCTAAACTTTGGTTTTTATCAATTTAACCATTTACTGAATAGTAATTATAAGAAAAATTGAATACTTTTATTTAATAAAATTCGGGGTCTTACAATCTCCTCTCCTTATGAAATTTCGTCCTTGAAATTTACGTACCTGGTATTTCAAAGAGTTGAGAATACCTTGTTTTCATTTCAGATTCCATCTTCCCTGTCATCATGATTTCTCCATTGCTCATCTCCTATATTTCAGAATATCATTCTAGAATACAGCTTCAAAACAAGGGTTAATTGAACAAATTAACATATCACATAATATCCCGATATTATGACTGACCAACAAATAAGCTTAGGTAAGACACACTAGCGAAGGATTTACTCATCTCTCCCCTCCTAATTCTATTCCCTGATCTCCGCCAGAGATCATATCTCTAAGCTCTGATACCAACTGTGACACCCCCAAAACAGGTCCATTCCATCCAACCTATTCTTAGTCGCCAAATACATGGTACAGAAAACAACTACAACTTTATTACAACAATTGTCGTGCAAAATACAACAACTCATGAATAGTAAACCCGACACAAAAGGTAAAAATTCCACAATAAAATTCATACCAATATTTCGGTATAATGATATTGAAAAAATAATATTACTTACGAAGAAAATAACATCCCTTACTATCCCTTACCTCAAAAGAAAAAAGACTTCCGATCGGATATCGGATATGGACGTCAAGAAAACTTGCAGACCGATGAATAAAGCAACTCACCAAGTATCTAAATACTCACAAAATACACTCGATAATCTAGAGAGAAAAGAGAAAACTTATGAATTACGTGTGATTTTCAATTCTAACTTAGCCCTCTATTTATAGGAAAATGTTAGACGTCAAGCAGCACTTGACTGCACTACCGATGGCTTTACTCGCTACTATTCTACCCACCAAAAATCACCATCTTCCCCAACAACCAAAATTGGGGCCTCGCCATTTCTAGAATTTTCTACCAAAATCATTTATAAACCTAATTTTCAATCACCACCTCTTAAAATTCATAACAAATCATTCGCTCATTTTAACCGCTCAAAATTTGTGAACATATACTCAACTTATATATGTATAACATATCCAAAAATCACAACGATCCAACTACGATTAAAAATTATAACTCACACAATAAAGTCAGAAGAACACCGATTTGATCTTTTAATACCTCTAATCCGACAAAATACTGATAAAACACCTCAACATTAACTCTTTCATTTATAACCACATAAATAAATCCATCATTTATGTTCACATCAAATAAATATTTCCTTATCATATAAATCAATAATTAATTATTCACAAATAATATTATAGAATCACAATTATGACAACTAGGCCGTTCCCAGGAAAGAGGGGGCTTTCCAATAAGGATTTCTCCTTACTGGCGTGCAATTAGGTGACCAAACCTCTCCTTGACAGAACTTTCTAGACATTGCCAATAATGCTATCTAATAATATTATTAAAATAATATAAATTATTGATCTGATAATTGAAAATACTGTGACGCCCCCAAAATAGGTCCATTCCATCCAACCAATTTTGAGTCGCCAAATACATGGTACAGAAATAACTACAACTTTATTATTACAACAGTAAAACTGTGAGTTTGAATACAAATATTATCTTCTAGACAATATCTATACCCAAATAAATCCTCATCACATTTATTGATACATTATTTTACAAAATGGTGAGGTATACTAAACAACTCTCTCTAACCTTCATTCCATACCCCACTAAGTACTCGCTACATTCTCGCCTCCTGAGAAGAAAAATGGAACAAAAGGAAAGGGTGAGCTCAACTAGCCCTGTAAAGAATGTTATGACTAAGATAATGTACAACAAATTATCGTTAGTCTTCAACAGGGAAAAATCTGATAGAATATAATGTATAACAAGTTTTAGCATCAATATTCGCAGCAGAAAATAATAATTCATAGAAGAGTTACGTAGAGAATGAAATCTACTATAATCTATGAACTTAACAGTCCATCATCAATATTTTATCCCTGTAACGTCAATCAATATTCATCTCAAATCAAATATTCATTTTTGCACTACAGGCCAAAGATATTCATCACTCGGTATGTTCATCTCAACACTGCTCATCTTTGCACTAAAGGCCAAAGATATTCATCATCGGTCATATTTCATCTCTAACACCTGCTCAAATTTTGTTCACTACTGAAGCAATGATATTCACAAGAAAATCAACCATCTATGCACTATGCCAAAGATATTCAGTTATATCATCATTTAGGATCGAGGATGATGAAAAAAATATTTAAAGAAAACGAATCCAAAGAAACAAAAGAACAAGTATTATGGATTCGCATTTTTTAAACAATCCGAAGTTCAAAATACTTCATAAATAATCATATCAAGTAAAATTCAAGAATGATCAAAATGGGATACAATCAAAGCTAGTATCCAAAATAGATATTTTGGACAAAAAGAAGAAATTTCATTTTTCTATTGAATAATGCACCGTGATTCGTGAATAAAGGTCGATATCGTGAATAGTGTCGATACGTGAATAGTAACTCGATACCAAAAGATAGAAATTTCACAAAAACATCATCACGCTTCGTGAATAAGACTGTGAATAGTAACTCGTGGATAGTAACTCATGAATAAGAACTCATGAATAAGAATCTACATGAAAAAGTTCTAAATTTGATAAAATCACACCAATATTTTGGCATAATGATATTGAAGAAATAATATCATTTACTGAAGAAAATAACATCCCTTACCTCGAAAAGACAAGATTTCTAAATGAAACAATTCTGGATATAAAGCTATGACTTGAACTTGCAGACCAGATATCAACACTCAAAGTATACTCACAAGAATACGCTCAAAATATCGAGAGAAATAGAGAGAAACTTCAGCTTCGTGTGATTTTCAATTCTAACCTAAGCACACTATTTATAGAAATTGCTTGAACACCAAAGCGTAAAATTAAATATAATATTAATATAATTATACAAATTTTCCTTAGCCCACCTTTTGGTCAAAAACACCAACCACACATGTTAATGATGTCCAAAAAATACAAAAACGCTTTTTCTAACAAAAATAATTTATACTCCAAAATCAATTCACACCCGATATATCGAAACTTCAATAATTCACAATAAATAGCTCTTTTATCGTAAAATTTGAATCTCGCTTTTTTTTGTAGGAAATTCAATTCTCTACAACTTTGCGAAGAAAGTTTTTCCAAATTCCAAATGAAAATTGACCAAAATCCACAAACTAGACGATTTTACAAAGCTATAATCAAATTCCTATTAATAATTGTGTCCACCAACACACAAAACATGTGTTAAACATTTAATGCCACAAAATATACTCTTCCTCTTCATATACTCATATATCCCACATTCATTATAAAATATCATCGTTAATATATTATTAAAATAATATATGTAAAAGAATTATTTTATCGTAAAAGATAAAATATTAATTTTCAACAATTGTCACATTAAAATTTTCTCCATCTATATCCTCATAAAATCAATATTTTCCTCATCATATAAATCAATAATTAATTATTCATAAATAATATTACGTAATCACATTATTAACAAACTGCATAGCTCCTACGATAGAGGGGCTTTCCAATAAGGATCTCTCCTTCCATCAAGCGCGCAATTAGATGACCAAACCTCTCCTTAGATGTAACTTTCTAGACATTGCCAATAATGTTATTTAATAATATTATTTAGATAATATGAATTATTGTCTAGATAATAGAAAATATCATGCGATTGACAATTATTAAAACAATGAAGAATATAAAATATCAACGCATAAATTATTGAATTAATAAAATATCGAATAAAGAATTCATCGTAATAATTATTGAGTAGTGTCTTCTTACGTAAGAATCAATAATTGGTGCAACCGCAAATAATCGTGTGTTTTAACCAATCGGTATTCCAACAAAGATGACAAGAATAACTACACCGCTATTTATAAACAACTTATTCTTGTGCTTTTCTTCCTTCAATCGCTTCCGCTATAGGGCTCCACACACGGTCACTACCGCCGCATTTAATATTCCCCTAATTAATAAGAATATTCCACAAATATTTTATAACCACCGCTTATTTGAAATATTTATGATTTTACCCATAACTATCCATATTAATCACATCAACCCTTACTATTCAAAATAATAATTAGAGGAAATTAAATTTCATTTATTAATAATTTGGGGTCTTACAACCTCCCTCCTTATGAAATTTCGTCCTCGAAATCGACGACGCATTCACTGGTGTTTCAAAAGATGAGGATACCTCGCTTTCATTTCCGCTTCTAACTCCTGTGTCATTTCCTCTATAGCATGGTTTCTCCACACTTGTGGTATGACCTTCGTATGCGTAGGGATATGCTCCTTCCTATCCAAGATCTTGACAAAACCTTCAGATGCGTTAAATCTTCTCGCTATCTCGTCTCGGTTCTAACTCAATAATGTGGTTCGGTCATCCACATATTTACGTAACATCGATACACAAAAAACGCTATGAACACGCGTCATACTTGGTCAGGTAAAGCGAGTCTATAGGCCACGCCTCCTATTCGATCGAGGATTTCAAATGGACTAATAAATCAAGGTTTGAGCTTTCACATCATCGATTCTCGCTTTTGGAATAACGACTTCTTGATCTTTTCTTCATATTCATCAACTCCAAGTCCGTAGCTTGAGCAACTTTAAATTTATTGATTAAAGTCGATTCTAATCGATATTCAAGTATCTTCACGTGGGTTCTTGGAATCTCTAACTCTATCTCCATCTTCTATAAGTCGTATTTAAATGGGTATTTGTGTTAAAAATATCGCACTCAGAACGATACGATCTTTTACTCAACGCGTCGCCTACCATGTTCGCTTTTTTTCGGATGGTATTGAATGGTATGGTAGTAATCTTTCAACAAATTTCGAGCCAACGACGTTGCCGCATGTTTGATTTCTACATTCCTCGCTCCATTCGAATTTTGTATCTTTTCGAGTCAGCTGAGTTAATAGAGTAGCGATTCGAGAAAATCTTTCCACCAAATCTTTGATAATAACCAACTAAGCATAGAAAGCTACGTATTTCGATTACTAACTTAGGTTGCTCTCAACTATAACTCATATCCCAATCTTGGATAGCACGTCACAATGGTACCTATTAGTTTACTATCACACAAATATGGCGTCCCCTAAGGAGAGTCTGGCTTTGGTGCATTCCATAAATAAAGTCACCAGATAAAGGCTCAGGTACCAAATTCTATAGTTGAATTTTTAACTCAAAGTTCAATAGAGCCATTCGATATGAGATTTTAGAAATGAGTTTTGTAATCGGGTTCAAAGTCAATACAAAATTTAATATCGTGGGCTTTGGGAGTAAGCCAAGAAATTCTTCAGAAATACGTCGAAAAAATCAATAACAACAGAATATTATTCAAATCGACGTGTCTTTATTCAAATCCATAACATGGACTAAGAAAACTTGACATCCGTAATAAATGAATGATATCATGGCTTGATATGAAAATGTTTGACTACAATGGTTTGATTGTTTGAATTCGAATAACAGGTTGCTTAGGAATATTAAAACAAACAACCTTACGAAAAGTAATCAATTTCGGCATGATGAGTAGTTAACCTTAAAATCACATCAAAAGCAAATATCTCTATAGAAATAAGGTTAACAGTAATGTGATAGTGCCAAGTCAATCAAGCAAGATTTCTAAACAACGGATGTAATGAAAGTTTCTCCTAACGAGTCTCCATAAATAGGTCAAAGTCTAATTTCTCCGTAGTCAAGTTCAAACGCCGAGCGCAAAAGAAGAAAGATAAAAGAATGGGTAGAACCAAGATTCAGTAAGGTATAAACTTCACAAGAATTTATAATTAACTAACCCGTATAACTTCGTTCGGCTTCCTCGTATTTTGACCCCATGACACAACCCTCTTCCAGAACCGCTGACTTTGACTTTTCCGGACATCCTTTTGAGTCACCATTCCTTGGATCTGGTTTTTATACCGCATAATCTCGAGCGATATGTCCTTCTTTTCCATAATTATAGCATACCTTAAACTGCTGTTGTGGCGCTTTTGGTGATATGTCCCTCTTCCCGCATTTGTAACATACTACCGGGTGGTCTTTCTCCTCCTTGGAACCAACCACTCGGGCGACGTCTTCACATGGTCGTTGTTGAATCTCCTCTTTTAAAATCTCTCCTCCCGACTCGCTTCTTCTATTTTCATAGCCCACGATTACCACCGAGTGGTTACCGCTTTTGTCCGTATTCTTCTTTCTCTCTGCTGGTTATCGTTATTCGATGATCTATCTTCTGATGATGATCCTAGTTATGGTCCCTCATTGAACGTATCAAGTATCTCGCTTCTAACAACTGAGCCTCGCTGACAACATCCGAATAGAGAGAAAATTTATAGGAAATGAGATACCGACGATGCCGTGTTTCAAACCTCTCGTAAACATCCGCCGGCATACGCTCCTCATTCTTCACCAAATGAGGTGCAAACTCGATAACTCCGCTAACTTCGCCTCGTCACCGGGACACCGCCATGTTATTCGCTTCCAAATCTAATAAACTCCACTTCCTTCATACGACGAATACTTTTAGGAAGTACTTGTCATTGAATCGCTTCAAACGCCTCCCATGACTTGCTGAGTGCGAAAATGGATGGGTACGCTTCACATATTTCCACCAGTAATCTGCCTAATTACTGAACATAAAAGTAGCGAATGGAACTTTCGCTTCCTCCGTGCATCCCAAGACATCGAATATCTTGGTAATTTACTTGACCCATGTTTCCGCCATGATCGGATCCGCTTTCCTTTAAATTCGTAGTCCCAACTCTTTGAATCGCTTGGGTCAGTGATAACCCGCTAATTGCTATCATTTCCTCCTCGATTTTTTGAACACTAGTATCCTCGTCCGATTTTGCATGAACTACAAAAAGTTTCTAAACATCCCTCGCTCATCATCTGATCTCAGCATGCTTGTTCATAGGAGGAACATTGCCACCGCTTGCACGCTTCTCTCTCATTGGTGAGTACCGCGCTCCACTTGGCCTCATTTCCATCATTAATATTCTCAATGACATTCTCAAATACCGCCATAAAACAAGGGTTAATTAAGGAAATCAATATATCACATAATATCACTATATACTGACCAACTAACAAATAAGCTTAGGTAGGACACACTAGTGAAGGATTTACTTGTCTCTCCCCTCCTAGTTCTATTCCCCGATCTCCGCCAGAGATCATATCCCTAAGCTCGATATTAATCAGGACGCCCCAAAATAGGTCCATTCCATCCAACCCATTTTGAGTCGCCAAATATATGGTACAAAAATAACTACAACTTTATTATTACAAAAGTAAAACTGTGAGTTTGAATACAAATATTATCTTCTAGACAATATCTATACCCAAATAAATCCTCATCACATTTATTGATACATTATTTTACAAAAATGGTGAGGACTACTAAACAACTCTCTCTAGAACCTTCATTCCATACCCCGACTAGTACTCGCTACATTCTCGCCTCTTGAGAAGAAAAATGGAATAAAAGGAAAGGGTGAGCTCAACTAGCCCAGTAAAGAATGTTATGACTAAGATAATGTACAACAAATTATCGTTAGTCTTCAACAGGGAAAAATCTGATAGAATACAATAGACAACAAGTTTCAGATCAATATTCGCAGCGAAAATAATAATTCATAGAAGAGTTACGTAAAGAATGAAATCTACTATAATCTATGAACTTAATACCATCATCAATATTTTATCCTCGTAACGCCAATTAATATTCATCTCAAATCAAATATTCATCTTTGCACTGTGCCAAAGATATTCATCACCAATTATGTTCATCTCAACACCTATTCATCTTTGCACTAAAGGCCAAAGATATTCATCACCAATATGTTCATCTCAACACTGCTCAAATTTTGCACTATGGTGCCAAAGATATTCATAAGAAAATCAACCATCTTTGCACTACAAGCCAAAGATATTCAGTTATATCATCATTTAGGACTGAGGATGATGAAAAATATTTTAAAGAAAACGAATCTAGTGAAATAAAAGAACAAGTATTATGGATTCGTACTTTAAACAATCCGAGTTCAAAAATACTTCATAAATAATCATACTGAAGTAAAATTCAAGAATGATCAAAACATGGATACAATCAAAGCTAGTATCCAAAATAGATATTTTGGACAAAAAGAAGAAATTTCATTTTTCGGTGAATAGTATTGTATTCGTGAATAGTGTCGTATACGTGAATAGTGCCTTATACGTGAATAGTAACTCTGACACCAAAAGATAGAAATTTCACAAAAAAATCATCACGCTTCGTGAATAGTACTCATGAATAGTAACTCGTGAATAGTAACTCATGAATAGTAACTCCGACATGAAAAAGTTCCAAATTTGATAAAAATTCACACCAATATTTTGGCATAATGATATTGAAGAAATAATATCATTTACGAAGAAAATAACATCCTTACCTCGAAAAGACAAAGATTTAGTTGAAACACCGTATATAAAGTATTACTTGAACTTGCACCAGATATCAACACTCAAAGTATACTCACAAGAATACGCCAAAATATCGAGAGAAATAGAGAGAAAAAACTTCACCGGTGTGATTTTCAATTTAACCTAAGACCCTATTTATAGAAATCGCTTAGAACACCAAAGCGTAAAATTGAATATAATATTAATATAATTATACAAATTTTCCTTAGCCCACCTTTTGGTCAAAAAACCAAATACACATGTTAATGATGTCCAAAAAATACAAAAACGTTTTTTCTAACAAAAATAATTTAAACTCCAAAAATCAATTCCCACCCGATATACCGAAATTTCAATAATTCACAATAAATAGCTCTTTTATCAGAAAATTCGAATCTCGCTTTTTGTTGTAGGAAATTCAATTCTCTACAACTTTGCAGAAGAAAGTTTTTCTAAATTCCAAACAGAAATTGACCGAAATCCACAAACGGACGATTTTACAGTCTATAATCAAATTTTGGTCAATAATTGTGTCCACCAACACACAAAACATGTGTTAAACATTTAATGCCACAAAAATATTCTTCCTCCTCATATACTCATATATCCCACATTCATTGTAAAAATATCATCGTTAATATATTATTAAAATAATATATTTAAAAGAATTATTTTATCGTAAAAAGATAAAATATTAATTTTCAACAATTGTCACATTAAAAATTTTCTCCATCTATATCCTCATAAAATCAATATTTTCCTCATCATATAAATCAATAATTAATTATTCATAAATAATATTACGTAATCACATTATTAACAACCGTGCGCTCCTGTGATAAAGGGGGCTTTCCAATAAGGATCTCTCTCTTCTCAAGCCGCAATTAGATGACCAAACCTCTCCTTAGACAGAACTTTCTAGACATTGACAATAATGTTATCTAATAATATTATTCAGATAATATGAATTATTGCTCCGATAATAGAAAATACTGTGCAGTGACAATTATTAAAACAACAGTAATATAAAATATCAACGCATAAATTATTGAATTAATAAAATACTAAACAGTAACTACTATAACAATTATTGAGTAGTGCCTTCTTACGTAAGAATCAATAATTGGTGCAATACCGTGTATTACTGTGTTTTAACTACCGGGTATTCCAACAGTATTGACAGTAATAACTACGCCGTTATTTATAAACAACTTATTCTTGTCGTTTTCTTCCTCCAATCGCTTTCCGTTATGGGACCCACACATGGTCATACAAATCATACCTAATATTCCCAATAATAAGAATATTCCACAAATATTTTATAACCACCGCTTATTTGAAATATTTGCATGATTTTACCCATAACTATCCATATTAATCACATCAACCCTTATTATTCAAAATAATAATTAGAGAAAATTAAATTTTATTTATTAATAATTTGTGGTCTTACAAATACTGTGTAGTGATAATTATTGAAACAACAATAATATAAAATATCAACGCAACAATTATTGAACCAATAAAATAAAATATTAAATAGTAATTATCGTAACCATTATCGAGTAAAGTTCTTCACGTAAGAATCAATAATTTAAAAATACTTTATAATACCGTATGCTACTATGCAATAACGCTGTATTACCGTGTGTTTTAACCACCGGGTAATCCAACAAGAAGTTAATTCAGAATAATTACGCCGTTATTTATAAAACTCAAATTTGTCGCTTTCTTCATCCGACATTTATTCAGTTATGTGACCCACAAAATGGTCAGCTACTGGCCGCATTTAATATTCCCCGACAACAAGAATATTCCACTACCAAACGAATATTCTCCAACAACAATAAGTATTTTATAGTCACTTGCTTATTTTGAAAAAAAAATCATATAGCACCCTGAACTTTGCTTTTTATCAATTTAACCATTTACTGAATAGTAATTATAAAAAAAATTGAATACTTTTATTTCATAAAATTCGGGGTCTTACAATTTAGATATGAAATAAGATTTCATATTATTCAAAATAAAGGAGTTTATTTATGAATAGGAAAGAGAATCCGTGTTTCCTTTAATGAAGGAGTTTTTTTTACTTGGAATTAGATTCCATAATTAATTAAAATAAAGGAGTTTATTTTAATTAAAGATTTTGATTAAAATAAAAAGTTTATTTTATTCAAAATTGGATAAATTAAAATAAAAGAGGTTTATTTTGATTTAAATTTGGATTAAAATAAATGAGTTTATTTTAATTCAAAATTAGATTCTATACTAACTAAAATTTTCCATTAAATGATATCAATATATATATTGAATGTTTATTATTCATGAGGTGAATGTTATTTATTGATGCATATGTTGATGTGTATGATAATAAATGTGATTGATTATGGACTATCGACCAATGTGATTGAATTTTATTTTAGTTAGATGCATGAATGTATGGATTTTATTAAATAATTAAAATAAAGGAGTTTATTTTAATTAAAGATTTTGATTAAAATAAAAAGTTTATTTTATTCAAAATTGGATAAATTAAAATAAAAGAGGTTTATTTTGATTTAAATTTGGATTAAAATAAATGAGTTTATTTTAATTCAAAATTAGATTTTATACTAACTAAATTTTCTCATTAAATGATATCAATATATATATTGAATGTTTATTATTCATGAGATGAATGTTATTTATTGATGCATATGTTGATGTGTATGATAATAAATGGGATTGATTATGGACTATTGACCAATGTGATTGGATTTTATTTTAGTTGGATGCATGAATGTATGGATTTTATTAAATGGGGTCTGCGTACCTCGTCTTCTCTAATTTTTTTCTTAATGTAAATTCTAACTCCCTCATATGTACTTCCCCTTGACTGTTGATCAAGGTTTCTATTTATTTTAAATAGTTTTGTAATAGGAATAGTTAGAATTATTTTGAAGAATTAGAGATCAAATACAAGGAGCGCTTAAAGACCCGTTTGTAATGTAGCCCGGGTTTAAATGTAATAGTTATATTTAAATATTAATTCTTTCACCCCTAGGGTTTGACTTATTGGTTCACTTGGTGGCTCTAGTGAACCAAACTAGAATAAAAGTTCATAATCAATCCGGGTAGAATATAGTATTCTATATGTGCATGCTTATACTACATATATTATATATTATGCAAACATGCTTCACATGTTAATTAATATGACGCGTATTTTATATATATATATGTGCATGCGCGCTAAACATGATGAGACAAATTAATAACAAACCCCTTAAATATTTTATATTAAGTTGTAACGTTCAAAGATATTTGGAATATCGAACGTCGCCTTCTAGCATGATAGAAATAATAGAATATTGAATATTTAATATGAGTTTGTTGTGCACACTCAAGGCAAGTATTAAATATTTAACATGTTGTTTTTATTACATATGATGTTTATAAGGAATTGAACATTACTGCTTTGTTATGCACACACAAGGGATGTAGTTTTCTATTCACTTATATGGAAATGATGGGTCTGACTTAACTTAAATCATTTTAGTTCAGATGTGCACAAACTTGACCATTATGATTTAAGAGGCAAAATACAAGGATTTACATAGTTGATGTAATTGACAAGAGTTGTCTATTTATTTATTTATATATAGTTTGTTGTGCACACACAAGGCTATATACATTTGAAATGGGATCCTTATTCTCACTAGCAAATCTTTAATTAGATTTTGCCGAACTATATAAGTGAGGGTAATATAGTTTGATGAAAATAGTGGGAGATACCAATTTAAAACAAGACCTAAATTATTTTGGTAATCAATAAAAGAATGTATGCTAAAATGTTGTTAATTACAAATTCATTTAAAGAATTTTACAATGTCTAAATTACTATCACTGCGAAACATCTAATATGTTATTTAACCGGATCGAATTTAATGGATTGGTTAAGGAATTTGAGAATAGTTCTCATGGCTGAAAAGCTATCTTATGTCCTTAATACGCCTATTCCTGCAATGGTTGCAGACAATGCCTATGAGGAAGAGATTGCAACTTTTAGAAAGTGGCAAGATGATGCACAGTTGGCTCAATGATTCATGCTCATATCCATGAGTAACGAGCTTCAGCGTCAACATGAAACTATGGATGCTCCTACTATACTCCTGTACGTCAAGTAGTTGATGGTGAAGAAAGTAGGACTAATAGATATCAAATATCTAAGGAGCTCTTCCGATCTAGAATGACCGATGACACTACAGTACAGATAAAAGTCCTTAACATAATCAATTTGATTGATCAATTAGGACAACGAGTTTTGTCATGGATGGAGAGTTGAGCCAAGATTTGATCTTGCACTCACTCCCTGACTCCTTTCATAATTGTTGTGAATTTTTCATATGAACAAGCTAGATATCAGCCTCGCTGATTTGCTTAACATGTTGAAAAATATTGAGAGCCACTTTCCAACCAAGAAAGATAAGGTCTTACTGGTAGGGGCCAAAGGATCTTCTGAAAAGAAGAACGATTCAAAGAAGGTAAATAGAAAGGCAAAACAAAGGATAATAAGAACAAAACTGATACGAATATCAAAAGAGTTTGCTTCCACTGCAATAAGCCTGAACACTGGAAAGAAACTGCGAGAAGCATCTTGCAGAGGCTAACCAAAGAAGCTTAGTGAAGTTTCGGTTACAATACAATTTTGTTCATGATTTAAAATAAATTTTTCTTTAAGTCAAGGTTCTACTTGGGTATTGGATACCGACTTTGGTTATCATAAATATAGATTTATGAAGGACCAAGGTAAGTAGAAAGCTAAACAAAGATAAGTAATCCTATGTGTGGGAAATGAAGCAAAGGTTGTCAGATTAGCCATAGAAACTTATAGTTTAGCATTGCTTACGAGCAAATCTATTAAGTCAATAAGTTGTTATTGTATTCCAGTTCTCGTTAGAAACATTATTTCCATTTTGTTGTTGGACAATGAAATCTTTGGTATTATATTTAAGAACAATTGTTTTTCTATTAATAATAATATTTTGTATAGAACTGGAATGTTACTTAATGGATTTTGTATACTTGACTTACATGAAAATAATTTTGTAAATTGAACAAACTAGTATAAGAAAAGGAGATGATCATTCAAAGAGTTGAATGTTTGTATTTGATGAAATACAAGTGTGAATTATTTGAAAGGTTCAAAGAATTTAGAAGTGAAACAAATTGGCAAAGTATTAAGATTATTTGATTAGATCCAGGAATAAATACTTTTGAAATAAGTTTCTAGATCATCTCAAATGGTTTTCTTGTAATGGACGCCTCCTGATACGCAATAATTTATTGATGTATCTGAAAGAAAAAATCGTACCTTGTTGGACATGGTACGATCCATAATGATTTTACCGACATTCCAGTATCCTTCTGGGGTCATGTCCTAGAAATGGCTGTATATCTACGAAAAAGGTAACCTCAAAATCCAGTCCCAAGACTCCATAAATGTTATGGACAGGGAGGATTCCTAATCTTAAGTATGTTAAGATAAAGGGTTGTCCAACTTATGTGAAAAGGTTTCAAAAGATAAGCTAGGGACAAAATTTGACAAGTACAGATTTGTGGGACATCCTAAAGTAAGTTTAGGGTATATGTTCTATAATCCTACTTAGCAAAAGGTGTTTGTTGCGAAACACGCTACCTTCTAAGATAAAGGTGTTTATCATTGAAGGGGCTAGTGGGAGGATAATAGAATCTTGAAGAGTTCAAGAACCACAAAATACTATAAGTCAAATAAGAGGAACTTGTAGATAGACCTATTATACCACAAATCAATCAAATGAATACGGAATAGTCAAGATACCGGAGGTATGGATTCATCATGGATGATGATGATGATGAGGTACGCATCATAGAAGATGATGATCCAGTTACATACGATGAATGAAGAGTTGTAGACACTCAGAGAAATGGATTGAAGCAAGTTTCTCAAAAATGGAACATTCGTTTTGATGAGACAATCAAAAGAATTTGATTTTATCAAAAATAAGAATGAACCTAGTGTGTAAAAAAGGGTCAGTGGGAGCGTCGTGATATTCCTAGTATTATATGTTGATATACTACGGATAAGGAATGACATGCCAATGCTAGAATCAGTAAAGATAAAGTTGTCTAAACATTCCTCCATGATTGATTTGGGAAGAACATTTTAATTGGGGATACAAATCTATATAGATAGATTTAAGAGGATGCTCGACTTAACCCAAGGAACATATATTCATTTGATGCTAAAGTCGTTTAGCATGACAAACTCCAAGGGATGTCTCATGTTGATGAGCCCTGGAGTGTATCTCTCTTAATAGTCCCCATAGACTCCTAAAAGAGAGATCGCATGAGTAACTAGCATGTATGCAATGAAATATACGAGACCTGATGTTGATCGGTCATATTCTGGAGAAGATCACTGTAAGATAGTGAAAAACATCTTAAAGAACTTTACCGGCACTAAGGATGTGATCATATTCATGATGGGTTTGAATTAAAACTAGAGGGCTTAACAGACTCAAGTTTTTTTCAGACAGACCAAGACGACAGAAAATCCACTTTAAGGTAAAGCGTTACCTTGAACGGTGGTGCAGTGAAATTGAAAAGGTTTCAAATAGCAAAGAGTTGCTAATTTAGTGATGAAGACAAAGTATATAGCTATAAATGAAGCTGCAAGTTGATTGTTTGGATGAAAAGTTCATTACAGAACTAGGAATAATTCCTAAGTCTCATCTTGGATCTAAACATGTGTTGTGGCACTTTCATTTGACTATAAGAATCATTGAAAGATTAGAAATCACTATAGAGATAGTGGACTCTCAAGAACAATATTACATATCCATTAACTAAAGCTTATCCAACAACAAGATAATCATCACTTAGAGAAGGAGGGTATGAGATACCATAACGATTGACTTTAGTGCAAGTGGGAGATTAAAAGTAGTATGCACACAAGCCAATCATGTTTGATGATAAAGCATATACTTTGTAACAATCTTATTCATTTATTAATAAAAAGTATTAATTTATTTAAAGGCTTTTAATTATCTACATGATGCTGTTTTATAATATGTGATAAACCCATAGTTTTAAACAATGCTTTTAGAATAATGATGATGATCATTCTAATGAGATCTAAATTCTTACAAAGCTTAAAACTAAAATAGTTCCAATCGTTGGATTACTAAATTGGGGATTAGTGAATCCGGATAGATTGGTACATACGTTGCTTGCTCATTGGATGAGGATGATTGATCTCATGCTCATTTGTGTGGAGACACTAAAACAAGTATGTAGGTGCTTATTAGAGAATAAGTACACTGAACGTGGCTCGCTAAGGAATACCTAATGGAGTTTTACTTGCCTATCAATAGGAATTCCTGTAGTGATAGTAGTACAAGTGATCCTTGGACTTAAGCTCATCATAGTATCTTGTGTATGATGAGTTAAACTTTGACTTATTCCTTAAGACCCTTAGGGTATATCAAAGGGTATGCTTGGGTATAATAATTGTACATGGAGATAATATATGATCAATAAAGAATCTATCACTTCTAGTAAAAGAAGAGAAATGTCCTATGTGATTCGATAAATGACAACCCAATAGTCCTTGGCCAAGGCAGAATGAAATTAGAAAGGAGTTTCTAATTTGCATTATTTGGCGTTGTGCATTTAAGAGTCGAAATACATATATTTAAATAAAATAAGACTTGGCAGTAATTCCATGTCTTATATTTAATTGGAACATTGTATGATGGAATGATTGAATTGTACGGTAACTATTTACTCAAAGGTTCTTTTATGATTAATGTTGAAATCTATATTATCTGAAAAGTCGTTAATCGCTAGGGAGGTTTATCCCTATTATAGAATAAATATTATTTATTTAAATAAATTAATATTTTAATTTATTTATTTAAATAAGATTAGAATTGTTCTAATTGATTTATTCACAACTGGTTTAATATGGAGAACCTAAAGGGTCACACCATAAAAGGAAGAATAATTATTTAAGAAGCAAATGGCATAATCGTAATAATAAGTTAAGCATATTTAATTTAATCTATGGTGATAGAATAAATTAAATAGCTTAATATTTATTATTTAATATTTTCAAAATATTAAATATAAATTAATAGGAGGAGTCTTATTATTATTATTAATATTATTATTATTTATTTCCTAAAGGAGTTTGGGAATTAATTAATAAAAGTACTCTCATATATCCTAATAAGATTAGGAGGCTAATTAATTAAAAGAGTTTAATTAATTATTTCTAATAAGATTGGGATCCTAATTAATTAAACGAATTTAGTTAATTAAAATTATACTCAATTCCTTAATTGTTAAGGAGGGTTGCCCACATCTATAAATAAGAGGAGTCTTATTATGGGTGAAGAAAGTGGTTGACATTTTCATAGAATACGTAATTCTAATAGTTGAGAGAGTACACCATTTTCTATGAGAGATAGAAAAACTAGGGTGTTGCCAAATACCCATCTTCTTGAATCTTTCTTCTTCCTTGGTGGATCACCTCTAGAGGCCAAACACTTGGGTGGCTAACGTTGATCAAAGGAAAGAACCAAACCCGGTGGATTCAAGTTGAACACGAAAGAATTTGGAGGTGAACTTGTACCTGAGGAAGCTCGAATCTTCAAGGGTATTATTCTTGTTCTTTATCTTTTCATTTAATTAATAGTTGTGCATAAAAGATGATCCGGGTATATGGTTTATAAAATTTTAAAACTTTAATTTTCCACGTTTTCGCTTATTTTATGTAATTTGATTGCGTTCATGAATATTACAAACCTAACAGTTTGTACTGGTTGCACTTTGGTAACCTAACCCACATCTGGTTAAGAGAAAGAACACTCCAAAACAAAATATGCCAAGGCTTGCCCTTTGATCGTTGTTTGGGGGTGGTATTCCCGGACGAACTGAGTCAATTCCATTGCCCATGCAGCAAGCTGACCTGAGACTTCTGACCTATGCAACACTTTTTTTAATGGTTGATCAGTATATACCACTACCAACCGACCCTGGAAATAGTGTCGAAGCTTCCTACTTGCAATGATTAGAGCATATGCAAACTTTTCCAAGTTCGGATATCTGGCCTCTGCATCTCACAGGACGTGGCTGACATAATAAACTGGGAACTATTTTCTTCCTCCTTTATCCCGTACCAAGGTTGCTCCAATTGCCATCGAGCTTGCAGCCAAATACAAATACAAAGGTTCTGAATGGATCGACTTCATTAACAAAGGTGCCGAAGACAAGAATTGCTTGATCCCTTAGAACACATCTTCACACTCCGAAGTCCACTGAAAACGTTTCTCGTTTTTTGGCCCTTTCAGAGTATTAAAAAATGGCAAACATCTCTCGGCTGACCTGGACACAAATCTCCGAAGGGCAGCTATTCGACCTGTCAACCTCTGCACATCTTTATATGACTTTGGTGATTTCATATCCAAGATAACCTGGATCTTCTCTAAATTTTCCTCAATGCCCCTTTTACTTATTAGATATCCCATAAAATTTCCTGACCCCAATTCGAAGGTTCATTTAGTCGGGTTCAACCGTAGCTTTTGTTCTTTGATGGTCTGAAAGCAGCATTACAAGTCATCCAGATGGTCCTGGACTAACATTCTTTTAACAATCATGTCGTCCACATAGATCTCTATGCTTCTACCGAGTTGCCTTACAAACACATAGTTAATCATTCGATGATATGTTGCCCCGACATTGAGCAATCTGAAGGTCATTTTTCGATAAGCATAAATGGCCCGATGCATGATGAAACTGGTCTTCGAAATATCTTCCTTCTTCATCGATATTTGATGGTAGCCCGAAAAGGAATCCATGAAGCTCAACATGCCATACCCCGAAGTGACATCGATTCACTGATCAATATTGGGTAAAGGATAAAAATCCTCCGGGCAGGCCTTGTTTAGATCTGTATAGTCGATGCATAGCCTCCATTTACCGTTCTATTTATGTACCAATACTACATTCGCTAGCCATTATGGGTAGTAAATCTCGAAGATGAAATCTGCCTCCAGAAGTTTGGCAATATCCTCATCAATGATCCTCTATCTTTCTGGGGCAAAAATTCTTCTTTTTTGTATGACCGACTTCTTTTTAGGATCCACATATAATCTATGCAATGCGACCGACTCCTCGACCCCTGGTATGTCACTGGGTACCTATGCAATGATATCAGTGTACACCCGAAGTAAATCTACTAGCCCGGTCCAGAATGGTTCTGTCAATCCCGATCCAATCATTATCAATTCTCCCTATTCCCTGGGATCAATTCTACATCTTCAGTCTCTTCAGTAGGCAAGGCGAGTGGTTTTGTACTACCCTCAGTAAATGACTCTATCTCGATGGTGTGACAACCCGATATTTTCGATATAAATAAATCATAAATTTTGCGTATAAATTTTTTTTAAAAAATAAATATGGGGGATTATGAGTCAAGGTAATGTGCAATATATATTTTTATATGTGATAAATAAAATTTATTTATTACATTAAGTATTGCAAATAAATTTATTTTTAGAATTATTGATTATTATCAATTATAATTTTTATACTAATTAATTCCTTATTGAAATACTTTTATTAATTATTTTCTATGAAAATATAATCTTATATTATTTAAATAATATATGAAATGATTTTAGAATAATTATAATAATAATTCTTTTATTATATGATTTTGTTTAGATTATTAAGTTAATTATTTTATCTTATTTACTAAGAATAATTATAATGATTATTTCATTATATGAATTTTGTTCGGATATTAAGTTAATTATTTTAACTTAATTAATAATGTTATATATGGCGATAGATCGATATGGAATCCAAACCCTAATTACGGTTTTTGATCAAGAATAAGAATAATAATATTATATTATTATTTGTCAGTGTTATAGATATAGTTATGTGTGTAATGTTAATGTGATTTATGATTGGTGTTATATGTATTAACCCTAATTAGGGAGAATCGTACTTATTCAAAATCCTTATTATTTTTTTCTATATTATAAACCCTAAATTCTAAATTAGTAACCCTAATTTGTAATTATAAACCCTAATTATATTTGAATTTCTATTAAACCCTAATCCTAAACTTATTTTTGATCTTGTGTTATATTAATAACACGTGTGATAGACTTTAATTGCTAATTAAAATAAATTTAATTAGTAAATTAAAACCCTAAAACCTAGAGCCGTAATTTAATTTCTAGAAACCCTAATTGTATTATGGAAACCCTAATTTTTGTTATTAACCCTTTGCTTTATTAAAAAGTTAATTATGATTAAGGGTAATAAACCCTAATGTCCATGTATAAGATAATTACAAACTTAATTTAATTAACAAATTTATTTTTCAAAATTTTAGAAAACTAAAATCAATTTATTTATTTTATTTTATTTCCAAACCCTAGTTGCTAAAAAAATAAATTATGTTATATGTATTAAACCTTGGGGTTGAACCTAAAGGGTTAAACCTAAATGGTCAAACCCTAAGGGTTTGACAAGATTACAAGTTTGCCATTAAATTGATTTATTAAATGACTAAAATGCCCTTTTGTCTTATTTTTATTAACTTACTTGCAAATCTATCCATATATTGAGTTGCTCACCAAACCAACAACTCCTCGATCGAAAATGGCCAAAGAATCACCCTAATCACCAATACATGCATCATATTTGTCTATATATAGATTGAAGGAGAGAGAAAGTGGAGTTGTTTACTAAAAATTGCACAACTTTCATACTAACACTCTCAAGCCCCAAACCTCCGAAAGTATCAAGATAAATTAGTCCCATTTCAAGCCCCACGAACACCCTAATCAAATCAATAACAATGAATCAAGAATCGTTCATCAAAGGTATAAAACCCTACCTTGAATTTCTGTCCAAAAGTTGTTGTTAGATCTTGTGAATTGATGTTGTAATATGTTGTTTGTAGTCTAACTTAATGATTTGGGTTGGTATATTGCAAGTCCATAACATCTAAATGCTCAAAATCACGTTTTTCAAAAATCTGGAAAAGTTCATTTCTGTGATTTTTCAGCAAATGTCCGGCCTTTTAGATCTCAGTATGTTTGGATATTTGATGTTTTGAAAGTTTGTACTTGAATTCTATAATGTTGGCTTTAATCTGGAAGTGGTAGTACAGCTATTAGATGTCTAGATTTCATCTTATTAAAGGTCAAATAGAGTTGACCGACGTTGACCGAACATTTTCTAGGCAGCCCAGAAAAACTTAAGTGTGTGATCTCTAGCATGGTTTGACCGACCCATATAATCTCTATATGTTGTTGTTATGATGAGTTTAAGTAATAGAGTTGTAGTACTACACGTTGTCTACACACTAAAGCTCTTAGATCACAAAAAACAGCCTCATGTGTTGCAAGTTATCAAGCGATCAAATGTGATCGATTGACACCGTTTCTTCAATTCGAAAACCGTAAATGAAGAACGAATGACCTCTGACGCAAAGTTTGGGCGATCATATCTGCTTTTGTGTTATGTTATTTGTTCATGTTGATTGTTGGATCTTATATTCTTGTATTTGTGCTACATGATCTAACCAAAAATCGAGTCCAGAAACGTTTTGGATTGAGTTTAATTGTCGTTCAAAGTTGCTAGCCCGGGTTCTAACAGAATTTCTGGGTTTGGCTTGAAGAACACCAACAATGATGATTCTTCGTCATTAAAAAGCCTTCAATGATTGGTTTTTATTTTATTTAATTTACGAATTTCCTAAAATTGATTAAAAATAGAAAATAAATTATAAAATTACAAAAATAGTTTTAAAATTATTTTAAATTATGAAAAATACTTTTCGATTATTTAGAATATTTTCATTAATAATTATAATTATTTGAATATTAATGATATTTAATTTATTTAATTAGTATATTAAATAAATTATAGAAAAATGATTTTAATTATTTAAAAATCATTTTAAATAAGATTAATGTATTTTAAAACATTTTAAGTTATAAAATATAACTTTTAATATTTAATGGTTAAATTCATTAATTAATGATTATTAATGATATTAAAGTTATTTAATAATTATATTAAATAATTTAGTTTAAAATGATTTTATTATTTTAAAAATCATTTTAAATGAAAATAAAGTGTTTAAAGATATTTTAAGTTATAAAATATAAGTTTTAATATTTAAAGGATAATTTCATTTATAGTTTGATATTAATGATATTAAGTTAATATTAATGATATTAAATTTATTTAATAATTATATTAAATGAATAGTTTAAAATGGTTTTATTAATTTAAAAATCATTTAAAAAGGATATAAATGAATTAAAAATATTTTAAGTTATAATTAATGACTTTTAATATTTAGATAATAGTTCATTAATATTTAAATATTAATGGTAATTATTTAATAATGATTTTAAATGTTTTAAAAATCATTTAAGGGTAATATTAATACGTTATGAATATTTTGAGTTATTATACATAACTTTAATATTTTGGCAATGGTTTCATTAATAGTTTAATATTAATTAAATATTAATGATAATAGAATTATGTGATATTTAAATCATTTAATAATGATTCTGATATTTCAAAAATTATGATAAATGATAATAATTATTTAATAATTATTATAAGGCCATGAAAAATAGTGCGACTGTTGTTTAAGTTGTCTATTTGAGTGTTGAACTTCGAGACAGAGTCTTAGACTCGATTATTACCCGATAAAGTTGTCGGTAGACCGACATGTTTCAGAAATTGATCTGGACTTAGATAATTTGGCTAGATAAGTGTTTATTTGTGATTCAATGGTTGTTGAAGTTATGTAACAATGTGATTAGGAATGTGTTGAACGTTGCAATAAGCGGTTAGTTATGTGTATTACGTTATGATATACTAATCAATCAAAAATGATCCGATTAATGATAGGTGATTTCATAAAAGATAAAACTAAGTTGAGAATAGTAAGCATGAAGATCGAAGCAATATCCTACCTTTGCATTTTCTTTATGCAATGGACAAGTGTAAGAATGTTTCACAATTATACTATTATTTTATGCAGTTGTTAAACCTATATTATATACGCCCATTGATTATCAACATGTTAGTATATGATAATTCGGGATATAAATTATGTTCACAATTTCTAGAAATGATTATACAAGTGTCCCCACTTGGATAATCATTAGTATTTAATCACATGTTGATACACCTTTGATATACATATATGTTGAATTATATAAGACCTTTGTTATGAAAACCCGACAGGTATGAACATCCCGATAATGGGAAAATTTTTATGCGCTACGGCGGACAAAGGATGAACGATAATATCGTTCTAGCAATGTAGTATTGATCAATACAGGGTACAACGGGGCTGATCACCCTCCGTGCCCGTAAGTTATGACGGTTTACAGATGAATTTCTGTTTAAACCTTTTTGAAAATGAAAACAATGTTCATAGTATGTCACAGAAACCCCATATATAGTCAATACGAAATTTCAAAAATTTGAAAGAGGGTTGTTATGTTATTATTATTGGTACAGATTACTTCACAACTATTGACTGGTTGTAGAAGAATATTATAAAGAAAACATTTAAATTCTTTCAGCTTATATATATATATATATATATAATACTTGCTGGGCACTCAAATGCTCATCCTTGCTTAATTTAAATGTTTTCAGCTAAGCATGACCAACTGGAAAGTCAAGCCAGGATCAAGTGAAAAGGAAAGCAAACAGAATATGTTATTGGTATCTTTTGTAATAGTTAGACTGTATTAGAACTATGATATGTATTATATATCATGTAAAGAATATAGTAAAGGTTGCGTACTTGGGATTAGACTCTGATAAATGTAAGTTAAGTTTAAAATTTATTTTATTATTGTTATTATTATTAGTAATTATTTCCGCTCATAGAAATGGTATCGTGAAGTACCGAGTTCGGGTTTCAAGTATCCGGATTCGGGCCTCACATGATGGTATCGAGCTATAAGGTTAGAAACCTTAGGTGGGTTAGACCTTAGCTCTATAACCTTAGAAACGAGAGGAAACGTTGAAAATATAAATAACTCATATAGAGTTTAAAAGAGAGATGAATCAAATAAATTCATCATCAAACAAAATAAAAGATAACTTATATATAAAACTACTATTTGATTGTGTGTAATATATATATACTAATCAAGATAATTTATGTGGAAAGATGATCGTGAAAAAAGGATTAGGATACCCAATTGAATCGTAAAGAATAAGCTAATATCAATCCCATATAAAAATTAGAATGAGAAGCTCACAATGAAACCTTATGATTGGAAAGTTTAAAGTGATTATGGAAAACATAGATTCAAGAAAGGATTGTGAATAGTGATTAAATTAAATTTGAATGGAAAAGGGGGTTAAGATTAAGCATTTCAATGAGGATCAAGCATCAATAGAAATTGGATTTGAAGAACAAGGTTTCTTCTCTGTAAGGGTTGTGGAGATAAAAACTTGTATCAACACCGATAATCATTGAAATGTTTGTTCGCGTTAATAGAATCAATGGAAGAAGGGTGATAAGCTTAAAATCAAAATTAATCATAGATGGGAGCATAAGGTTAACACTTTGTAAAACTCAGAGATAAGGAAAAAGGATGAGATGTTTAAGACCATGATTTAGGAAAACCCGGTCCTAGAAATGGAAAAGAATATGTTATCTTTATAATTATGAAGGGTTTACCACTCATATTGTCCCGATTATAAAACGGGGCATGTTTTGTTTGTGGAAAAGAAGATCATCAGGATGATGCTAAAATAAGATACTAAATAGAAAGAAGGCAAAAGAAATAGGTAGTATTGGTATTAGTTTGAATATGTATGTTTTTCATGTGGTATATGTGATAAGTATGTGTGTGTAATGAAATATTTTTAACTTTTGTGTTGGACAAAGTTGTAAATCCCGACTTTTGAAGTCACAAAGGGATATCGAATGTTTAAAATAGAATGTGCTATGGCATGTCAAGTGTTATGAATATGAGTCTATGTTGGATTAATGGGATAAGTTGGTATAAATATAGTAGATATTTATTTGGTCACTGGTTATTACAGTAGACCGAGTTTTCAAAATCTAATATTTTGAGTACATGATTATTTGAATAGAAAGTTTTGCGTTATATGCTAAGCGTTTACGATAAGGCTTAGTATGTAAGAATGATTTATGAACATGCCGTTAAGACGAAAACGAAACCAAAGGATAGAAGAATCTGTCAACAAAGCTGGAGGACAACCAGACCCGACAAAGAATTTTACGATTATGGACGCTCAAGTTGTGCAGAACGGAATACTAGCCGCGAAAGATCAACCAGATAATCGAACGTCGAACGTTAAAGACTTCAAGGCGGTCCTATTGCCAGAATTTAAAGGTAAGACTGACCTTGTAGAAGCCCAAACTTGGGTTAAGGAAATTGAGAAGGCATTTATAATAGCTAGGGTAGCTTGAGGGGCAAAGACCTCTTTTGCCACCTACATGATGAAGGGTGAGGCAAATTTCTGGTGGGAAGCGAATCAGCGGTGAGGCGGGAGCGGTGTGGTAACATGGGATAGATTTAAGACTTTATTTTTCGAGAATTATTTTTCACTAGTAGATGCGGGAGCTAGAATGGAGGTAAAATTTACGGAGTTGAAGCAAGGAGATATGTTAGTGGCGAATATCTGCGAAATTCAATGAATTAGCTAGGTTTGCTCCGTATCAAGTCGATACGGAGGCTAGGAAGTCTAGGAGATTTGAGCTGGGATTAAAACCTTGGCTCTATAACAAGGTGGCAGTGTTGCAGATCCCAATATTTGCAGCACTCATGGAGAAGGCGATAATTGCGGAGGAAGGAAGTGAGGCTATGAGCCTCTACAATAAGGAGAAGAAGAACAAGGGCAAGGTCGAGGGAGCTGAGAAGGTGAGGATTAATAGTGGAAGCAGGAGTGTTGATGGAAAAAGGAAGGGGAACTATTTTGGCAATGTCCAGTTCAAACAAGAAGGTGTTAAGAAGCCAATGGATGTAGTGCAAGACATGTGGAAAGAACCACTCTGAGGAGAATGTTTAAAGGAAAAATTTGTGTGTTATAAATGCGGGCGAGAGGGCCATATCTCTCCCAACCGCCCAAATCCTAGAATGAACAAAGTGGTTGTTTTATTTGTGGATCATTGGAGCATAGGGTTAAGGATTGTCCAAACAAGAGGGTAGAAATTTGGTAGTGTGAATACTTTGGTAAGGGTAGTGGAATATTAGCAATCGCAGGACCGACATCATCGAACAAACCAACAAAGTCAACATCAAGGGTCTTCAACATGACGGTTCAAGACACGGTGGCAGCTGGCAATGTAGTTCCAGGTAATATTCGAATAACTTTTATTTGCGTAATTAGAATTTTCCTATTTATAATAAATTATTTTATAAAGAAATTTTGAAGGAGAAATTTGAGTTCTTTTAGAAAGCAAATTTCCGTTTAAGCAGAAAGACAAGCTTTATGTGATTAGTTAAAGATCGAATGATTGTGTATGCTATGTACCCTGGTATGTATAGGTTTTAAGTGGTGATTCCGGGGACGAAATCTTTATAAGAAGGGTGAATGTGACAACCCGATATTTTCTATATAAATAAATCATAAATTTTGCGTATAAATTTTTTTTATAAAATAAATATGGGGGATTATGAGTCAAGGTAATGTAAATAATATATATTTTATATGTTATAAATAAAATTTATTTATTACATTAAGTATTATGAAATAAATTAATTTTAGAATTATTGATTATTATCAATTATAATTTTTATACTAATTAATTCCTTATTGGAAATGCTTTTATTAATTATTTTCTATGAAAATATAATCTTATATTATTTAAATAATATATGAAATGATTTTAGAATAATTATAATAATAATTCTTTTATTATATGATTTTGTCTAGATTATTAAGTTAATTATTTTATCTTATTTACTAAGAATAATTATAATGATTATTTCATTATATGAATTTTGTTCAGGATATTAAGTTAATTATTTTAACTTAATTAATAATGTTATATATGGCAGATAGATCAGATATGGAATCCAAACCCTAATTCTGGGTTTTGATCAAGGAATAAGAATAATAATATTATATTATTATTTGTCAGTGTTATAGATATAGTTATGTGTGTAATGTTAATGTGATTTATGATTGGTGTTATATGTATTAACCCTAATTAGGCAGAATCGTAATTATTCAAAATCCTTATTATTTTTTCTATATTATAAACCCTAAATTCTAAATTAGTAACCCTAATTTGTAATTATAAACCCTAATTATATTTGAATTTCTATTAAACCCTAATCCTAAACTTAAATTTAGGGAGGTGTGATCTCATCAAGAATTGTGTTATTCTTTGTGATTAATAACACGTGTGATAGACTTTAATTGCTAATTAAAATAAATTTAATTAGTAAATTAAAACCCTAAAACCCAGAGCCGTAATTTAATTTCTAGAAACCCTAATTGTATTATGGAAACCCTAATTTTTGGTATTATTAACCCTAATTGCTTTATTAGCAAAGTTAATTATGATTAAGGGTAATAAACCCTAATGTCCATGTATAAGATAATTACAAACTTAATTTAATTAACAAATTTATTTTTCAAAATTTTAGAAAACTAAAATCAATTTATTTATTTTTATTTTATTTCCAAACCCTAGTTGCTAAAAATAAATTATGGTATGTGAAAACCTTGGGGTTGAACCCTAAGGGTTAAACCTAATGGTCAAACCCTAAGGGGTTTGACAAGATTACAAGTTTGCCATTAAATTGATTTATTAAATGACTAAAATGCCCTTTTGTCTTATTTTTATTAGCTTACTTGCAAATCTATCCATATATTGAGTTGCTCACCAAACCAACAACTCCTTATTCGAAAATGGCCAAAGAATCAAATTTCTAATCACCAATACATGCATCATATTTGTCTATATATAGATTGAAGGAGAGAGAAAGTGGAGTTGTTTACTAAAAATTGCACAACATTCATACTAACACTCTCAAGCCCTAAACCTCCGAAAATATCAAGATAAATCACCCCCATTTCAAGCCCCACTAACACCCTAATCAAATCAAGAATAACAACGAATCAAGAATCGCTTCATCAAAGGTATAAAACCCTACCATGAATTTACATCCAAAAGTTGTTGTTAGATCTTGTGAATTGATGTTGTAATATGTTGTTTGTAGTCTAACTTAATGATACGGGTTGGTATATTGCAAGTCCATAACATCTAAATGCTCAAAATCACGTTTTCAAAAATCTGGAAAAGTTCATTTCTGTGATTTTTCAGCAAATGTCCGGCCTTTTAGATCTCAGTATGTTTAGATATTTGATGTTTTGAAAGTTTGTACTTGAATTCTATAATGTTGGCTTTAATCTGGAAGTGGTAGTACAGCTATTAGATGTCTAGATTTCATCTTATTAAAGGTCAAATAGAGTTGAATTAATAGACCTAACATTTTCTAAAAAATTTCGGAAAAACTTAAGTGTGTGATCTCTGGCATGGTTTGACTGACCCATATAATCTCTATATGTTGTTGTTATGATGAGTTTAAGTAATAGAGTTGTAGTACTACACGTTGTCTACACACTAAAGCTCTTAGATCACAAAAACAGTTCATGTGTTGCAAGTTATTGGCGATCAAATGTGATCAGTCGGCCTGTTCTTCAATTCTGGAAAACCAGAAATGAAGAACAGCCTCTGACAGAAAGTTTGGGCGATCATATCTGTTTTGTGTTATGTTATTTGTTCATGTTGATTGTTGGATCTTATATTCTTGTATTTGTGCTACATGATCTAACCAAAAAGGTCCGTAAACGCGTTTGGATTGAGATTAATTGTCGGCCAAAGTTGCTTGCTAGCATTTATGGGTTTGGCTTGAAGAACACCAACAATGACGATTTCTTTTCATCATTAAAAAAAGCCTTCAAACGACGGTTTTATTTATTTAATTTACGAATTTAAAATTGATTAAAAATAGAAAATAAATTATAAAAATTACAAAAATAGTTTTAAAAATTATTTAAATTATGAAAAATACTTTCGATTATTTAGAATATTTTTCATTAATAATTATAATTATTTGAATATTAATGATATTTAATTTATTTAATTAGTATATTAAATAAATTATAGAAAATGATTTTAATTATTTAAAAATCATTTTAAATAAGATTAATGTATTTTAAAACATTTTAAGTTATAAAATATAACTTTTAATATTTAATGGTTAAATTCATTAATTAATGATTATTAATGATATTAAAGTTATTTAATAATTATATTAAATAATTTAGTTTAAAAATGATTTTATTATTTTAAAAATCATTTTAAATGAAAATAAAGTGTTTAAAGATATTTTAAGTTATAAAATATAAGTTTTAATATTTAAAGGATAATTTCATTTATAGTTTGATATTAATGATATTAAGTTAATATTAATGATATTAAATTTATTTAATAATTATATTAAATGAATAGTTTAAAATGGTTTTATTAATTTAAAAATCATTTAAAAAGATATAAATGAATTAAAAATATTTTAAGTTATAATTAATGACTTTTAATATTTAGATAATAGTTCATTAATATTTAAATATTAATGGTAATTATTTAATAATGATTTTAAATGTTTTAAAAATCATTTAAGGGTAATATTAATACGTTATGAATATTTTGAGTTATTATACATAACTTTAATATTTTGGCAATGGTTTCATTAATAGTTTAATATTAATTAAATATTAATGATAATAGAATTATGTGATATTTAAATCATTTAATAATGATTCTGATATTTCAAAAATTATGATAAATGATAATAATTATTTAATAATTATTATAAGGCCATGAAAAATAGTGCGACTGTTGTTTAAGTTGTCTATTTGAGTGTTGAACTTCGAGACAGAGTCTTAGACTCGATTATTACCCGATAAAGTTGTCGGTAGACCGACATGTTTCAAAAATTGATCTGAACTTAGATAATTTGGCTAGATAAGTATTTATTTGTGATTCAATGGTTGTTGAAGTTATGTGACAATGTGATTAGGAATGTGTTGACTACAATAAGCAGTGTTATGTGTTACGTTATGATATACTAATCAGTAAAATGATCTGATTAATGATAGGTGATTTCATAAAAGATAAAACTAAGTTGAGAATAGTCAGCAGCGCATCAGGCAAGTATCCTACCTTTGCATTTTCTTTATGCAATGGACAAGTGTAAGAATGTTTCACAATTATACTATTACTGTACAGATTGTTAAACCTATATTATATACGCCCATTGATTATCAACATGTTAGTATATGATAATTCAGATATAAATTATGTTCGTTAATTTCTAGAAATGATTATACAAGTGTCCCCACTTGGATAATCATTGTATTTAATCACATGTTGATACACCTTTGATATACATATATGTTGAATTATATAAGACCTTTGTTATGAAAACTTAAGCAATATGAACATCCCGATAATGGGAAAATTTTTATGCACGACGACAAAGGATGAACGATAATATCGTTCTAGCATATGTAGTATTGATCAATACAGGTACAATGAAAATGATCACCCTCCGTGCTTGTAAGTTATGATGGTTTCTGGATGAATTTCTGCTTAAACCTTTTCAAAAATGAAAACAATGTTCATAGTATGTCACGAAACCCCATATATAGTCAATACGAAATTTCAAAAATTTGAAAGAGGGTTGTTATGTTATTATTATTGATGCAGTTACTGATTACTTCACAACTATTGATTTGGTTGTAGAAGAATATTATAAAGAAAACATTTAAATTCTTTCAAACTTATATATATATATATATATATATATATACTTGTACTTGGGCACTCAAATGCTCATCCTTGCTTAATTTAAATGTTTTCAACCAATGACGCCAACCGGAAAGTCAAGCCAGATCAAGTGAAAAGGAAAGCAAACAAAATATGTTATTGGTATCTTTTGTAATAGTTAGATCAGATTAGAACTATGATATGTATTATATATCATGTAAAGAATATAGTAAAGATTGCGTACTTGGGATTAGACTCTGATAAATGTAAGTTAAGTTTAAAATTTATTTTATTATTATTATTATTATTAGTAATTATTTCCGCTTCATAGAAATGGTATCGTGAAGTACCGAGTTCGGGTTTCAAGTATCCTTTTGAAAAAAAAACAAGTTATTTCCTACGGGCGAGCAATCACCAAATTCCTAATACTATTGAACCTGCACTTTTAAAAATATGCAATTGGCCCATCGTGGTTTTTAAAATATTTTTATGTTTTATTTTCATTCTTTTCTTTACCTAAATATTTATAATATGTATAATATTAATAAAAATTAATATTATAATATGTATGTTTTATTTTAAAATAAAATAAAAATACTTTTATGTTTTAAAATACTTATAAAATTTTAAAATTAAAATAATTCATTTTTAATTAAAATAAATATTTTAATTCATTTTTATAATTTTCCTTTTCTTTTACAACATTAAAAAATAAAAATAAAAAATATTTAATTTACAATTTTTAATTTTTTACAACATTATATTAATTTCTAAAAAATTAAAAATTAAAATCATTAATTACGTGCCATTTTTAATGGATTTTCTTTATAATTTTCTCCTCAAATAAAAAATAATAAAATCATTATGTAGTAAAAAATATAATTAAAATAAATATTTTAATTTATTTTCCAGTGTACTATTCCATACTTTTTTCCAGTGTACTATTCGATTTGAAAACTAATATTATTTTTTTGTTTTTTGTTTTTGTTTTTTGTTTTTTTCAAAGGGTGAATAAATGATTTAGACTGCTTATGTTATATTGTTATGTGTGTTTGGGAGAGAGATCTGTACTAATTTGCCTGAGAGGTAGGTAATCGATTTTCAATCAAATAGATCAAAGAGGAAATGATAAGATAAGTGAGAGAAAGTACGGATCGAGGATAGCGGCTTCATCTTCTTCACCGGTGAAGTAATGACCACCTCTTCAAGCTTCCCGACGATCGAGACAAATCGTGCTCTGTATCTTCGTCTTCTCCGGGAATGGTCTCTTCCTATTCGCTAATGTTCTGGTTTGGTTCTAACGAATATATTTAACGTGTCGATATATGTTTGTTGTTAGGTATTACGATTTCGATGCTTATAGGTTCGTCGATCACAGGTTTAATTCTAGGTTGTTCTTGCCGGATTTTATGGCTTTGGGAGGCTGACTGGTGGTGTCAGTGTGATTTCAGATTTCAATTTTGGTGAGGAAGAAGAAAGAAGCAAGAGGGTTTGAGTTGATTAATTAGGAAAAATGAGGATAAATAATGTTTTAATGAGTTATGTTTGTAATTTGTATTATTTTTTTTTGTCTAAAAATTTCAAAAAAAAAATTGGTCTTATAAATATAATCATGTATATGGCAAAATCATTTGAATGAGAAAGAAAATAGGAAATAAATTAAAAAAATGAAGAAGGGTTTTAGATGAAAATGAGTAGTAGTATTTTAAAACATAAAAATATTTTATTTTTATTTTTAAAATAAAACATACATATTATAAATATTATAATATTAATTTTTATTAATATTATTCATATTATAAATATTTAGGTAAAGAAAAAGAAAGAAAAATAAAACATAAAAATATTTTTATTTTAAAAATTTTATAAGTATTTTAAAGCATAAAAGTATTTTATTTTATTTTAAAATAAAATATATATATTATAAATATTATAATATTAATTTTTATTAATATTATAAATATTTAGGTAAAAAAGAGAAAGAAAATTAAATATAAAATATATTTTAAAACCATAAAGTGCCCAATTACATTTTTTAAAGTGTAAATGTATTAAATACAATAGTATTAAGAATTTGATGACTGCTTGCCACGTAGGAAATAACTTCTTTTTTATTATTTTTTTCAAAAGTCACGTAGGAAAATCAGTCCAAATTTTTGACGTCCGTATGCAAAATTGGACGGAATGGGTTGATTGAATATTTTTAAAAAGTACAGTGGACTAATTGAATATTGTAAAAGCACAGTGGCTAATTGCTTAAAACACTACAACCACAGTGGTGAAAAAATGTTTTTTTGTCGTTAATTTAACTATTGAAGAGAGAGAATGAAATTGTTACGAAGACAAAATTGACTGAATGTTATTAGTTAATTTAATTAAGTTGAAAACTATGTTATGAAATAATATAATTTGATTATTATTCCTTATTGGCAATGGAATTGTTATGAATTAAATTTCATAAATATTAAGAGTAATTCACTTAATTAAAATAGTGAATTAATGTAAATATATTTGTTTTAATAAAATGATAGGTAAATGTGTTATATATAAATGTAATATGTTAATATGTTACGTCGTGAGATCGTAAATAATTAAAATATTTATCAAGTAAAATAAGTATTTTAGTTAAAATATTTATGGATTAAAATAAATATTCAATGAAAATTATTATGAAATAATTTATTTAAGTATGATGATATTAAATAAATTGATGATAAATAATTTTATAATTTGTGCATAATTATTACGTTAATGTGGTGGTGATTTTCTAATTTAATTAAGTAATTAAATTAGAGGATTAATGATTGTTAAATAAAATTATAATTATATTGCTAAATAGAAGTTATAATTTTATTAGTAAGGTTTAATTGGATTTATTAATGAATTGAGATTAATTAAATGATCAAATAGTTAATGGGTGTGACAAGGGTATCATATAATAAGAAGGATTGCTAAAACAAATTGAAAAAGGAGATTTTGGGTGCTAGCCAAACATGGCTTAGTGACCCTTTGTTATTGTAACTGATGAGGCCATAATGCATGCGCATTATGTTTATATCAGTTATATGGATGTCGTGTTTTTGTCTATAAAGCCTAAGAATAAAGAAAAAGCAGTATTGAAGAAGAGAGTTGTAGAGCTTTGAGAAGAAGCTTGGAGGAATCAAGGAGAAGAAGGTTTCTCATCATCTAATCAAGTTTAAGAAGAATCAAAGGTATTCATTTAGTTTTAAAATTCTAATTTATAGTTTCTCAAGTTCTTCACTTAAAAAGCTATTTTTGGTTGGGTGATTTGAAGAGATGTTGTATATATATATATATATATATATATATATATATATATATATATATATATGTGTGTGTGTGTGTGTGTGTGTGTGTGTGTGTGTGTGTGTGTGGGTGTATAATCTAGTATATATAGTCTCTTTAATTGATTCTAGAGTAATCAAGAGCATGAGAATATGTTAAAGATGAAAAACTTGGGTTTGGATGGCATATGTATATTTTAACTTATGTTGGAGTCAAAATTGATGGATAGAATCTGAAATTGATGATATATGTTGTTAGTATATTGAATTACGAATCCATAGAATCGAAAATGGACTAATTTGGATGTGTATGAGAGTTATGAAGATTAGTAGGAGAAAATGTTCAAAATACAAAATGTGATAAATTTGGGCAAAGTCAAGCGCCGGGCGCCATACCCATGAGCATGGGCACGCTTGTCATCATTGCTAGATGATGCAAGCGCCAAGGAGTTGTAAAGGAAGTGAAGATGTGGCATACCATAAGTGCGCCATGTGATCAAGCTTGACCTAGTTATGTTAAAATTGTCATAACTTTTTTCATATGAACTCCTCGATTGAGGTGATTCAAGATGAGAAAATCGAATTTTTAGAAGAATTAAAATTTTATTTAATTATAATGATTAAATGAATTTAATTGATTATTTATGGAGCAAGCAAATCAAGGTCGTTATATATGACCTAGACATGTTAGAACATCGTAGGATTTTGGCTACGTGGTAGAATTAAAGTGTTTGAATTTTCAAGATGAAAATAAAAGCTTTCCGAGAAATTTTTCAAAAACACTATTCACGTATTTCTACCTCGAAATTATTTTTGAACTTCCGAGAAATACGAAACGATAGAATATCGATGTTAGATGGAATATCCAATAATATTTCAGCTTATGGAAAACGAATATTTCACCCGTGGACTTAAAACCTAACGCTTAAGGAAAATGATTTATGAGAAGGAAATGTAATGAGATTAATGAATTATAATAATAGTATAATACGTAGGTATTATACGGAAGTAATGAATACGAAAGTATGATACTAGTATTATACTGAAAGTACGTATGAATTATGGTATATTGTATATATTGAATAACTATACGAGTTAGATTACGATAATTATACGAAGTATACATTAAAAAGGATTTAAGCCAAATGTAATGAATATGTAGGATTGTGTAGAAAATATTAAAGTCCAATGAGAATTGACAAAGCCCAAATGTAGGAAAGTCCAATAGAATTAATGAAAGCCTAAATGATTAAGCTAAAGCCCAAAAGTAAATATCCAATGGGTTAGGGGATGGTTTAAACCCATGGGGCAACCCATGAATGATCCAAGGTGATGAACAAAGAAAACTTAGAGGCTAAGTAAGTGTGTGAGCACAAAGTGCTTAAGTGATGAGCAAGTAGACTTAATGACAAAGATAACTTAATGGCTAAGTGTTGTGATGGTGGCAAGTAATTTATTTGGAGAGCAAGTTAACTTAAGAGCTAGGTAATGAATAGTAAGGATGTGGATGGTTTAATGACTATTGAGCCCTCATCTAGGATTTCCTATAAATTGCAAGATCAAAATTTCATTATTTGTTTGATAACTTTCTTCCAAGATAAACAACTTATTTGGTTGAGAGAATATTCATATATAAAGTTAGACCTTTCTTGTTAGCTTTTCCACCAATAACTTATAACTTATCGGTTGGAGAGAATAAATTAAAGAAAGTTAGTCTTTCTATTTCAAGAAGCAAGAAGGAGATCAAAGATTAAGCAAGATATCATCAAAGAGTAAGTGTTCTTAAACCATGTTTCTCTTTCTTCCATTGTTAGAGAAGGGGTATTGGTAGAACTAGCATGCTAAGAAATGATAAGAATGATTAATAAATGGACTTAAGCCGTAATAAGTCATTAAGTCATTTATACTTATATAAGTTATGAACTTAAAATGAAAGTATAAGAACTTGTAAAAGCTTGTAACATGTCACATTAATGGAATTGGTATGAAGGTAAGAAGCAAGAATGGTGGTTAAAGATTAAGATCATGATAAGTCATGGAATCATAGTAAGTAATCTATATTTTCATAAGTTACAAACTCACAATGAACTAATAATAACTTATCATGTTTATAAGTTAATGAAGCATGTATGTCAAGATGTTAGTATAATGGATTGAATCCAATTGAAACGGTTTAAAAATCTCAAGTAATCTAAGTTTCACGAATTCGCACGATTAGACGATAATCGTCGAACTCGCGGAAATTCTTTTAATGGAAGTCATATTTTGTGTTTGAGCTTAGAAACATTGGTTTTAAATGGATACAAGTATTATTGGCCATTATAGAGTTGCGGATTCAAAATGGCCAAATTCGACTTAGAACGAAGAAAAACGAGCATCGAACATTCACGAACGCTTTATCGCTTTCGTTAAAATGGACTAATAGGTGAATTTTAGCAAACGAAGTTGAATAGATAAAATTCTTGCATGAACATGTAGAGTATATAAATTAGAACCATAGGCTCTTGAAAGAGCCAATTCGGACTTATAACAAATATGTTATGAGTCGGGAATCTCATAAGAAGTTAATTGTAAAAAAATTTGGTCTGAGCATCGGCGCCTGGGCGCCACCAAGGAAAGGTGAGTCATACCACAAGGCCAAAGTGAGCTTCACCGAGACTCACACCGCAGTCACACTTTTAACATAGGACTCAAGCACCAAATAACACCGAGTCCAGGCCTTTCAAGCCCTAATAGGCGATGCTCACAAGCAAAGACGAAGTAACAATAACAATACCGCCAAACGCCAACCCTAAAACTTCGACAATGAAAAATGTTTACAAGGGAGATGAAGGGAAATTGGTTAGTAATGAACTAAGGACTTAATCAAACATTAATAAGTTATAATTAAACCCCAGTATGATCACCTAGAGTTAAAGAAAGTCAATTGAAGATGAACGTGAACTATACGCACTAAGTACACATAATCAATGACGATCGAAGTTTCGATAATAACGTAAGGACGTTAATAAGTCGTGAAGGAAAATGATTAACTCGAACCGAAGTTGTATTAATGAAATAATTTCACTTAAGTTATAAGAGAACGGGTTGGTAAGGACGATGTAAAAGAATGATGGAAAGCCGAAACCAATAAATAACAAATCTAATACGGGTTAGATTGAGAAGAAGGTAAGATTCTTTAGAACGGGTATGTTCATTCATGACCTAATGTGGTATGTTATGTGATTATGTGTTTTAGAGACTGTAAAGACTCAAAGGAAACGTAATTATTTGGTAGCAGACGCTGAAGGCAAGTTTTTCTTAAACCCTTGTCTAACCTTCGTGTTAGTCAGGTTTTCAAATAATTCAAGTTATGAGATGCATGCATGGTTTTAAAGAAAGAGTCTATGCCAGTTTTAGTTCGGCTAGACTAATCGTGATAGATTGATTGAACTATTTATAAGTCTTTCAATATAGAATTGCTAACGCTATCCTATGCCAATTCTTTGGTACGGATTCAAGGTAAGCCTGAATATGTATAAACAAATATATTTTCATCGATTATTCGATGGGCACGTGAGGTCGCCACAACTTAAAAGTATACACGCTTAATGGATGTAGTGTTGATCAACATGAGGGTACTATAGCCGATCACCTAGATGTACCTCGTAAGCTATGCCGGACTTACTTGACTTCAGAGTTTCGAGTTGTCCTTTTCAAAGAAACTATAAGATGTTCACGCCTTGAACTAGAATTGATAATTTATTTAATATTGTTATTGCAAAACGCTTTGAAGGAAAAGGAAAAGTTATTTTGAATTATTTATAGTACTTGTAATTATCATCCAGCTTATTGAAGATATACGATTCCTATGTTTTAAGCATGCTTTTAAAAATGAAATTGTTGTACTTTGGTCGAGCTTGTATGCTCACACTTGCTTGAACCATATGATTGCAAAATTTTAGACAATATGACCAAAGGATTCAACAAGGATAAAGTGAAGGCTAAAGCGAACCCAGTATATTACCCTATGTAATATTATAGGTTTGTAATGATAATATTTGATATTATGACAAGAACAAATGTAACGATTATAAAGAACTTGGGGAATGGTAGTATTGTTTTGGAATATATATAAGATGATTCGCTTTTTTGAGACTTTTTCAATTGAATGTTTGTGTGAATCAGAAGAATCGTGGAGCACCATCTGCCAAGTTGAAAGAGACCCATTTGGGGGCGCACAAAGGTTTGGTATCAAAGCATTAGGTTATAAAACTTAAGGGGGTAGAACCTTAAGCTCATAATCTTGTTAAGGAAGAGAAGTCCGAAGGAAGAAAAAAAGACTTGAGTTTTACTTGAGTTGAATGAGTCAATAAGGTATTGAGGAAACTCAATATCAAAACATTTAAAAGATAGAAAGTAACCCTAAATAAATTAAATGTGATTTGTGCTTATACTAATATATGTTATATACTAATCAACATATGTGTTATTGTAGGATGTCGATAGATAGTTTGATGTATAGAGATATACACGCTATGAGCGAAGAGCTTGTGAACTAAGTAGAGCTCAGAATTATGCCGTATGTAAGGTACCATTAGTGATTCTAGAGGAGTCGAGGCGAGGAGTACTTTTCTCGAGGAAGACTACTCCGAGGGAGAGATGGATATAGCATCATATCTTAGTACGATGAATGATGGAGGAAGAAAGAGAGGTAACATCAATTACTACAATGGTACTTACACTAGAGTCATCACCTCCGGATGCAATGGAAGCATTGTATCTCCGCAGAGCTTGACAGAATGTGCAATCGAGCACAAGCCAGTGCAGTAATCGAGTGAAGAGATTAGTTATTCCATGAAGCTAAGATGTCTGCAGGCGATTTTGAGTTAGAGCATGATAAGCAAAAGCTTATAGCAGAAAGCGCATTAGGGAATTATAAGGTAGAGGCCAATGAGCTTCAGAGAGAACTGGGGAGAAGGACCGGAGATAGCACGAATGTCTTACATCCATAAGAGTGCGATAAGGATTTCAAATTTAAGGTTGCTTGTTATTCCAATGAGTTAGGACAAACTCGACATACTATTAGTCGGATACTGTGAGCGATTGATTATAATGAGAAACACGAGGATGTCATATGCATTATTAGAATGTTAGAAGTTATAAATATGTGTGTAGTGACGTAAAGCCCTCTTTTGTATAAAAGGGTAGTCTTTTTTAAATCCCAACTTTGTGAAGTTTAATCATGGATAGAAATGTAATAGCTTTTGCCTATGAAAACTAGTTGTAAATAGTTTCAAAACTATGAAGAAGCATATGAATATAATAAAGTTTTCATGGAAATGATTTGTTATGGAAGCAATTGGTATGTGACAATTAATAATGAAGTAAGTAAATAGATAATAATGAAATTTATTTATTTTATCGAAAATGTCATTAAGAAGAAGATAACGTAATCAAGAAATGAATCACATAATGATAATCAATGGGGTCAAAACAATCCTATGCAAGAGTTTGTTAATTTATTAATGATCAGATTTAACCAAACCGGGGGTAGAGTACCATGAACCTAGAGTAGCAATGAACGACTACCTTTAAAGAGTTTAAAAGCATAGGTCCACCGGAGTTCAAAGGAACGACGACCTAATAGAAGCCTGCACTTGGGTAAAAGAAATAGAGAAAGTGTTTGTTATTACAAACGTAGGTTAAGGCGCAAAAGGATTTCTTTTGTGACTTACATATGAATGAGAGAAGCCAACTTTTGGTGGGAGGCTCACCACTGTGGGAATAGAGTAGAGAAGGTAACATGGGAATAATTCAAGAAGGTTTTCTTCGAGAATTATTTCCCTACAAACATGCGAGAGAGGATGGAAATTTAGTTTTAGAACTTAAATTAGGGGACATGACGCCCCCAAGATGAGGCCAAATGCAATTGGCAAGGTTTGTTTCACATCAAGTGGACACCGAGGAGGAAGGCTCAGAGGTTTGAGCGGGGCCCAAAACCCCGACTCTATAGTAGGATTTTGGTGTTCCAAAGGGTTTCTTATGAGACCATTCTGGAGAAGGTGATTATAGCAAAAGGGTGTGGTAGTGAGGCGCCGACTCAATACCCAAAGAGAAGGATAATAAGATCGAGGGAGAGGGATGAACCAAGGCAGAGAATGCCATGGGCAATATGCCAAGAAGAAATGAATTTTAACTCGGGAATACTAGAGTGGGACAAAGGGATCCTAAGCGTAGGATCAAGCATGTAAAATATGTGGGAAGACTCATCTAGGAGCCCCTGTCTGAAGGGGATTAAAAATACCTTTAAACATTAAGGTAGAGGAGGAGGAAATAACTTTTGATAATTATATTTGTAGAAATTGTTTCATGAATAATAAAAGTAAGCAAGTATCTGTAGATAGGTATGAATAAAGTTAAGAGAATTTGAAGTAATTCTCGGATAAATGGGTGGATTAACGATAAAGCTATAATAAATTGTTATAAGAAAAGTGTTAATCTTCAATTTTTCGTAAAACCCAAGGTAGTAATTTATGATAATAAAACAACGAGACGCCTTGTTGTTGTCTAATCACGCATGTTAGTAGGATGTTAAGAAAGAGGATGAGTCGTTACGGCTGCATATCGACTATCGAAATAGGAGTAAGTTAGTGGTTACGAATAATAAATACCCATGGCCTGTGATCGATGATTTATTTGATCAATTGTGAAGGGCAAAAGAATTTTTTCTAAAATAGATTTGCATATGGGGTATAGTGTTGAAAGTAAGGAAGAAGGAGGAGGTACCTAAGATGACATTCGTAACTCATTATAGTTATGACAGGGTTCTCGTTATGTCATCCGGTTGACTAATGTGTGGAAGTTAGACTTTTCCGTAAGGGTCGCCGAGCAAGTCGCTGGTAAACAGAGAGGTTCTCTCAGAGGTGTTATGGGTTGAATGTACCATTAGCGCCACATGATTTAAGAAAAAAGGTTAAGTAAGGCACCAGATTGTCTTTATAAGATGATACGGGAATTTTGTAGTGTATCTCGATGTTTTGCATGGATGACATGGTTATGTGTTTTATAGCATGGCAATGTCATTGTGTAGTATGCATCACGCCGCTTAAAGGATTATGAGAAGGTTTATCATACTTATGATCTAGAATTGGCAAAGCTAGAAGTTTTGAATTAAAAATCAAGATAGTATTTAGACGGGGAGAAGTGTGAGATATACATGGACTCTAAGAGTCCCAAATATATCTCCACACGTAAGAAGTTGAATATGCAATGTAGAGAGAACTGTGATGACTTATATCATTCAGAAGGTAAATGTTGTAGCCAACACGCTAAGTAGGAAGGGTATGGAAGTTATCAAAGTTAATAACTCCGTAATGAGTTAATAACGGAGATGGCGAGAATGGAGTTAGAAGTTGATTACTTTAATGAAAGGGTAGAAATGTTATTCACAAGGTAGACTCAATCCATGATAATGGAACGAGTTAATTAAGTACAACTAGGTAATGAGGAATTCAAGAGAATGGCGCAGAGGACGATAAATAAAAGACTAAGTATAGTTTGTTTTGAAGAGGAATTTGAGTTCCAAATAACTATAAAAGAAGGACTAATAAAAGGAAGATAGCGTAATATGTTAAGTAAGTGTAAACTTCCAACTCAAATTATTGATAGAAAGTAATAAGTTATGTGAAATAAGATAATACCTTTGTTAAAGGTGAATGAAAGAACCCCAATGTCGAAGAAAGCATTATGGGAATTCAAGATTAAAATGAAGAAAATTTTTCCTCAATGGTGTAGGTATTATTAGCGAGATTCTGGGGATAGAATACTTATAAGGAGGGAAGAATGTAACGCCCGAGAAAATCAAATTTTTAGAAGAATTAAAATTTTATTTAATTATAATGATTAAATGAATTTAATTGATTATTTATGGAGCAAGTTAATCAAGGTCGTTATATGACCTAGACATGTCGTAACATCGTATTTATTTTGGCTACGTGGTAGAATTAAAGTGTTTGAATTTCCAAGACGAAAATAAAAGCTTTCCAAAATTTTTCCGAAAAATACTATTCACGATTTCTACGGAATTATTTTTGAACTTTCGAGAAATACGTAACGATAGAATATCGATGTGAGATGGAATATCCAATAATATTTCAGCTTATGGAAAACGTAATATTTCACCCATGGACTTAAAAACCTAACGCTTAAGGAAAATGATTTATGAGAAGGAAATGTAATGAGATTAATGGATTAAGTAATAATAGATAATACGTAGGTATTATACGAAGTAATGAATACGAGTATGATACGGTATTATACGAGTAATATATGAATTATGGTATGTTGTATATATTGAATAAGTATACGAAGTTAGATTACGATAATTATACGTAAAAGTATACATTAAAAGGCTTTAAGCCAAATGTAATGAATATGTAGGATTGTGTAGAAAATATTAAAGTCCAATGAGAATCGACAAAGCCCAAATGTAAGAAAGTCCAATAGAATTAATGAAAGCCTAAATGATTAAGCTAAAGCCCAAAGTAAATATCCAATGGGTTAAGTTAGGATGGTTTAAACCCATGGGCAACCCAATGAATGATCCAAGGTGATGAACAAGCAAACTTAGAGGCTAAGTATTGTGGTGAGCACAAAAAGTGCTTAAGTAATGAGCAAGTAGACTTAATGACAAAGATAACTTAATGGCTAAGTGTTGTGATGGACAAGTAATTTATTTGGAGAGCAAGTTAACTTAAGAGCTAGGTAATGAATAGTAAAGAGGTGGATGGTTTCTAATGACCATCAGCCCTCAGATTTCCTATAAATAGAGCAAGATCAAAATTTCATTATTTGTTTGATAACTTTCTCGCCAAGATAAACAATTTATTTGGTCGAGAGAATAAGCACATATAAAGTTAGACCTTTCTTGTTAGATTTTCCACCAATAACTTATAACTTATTGGTTAGAGAGAATAAGTTAAAGTTAGTCTTTCATATTTCAAGAAGCAAGAAGGAGATCAAAGATTAAGCAAGATATCATCAAAGAGTAAGTGTTCGTGAACCATGTTTCTTTCTCTTCCATTGTTAGAGAAGGGGTATTGGTAGAACTAGCATGCTAAGAAATGATAAAATGATTAATAAATGGACTTAAGCGTAATAATAAGTTATTTATAGTTATTTATACTTATGAAACTTAAATGAAAGTATAAGAACTTGTAAAAGCTTGTAACATGTTCACATTAATGGAATTGGTATGAAAGTAAGAAGCAAGAATGGTGGTTAAAGAATAAGATCATGATAAGTCATGGAATCATAGTAAGTAATCTATATTTCATAAGTTACAAACTCACAATGAACTAATAATAACTTATCATGTTTATAAGATAATGAAGCATGAATGTCAAGATATTAGTATAATGGATTGAATCCAATTGAAACGGTTTAAAAATCTCAAGTAACGAAGTTTTGCTAATTAATACGATTGGACGATAATCGCTTTAATTGTGAAATCAATATAGAATTGATAACGCTATCCTACGCCAACTATTTGGTACGGATTCAAGGTAAGCCTGGATATGAATAAACAAAATATATTTTCATCGAGTATTCGATGGGCACGTGAGGTTGCCACAACCTAAACGTACACATGTTTAATGGATGTAGTGTTGATCAACATAGAGTACTATAGGCTGATCACCTAGAAGTGCTTGTAAGATATGCCGACTTTATGTATATCGTATTTCCAAGTTATCCTTTTCAAAGAAACTATAAGACATTCACGTCTTGAATCAGAATTGATGAATATTGTTATTGTAAAATGTTTTGAAGGAAAAGAAACGCTATTTTAAATTATTAATAGTACTTCGTAACTATTATCCAGTTATTGAAGATATAGGATTCCTATGTTTCAAGCATGATATTAAAATAAAATTGTTGTACTTGCTGAGCTTGTTATGCTCACTCTTGCTTGAACCATATGAATGCAGCTTAGACCGAATGGACCGAAGGATTTTTCAAGGTTAAAGTGAAGGCTAAAGCGAATGTGTAGATTACCTATGTAATAGTATAGGTTTGTAATGATAATATTTGATATTATGACAAGAACAGTTGTAATGGTTATAAAGAACCTGGGGAATGGTAGTATTGTTTTGGAATATATATAAGACATATTCGTTCTTTTGAGGCTTTTTAATTGAATGTTTGGTGAACTGAGCAGCCTTCGCGGAGCACCATCTGTCAGTTGGAAGAGACCCGGATTTGAAGGCGTCACATTTATTCTTTAAGTTGTTCAATTTGAGGCTTGGGAACAGGGGTCAAAATGGTCATTGTAGGATTTGTGTGTTTCTGGGACAATCGAGAGGCGTTGGGCATGTACCTATGCAAGTGTAGTGCTCTTGATTTATAAAAGATGTTTTTCTAAGTTAGAGAACATGAATATTATGAAATATAATGATGCTTAATGTGATGAACGAGATTTTTTGTAATTTAATTTTTAATATTTATTAAAGTAAATAAATATTTTCGATGATTTAATTATTAGATTAAATAATTAATTGATGCAATTGTGGTAGATTAATTTAATTATATGTGTTACATTTATTAAATTAATGTGGAGAATTTTTATTCGATATATGTAATTATGTGAGCTTATCAGTACTAAAAGAAATACTAAATAAGCCTAATGTATTTTAATTAATTTAATTATTAATTAGAGAGTTAATAATTTGACATTATTTATTAATGAGAAATTTAATTATGTGACTATGTGAATTTATGAGAATTTATTATATTTTATTTAAAGTAAATTAAATAAAATATTGAATTATTTTATGAAGGAGTGTGACATTAATTAAACTATATGATAAAGCTTTATTTAATTAAATGGTTTTGAAATCTATTCTTGCTAGCCAAACATGGCCTTGGGGAGTTATGGTCAAGAACCCATGATGGGTAATCCAATTATAGGCAAGGCTAATGATTCTTATAATGCGTATTCTCTTTTCTCTTCTTCATTATTTTACTAAGTCTCGATAAAACATCACAAAGAGAAAAATCGAGAGAGTTTGTCGAGAGAAATTGTAAGTCCGTGAAAGAGAATCGAGAGTGAGGAATCTAAGCCTACTAAATTATACTCTGCTGTGTAATCTCCTCCTTCCCAAATTCTATTTTTACATTATTTGAGTTTTATGAAAATGGCTTTCATTCATATCAGTAAAGCCTCAGTAATTGGGATAGAGTAATGATTATGGGTTTTGTATGTGTTATGGCACATCACATCATATTTAATTATATATATTATGTAAACCATATCATCGCTTTCATGAAAACACATGTCGATATGTTTTTTCATAAATTACAGAAGTTTGGGTTTTGGCCATATGGCCTTATACGTGATATTTCAAGTGTTGATCGATATATATCCCTAAATTTTACAATCGTGACGTTGTTATGCATGTTGATACTGAAGAGACCAAAGTTTAAATAAATGGATTCTTGGTTATAACGAATCAGAGTGACAATTTTCATGTTTTATTTTCAAAACCTTCAAGAACATCAAAGTCAGTGAAATTGCATGTTTAAATTCTTTAATTAAGTGTTTACATTGGTTAAAGTCATTATATAAATGTTGGGTAATGATTATATATAAATTATATCATGTGGGTATGTCTAAATTCGTGTAGTAATATTTTAAATTGAGTTTTTAATGTGTTCGCAATTTTCGCTAATCATAATCAGCTTTCGTTCGCCGCATTCATGGCATAAATCAGCCTCATGCCTAAACATCCATACCACAGTGCTAAGTTTCCAACCGCAAATAAAGACCAGGTAATGTTAGAAATATTCCACCACTCTCCGTAAAGTTCAGAATGAAATTTTTGTAAAATGATTAAGTCTAGCAATGTGTTAAGAATTTAATTAATGAACATGTAAAAATGTTAGAAGTATGATGAGATGATAAAATAGATATTTAACATGTAAATAACAATATAATTGCATGTGGATTGAATTATTGAATACATAATTAGCTTGTTATTCATGAAGTGTGAATTATGTGACAAAGTGGTAATTTGACTAAGTATAGTCAATATTTAAATTAGGCAAAAGAATGAGTTTATGATGATTAGTTGTTATAATTAATCGGTATTGTGAATGTGAATGGTATGTAGGATTAAATTCAAAGAACGTGCTTAGTTAAAGTGTAATCTCACGCATCGAGGCAAGTTTCCTAACCCTACTTGTCATTATTGTTCAAGTTTATTATTTACCTCGAGTAAATTATCATTACTATTATTCAAGTTCAATTATTATATTAAAGAGTGATTATCTTTTCAAAGTATGATTTTGTTATACAATAATCGCTCTATTGTATACTTTTGAGATTATTATTCAATTTGAATATCATTATTGTTGAACCTTGTTAGACTAGCTAATCCTTATTGATTTAACTAGTCCATAGTTGATGAACGTTCTAAATTTCGTAACCTTTATTGAATTATCCAAACCAAACTTCCTTTAAAAGTGACTCAAATGTCAAATTGAGATGAACAACCCTCGCAAAGGGATTTACTTTTGCTGTTAGCATTAAGATATTGTGCACAATATGGTACTAAGGGCCGATCCCCTAAGTACGCAGTGTAAAAGGTCCATAGTCTTATAATCGCTAAAGGTTTCAAGTATAACCCTTGATAACCTAGGACATAGTTCAAGGTCTTATGACCCTCGTAAATCTTTTTGATTCTTGCTATTCATTCTTGATTCAAAAGTCGAATTTTATTTCGAAGTTTATTTCTCACATGTTATTATTATTGTTATTTAATTGTTATACTTGTGGGCAATCGTGGCTCACTCTTGCTTAATAATAACATTGCGCTTAAGAACGAAAGAACCGATTTAACCTTCCACTAAGTAAAGGCAAGGGCAAGGTTAACAAATGATGAAGACTTGTTATTTTTATTAGATGATGTATTTATGCTTAAGACTTGAGTTAATGATGTTATTTAAGACTTATTTGTTTATGATTCCAAGATGTATGTTTAAGGTTAGTTTAACCTAGGATTGTATTTTTATTATTCTGATGTTCTAACCCTTAAGGGGAAGATTTTTATTCTATATATTGCATGGCTTGCATTTATTATGGGTAGATAGATAGATGATATTTAGATAAAGGAACACCAAATCCTGCATGGAATCAAGTACCGGATTTGGGGTGTGTCAAGTTGGTATCAAAGATGTAGGTTATGAACCTTAGGTGGGGAAACAACCTTAGTAGTAGCCTTATAGAAAGAACATAGTGATGGAAAACTCTTATCGAGTTCTAGGAAATGAATTTTTGTAATTCATTGAAGATATTAAAAGACTTTATGTGCTTATGTGTTAAAAGTATGTGCTCACTAGTATGACTTAGTGACTAAAACTCAAATTTTTTGTTGTCAGATGTCCTGGACGTTGGAGGAACTAGTCGAGCAGAGAGGAGGAACCCCGAAATACCTATAGTACTCGAGGAGGAGGAGCCAAGAGACATTCATGTCGTTAGGGAATAATTGAGACAGAGGGAGTCATCTCCATTGATCACCATTGTTGGTCGTGAGCATGAACTCGAGACTCGATCCTCGGGAGGATCCAGAGTAGGAATTTGACGAGGAAGAGGAAGAAGAGGAGTTTCACAACACTCCATTGATGTCGCTGAATGTACGACATTTATACGACCAGAACGTAGGAGTTACGAGATGAGGTGCAAGATCCTGACTAAGCGTGCTATTATTCAAAGAGATTACTCTAGAGGAGAAGGAGAGGGAGATTTTGACTCTTCACTCACGACTAGGAAATGTAGAATGGGATTTGGTCCACGAGAAGGGTCAAACCTAAGATAAGACCGCAGAGATAGAAAAGTTAAAGAAAGATCTGAAAGAGAGTTCAGAGAGGCTTGCCATAGCAGAGGAGGGCTGGGTAAGAGAGTCACGTCGTGCTGATCTTGCAGAAGAGGATGGTCGTGCAAAGAAGGTAAAGCTTGGAGAGACATACTCTACACTTAATCATGCAATGGATGAGGCCCAGGATCGAGTTTTGAGGTACCCCATCTAGTTCGAAGGACTTCCATCGTACATGCTGGATCGCAGGATGATGTCTCGTATCATGGAAGAGGAGCGTGGCAAGGCTATTCAGCACCTTGACAGACAGTGATATAATCTGTTTAATTATGTGAAAGACTTAGTTAGTTTTATATGTAAATTCCGATATGTTTATGAACGAAGGAATATTTTAATATTTAAATCTTGTGGATTCTTTATCTCAGGATGGTGGATGTAAATAGCAGTTATGCTATCGTTTGATGTAAAACTTTTAGTTTGAATTAAATATATTAAGTTGTTTGAGATGATGTGTTAAATGATTATATTAAATTGTTGAGTTAAGTCTTAACTATTTAGAGAATTTAATAGAGATTTAATAAGCATATATTATTCTTAATGTAAATATGCCACCTAGAAGAAGACAACCTCGCCAACCAAATTTCGTGAAGAGTCAACAAATAATAATAATAACGCCAATGCTAATCCCGATGCAACAATTGGTTAACTTATCGAGCTATATCAATGAATAATCAACCTCAAGCTCCACCAAATACTACATTTAAAGATTTCAAGGCGGTGGGTTATGGAAATGGAGAAGGTTTTCGGCGAACCCAATCGAGGCTTAGAAGAACGGGTCATGGAAGAGAAGGTTTTCGCTTTTAAGACCGCGCTTATGTCAAGTCCGAGGCTAGCTATTGGTGTCGCAAGTAAACAAAGTGCGAGGAGGTGAAGGTGTAATTACTTGGGAGAGATTTAAAGAAATGTTTTTCGAGATGTACTTCCCAACTAGCTCGCAGAACCAGATGGAGGTTCAATTTCTGGAATTGAAGTAGGGAAATATGAGCTGCATTCTGATTATGCGGCAAAATTCAACGAAAGTTAGCGAGGTTCACCCGTATCAAGTTCACACGGATGAGAGGAAGGCGAGACGGTTTGAGCAAGGACTAAAGCCTTGGGTGTACAACAAGGTATCAATGTTTCAGCTAAACACGTTTTCTAGAGTACTGGAAAAGGCCATCCTCCCTAAGGGTGGAAGTGATACGGTGACCAAGTACAATCAAGATCAGAAGAAGAAGAAGAAGAAGAGTGAAGGTGAGGGAAATAACAAGGTTAGTGGAAGTGGCACAGGAGGTGGAAATTTTAATCAGAAGAAAAGGTGGAATGACAACTCATCATCGGGGAATCATCAAGGTAGTCAGAAGAAAAGAATTGAAGCATGCCCGAGCCAACTGGAAAGCCCATCTGGGAGTTTGTATGAAAGGAAAAGAGTGCTACAATTGTGGTCAGGAAGGCCACATAGCCCCAAACTGTCCAAACCCAAAGAAGGGTGCTTGTTTCACTTGTGGTTCGAAGGACCATCTGGCAAGAGATTGTCCCAAGAAGGGATCGAGAGGGTCGTGATCGAGGAGGAAAGCCGGGAAACAACAAGTGAAATGTTTTAACCATCACCCGACCAACCGCAACAAACCGTGATCGATCACTTGAACTTTCAACATGATTTGCAAGATGCGCTTCAATCCCGTGATGTGGGTGTCAGTATCGTTCCGATCAATAAAATTAATGCTTATGTTTTATTTGATTCGGGTGCTACTTGTTCCTTTATATCCGATGACTTTGCCAAGAATTTAGATTTGCCTAAGGATGAATTGGATTATCCCATGAACATAGAAATTGCGAATAGAAAAATAATCCCTGTTAAGTACGTACATAAGAATTGTAGAGTGGATATTAAGGGTAATATCATGAACGTAGATCTTATCCCTATTCGACTTGGGGAATTTGACGTTATTTTAGGAATGGATTGGTTATTCAATTACGGGCCGTAATTGATTGCCAAAAGAAGCGATAACCTTATGACTCAAAATCAAAGGTTGTATTTTATGGTAGCAAATTCGCCTTGACAAGCGAAGTTGTGTCGGCGATGACGATGCGAGCGAAGTTATTAAGACAAGGACATGTAGGATACTTAGCTTACATAGTGATAATCGAAAAGAGAATTGAAGGTAAGAAATACTGATTGTGAGGGACTTCAATCGACGTATTTCTAGACGATTTTCCAGGACTTCCACCAGATAGAGAGGTAGATTTAGAATCGATTCTAAGACCCTTTAACTACTCCAATATCGAAGGCACCATACAGAATGGCACCAGTAGAGATGAAAGAATTAATGGTACAATTACAAGAATTACTGGATAAGAAGTACATTCAACCGAGCGTATCGCCGTGGGGAGCGCCGGTGTTGTTTGTGAAAAAGAAGGACGGATCAATGCGGCTCTTCATTGACTACAGAGAACCGAACAAGGTCACTATTAAGAATAGATATCCATTACCAAGAATCGATTTATCTGTTTGATCAATTAAAGGGAGCAAGATACTTTTCCAAGATAGACTTGAGGATATTATCACCAATCAAAGGTGAGGCCAGAGGATGTCTCAAGACAGCGTCGTAACGCAGCGATACTGGTCACTACACTTAATTTTTAGTAATGTCATTTGGTCTAACGAATGCTCCTGCAAAGACGATGGGACTAATGAATGGTGTGTTCAAGCCGTTTTTGGACAAGTTCGTAGTAGTATTTAATATGTATACTAACTTAAGTGGATAATCTTGTTATTTCAAGTGACTAATAATTTTAAACCTATTTCTAGTAAACTTAATTAGGTTATGAGCTAAAGTCACATGTATAAGTAATTAAATTTCATAAGATTAGGAATGGAAACCCTAAATAAACAATTTGGGTAGCATATATTAAAATTGTTAGACTATATTTATTACATGGCCCAAAACAATTAAAGAAAAAGCCCAAAAGAAATAAAATACAAGCCCAAACTTAGTCTACTTGATTAAGGGTATTTTAGACCTTTGATTTATCTAATTTATGCATTAAAATAAAAGCTAAATGAAGGAATTAGTGGGAATTTATATAGCTGGCCCTATTAGGCCTTTTAAGGCAATTAATTAAGCTAAACAATGTCCATAATTAGTAACTCTTACACACAAGTACATGGTTGTCAAGCTCTCATTGGTTGCAAATCTATTAAGCACCTTTAATCACATGATTAGGCTCATTTGGAAGAGATAAGGTGAAGCCTTTTATCCAAGGGATAATAAAAGTATGAGGGATAATAGTTAATCACCCCATTCATTTGCTAGATCATTTTGCATTTTTCTCATTCTTCTTCTTCTAATTTTTCTCCCAAGCTAGCAGCTTCAAGAGAGAGAAAAGAGAGAGAGGTTCGGCCATATATATATATAGAGAGAGAGGAGTGCTAGTTTGTTCATGCATCCTAAGTTAATCACTTACTTTGGTAGATCAAGGAAGGTTGCCATTAAATCAAGGTATAACATAACATTCATCTTCTTCTTCTACTTTGTTTTTTTAGCTTGAGTTTTGTTGGAGTTATGAACAAATACTAAAGATACCCTAGTCCTACATATCATAATGTATGGAAACTAAGTATCTTGAGTGTTAGATCAAAGGCTTAGAGGAAGAATATGAGCATATGTTCTCCAAGGGTGAAAACTCTTGTTTTCTTCCACTAAATCTTGTGTAACTCAAGTTTTCCAACTTAGATTTGCGATTAAATCGAGGGGGGGGTGCTAGATACATGAGTTATCTAGTAAACCTAAGTGATAGAACACAAATCTAGCAAGTTTTGAAATCTTTGGGGCTGATTTTCCCAAAACAGTCCACTTGGAATGTTAAGGGTTCAAAAATCCTAAAATAGCTTCTGTCCCATTTTTCTTGGGACTGTTTCAGACAGTTTCATGTCTCTTACAAATCTGGGAAAATTCACAGAGGTACCTTGAGAGGTTATCTACATGTAGGAAAAAGAACGGACACGTTTCGAGTTATAGATTGTGCGTAATGACTATTTCCGTAAAGGACTCCTAAATATTTACCTTCGAATATCTCACTGTGTATACACTGGAAAATTCTGAAATGTTTACAGTAAGTTCATATATGTTAGGAGAGTATACCCTGAAAAGTTTAGATTTTTCTGGGCACAAATCGATTTATGAAAAATGAAGCAAGATCCGAGTGTTTTGGGCACTTTAAAATTAGTAAATCACTTTCTAAAATTCCAGAAAAATTTGGGGATCATTATTGGGTCATATACCTGTCTAAAACCGTAAGACAAGAATTTTGGAATCAGTTTGGTATTTTTCCTAAAATGATGAAGTTATGAATAAAAAGAAAATAAATAGTTAAGTGATGTCTTAAATAAGAAAATGTGATTTTAATGCTTGAATACTCCTAATATATAATATTATGACTATTTTAGGTATTTTGATAATTTATAATAAGAAATATTATTTATGACCTTTTATGGATATTAAATAAATGGTTTTATAAAGGGTGAACAATTAAAATAAATTATTTATTGATCTAATAAATTATTAAAATGTTATTATGATATTAATAATATTAGAATATGATATTATTAAGTAAATAAAAATATTAAGATTAAAACTTTATTAAAATATTATTAAATGGTTAATCATATTTGATTTAAAATATTAATAAATGATTAAAGTATTATTAAATAATTAAAATATTATTAAAAGATTAATAATATTAAATTAAAGTATTATTGGATGATTAAAATATTGTTAAGTAAATAATAATATTCGAGATTAAATAAAATGCTATTAAAAATATAATATCATTAGTAAAGGAATAAAATATTATTAAATGATTAATAATATTAGCAAATTAATAAAATATTAATACTATTGGTAAATTAATAAAAGTATTATAAGTAAGATATTATTAAAGTAATAATATTAAATGCATGATTAAAATATTATTAAGAGGATTAATAATATTAGTAAAGTATTAAAATATTATTAAGATGTTAATAATATTAGTAAGCGAATAAAAGTATTATTAGCGAACTAATAATACTAAGAGGTGAATTAAATAATATCAAGATTAATAATATTAGTAAATGAATAAAATATTAATACTATTGGTAAAAGAATAAAAGTATTATTAATAGTTTAATAATAATTAAATGATAATATAATTATTTGATATTTAAATCATTTAATAATGATTTCGGTGTTTGAAAATTCATGATAAATTAATAAATATTTATTAAGTCATTTAAAATAATATGACTGATACTTATGGATATTGAACGTTGGAATAGAGTCTTAGACTCGATAATTACCCGATAAAGCTGTCGGTACACCGACATATTTCAGAAATTGATCTGGACTTAGATATTTTGACTGTATTAATGTTTGTTTGTGATGCAATGATTATTGAAAATGTGTGATAATGTGATTAGATTATGTGCTGACTGTGAAATGTAGTACAATATGTTATAGTATATTGTTCTAATCGAACGAATGATCTGATTAATGATAGGTCGTGATATAAAAGATTAAACTAAGTTACAGTATTATAAGCAACAGCAGACGCCCTCATAAAGAACAAAATTAGGTATACGCCACCCATCTTGGGTCGCCACTTACATGGTACATAAAATTCAAATACAACTTAATAATACAACCGTCGGGTACAATACGACAAAACATAAACTATGAGTTTGAATACAAATATTGTCTACTAGAGATTATACAAACTCAAAAGGAGTCCTTATTACAATTATTATTACACTATTTCACGTAATAGTGAGGACTACTAATGCTATCATCCGTCCACACACCCGCTCCCGACTAGTCCCTCGCTACGCTCTCATTTCCTCAAGAGAACAATAAAAGTAAAAGGGTGAGCTCAACTAGCCCAAGAGGAAATATTATGACTAAGATAATGCGTATATATTATCGTTAGCCTTCAACAAAGTTGTTAAACCGATACAATATAACAACCATCAAGTTTAATCAAGTAATGAACAAGCAATCCATTAAAAGAGTCAAGAGAGAATAAAATCTACTATCTTTTATGATTTAGAAGGTTTTTCATCACTTTTATCACCGGACTCAAATTTTAATAAATAATCCACATCATCGAATCACCCCGCATACTACTACCAAGGATATTCTTTAGTATCACGACCACAATTATCCATGCACTACGGGCCAAGAATATTTGTGTATTCATTAATGGTCATGATCATGCCAACAACCGCCCATCAATGCACTACGCCAATGAGGACTTTTACCACATCATTTGTAACATTACTACCATGATTACACCGAATAATCCTCGGTCATAATCATACCAAGTCCATCTATGCACTATAGGCCACAAATGACTTTCAACAAAATATAAACATGAGGGATGATGACAATGATATAAGAATTCAATAAAACAAGTTCAAGAATTATTTTATCCAGAAACTAATAACGCCCAAATTGTCAACATGATACTTCTTTGTAGAGTAAAATTCAAGAATGCTCGTAAGAATATTTCCATGAAAAGATATCGATGAAGCGCAAATATCAAGGATATTCCACTAATTTCATGGAGTATAGAAGTCAAAACTTTAACCAACCGAGTATAATAAGGAATGGAATAACAAAAGAAATCACCAGCATGCGATAGATCAAGACAAAAAAAGTTATTCCAATGTAATAATAAATAATCTTAATCAGTCCCATGAAACGCATGCATGTGATATTCCAATGTAAATAATAAAGATTTTAATCAGTCCCGCCAGAAAACGCATGTAGATATTCCAATGTAATAATAAAGATGATGTTCCAAGAAAACGCATGTATGTGATATTCCAAATGTAATAATAAAGATTTTAATCAGTCCCAGAGAACCCATGCATGTGATATTCCAACAAAATAATAAAGACGGAAATCAGTCCCAAGAGAACGCGCATGCATGTGATGTTCCAAATGTAATAATAAAGAATGGAACAATGTAAGAATTTCACCAAGTATAGGTAGCTCACAGATACAAAAGTTATTCCAATGTAATAATAAGAATGGAATAATGTAAGTTCTCTTCATAGATAAGAAAGAAATAATACTCCCTACCTTGAAAAAATATTCCGATAATCGAAATAAATAAGAGTAAAGATTTCTCTTCTTCTTTCTCTATAATTTCTCTATAATAATCGCCTAAAGCTTTTGTGAATTGGTGAGAAATGAAGGAAGAATGAGCTTCTATTTATAGGAAAATATAGTTTCGATAATCAGACGCTTTGGGGCTCAAAAATTACAAAGACAATACCTCCAACTTTTCTTTCATTTTTAATTTAGTCCCGCAAGTATTATCAATCTTGCACCAACTCCCTAATAGTAAATAATGTGAATCAATAGTTCAATCATGTGAATCAATAGTATAATCATGTGAAAAATACGAATTACAAGATAAGACTCCATCTATACCTCAATTTTTAACTTAGTCATGCAAGTATTATCAATCTTGCACCAACTCCCCTAATAGTAAATAATGTGATTCAATAGTACACATATGTGAACAAATAGTTATATAAGATGTGAATTAGTAGCAATTAATTGCTCATTTATCCGATAAATTACCCCGATTTATCAATATAACCCCTAGACATCAATTATCATCTAATAAATGTCGATTTTCACTAACACAAACAATTCCAACATAATGAAACTATTTTTATCAAAATATAAATTTTGAAATTTCAAAGTTTGATTTTTCCCAAAAAAGTCAATCTGCTGATTTTTTTTACCAAATAGTGAATCCTTAAAATTTTGTGTTTATAGACTATTTTTACTAATTTCGCTGCTTCTTGACTCAAATATCACGTCCCTGGCTGCCTCCAAATTCAACTCCTAACAACATTCATCATTAATATTATAACTCACAATATTTATCAACCAGTCGCTCCTGTGAAAGAGGGGGCTTTCCAATAAGGATTTCTCCCTATCGGCGCAAATTAGGTGACCAAACCTCTCCTCGACATAACTTCTAGACATTGTAAATATTGCGCTTATAATATGAATAACTTTGTCGCCTCAAGTATTAATTTAATAAAAAACATTTTATGCATGATGATATCGACCATAATTGAATCCATAATATGATAGATATGATGCAAAGAATTATCGAAAGCAATAATTGAGTATAACCGAGTGACTTCTCACGTAAGCATCAATAATCAATACCGTAGCGCTACTATGCAACCACGCCAGACATCATTGTACTTTTAACACCGGTGTTTCAACAGCTAATCTGTAAAACTTCCGCCGTTATTTTCATAAAGTATTTTTGTCGCTTTCAATCCGACAATAATTCCGCTATGGGGTCCACCAATGATTGTGTCATTGTATTTAATATTCCCCGTTAAAACGAATATTCCCTACCAATCGAATATTATATAACAACTTATGTATTTTGCAAAATTTGTAAATATTACCCACAACTATAACATTATATCAAATCCACACCATAATATTCAAAAATATATTTCGAGAAAATTTAATCTTTATTCAAAAGTTGGGGTCTTACAACCTCCCTTCTTATGAAATTTCATCCTCAAATTAGGTGCGTACTGTATATGTCAAGAGGTGAGGATACCTTGATTTCATTTCAGATTCTAATTCCCAAGTCATTTCCTCAACATCGTGGTTTCTCCACAAAACTTTGACTCGAGGTATAACCTCGAGTGTAGAATATGTTCCTTCTTATCCAAGATTTTAACAGAACCTCTTCATACGTTAAATCTTCCTCTATTTCGTCCGATTCTAACTCAATAATGTGGTTCGGGTCTTTCACATATTTACGTAATATGGATATGTGAAAAACGTTATGAACACGAGACATACTTAAAGCGAACGCAAGTCTATAGGCCATAGTTCCTACCGATCGAGGATTAAAATGGGCCAATGAATCGAGGATCGAGCTTTCCTCTTTTTCCAAATCTTGTAACTCCTTTCCATGGAGCAACACGTAATAACACATGATCTCCAATATCGAATTCTACGCCCTTTCGATGAAGATCAAGATAACTCTTTTGTCGATCTTGTGAGGTTTTTATACATTGTCGGATCATTTGAACCTTTTCCGTAGTCATACGCATTCAACTCCGTCCCAACAACGTTGCTTTCACCCACCTCATCCCAAAGATACCGAGAATGACACTTTCTTCCATACAACGCCTCAATGGAGCCATGCCAATACTTGCTTGATAACCGCTTGTTGTAGGAAAACTCCACCAATGGTAAGAACTTGTCCCAACTTCCTCAAGTCAAGGACACAGAGTCTTAATAGATCTTCAAGAGTTTGAATCGTCCTCTCCGATCGCCATCCGTCTCGAGGATGATATGCCGAGCTAAATCAGAAATCCGCGCTCCATAGCTTTTTGCAAACCAACCCAAAATCTTGAAGTGAATCTTGGGTCTCGATCGTAAACTATGGATACCGCATACCATGCAATTTTACAACCTCGCTTATGTACATAATGAAAGCAAGACGCTCAAGTGTATAAGTTTCTCGTATTCGGTAAGAAATGAGCAGATTTTGTCAATCTATCAACAATGACCCAAATCGCATCTATGCCTTGAGAAACTTTGGGAAGACCTAGAACGAAATCCATGGTAATGTGCTCCCACTTCCATTCTGGAATTTCAAGTGGTTGCAATGGACCTTTTGGTACTTGATGTCTACCGACTCATTGACAAGTTAAACACCTTGAGATAAACTCGCTATCTCTCTCTTCATATTGCACCACCAAAATGTATGTTGAAGATCACGATACATTTTGGTACTCCTGTGATGGATTGCAAACGGCAGTGTTGTGCGCCCATCATGATTTTATACTTTAAATCGTGGTCGTTAGAACACAAAGTCCGAGTTGACTCAAGTATTCCTTCCTCATCGATTCTTGCTTCCTATAGCACCTTCTCGCACTTTCTTCTTCATCATACACATTAGCTCCAGTGTCCGTAGCTTGAGCAACCTTTAACTTTATCGATTAAAGCTCTGCTTCTACTCAGATATTCGCCATCATCATATGGGTCCCTAGAGTCTTTAACTCTATCTCCATCCTTTGCAAGTCACACAAAATGGGCTTTTGTGTTGTGAATATTGCACTCGTACCCGACATATGATCTTCTACTCAATGCGCCACCTACCACGTTCCTTTTCCAGGATGGTATTGGATGGTATGATCATAATCTTTCAATAGTTCAAGCCAACGCCTTTGTCGCATGTTGAGTACCTTTTGAGTGAAGAAATATTTGAGGCTTTTATGATCCGTAAAGATCTCCACTTTCTCTCCATACAAGTAATGCCTCCAAATTTTAAGTGCGAAGACAACAGCTACCAACTCTAGATCATGAGTAGGATAATTCCTCTCATATTCTTTGAGTTGTCTTGAGGCATAAAGCTATGACTTTCCCATGTCAGTATGAGAACACATCCTAACCCTTTGCCCAAGCATCACCAGTAGATGACAAATCCTCCGAACCGTATGGTATTGTCGTAATAAAAAATAAAATGAGTCTCCTTTGAGTTCTTGAAAACTCTTCTCACATTCCTCGCTCCAACCAAACTTTATATCTTTCCGAGTCACCGAAGTTAATGGAGTAGCGATTCGAGAAAATCCTTCCACGAATCTCCGATAATAACCAAATAAACCGAGAAAGCTACGTATTTCGACATCGATTTGGGTTGCTCCTCACTTTTGAATAGCTTCAATCTTTGCCGTCAACTGATATTCCATGACTTGATACTACGTGCCCAAGGAATGCTACTTCCTCAAGCCGTAACTCGCATTTCTTTAACTTGGCATAAAGCTTATATTCACGGTTTTTGGAGTATCACCTCAAGTGTTGCTCATGATCTTCACTACTTTTGGAATAAATAAGGATGTCATCAATAAAGACGACCACAAAGTGATCCAAATATTCCTTAAATACTTGGCTCATCATATCCATGAAGGCAAAGCAGGAGCATTAGTCAATCCAAAAGACATGACTAAGAATTCATAATGCCCGCATCGAGTTCTCTGGCGGCGCCTTTGAAATATCCTCGCTTTTAACCTTCAAATTGATGATATCCGTAATCTAAGATCGATCTTTGAAAAAATTGTGCTCCTTGTAACCCGATCAAACAGTTCATCAATACGCGGCAATGGGTACCTATTTTTGATGGTGACATGATTCAACTCCCGATAATCAATACAAAGTCGCATACTCCCATCTTTCTTCTTCACGAATAGAATAGAGCACCCTAAGGAGACGACTAGGATGAATGAAACCAATGTCTAACAATTCCTCGCAATTGGGTCTTTAACTCTTGAAGTTCAATAGAGCCATTCGATATGGGCTTTGAAATGGGTTTTGTACCGGTTCAAGGTCGATACAAAATTCAACTTCACGCCTGGGGTAGGCCAGAAGTTCTTCGTGGAATACGCCAGAAATTTATTAACAATAGAAATATCCTTCAAATTTGACGATTTTTTGTTTAAATCTGCGATATGAGCTAAGAAAGCTTGACATCCATTTTTCAATAAACGAATAGCTTTTATGGCTTGAGATGACCGTGATTGATTTTAATGGTTTGGTCGCTTGAATTTCGCATAATAGGTTTATTAGGAATATGAAAGCTAACAACCTTACGAAAAACAATCAATTTTAGCATGATGAGTAGTTAACCAATCAATCCTTTAGAATCACGCCAAATGCAAGTATTTTTAAGGAGATAAGATCGACAGTAACGCATGGTTACCGATTTGAATCAAACAAGACTTATAAACAAAGGATGTAATGAAAGTTTCTCCTAATGGAGTTTCAACAGATAAGTCAAAGTCTAATTTCTCCTGAGTCAAATTTAATCATTGAGCGCAAGTAGGAGAAATAAAAGAATGGGTAGAACCGTATCAAATAAGGTATAGACTTCACTAGAGTTTATGATAAGCTTACCCGTGATGACCTCGTCGTTCCTTGCTTTCTCGAGGTCACAACAAACGCCTCCCTTGCACTACCGGGCTTTGACTTTTTTCGGATCGGCTTTGGTGCCTCCATCCTAGCTGAACTTGTCTTCGTGAACGACAAAATCGGCCAGGTGACCTTCTTCCACAATTATAACACGCTTTGATGGCATCGCATGCAGCTTGGGACCGATATGTCCCTCCCTCCGCATTTGAAGCATATGATAGTGGTCGCTTCTCCTTCCTTAACCACGGTTGCTGTCGGTGCCGATGTCTTTCCATCATTGTTGAATCTCCTTTTCTTGAAATGTCCATTTTACCGCTTTGCCATGATTACCACCACCGTGGTTACCATTTCGCATGTTGATTCCTCCACGCTTGTTGTCACCGCTTTCGATGATCATACCATCGGGTATTTTCATGCCGCCACCGCTTTCCCTTGGTTGCGCTGACTCGCTATCGCCTCCAATAATCGAGCCCTATTTACAACATCCGAGTACAAACACGCTTTATGAGAAATAAGATATCGACGATTCTCCTGCTTCAAACCTCTTAAAAACATTCGTGTCATTCGCCCTCATTATCGACCAAATGGGATGCAAACCGATAACTCTCGCAAATTTAGCCTCAGATCATGCAACACTACCATATTGTTTTGTTCCAACTTGATAAACTCCACCTCTTTCATGTGACGAATACTTTCGGGAAAGTACTTGTCATTGAATAGCTCTTGAACTTCTCCCAAGACATCTTGAGTGCGTGCCAGTCAGTACGCTTTTATGATTCCCACCAAGAATCCGCCTTTTCACGCAACATGAAGGTGGCGAAGGAACCTTTTGCTCCTCGAGCATCCCAAGACATCAAATATCTTGGTGATCCGCTTATCCATGCTTCCGCCTTTTAAGTGGTTTAGGCTCTCCAATAAACTCCGGTGGTCCCAGCCCTTGAACTATTTAACGGTGACCATCCGAGAGTTTCCTGGTGTTTACACCGTATTTTGAACAGAGCCACTCTCACTGATGTTGCATGAATTGCATGAAGCCTCTAACATTCCATCGCTCATCATTTGGTTAGTGTTGTTGTTTGCATGAGGATTGTCGCCTTCCTCGATGCACGTTGTCCTCGTTATTGATCCGTGGAGACTCAATAGTCTCCTCCCTGTGGCTCCATTGATGTTCTCAACATTCTCTTGATGCCATTTTCAAACACCGCCACAAAACAAGGGTTAATTGACATGCAAATATATTATCACTATACTCTAACCGACCAATCAAATACCAAATAAACTTAGGTAGGTCATACTAGCGGAAGGAATTCCCTGCCTCTCCTCCTAGTTCTAGTCTCACATCTTAGCCAAGATCATATCCCTAAGCTTTGATACCAACCGTGACGCCCCAAAATTAGGTATACGCCACCCATCTTGGGTCGCCACTTACATGGTACATAAATTCAAATACAACTTAATAATACAACTGTCAGGTACAATACGACAAAAACATAAACCGTGAGTTTGAATACAAATATTGTCTACTAGAGATTATACAAACTCAAAAGGAGTCCTTATTACAATTATTATTACACTATTTCACATAATAGTGAGGACTACTAATGCTATCATCTGGTCCGTCACTCCGTTCCCCGACTAGTCCCTCGCCACGCTCTCATTTCCTCAAGAGAACAATAAAAGTAAAAGGGTGAGCTCAACTAGCCCAAAGAGAAATATTATGACTAAGATAATGCGTAATATATTATCGTTAGCCTTCAACAAAGGTTAAACCGATACAATATAACAACCATCAAGTTTAATCTGCAAATGAATAAGCAATCCATTAAAAGAGTCAAGTAGAGAATAAAATCTACTATCTTTATGATTTAGAAGGTTTTTCATCACTTTTATCACCGGACTCAAATTTTAATAAATAATCCACATCATCGAATCACCCCCGCACTACTACCAAGGATATTCTTTAGTATCACGACCACAATTATCCATTCACTACGGGCCAAGAATATTTGTGTATTCATTAATGGTCATGATCATGCCAACAATCGCCCATCAATGCACTACGGGCCAACGAGGACTTTTTACCACATCATTTGTAACATTACTACCATGATTACAATCAATAATCCTCGGTCATAATCATACCAAGTCCATCTATGCACTATAGGCCACAAATGACTTTCAACAAAATATAAACATGAGGATGATGACAATGATATAAGAATTCAATAAAACAAGTTCAAGAATTATTTTATCCAGAACTAATAACTTCCAAATTGTCAACATGATAATCGCTTTGTAGAGTAAAATTCAAGAATGCTCGTAAGAATATTTCCATGAAAAGATATTGGATGAAGCGCAAATATCAAGGATATTCCACTAATTTCATGGAGTATAGAAGTCAAAACTTTAACCAACCGAGTATAATAAGGAATGGAATAACAAAAGAAATCACCAAAGCATGCGATAGATCAAGCACAGCAAAAGTTATTCCAATGTAATAATAAATAATCTGAATCAGTCCCAAGTCCAACGCATACGCATGTGATATATTCCAAATGTAATAAAGATTTAATCAGTCCCATGTAGAAACGCATGTAGAGGATGTTCCAATGTAATAATAAAGATTTTAATCAGTCCAAATAGAAACGCATGCATGCATGATGATATTCCAATGTAATAATAAAGATTTTAACCAGTCCCATGAGAACGCATGTATGACAGAGGATGTTCCAATGTAATAATAAAGAATGGAACAATAGAAGAATTTCACCAAGTATAGGGTAGCTCTGTAGATACAAAGTTATTCCAATGTAATAATAAGAATGGAATAATGTAGTTCTCTTCATAGATAAGAAAGAAATAATACTCCCTACCTTGGAAAAACTGGATAATCGAATAAAGAGTAGCAGATTTCTTTTCTTTCTCTTAATAATTTCTCTCTATAATAATCGCCTAAAGCTTTTGTGAATTGGTGAGAAATGAAGGAAGAATAAGCTTCTATTTATAGGAAAATATAGTTTCGATAATCAGACGCTTTTGGGGCTCAAAATTACAAAGACAATACCTCCAACTTTTCTTTCATTTTTATTTAGTCCGCAAGTATTATCAATCTTGCACCAACTCTCCTAATAGTAAATAATGTGAATCAATAGTTCAATCATGTGAATCAATAGTATAATCATGTGAAAAATATGAATTACAAAGATAAGACTCCATCTATACCTCAATTTTAACTTAGTCATGCAAGTATTATCAATCTTGCACCAACTCTCCTAATAGTAAATAATGTGATTCAATAGTACACATATGTTAACAAATAGTTATATAAGCATGTGAATTAGTAGCAATTAATTGCTCATTTATCCGATAAATTACCCAATTTATCAATATAACCCCTAGACATCAATTATCATCTAATAAATGTCGATTTTCACTAACACAAACAATTCCAACATAATGAAACTATTTTTATCAAAATATAAATTTTGAAATTTCAAGTTTGATTCTTTCCCAAAAAAAGTCAACTGCCACTTTTTCACCAAATAGTGAATCCCTAAAATTTTGTGTTTATAGACTATTTTTACTAATTTCATTGCTCGACTCAAATATCACGTCCGCTGCCTCCAAATTCAACTCCTAACAAAATTCATCATTAATATTATAACTCACAATATTTATCAACCGTATCGCTCCTGTGAAAGAGGGGCTTTCCAATAAGGATTTCTCCCTATTATGCCGCAATTAGGTGACCAAACCTCTCCTCGACATAACTTCTAGACATTGTAAATATTGCGCTTTATAATATGAATAACTTTGTCGCCTCAAGTATTAATTTAATAAAAAACATTTTATGCATGATAATCGACCATAATTGAATCCATAATATGATAGATATGATGCAACAATTATCGTAGTAATAATCGAGTATAACCGAGTGACTTCTCACGTAAGCATCAATAATCAATATCTTGCTACTATGTAACCACGCAGACACATCACATTTCTTTTAACACCGGTGTTTCAACAAAGCTAATCTGTAAAACTTCCGCCGTTATTTTCATAAAGTATTTTTGTCCTTTTCTCAATCAATCCGACAATAATTCCGCTGTGGGGTCCACCAATGATTGTGCAGTTGTATGAATATTCCCGTTAAAACGAATATTCCCCACCAATCAATATATTATATAACAACTTGCATGCATTTTGTAAAATTTGTAAATATTACCCACAACTATAACATTATATCAAATCCACACCATAATATTCAAAAATATATTTCGAGAAAATTTAATCTTTATTCAAAAAGTTGGGGTCTTACATCTTATGTAATAGTTTAATATTATTAAGAAAATGTTAAAGGTTACGTACTTGGGAGCTAGACTTTGATAATTATGTAATGCAAGTTTAATATTTATATTATTATTAGTATTAGTATTATTCCGCTCATAGAAATGGTATCATGAAGCACTGAATTCTGGTTTCAAGTACCTGGATTTGGGGGCTTTACAGGTTGGTATCAAAGCTTTAGGGTTAAAAATCTTAGGTGGGATAGACCTTAGGCTATAACCTTAGAATAGAGGGAAATGTTAAAAATATAAATAACTCATATAGAGTTTATAAAGAGATGAATTGATTAAATTCATCGTCAAACAAAATAAAAGATAACTTATATAAAACTATTATTTGCTGTGTGTATATACTATATGCTTATCAGGATAATTTATGTGTGTAGATGTCTGGTGGAAAAGGTTTGTTATATGCTTATAGCATGAAGAATGATCAAATCCATACCCTCGAGCTAATATCGAAGCCAATAGCTGAAATAGAGGCTCACAATGAAAACAACTCAGACAAAGTGGTTATTATAGAAAACGTAGTACCAGATCTGGAGATGGTGGAGCTGACAGATAGTGATTCGGACACTAAAGTTGAAGCTGAATAAGCATCAACAGAGGTGCAGGATCTGAGGAACAAGGTTTCTTCTCTAGAAAAGCTGTTAAATAGTCAACTGCGACAGGCGTTAATAGAAATAATGGAAGAACAAGATAAGCTTAAAATCTAAATAGATCAGATTGGAGCCACAAGCAACACATCGTGTGCATCTTCGAGAAATAAGGGGAAAAGAAAGATAAAAGACCATGACTTAAGTACATCCGATAAGAAGAAAGGGAAAAGAATATGTTACCTTTGTGGCTATGAGGGACATACCACTCTGTATTGTCCCGACTATAAATCAGGAGCATGTTTTATCTGTGGGATAGAAGGTCATCAGGCGAGAGGTTGTCCAAGAAAAAGGCGTAGTGAATAGGTAATATAGGTTCTGTTGTGTAGGTCTTTTTAATGTTAAGTATGTCTGTGTAATGTAATGTTCCCAACTTTTGGTATTAGTCAAGGCTGTAAATCCTGACTTTTGTAGTCACAAAGGGATGAATGATGTTTAAAGCAAATAATGTTATGCTATGTAAAAGTATTCACTAAATGAATATGAATCTAAGTTTGAGTAATGAAATGAGTTAATATACTAAACTTATATGATAAGATTTAGAATGTAAAGAATAATATATGGTTTTACTGAACTAGATAATGCTGCCAAGACGTCAAACTCAAAACCAAAGGGCAGAAGAATCTATCAATAACGTTGAGGGACAACAACAAGTAGACCCGATGCAGCACTTTGCAAATATGGTAGCACAAGCTATGCATCAAGGAATGCCAGTCGCAGCTAACTTTAAAGATTTCAAAATTCGTGGGACCGCCAAATTCAAAGGACAAATGACCTCACTGTTGGCAGACTTGGGTTAAAGAGATTGAAAAAACATTCGTGTAGTAGCTAGGGTAGTTGAGGGCAAAGACCGCTTTTGCCACCTACATGATGAAGGGTGAGGCAAATTTTTTAGCCTGCTTAATCAAAGTGAGGCGTGAGAGGTGTTGTTACTTGGGATGGGTTTAAGACACCATTATTCAAAACTATTTTTCATCTAGTATGCAGGCTAGGATGGAGGTAAAATTTTTAGAGTTAAAGCAGGAGAATATGACGGTGTCCGAATACGCCGCAAAATTGGCTAGGTTTGCTCCGCATCAAGTTGATACGGCGGCTAAGAAAGCTAGAAGGTTTGAGCTGGGATTAAAACCCTGGCTCTATAACAAGGTGGCGGTGTTGCAGATTCCTACATTTGCAGCACTCATGGAGAAATCTATTATAGCTGAGGAGGGGAGTGAGGTCATAAACCTTTACAACAAAGAGAGGAAGAACAAGAGTAAGGTCGAAGGAACTAGGAAGGTGGAAGTTAATAGTGGGAGTAGCGGTGGTAGTAGCAAAAGGAAGGGAAGCAATTTTGGAAGTGTACAGGTAAAACAGGAAGGAGTTAAGAAGCAAGCTGTGCAGTGTGGGAACTGTGGAAAGAACCACTCTGGGGAATGTTTGAAGCAGAAGTTCGTGTGCTACAAGTGCGGGCAGGAGGGCCATATCTCTCCCAACTGCCCCAATCCTAGGATGAACGGTGGGTGTTTTCTATGTGAATCGACGGAGCACAAGGTGAAGGATTGTTCGAAGAGGAGGACGGAGATAGGGAGTGTGAATACTAGAAATGGTAGTGGAACTCTGGCAATCACGGGACTAACTTCATCCAGCAAGCCGACGAAATCAACAACAAGGGTCTACAACATGACGGTCCAGGATACCATAGCAGTTGGTGGTGCAATTCCAGGTATTATTCGTATATCTTTTATTTTCTTTTGCATGATTTTCATATATATAGTAAATTATTTTATAAAGAAATTTTGAAGAAGGAATTTGAGTTCTATTATAAATCAAATTTCCGTTTAATCAGATAAACAAGCTTTACGTGATTAGGTTAAAGATCAGTATGATCATTTATGATCAAGATCTACTTGCAATGATTGTATATACTACGTACACCTATATATGTGTAGGTTTTAAAAGCAGTGATTCCTGGGGACGGAATCTTTATAAGGGAGGTGAATGTAACAACCCGATATTTTCTATACAAATAAATTAGAAATTTTATGTATAATTTTTTTTTATATTTATTTAAATAAATATGGGGAATATGTGCGAGATAATGTGTATATGTATTTATGTGATATATAAAAATATGAATATTTACAAATAATTTTATTTTAGAATTATTGATCATTATAAATTATATTCTTATCATAATTAATTTTATAGTAGAAATGTTTTATTAATTATTTTCCATGAAGATATAATCATATATTATTTATATAATATATGAAATGATTTTTAAATTATTATAATAATTATATTTTGATTTTTCATTGCTTTTAAATATATATTTATATATATGTGGACCAATAAGGGTTGGTCAATTATGGTGTTATGTGACAAACCTTTGTATTACTGTGTGAAACCTAATTACAAATTATTTTATTTTAAACCCTAAATGAAAGCTTTGTAACCTAATTATACATTAGGTGTGACAATTAAATAACCTAAGGGTTATGGTAATAAGGAAAGGTTAGTATTTAATATGTATACTAACTTAAGTGGATAATCTTGTTATTTCAAGTAACTAATAATTTTAAACCTATTTCTAGTAAACTTAATTAGGTTATGAGCTAAAGTCACATGTATAAGTAATTAAATTTCATAAGATTGGGAATGGAAACCCTACATAAACAATTTGGGTAGCATATATTAAAATTGTTAGACTATGTTTATTACATGGCCCAAAACAATTAAAGGAGAAGCCCAAAAGAAATAAAATACAAGCCCAAACTTAGTCTACTTGATTAAGGGTATTTTTTAGACCTTTGATTTATCTAATTTATGCATTAAAATAAAAAGCTAAATGAAGGAATTAGTGGGAATTTATATAGCTGGCCCTATTAGGCCTTTTAAGGCAACTAATTAAGCTAAACGATGTCCATAATTAGTAACTCTTACACACAAGTACATGGTTGTCAAGCTCTCACTGGTTGCAAATCTATTAAGCACCTTTAATCACATGATTATGCTCATTTGGAAGAGATAAGGTGAAGCCTTTTATCCAAGGGATAATAAAAGTATGGGGGATAATAGTTAATCACCCCATTCATTTGCTAGATCATTTTGCATTTCTCTCATTCTTCTTCTTCTAATTTTTCTCCCAAGCTAGCAACTTCAAGAGAGAGAAAAGAGAGAGAGGTTCGGCCATATATATATATATAGAGAGAGAGGAGTGCTAGTTTGTTCATGCATCCTAAGTTAATCACTTACTTTGGTAGATCAAGGAAGGTTGCCATTAAATCAAGGTATAACATAACCTTCATCTTCTTCTTCTACTTTGTTTTTTAGCTTGAGTTTTGTTGGGGTTATGAACAAATACTCAAGATACCCTAGTCCTACATATCATCATGTATGGAACTAAGTATCTTGAGTGTTAGATCAAAGGTTTAGAGGAAGAATATGAGCATATGTTCTCGAAGGTGAAAACTCTTGTTTTCTTCCACTAAATCTTGTGTAACTCAAGTTTTCCAACTTAGATTTGTGATCCGTCGAAAGGGGGGTGCTAGATACATGAGTTATCTAGTAAACCCAAGTGATAGAACACAAATCTAGCAAGTTTTGAAACCTTTGGGGGTGATTTTCCCCAAAAAAGTCCACTTGGAATATTAAGGGTTCAAAAACCTAAAATAGCTTCTGTCACTTTTTCTTGGGACTGTTTTGGACGGTTTCATGTCTCTTAAAAATCTGGGAAAATTCACAAAGGTACCTTGAGAGTTATCTACATGTAGGAAAAAGAGCGGACACGTTTGAGTTATAGATTGTGCGTAATGACTATTTAGTAAAGGACTCCTAAATATTTACCTTGAATATCTCATTTTGTGTATACCTTTGAAAATTCCGAAATTTTTACGGTAGAAGTTCATATATGTTAGGAGAGCATACCTGAAAATTTCAGATTTTTCTATAAGCAAAACTCAATTTATGAAAAATGAAGCAAGATCCGAGTGTTTTGGGCACTTTAAAATTAGTAAATCACTTTCTAAAATTCCAGAAAAATTTGGGGATCATTGTTGGGTCATATACTATCTAAAACCAGAAGACAAGAATTTTTGGAATCAGTTTGGTATTTTTCCTAAAAATGATTAAGTTATGAATAAAAGAAAATAAATAGTTAAGTGATGTCTTAAATAAGAAAAATGTGATTTTAATGCTTGAATACTCCTAATATATAATATTATGACTATTTTAGGGTATTTTGGTAATTTATAATAAGAAATATTATTTATGACCTTTTATGGATATTAAATAAATAGTTTTTATAAAGGGTGAACAATTAAAATAAATTATTTATTGATCTAATAAATTATTAAAATGTTATTATGATATTAATAATATTAGAATATGATATTGTTAAGTAAATAAAAATATTAAGATTAAAACTTTATTAAAATATTATTAAATGGTTAATCATATTTGATTTAAAATATTAATAAATGATTAAAGTATTATTAAATGATTAAAATATTAATCTTAGATTAAAATATTATTAAAAGATTAATAATATTAAATTAAATTATTATTGGATGATTAAAATATTATTAAGTAAATAATAATATTAGAGATTAAATAAAATATTATTAAAAATGTAATAACATTAGTAAAGGAATAAAATATTATTAAATGATTAATAATATTAGTAAATGAATAAAATATTAAATACTATTGGTAAATGAATAAAAGTATTATAAGTAAGATATTATTAAAGTAATAATATTAATGCATGATTAAAATATTATTAAGAGGATTAATAATATTAGTAAAGTATTAAAATATTATTAAGATGTTAATAATATTAGTAAGCGAATAAAAGTATTATTAGCGAACTAATAATACTAAGAGGTGAATTAAATAATATCAAGATTAATAATATTAGTAAATGAATAAAATATTAATACTATTGGTAAATGAATAAAAGTATTATTAATAGTTTAATAATAATTAAATGATAATAGAATTATTTGATATTTAAATCATTTAATAATGATTTGATTTTTGAAAATTCATGATAAATTAATAAATATTTATTAAGTCATTTAAAATAATATGGTGATACTTACGAGATATTGAGCGTTGGAATAGAGTCTTAGACTCGATAATTACCCGATAAAGTTAGTCGATTTTTGCAACATATTTCGAAAATTGATCTGGACTTAGATATTTTGGTTGTATTAATGTTTGTTTGTGATCAAATAGTATTTGAACATGTGTGATAATGTGATTAGATTATGTCTTTATTGTGAAATGCGATTACTATATGTTATAGTATATTGTTTTAATCGAACGAATGATCTGATTAATGATAGGTCGTGATATAAAAGATTAAACTAAGTTGCGTGTTGTAAGCAGCGCATCAGACAAATATCATACCTTTGCATTTTCTTTATGCAATGGACATGAGTAAGAATGTTTCAGAATTATATTATTATTGTACAGATTAATAACCCTATATTATATACGCTCATTGATTATCAACATGTTAGTATATGGTAATTGGATATATATTACATTCGATTAATTTCTATAAATGGTTATACAAGTGTCCCCACTTGGATAATCATTGCATTTAATCACATGTTGATACACCTTTGTTAATTACCCGTATATATATATATATATATTGAATTATAGATTATTGTTGAACAAGATAAAACCTTATTATTATCCAACCGAATTGCTTTGGTTTGGAACCCGAAACAAGTATGAACATCCCTTACAGGAAAAACTTTTATGCGCCAAAGTGAGACGAGTGAAACGATCTATCGTTCTTGCATGCGATGTTGATCAATCTGAGGTCTGATGATTGATCACCCGTGTGCAAGTAAGTTATGACGGTTTCTGAGATGAAGTTACTGTTTAACCTTTTGAAAATGAAAACAATGTTCATAGTATGTCCCCTTAACCCTATTTATAGTCGATCGTAGTTTCAAAAATTTGAAAGAGGGTTGTTATGTTATTATTATCGGTTGATTACTTCACAACTATTGATTTGTTGTAGAAGGGTAGTATAAAGAAAACATTTAATTCTTTTTAACTTATATATATATATATATATATATATATATTATTATTACTTTACGAGCGCTCAAAATGCTCATCCTTGCTTAATTTAAATGTTTTTAGACTAAGTGTGAACATCTGAAGGCTCTGCTTAAGAACAAGGGAAAGGGAAAGGTTCTTTGAATGATTTCAATGTTATCTTATGTAATAGTTTAATATTATTAAGACAATGTTATATATTTATTATCATGTATTGTAAGGAATGATTAAAGGTTACGTGCTTGGGAGCTAGACTTTGATAATTATGTAAAAGTAAGTTTAATATTTATATTATTGTTATTATTATTAGTATTATTCTCTTTCATAGAAATGGTATCGTGAAGCCTCAATTACGGTTTCAAGTACCTAGATTTGGGGTTTCACGGAGGGTGTTTTCGGTCTTTGTGATTGATAAACACTGCGGTTTTGCGATGTGAAGGATTGAGTTGAAGCACTAGTAAACCGAGAATAGAGTTCACGGTTTTGTGACCCCTCAACATGATTTAAAATCTTTTAAATTCCTGTTATTCATATCGCTTCCCAATTATTGAGCTATTGTGGAAGATTCTTGTTATTCTGAAAAGTGAAAGTGGAAAGGATGAGAAAATTAAGCGAAATATAATAATTTCAAGAAAGAAATGAAATTCCAGAAAGAAGAGAATGTGAAACTCTTAGAAGAGGAAGAAGTGAGGAATATGATGATCTTAGAAAGATCCTTAGAGAAAGAATTTGGTTGTAGAACCCAATGAATGAATAAAGTATTAACGTAAAACCTATTTTGATAGATTGAATGAATAAAGGGTAATAAATAAAATTTCGAGGATGAAATTCTTAGAAGAAAGGGTGAATGTAATATCCCGAGTGTTTATGATAATGATCCTTAGAAAAGGAAATGAATGAGTTAAAGAATATATAATATTTGATATATGACTGTGTTTAATTGAAGGTTATGTAATAAAACGTAAAAGTTGTTGAAGAAATGTATGAAGTATATATATATATATATAAACTTTTTGCTAAGTTAACGTGTTGAAGTTATTCAACGATAATTGTGAAAGAGATTTTGTGAAAACCTTAGTAAGGTAGGGTTTCGATGATTCCGAGGACGGAATCCTTATAAGGAGGGAAGGATGTGACAACCCGAATTTTTATAAGTTATGAAAATAGGAATTTAATAATTAAAATTCTTCTTATGAGATGTTTTGAGTTTGAGTATGTATATATATATGTGCTATATATTTTGAAATATGTGATCTGGTGTGAAGAGAAATATATATTCATATATTGGGAAAGTGAGGTTTAATAGTTGAGTTAAATATTGAAGGAATTAAATGAATTTTGTAATTAATCTTAAATATTTATTGAATTAAATAAATATTTTAAATAATTTATTTATTGAGAAAAATAAATAATTTATGAAATTGTGGTATAATAATTTAGTTACGTGTGGATGATAATTAAGTTAAAGTTAAGGTAAGTTTTATTCTTTGAAGATTTAATTTAATGAACTAATATATTAAATCAAATGAGTTGTTTAATATTAAAGAAACTAAGTAAATTAAATACAGCGATGTTTAAGTCTAATTTATTAATTAAATTATATATATGAATTGTAGCATGTATGTTATGTTAGTCCGATGTTTATAAGATATATGTTGAGCATGTTATTATGTGCTACGTGATGCATGAAAACTGTTAGATTTTGCTGGGCTGTCGAGCTCAACCTTGCAAATAACTACTTTTGCAGGTTCAAGATTCAAGGTAAAGTTATGTGATACTTGAAGATTTACACACTTTGGTTGTGTTATTATTATTTGAACCATGTCCAGGGTTCTGAATAATGTATTAATGATGAATTATAATATCGTTTTGCGATATAAACTATTGTAGTATTAAAATAATTCTGAGATATTTAGATGTAAAGGTTGAAAGTTTTGAGAATGAGAATAGTTTGTAATGGAAAAATTTTAATTATTTCGCAAATTTCAATGGTTGTATTATTGTTTAATGATGTAAAATTAGAGGTTGAATGTATTATTACGACCGAAGTCGAGAATTAAATTGTATAAATTTTGGGGTCGGTACAATTGGAATCACGTATCTCACACACACAGATATCTGATATAAAACTCATCTTATAAAGATATTGGTTAACCTATTTTAATATAATTAAAATAGGGTATTATTTAATTAATTAAACTGCTTTAATTAATTAGGCTCCCTAATTTTATTAGGGATAATTAATTAAACTCTTTTAATTAATTTTCCTCCTAATCTTATTAGGAATAAATGAGAGTTCTAATATTAAATTAATTTCCAAACTCCTTTAGAAATTAAAATAATAATAATTGTAATAATATTAATAAGACTCCTATTATTAATTTATATTTAATATTTCTAAAATATTAAATAATAAATATTAAGTTATTTAATTTATTCTATCACCATAGATTAAATTAAATATACTTAACATATATAATTATGATTATGTCATTAACTTCTTAAATAATTATTATTCCATTTATGGTGTGACCATTTAGGTTCTCCATATTAAATCGGTTGTGAATAAATCAATTACAACAATTCTAATCTTATTTAAATAAATAAATTAAACTATTAAATAAATAATATTTATTCTGCAATAGGGATAAGTCTTCCTAGAAATTAACGACTTTCCAGATAATATAGATTTCAACATTAATCATAAAAGAACATTTGAGTAAATAGTTACCGTACAATTCAATCCTTCCAACACACAATGTCCCAATTAAATATAAGACATAAAATTACTGTCAAGTCTTATTTTATTTAATTATATATATTTCGACTCTTAAATGCACAACTCCAAATAATACAAATTAGAAACTCCTTTCTAATTTTATTCTGCCTTGGCCACGGACTACTGAGTTGTCATTTATCGAATCATATAGAACATTTCTCTTCTTTTACTAGAAGCGGTAGATTCTTTATTGATCATACATTATCTCCATGTATAACTTATTATACTCAAACATACCCTTTGATATACCCTAAGGGTCTTAAGGAATAAGGTAAAGTATAACTCATCATACACAAGATGTTATGATGATCTCAAGTCCAAGGATCACTTATACTACTGATAAGTGGATTTTATATACACGAATCAATATTCATTTCAAGTTTAAATTCATAGTTATCTTCGTGTTTTGTGTTCGTTTTCACTCGTTTCGTGTTAATTTATGTGTAGGGTGGTCATGGATGCAAGAGGTGAAGAATGGCGGAGTTTGGAGCAAAAGTGGAAAAATGCATTAAAGCGGAAAAATCCTTTAGCAGTAGCCTAGCCCTCCAGGGAGGGCCTTTTTAAGTCAATACCCCCCGCCGGGGAGGGGGTCCCGTTTTCTGAAGTGTCCTGTTCGGTTTTGATGTCTGCTGGTGCACGGTTTTTGGGACTCTGTTAGGCGCCTGGACTTTATATGAGGGGATTTCGGCCAGAATATAGAGGAGAGCTAGATATTACTTTGAGATACAACAATCATACAACACACAGAGCATAATTCAAGAGGATTTCTAGGATTCAAGTGCAACTTTGGAGGAGTAATTTTCAGAGATTGTCATGACGATTGCAAATCAAGTCTACGTGAAGGGGTTTTTCAATATTCTTCTTCTCTTAAGTTTTTTTTGTGATTGGAAGGATGTTTTCAGTATATTATTCAGTTTTTAATTCATTCGTTATGAACTAATTCTCTTATTAGACTTGTGATGGATCTTTGGGAGAAACGATGATTCTATAGCTTTGATTTCCAATTCAATAATATATTTTCAGTTTATCTATGTTAATTCGAGCGTGAATTTATGAATTGCCTGATCAATAATTTATTGTGGATTTGAATAGAATCGAGAGAGGAGATTCGAATCTAGACCTAGTTAATATAGCATGTGTCATGAATTTTGTCAATAGCAGATTTTTGATTATTGTTAAGGTAGAGATACGCTTGACATCACATGTAATCGTATAGAGAGCTTGAACTTAAACCTTCTTTAATTGTAGTTCACATAGAGATATAGTGAGTTAGTTAATTTAGGTGTTTTACAGATTTCTATCTTAATTGTGGATTGATGTTAATACGATATTAGTGTATCGAGAGGTGGCTAGTATTACATTCGTGTTTTTGATTAATAAACTGGGATATTAAATTGAGTTGGAATAAAGGTTTGAAAATAAGCGTAAAGCTCAAGGTGAAATCATAAGTCTAATTTTCCATTAATTGTTTGAAATTCTGGATTTTGATATTGGTGACTGTTTTGTGATAGTTTGTTTATTTATTAACTTAGTTTCTATAATTTAAAACCATTGAATTGATTAGTTTAATAAAATTAGGGTTAATAGAAAATCGATAATTGTGAAGTTAAAATTCTTGCTAATTTGTCTTCGTGGGAACAATACTTTATTCACTACTATATTACTTGTTGACTACGTACACTTGCGTGTTTTGAGCGTATTGATTTTACCCAACAAGTTTTTGGCGCTGTTGCCGGGGACAATTTAGCCGAGATTTTAATATTTTTTTTACGATATCAGTTTAATTAGTTTAGTTTTACTTAAACATTTTTTGTTCTTGTTTCTCCTATTTCAGGTTTTTGATATTGGTTTATGTAAACGCGATCCAAACATCCAGACTTGCTTCCTTTTGAGGAAGACATTGAAAGAAGATTTCAGAGGTTGAGTAAGTGGATCGAGGAAACGAGGAACGAATTCAAAAATTTTTATAAGGAAGAAACGATGGCTGCCGAAGACCAGAAAGCGTTGAGGGATTTTGTAACACCTAGGGTGACTGATCTGCAGTCGAGCATTACTAGGCCTGCAATAGCTGCGAATACTTTTGAAATCATGCCTGGGACCATTCAGATGATGCAGAACTCATGTCAGTTTGGGGGAATTGCAAATGACGATCCGAATGAGCATTTAATCAATTTTCTGGAAATGTGCGACACGTTCAAGTACAATGGGGTGTCAGATGACGTAGTAAGACTTCGCTTGTTTCCATTCACTTTATGGGACAAGGCGAAGAGTTGGTTATATTCTCTACCGCAGGGTTCGATCACTACGTGGGAAGACTTGGCTCAAAAATTTCTTGCCAAATTTTTCCCACCGGCGAAGACTGCTAAAATGAGGAATGACATTACGATGTTTGAGCAGCAGAATGGGGAGTCACTATATGAGGTATGGGAGAGATACAAAGAATTACTCAGAAAGTGCCCACATCATGGATTGCCCAAGTGGTTACAAATGAACACCTTTATAACAGGCTACATGGGAATGTCAGAACAAACATTGATGCGGCATCGGGCGGTGCATTCATGGCTAAAAGTTACGAGGACGCCTACAATTTGATCGAAACCATGGCTGAAAATAACTACCAGTGGCCCACAGCAAGATTGACACATACAAAGGCGGCTGGGATTTTGGAATTAGATGGAGTGTCAGCTATACAAGCACAGATTTATGCACTGTCCAAGAAGTTTGATACTATGAATGATAAGGTTAATACTATGACAGGGGCTCAAGTTTAGCAGGTTACGGTAGTATGTGAATTGTGTGCGGGTGATCATCCGATAGATTAGTGCGCGATTAACCTAGCATCCGCCCAATTCATAGGCAATTATAACAGAATTCCACAAAATACATACCAAAACACCTATAATAAGGGGAATAGGAACCACCCAAATTTCTCGTGGAGCAATAACCAGCAAACTCATGCTCCACGACCATCATATCCCCCTGGTTTTCAGAGTCACCCACAACCGGTTCAACAGCAGGAAAGAAAAACCGATGCGGAGGAAGCGTGGGCAAAATACATGACTAGCAACGATTTGGCTATGAAGAATCAAGCTATGGCTATCAAAAATATAGAGAATCAAATAGGTCAAATTACATTAGCATTGAATAATAGACCACAAGGAACATTACCTAGCGACATCGAGAGAAATCCAAAGGGTAATCATAGGCAATGTCAAGCAGTTATATTAAGAAGTGGAAAACATCTCGGGGGAAATAGTGCAGAAAATTCAGCAACACCGGAGGAAAAAGTTGATGACTGTAACGTGGTGGAGGTTAACAAAAAAGAGGAAATAAAGTTAAACAATGAGCTAATGTCGCTTAATAAATGCTTATGTGATTTGGGGGCGAGTATAAACCTAATGCCATTGTCAGTATAATCAGAATTGGGTTTGCCCACGCCAAAGCCTACAAATATTTCATTACAGTTGGCAGATAGGTCAGTCACATATCCGAGAGGCATTGTAGAGGACATTCTGGTTAAAGAGGATAAGTTTATATTCCCTGCGGACTTTATCATTCTGGATTTCGATGAAGATAAGAACATCCCGATCATCCTAGGGAGATCTTTCTTGGCCACGAGAAGGACACTCATAGACGTGCAAAAAGGAGAACTTACTATGAGAGTCCAAGACCAAGAAATAAAATTCAATGTGTTTAAGGCCATGAAATACCCTACGGGCGAGGAAGAGTGTTTTTGAATGGATTTAATTGAACAAATTACCAGCGAAGATATGAGCAAGAGTTTGATCAACGATCCGTTAGAAACAACTTTATTGGGGGATGAAGAAAAAGACGACCCGGAATTTGTGGACTTATTACAGATGCTAGACTCATTGCCATGAGTTAGTTGATTTAGAGCACCGGTTGAACCTCTGCACACTAAGGAGACAGTTGCAGAAAAATTGAAACCATCATTGGAGGAGCCACCAATATTGGAACTTAAGCCACTCCCTAAACATCTCAAGTATGCGTATTTAGGCAATTCAAATTCTTTACCTGTAATTATTTCTGCTGCACTTAACGAATTGCAGGAAGAAAAGTTCCTGAGGGTGCTTAGGGATCACAAATCAGCGATTGGATGGACGATTGCGGATATAAAGGGAGCCCATCATTTTTCATGCATAAGATTCTGATGGAGGATAATGCAAGACCATCGATGGAGCATCAACGTCGATTTAACCCAATCATGAAGGAAATTCTGAAATTATTGGATGCCGGTATCATATATCCAATTTCTGACAGTAAATGGGTTAGTCCTGTTCATTATGTGCCGAAGAAAGGGGGAATGACGGTGATACAGAATGAGGACAACGAGTTAATTCCAACAAGGACAGTGACAGGTTGGAGGGTGTGCATCGATATAGGAGATTGAATAAGGCAACCCGAAAAGATCATTTCCCGCTACCTTTTATCGATCAAATGTTAGACAAGTTAGCGGGACATGAGTTTTACTGTTTATTGGATGGATACTCGGGCTATAATCAGATCGCCATCGCTCCTGAGGATCAAGAAAAGACAACATTTACATGCCCTTTACGACACATTTGCATTCGTGAAGATGTCATTCGAGTACTATGCAACGCACCAAAGAACTTTCAACGGTGTATGATGGCTATTTTTTCGGATATGGTGGAGAAGAATGTTGAAGTCTTCATGGACGATTTCTCTGCCTACATGGAGACAATTTTGATACTTGCCTAGAGAATCTGGTCATGGTGTTGCAAACATGTAAGGATACAAACCTCATACTTAATTGGGAAAATGCCACTTCATGGTTGAAGAGGGCATAATTTTGGGCCATAAGGTGTCGGCTCAAGTTGGAGGTGGACAAAGCAAAATCGGATACGATCGAGAAACTACCTCCACCGAGCTCGATTAAAGGTATTAGAAGTTTTCAAAGGGCATCTTTGGGTTCTACGGAGGTTCATAAAAGACTTCTCTAAGATTGCAAAACCTCTATGCAGTCTTTTAGAGAAGGATGCCACTTTCAGCTTTACTGCGGAATGCAAGTCCGCATTTGACCTATTGAAGAAAAAATTAACTACAGCCCCCGTGATAGTCGCACCAGACTGGAAAATGCCATTTGAGCTTATGTGTGATGCGAGCGATTATGCGGTTGGGACTGTTTTAGGCCAAAGACGAGACAAAGTGTTTCATGCCATATACTATGCAAGCAAAACACTCACAGAGACTCAAATGAATTACACTACCATGGAAAAGGAATTGCTTGCAGTAGTGTATGCGTTTGACAAATTATGGGCATACTTGATCGGGACTAAGGTTATAGTCTACACGGACCATTCGGCGATTCGGTACCTAATAGCGAAAAAAGATGCTAAGTCACGCCTTATCCGATGGATTCTCTTACTTCAAGAGTTTGATTTAGAAATTAAAGATAGAAAGGGGACAGAGAATCAAGTTGCCGACCATTTATCAAGGCTGGAAAATCCGGAGAAAAAGGATGAAGATAGATGCGCAATCAACGAGTCATTCCCGGATGAGCAACTATTTGGTTTAAATGCAGAATATCCGTGGTATGCAGATTTTGCAAATTTTGTGGTAAGCAAAATGCTTCCCCCGGATCTTACATGACAATAAAAAAAGAAGTTTCTTCATGACGTCAAGTGCTACATGTGGGATGAGCCGTATCTATTCAAACAGTGCGCGGATAAGATGATTTGGCGATGTATCCCCTACAGTGAAGTGCACAATATACTACAAGAATGCCACTCATCGGCATATGGTGGACATTATGGGAGTGAGCGCCTTGCGCCATGAAAAGTGCTTCAATCCGGGTTTTATTGGTAGGCGTTGTTGAAAAGATCGCCCACCAGTTTGTGAAAACATGTGATAGATGCCAAAGGGTGGGAAACATATCTAAACGGAATGAGATGCCCCTACAAACAATTCTTGAAGTGGAAATCTTTGATGTATGGGGCATCGATTTCATGGGGCCATTCCCGTCGTCTTTGAGCAATCAGTATATTCTATTCGCGGTGGATTACGTCTCGAAATGGGTTGAAGCTGTAGCACTACCATCTAACGATGCCAAGGTGGTCCTCAAATTCCTTCAGAAAAACATTTTCACAATGTTTGGCATGCCAAGAACAATAATCAGTGATGAAGGTAGTCACTTTTGTAATAAGTCATTTACAGCTCTTTTGGCTAAGTATGGGGTCAACCACAAGGTGGCCACATCGTATCACCCTCAAACTAATGGACATGCCGAGGTATCAAACAGAGAAGTTAAGAAGATATTGGAAAAAGTCGTAAATTCGAGTCGGAAAGATTGGTCACTTCGGTTGGATGACGCATTATGGGCGTACCGGACTGCATATAAAACACCAATCGGGATGTCACCTTATCAACTCTTGTACGGAAAAACATGTCACTTATCGGTGGAGCTACAACACAAGGCCTACTGGGCCATACAAAAATTGAATTTTGATCAAGCCGCTGTAGGAGAAAAGAGGCTACTCCAACTAAATGAGCTCAACGAATTCCGACTCCAAGCCTACGAGAACGCCAAGCTATACAAAGAAAAGGTTAAAAGATGGCACGACCAAAAATTGTGCAACGAACATTCGAAAGTCAATCGGTCCTCTTGTTCAACTCACTACCGCGCGATTGTTCCTGTGAAAGCTTAAGTCGAGATGGTGGGACCATTCACTATAAAACGAGTATTTCCTCATGGCACCGTTGAACTCTACAGTTGTAATCCATTAGAGACGTTCAAGGTCAATGGTCAACGGATAAAGCATTACTGGGGTTGCGAGTCGAACTAGGACGCCGACGACATTACCCTCATCGATACACAGTAAAACAGGGAGTAGTCAGGCTGAACAACTTAAAATCAAGCGCTAATTGGGAGGCAACCCAACTTTTCTTTATTTTTCATAGTTCATGTTTAATTGTTAGGATGTAGTTTTTATTAAGAAGTAGTTAGATCTTATCAAGTAAAAGTTATCTAAAAATCTCAATGAAACTCCAAATCGTCATTAATCTAACATATTGCATGTTTATGGTTGCAGGAGGGGTCCAAAGTGAGTAAGAGCAACAACGGGCAAGAAAACAAGCAAAATCGGAGAATTGTGATCTGCACTTTCGAAACAAAAATTCAATTACATAAAGGCATGCACAATAAAGTGGGGTCCCAAATCCTAAAGGCATACTACCATTAAACACGATGCCTTCTAATTCACTCCATACACCCATACACGCCTCTCTTGCTCTCATTCTCCCTCAACCACACTACCTAGCCTCCATAACAAGAACACTTGCGACCCACGCTACCAACTCACTACTACCCACTACCTAAATCCATTGCACCCACTTTCTACCCCACGAATTCCATTACCTCCCTACATCAAGTCCACCACTTCTTCTTCCCTACATCACTCCTATATAAACCCTACCCCAGACTTCCCATATTCATCACCACTAAACTCGAATTCTTCAAGAAATTGGGAAACACATAGCACACTTGAGAGTAAGTTACGTTCGTGTCAAGTTTTGATCTTTTCTCAACTGAATTCCATAGAAACAACCTAAGTTTGGGGGAAGAACGAGCTGTGCACACCAAGTGTTTGACAAATTGACTGAACCATGTTTTCGGGAAAGGTAGTGTTTACTAGCAAGAGTTAACTGCTGAAATTCAATGGCTTCTCAACCGACATCCAAACGCTAACGGGGGGAGAGTTCAAACGTCACTCAACCGCCACGAACCTATGATCGTCGAAAATTTGTGAGTGCTGCCGCTGCCGATCATTATGAGTACATGCTAACCAAGGCACTTACACCAGAGCAGGGATTGGCCCCCGAGGGGAATGATTGGGAGATGATGTCTCAAATTTACCAAAAGGGGTGGGTTCACTTCACTGAACATCCGATACCCGCCGTTCTTAACATTGTTAAGGAATTCTATGCAAACGCCGAAGATAAAGCTCCTTTCAAAGCGTTTGTACGGGGTCGCATGGTTCCGTTCAGTGACAATGCCATTAATGCTTACTATCAGTTGCGGGTGCCACGACATTGTCAGTACTCCCAATTGAGGGATTTTGACCCGGACTATGAGGAGGTTATTACAATCATGACAAAGTCGGGCACATCTTGGATCAAAGGTAGAAAGGGAGGAACGGTGTTCAATAGCAAGGACCTTAGCCAGTATGGAAAAATATGGTACGCATTCTTATGTGCAAAATTTCTTCCGTCCCAACACACTTCGGACATCACAAAAGAGAAGGCGTTACTGTTATACGCTATTGTGCAAGATTTCATTATTGACGTCGGGGCCATTATCAATTTCTCAATCCCCCGGTGCTTACGTGGAATTTGTTTGGGTGGTTTGCCACACCCATCACTTATATGTGCGTTGTGCTGCAACGCCGGGGTGAGATATTCTGATGATGAGCCCACTCAAATGCCGCTCGCTTTGCTTGATTCCAGAATGATTGTGCGGTATTCAGTTTGGGCAGGAGGAGAGTCATATCCACGAGGTCTGGGTTTTATTTTTCCATCGGCGTCGGAAGATGAAGTCGATGCCAAAGATATCTCGGGGATGAGGATGAAGCGATGGGAGATCAAGGAACCGAACAGGTACCACAGACCGAGGCAATATCTATTCCTCAGTTCCTTGAGTTCCAAAATCAGATGAATGCGTACAATAGGGCAGCACGTTGGGAAATGCGGCGATTGGCAATGCGCCAAGATCATATGTTTGATGCAATGAACGCGTCTTTCGCCTCACTGAACACAACACTCCAAAGTTTCAACCCGGAGGCTCAATTTCCTTATCAACAACCCGGACCATTACCTCGATTTCCTCCAAGTGATTCCAATGAAGAAGAGCACCAACCACCTCCCCAGACTTAGATGATTCCAGGGAAGTCCTCATGCACTTAATTTTATTTTGATCCAATGAGGGCATTGTCTTATTTAATTTTGGGGGATTTATTTGTTTAGTTGCATTCGTTTTGTTATTTTTGTTTTCATATCTAGTTTTGCATTATAGATTAGGTGTTTGCATAGTAGTTAGGATTTTGCATTGTAATTGTTTTCACAAATGTTGTTTAAAATAAATTAGTTTAATAGTGTGTTTGCATATGTCCAACGGTGTCGTATTTTTCATGTTATTTGTGGGCCAATGATGAGATTGTGAACAAGTTAACCAATATAGTATGGATTATTAGAACTTTGATATAATTTATGTTATGAATCGATTCTTGGACTTGTTTGAAACTATTATAAAAAGTTTAGCACTAATAACATCTTTGTTGACCGGTCGGTTCAAATTGATACATAAATAGTGTCTAAAGCATAATGCTAGGGTGAACCAGAAAATGACAAGGATAGGCAGTGAAGGCTTAAATTAGGCAAGAACCTAAGTTTGGGGGAATATATGTGGGGTATATAAGCTTTGAAAAAAAAAGAAAAGAATGAAACATGTTGAGTCTTGTGGTGGGTTGAGGAGAACACTCCCCATAAACACAAGCGTGAGATGGAGCATAAAACGCACTCACCAACCATCTATCAAAAGAAAAAGAAAAGGGAAATAATGACGGGAAAAGAGCAAAAAGCCCTCGTGTGAAAAAAAAAAGAAAAAAAAGAGAAGAAAGTATAAGTATCCTGCATGTGCCCTTGAATTTGGTTTTGTTTAATTTTAGTTGAGTTGTGCCTATTTTTGAGATTTTTAAGTTTTCACTGTATGATTCCTTCTAAGAAGTTGTTTATGTATTGAATTTGGGTCCGTATCAGTTATCTTAGATGTTGATCACACATGCACGCTATACCAGTGATACTTGTTCAAGATTTGAGAATTAATACGTAAGTGTGGATTGGTTTTGGTAATTTGTATTGTAAAGTTGCTTGTTTTCTCTGAGGCCGATGGGATAAGTTGGTTTATGTGATATTGTTGGATTTTTAGGCATTTAGAATGTTATTGCATTTCATTGCATTGCATATCATGTAGTTTGTTTTGTGCTCGAGGACTAGCACGGTTTAAGTTTGGGGTATTTTGATAAGTGGATTTTATATACATGAATCAATATTCATTTCAAGTTTAAATTCATAGTTATCTTCGTGTTTTGTGTTTGTTTTCACTCGTTTTGTGTTAATTTATGTGTAGGGTGGTCATGGATGCAAGAGGTGAAGAATGTCGGAGTTTTGGAGCAAAAGTGGAAAAATGCATGAAAGCGGAAAAATCCTTTAGCGTGATAGCCTAGCCATGATTGCGTAATATTTAAGTCAATACCCCCACCGGGACTCGTGGTCCCGTTTTAAAGTGTCTGTTTTGGGTTTGATGTCTGCTTTGGTGCGGTTTTGGGACTCTGTTAGGCGCCTGGACTTTATATGAGGGGATTTCGGCGAATAATATAGAGGAGAGCTTGATATTACTTTGAGATACAACAATCATACAACACACAGAGCATAATTTAAGAGGATTTCTAGGATTCAAGTGCAACTTTGGAGGAGTAATTTTCAGAGATCGTCACGACGATTGCAAATCGAGTCTACGTGAAGGGGTTTTTCAATATTCTTCTTCTCTTAAGTTTTATTTGTGATTGGAAGGATGTTTTCAGTATATTATTCAGTTTTTAATTCATTCGTTATGAACTAATTCTCTTATTAGACTTGTGATGGATCTTTGGGTGAAACGATGATTTTATAGCTTTGATTTCCAATTCAATAATATATTTTCAGTTTATCTATGTTAATTCGAGCGTGAATTTATGAATTGCCTGATCAACAATTTTTTGTGGATTTGAATGGAATCGAGAGAGGAGATTCGAGTCTAGACCTAGTTAATATAGCATGTGTCATGAATTTTGTCAATAGCAGATTTTTGATTATTGTTAAGGTAGAGATACGCTTGACATCACATGTAATCGTATAGAGAGCTTGAACTTAAACCTTCTTTAATTGCAGTTCACATAGAGATATAGTGAGTTGGTTAATTTAGGTGTTTAACATACTTCTATCTTAATTGTGGATTGATGTTAATACGGTATTAGTGCATCGAGAGGTGGCTAGTATTACATTCGTGTTTTTGATTAATAAATTGTGATATTAAATTGAGTTGGAATAAAGGTTTGAAAATCAGTGTAAAGCTCAGGGTGAAATCATAAGTCTAATTTTTCATTAATTGTTTGAAATTCCAGATTTTGATATTGGTGATTGTTTTGTGATAGTTTGTTTATTTATTAACTTAGTTTCTATAATTTAAAACCATTGAATTGATTAGTTTAATAAAATTAGGGTTAATAGAAAATTGATAATTATGAAGTTAAAATTCTTGCTAATTTGTCTGCATGGGAACGATACATTATTCACTACTATATTACTTGTTGACTACGTATACTTGCGTGTTTTGAGCGTATTGGATTTACCCAACAACTACTATCACTATAGGAATTTCTATTTACAAGCAAGTAAAACTCCATTAGGTATTCCTTAGCGAGCCACGTTCAGTGAACTTATTCTCTAATAAGCACCTACATACTTGCTTTAGTGTCTCCACACAAATGATCATGAGTTCAATCATCCTCATCCAATGAGCAAGCAACGTATGTACAAATCTATCCAGATTCACTAATCCCCAATTTAGTAATCCAACAATTGGGAACTATTTTAGTTTTAAGCTTTTTAAGAATTTAGATCTCATTAGAATGATCATCGTCATTATTCTAAAAGCATTGCTTAAAACTATGGGTTTATCACATATTATAAAGCAACATCATGTAGATAATTAAAAGCCTTTAATAAATTAATATTTTTTATTAATAAATGAATAAGATTGTTACAAAGTATATGCTTTATCATCAAACATGATTGGCTTGTGTGCATACTACTTTTAATCTCCCACTTGCACTAAAGTCAATCGCCATGACATCTCATACCCTTCTTATCTAAGTGACGATTATCCTGCTGTTGGATAAGCTTCAGTAAATGGATATGTAATGTTGTTCTTGAGAGTCCACTATCTCTATAGTGATTTCCCATCTTTTAATGATTCCTATAATCAAATGAAAGTGCCACAAAACATGTTTAGATCCAAGATGAGACTTAGGAACTATTCCTAGTTCTGTAATGAAATTTTTATCCAAACAATTAACTTGCAGCTTCATTTACAGCTATATACTTTGTCTTTATCACTAAACCAACAACTCTTTGCTGTTTGAAACCTTTTCAATTCACTGCACCACTGTTCAAGGTAACGATTTACCTTAAAGTGGATTTTCTGTCGTCTTGGTCTGTCTGAAAAACTTGAGTATGTTAAGCCCTCTAGTTTTAATTTAGACCCACCATAAATTTTAATCGCATCATTAGTATCAGTTAAGTACTTTAAGATGTTTTTCACTGTCTTACAATGATCTTCTCCAGAATATGATCGATCAACATCAGGTCTCGTATATTTCATTGCATACATGATTGTCATTCATGCGATCTCTCTTTTCAGGAGTCTATGGGGACTATTAAGAGAGATACACTCCATGGCTCATCAACATGAGACATATCTTGGAGTTTGTCATGCTAAAAGATTTTAGCATCAAATAAATTTACGTTCCTTGGGTTAAGCTGGGCATCATTTTAAATCTATCTATATAGATTTTTATCCCCAATTACGATACTTTTCCCAAATCATTCATCAAAACGAATGTTCCATTTTTGAGAAGCTTGGTTCAATCCATTTCTCTGAGTGTCTACAACTCTTACCTCATCGTATGTAACTGGATCATCATCTTCTATGATGCGTACCTCATCATCATCTATGATAAATCCATACCTCCCATGTGATGCCCCCAAATCCGGGTATCTTCCAACCCGACAGATGGTGCTCCACGATACTACAATTCATACAGTCATCCATTGAGATAACAACAAAATGAGTGTACTTACTATATTCTTATTACAATAGTAATAAATCCTTTCCCAGGTTCATAAACCGAATACATTCTTTGTTATTCGTAAGTATATTACATACAAATACTCTAGTCTATTACAGGATAATCAACTATCCATTTTAGCCTTGCCCTTATCTCTCATAGAACTCTCAGTTCGTTCGGCTTTAGCTAAAATCATATAATTCAAGCAAGAAGTGAGCATAAATAGCTCAGCAAGTCTATCAAAGGATGATATAAACACCACATCGAGAATTATATGATTATCTTTCATAACTGAACAAGTAGCTATGAATCAACATGAAGCATTGACTTATTCTTCTCATTACATAACAACAATTCCAAAGTATACATAATAGCTTAGGAATTCTGAACCGGTCAAAAGACCATGAACATACTCTTTTCGTTTTCATACTTGAAAAGGACATCCGACACTAAGGCCATCCATCTGGCATTACTTACGAGCACTTCTAGGTGACCAGCCTATTGTACTCTATGTTGATCAACACTCTTCTGTTAAACGTATTTACGTTCAAATTTTGGAAACCTCGCGTGCCCATCGAATAATCGATGAAAATACTTTTGTTTGTTCATAGAAAAACTTACCTTTACATCCGTACCAAATACTTGGCATAGGATATCGTTAACAGTTCTATATCGAAAGACTTGTGATCAAATAAATCAATTCTTCAATACTAGCCTAGCCGAGTTAAAACATGCATCGACTCTTTCTTTAAAACCATTCATGCATTTTGTAACATGAATCATAGAAAACTTGACTAACACGGAGGTAAGACAAACATTAAGAAAACTTGCCCTCAAGCGTCTTCGAATATAAAATTCAATCAATTCTCAGTCTTTACATGATCTACATGATATATTCACATAGCACACTGTAATTAGTTTACAAACAACAAACTTTATTGTTCTAACCAACTTCTTTCTCTTCTATGTCTTACTTGAATTTATTTCATTAATAAAGTCAATTAGACTTACTATGCTTCGTTACGGCTTGTTAACGTTCTTACGATATTAACCGACATTCAATCATTATTGGTGAAGTACCAACATTGAACATCATTCACGGTTTTACTTATTACATTTTTGTACGAAGCCAGGCACGCCACCCGTTCGTTGGTAGCGTAAGTAGTCTTGCTGGCATTGGCGTGGGCGTCTGATGTTGGTGAGCAAAGGGGCACTGGCGCCCATGTGTCTTGTGGTATTTGCTGACCTAGTTTGGTAAAACTTTCATAACGTTTCCACATGGACTCCGATTGAGGTGATTCAAGATGATCCGGAACGAGGACGAATAGACCTACAACTTTTATTCTTTAAGTTTTTCAATTTAAGGTCGGAAACAAGGGTCAAAATGGTCATTTGTAGGAATGTTGTGTTTTCGAGGACAATCGGAGGGCGTCGGGCATGCACCTATGCAAGTGTAGTGCTTTTGACGATAAAAGATGTTGTTCTAAGTTAGAGAACATGAATATTATGAAGTATAATGATGCTTAACATTAATAAATGATGTATTAGATAAGTTGTATACACATACTAAGCACACATAAGAGAGACAAATTGAGCGTGTGACGAATAAACGTCGAAACGTCGTGATAAGTGATAATGAGCGTAAAAAATGTTTTAATCAAATGAAATGAATATTATAAGGTATTGAATAGTGTTAATATAAAACCAATAAGTAGTCCTAGAAAGACTTAAACATTTGAATGAACAGCAAATATGAAATACAGTGAGATATAAGTTGAAAGTTAACATAATCAAATCGAACATTGTGTATTTATGATAGGAAGGGTTATGAGACATAGAGTAAAGTTTACATTACAACTACTATGCGTTGCTATGTGACTAATAGTTAATGTGAATGATTATATAATTGTGTAGGGCACGTGAAGTGCAGTTATCTGTAAGTTGTTAAACTGTTATTGGTAAACAACGATCAAGGCAAGTCTTTCAGTTCCTATTTGCTATGTGAATTTGATTATTTTAAATCTTTACTACAAAGAGCATGATGTGTTATATATATGTTGAATGTATGAAATGTTAAAGTCAATTTATGACTACGTTGTTTGACTAAAGCATGATAATTGAGTAAGGAACTCAATCTTTATACTTGTTATATGAATTGTAGCATGTATGTTATGTTAGTCTGATGTTTATAAGATATATATTGAGCATGTTATTATGTGCTACGTGATGCATGAAAACGCAAATTTTCTTTGAATTTGTCAAGACTCAACCTTGCAAAAAACCACTTTTGCAGGTTCAAGATTCAAGGTAAAGTTATGTGATACTTGAAGATTTACACACTTTGGTTGTGTTATTATTATTTGAACCATGTTTCGGGTTCCGAATAATGTATTAATGTTGAATTGTAATATCGTTTTGCGATATAAACTATTGTAGTATTAAAATGATTCTGAGATATTTAAATATAAAGGTTGAAGGTTTTGGGAATGAGAATAGTTTGTAATGGAAAATTTTAATTATTTCGCAAATTTCAATGGTTGTATTATTGTTTAATGATGTAAAATTAGAGGTTGAATGTATTATTAACGACAAAGTTGAGAATTAAATTGTATGAATTTTGGGGTTAGATTCTAGGTTGGTATCAAAGGCATGGGTTATAAACCTTAGGTAGAATGCTAGTAGGCTATAACCTTAGAGAAGGAAGGTGAAGATAATGAAAGAATAAGCTCAAGAAGAGTTTGAACAATAAGAAGTAATTTAAGAAATTTATATAGACGGGATTAAAACATGCGTGAAAGGATTCAAAGAAGAATCTCACAGAGTTATAAGGAATATGAATGTGGGGTTACCCAACTCCAATAATAAGAATGTAAGGTGATAATAAATAGACAATGTCTATAAGAAGAGATTGGTAAGGAAGTTAAGAATAGAAAGTTATATTTAAGTATGGTACAATTGTACTCTTTAATAGTTAATGTATGGTATCTGGGCTAAACAATTCCTTCATAGAGCGGAGGTATATACGAACTAGCAACTCGGAACCTAGTTTGTTAGTTGTTTGTGGGAAACCACTCAGCGTACCATATTGAAACTATTAGAGACTCGATGTGTACCAAGTATAGAAAATGGATACGTATGATGAAAATGTAGAACTCGAATGAAATGTTGAGCGATGTAAATGAAGTTAGAAATTCTTAAAGGAAGAAGTATTATATAAACAAGAAAATTCAAAGAAGAATCTTGAAGAGATATAAAGATAAGAAATGGGAGTTACCTAACTCCAATAGCCAAGATAATGAATAATGTCGTAAATGATGAAAAAGGAAAGAAAGAGGGTCATAAAACAAAACGATCACGAGTTAAGAAAAGAATTTTAAGGGAGATGATTATAGAATAAGATCATGACGTGATCTGTTTAAGTTATAGAAGAAAGATGGTCTGTAATGTTTGAATAAGTATAGCTTAATGCTATGAAGATGGTGTACTATGAAATAGTACGAGATAACTTATGAGGAGTTATAGATGATGTGATACGAGGAATTTGTATCGAGCAAAGAGCAACTTAAGAGTAAGATAGAGTTAGGTGGGATTTCAATTGAGGACTCATGTGATGGCTGAGTTGTACAAACCTTTGTATGGGCGAGGGTTTTGTGCTTGTGCTTAGTTTATCACATTGATAATCATTCGAATGTTGGTGTCACGCTATCAATGTATATGTTGCGAAAAGGTGAATCTTTTCTCATGTGTATATTTGATAGTTAAAAACTATTAAGATTAGTCAGATATTATTAGGATTAGGTGCGGTTCTTAAAACTAATGCATATGGTAAGTTCGTGACTCATAATAATATGGTATGTTTTGAACCTCTCAGCGAATGGACGCCTATGGTCTGATTAGGATAAGTTCTTAAACTCATATTATTGTGGCAAGTTCCTGGATTTCCAATGTGGTAAGTTTGATGAACTATTTTGGGTAGAAAACGGTTATATTATAGAGAGCATTGAAGAAATTAAAGATTGATAGAATGGTTAAGTAACAAAGTAATGAAGTAAAGATTGAAGTTGAGGGATACCTGGATATTCTAAATCTACTAGCTATGCTAGACTTTCAAAATTTATTGACTTACGTCTTGATGTTTGCACTTATTTTCTTGAAAACATTGGATCAAATGATGAAACCAATGAGTTTTATAAACAATACTGATTATTAGTATGTCTATGCTAATTGCTTGACTAGACAAAATTATTTAAAATATATCAAAATGTATTTTTATATCATCAATGTGTCATGGAACACAGTGCGAGAGATGAAAAAAATGATGGAGTCATCAATGCAATATTACTTAGTGTTGGATGTGATCTAAGGATCGTCATTGTATGGTATGATGTAGTATGATAAAATCATCAAATGACGTAATCCTCAAACAGACTGTAAATACAGTGCGGTATCATGACGTCATAAAAAGATTTTTAGATTTCTTTAAGATATGAGAATATATATATATATATATATATATATGTGTGTGTGTGTGTGTGTGTGTATATATATATGTATGTATATGTATATTTCGATTGATGTCCGAATTGTTGTAGAAGTTTATGCTATTTGATTCAGCTAGACGAATATTGAAAGATGTTCATGGAATTCAAGCGTTCTTTGTCAAACTATGCCAAACCAAATTGTTCTGGTGCGGATTCAGATGTTGAAAAGCTGAGATGAACAACCCTTTTATAGGGGATTACGCGGAGGCGTTGAGATGTTTATGCACAATACATTGTACGAAGGGCTGATCACCCTAAGTATGAGGAGTCCCTATAGTCTTATGACTGTTAAAGTTTAAGTTGAAAGATTACTTATAACTGGACATACGCATAACGTTTAAATGTTTGTGCACAATACATCGTATGAAGGGCTTAACACCCTAAGTACGGGAGTCCCTATAGTCTAATGATTGTTAAGTTTTAAGTGGAAAGAGTACTTATAACCATGGACATAGTTCAAGGTCTTATGACCCTCAGCATGATTTGGAATCTTTTAAATTCATGTTATTCATATCGCTCCCCAATTATTGAGCAATTGTGGAAGATTCTTATTATTCTGAAAGGTGAAAGTGGAAAGGATGAGGAAATTAAGTAAAACATAATAATTTCAAGAAAGAATTGAAACTCCAGAAAGAAGAGAAATATGAAACTCTTAGAAGAGGAAGAGGTGAGGAATATGATGATCTTAGAAAGATCCTTAGAGAAAAAATTTGGTTGCAGAACCTAATGAATAAATAGATATCAACAAAAAAAATTTTGATAAATGGAATGAATGAATAATAATATTTTGATCTATTTTGATAGATTTAATGAATAAAGATTAATAAATAAAATTTCGAGGACGAAAATTCTTAGAAGAAAGGGTGAATGTAATATCCAGAGTGTTTATGATAACGATCCTTAGAAAAGAAAATGAATGGGTTAAAGAATATATAATATTTGATATATGGTATGTTTAATTGAAGGTTATGTAATAAAACCTCAAAGTTGTTGAAGAAATGAATGAAGTATATATATATATATATAAATATTTTGCTAAGTTAATGTGTTGAAGTTATTCAAAACTTTAATTGTGAAAAGAGATTTTTGTGAAAACCTTAAAACCTAAGTAAGGTTTAGGGTGATTTAGAGGACGGAATCCTTATAAGGAAAAGAAGGATGTGACAACCCAATTTTTATAAGTTATTAAAATAGGAATTTAATAATTAAAATTCTTATTATGAGATGTTTTGAGTTTGAGTATGTATATATATAATGCTATATATATTTTGAAATATGTGATCTGGGTGTGAAGAGAAATATATATTCATATATTGGGAAAGTGAGGTTTAATAATTGAGTTAACTATTGAAGGAATTAAATGAATTTTGTAATTAATCTTAAATATTTATTGAATTAAATAAATATTTTAAATAATTTATTTATTGAGAAAAAATAAATAATTTATGAAATTGTGGTATAATAATTTAGTTACGTATGGATGATAATTAAGTTAAAGCAAATGTAAATTTTATTCTTTAAAGATTTAATTTAATGAATTAATTAAATCAAATGAGTTATTTAATATTAAAGAAAATAAGTAAATTAAATAAATTGATGTTTAAGTCTAATTTATTAATTAAATTAGATATATGATTATTTATTAATCATAAGAAGAATTATAAAAAAAATTATAATTATTATTGTAAGTTATGAGAATTGATTGCAGGTGTGATAAATAAAAACTATATAATATAATATTATTAAAATAGTCTAGTATGGGGGAAATTGTGTGTAACCAAATGCAACCTTATGGATTTTGGTTTATTGTAACTAACACCTATTGTAACTAATGTACGTGTAAGAGAGGGGAGTTAGTTTATTTTACGTGTTCTTTTTCTAAGGTTAAGAACACAGAAGAGAGGGTTAGAGAAAGGGAGAGAATTCTTTGTAATTGAGAAGATAAATTCTGAGAATCAAAGAAGAAGAAGAAGATTAATCAAGCTTCTCTAATCATCTAGCTAATTAAAGGTAAGTAATATATTTTAAAGTTTCGAGTTCTTAGTTTTGTTTTCTATGTTCTCTGTAATTGAAGTTCTAGGGTTAATTGTTGAGAAATTAATTTTTATGTGTATTGGGATTACATAATCTGTTATATGTTGTCTATAGATGATTTTTGAAGTATCGAATTCATGAAAACATGTTTAAAGGTAAAGAACTTGAGTTTTGGTTTTATATTTATTACATGATATGTTTTGGGGTCAAAATTGGTTTTGAATTCATACTTTAAACTGTAAATTGATAATGGAAGTTGTTAGTATGTTGAAAAATGAAAAGAACGAAAGTTAAACGGACCAATTTGGTTGAGAAACGAGTCGTAGCGAACGAATTTGGTAAATGTGTTTAAAACATGAAAATATAGCATAAACATTGAATTGAAACCCTTAAAATGATTTGTTAATATGTTTGAAGTGTTATAATATTCTCTAGATGAGTAGCTAAGAGTTTAACGAGTCCAACGAATCAAAAATCGACTAATTCGGACTTAAAATGAAAAAGAAATGTCCAAAATTTACATTTGAAAGCGGTAGCGGTGCGCCCTTCTACTGTTACTGTATGGCGTATACTGGTGCTAGGCATTAGCGGCAGGTGCATGATGATAATGAAAGTAACAAAGGGGTGCGGTAGCGCCATGTTCTGAATGAGTGACTACTTTGACCTATTTTGGTAAAACGGTCATAACATTTTCATACGAACTCCGATTGAGGTGATTCAAGATGATTCGGAACGAGAACGAATAGACCTACAACTTTTAGGTTTAAAGTTTTTCAATTTGAGGTCGGGATCAGGGGTCAAAATTGTCATTTGTAGGACTGTTGTGTTTTTGGGGACAATCGGAGGGCGTCGGGCATGCACCTATGCAAGTGTAGTGCTCTTGACGATAAAAGATGTTGTTCTAAGTTAGAGAATATGAATATTATGAAGTATAATGATGCTTAACATTAATAAATGATGTATTAGATAAGTTGTATACGCATACTAAGCACACAGAAGAGAGACAAATTGAGCGTGTGACGAATAAACATCGAAACGTCGTGATAAGTGATAATGAACGTAAAAAGTGTTTTAATCAAATAAAATGAATATTATAAGGTATTGAATAGTGTTAATATAAAACCAATAAGTAGTCCTAGCAAGACTTAAACATTTGAATGAACATCAAATATGAAATCTGATGTGAGATATAAGTTGAAAATTAACACAATCAAATTGAACATTGGGTATTTATGATAGGAAGGGTTATGAGATGTAGAGTAAAATTTACATTATAACTACAATGCGTTCTATGTGACTTATAGTTAATGTTAATGATTATATAATTGTGTAGGGCACGTGAAGTGCGAGATATCGTAAGTTGTTAAAGCTGTTATTGGTAAACAACGATCAAGGCAAGTCTTTCGGTTCTATTTGTTATTGAATTTGATTGTTTTAAATCTTTATTGCAAAAGAGCATGATGTTTTATATATATGTTGAATGTATGAAATATTAAAAGTCAATTTATAACTATGTTGTTTGATTAAAGCATGTTGATTGAGTAAGGAACTCAATCTTTATATTTGTTATATGAATTGTAGCATGTATATGTTATGTTGTGTATTATGTTTATAAGATATATGTTGAAACATGTTATTTTGTGAATACGTGATGCATGAAAACTATTAGATTTTTTTGAAATTTGTCGAGCTCAACCTTGCAAAAACCACTTTTACGGAGTTCGAAGATTCAAGACATGTAATAGTTATGTGATACTTGAAGATTTACACACTCTGGTTGTGTTATTATTATTTGAACCATGTTTAGGGTTTCGAATAATGTATTAATGTTGAATTGTAATATCGTTTTGCGATATAAACTATTGTAGTATTAAAATGATTCTGAGATATTTAGATGTAAAGGTTGAAGGTTTTGGGAATGAGAATAGTTTGTAATGGAAAATTTTAATTATTTCGCAAATTTTAATGGTTGTATTATTGTTTAATGATGTAAAATTAGAGGTTGAATGTATTATTAACGACCGAAGTCGAGAATTAAATTGTATGAATGTTGGGGTCGTTACAGGACTACTAGGTTGTCATTTATCGAATCACGTAAGACATTTCTCTTCTTTTACTAGAAGCAGTAGATTCTTTATTGATCATACATTATCTTCATGTACAACTTATTATATCCAAGCATACCCTTTGATATACCCTAAGGGTCTTAAGGAATAAGTCAAAGTATAACTCATCATACACAAAGATGTTATGATGATCTCAGTCGAGATCACTTGTCTTACTATCACTACTGAAATTCCTATTGACATGCAAGTAAAACTCCATTAGGTATTCCTTAGCGAGCCACGTTCAGTGAACTTATTCTTTAATAAGCACTTAAATACTTGCTTTAGTGTCACCACACAAATGATCATGAGATCAATCATCCTCATCGATGAGCAACAGCGTATGTACCAATCTATCCGGCTTCACTAATCCCCAATTTAGTAATCCAACGATTGGGAACTATTTTAGTTTTAAGCTTTCTAAGAAATTAGATCTCATTAGAATGATCATCATCATTATTCTAGAAGTATTGCTTAAAACAATGGGTTTATCACATATTATAAAGTAGCATCATGTATATAATTTAAAGCCTTTAATAAATTATTACTTTTTATTATTAAATGAATAAGATTGTAACAAAGTATATGCTTTATCATCAAACATGATTATCTTGTGTGCATATTACTTTCAGTATGTACGTAATTGCTTCCAATGCAGCCAGGGTCGCCCTTCCCAAGATTGCATTATATGCCGAATCTACCTAGACCACAAAAAATCTGGCCATAACCTCTACCTACTGAGGCGATGTGTCGAACCTAACTGGCAACTCGATCGTGCCCTACACATGCACCAGGTCTCCATTGAATCCGTATAAGGGGTCTTCCCCTCCCAATTCCATCTTCTTCCCATCCAAATCCATTCTCTGATAGGCGTGGATGTACAGTATGTCGACCGAGGACCAATTACCATTCATCATTCTTCTCATGTCCACCGGCCCGACTAGGGTTGTTATCACCAATGCCCCGTCATGTGGTTCTATGGGATCCGTGGGATAGTCCTCATCCGAGAAAGAAATAACAGTCCCCGGGAAAGCCCGATTATTTCTTCCCAATGATCCTGCCACCGATAGTACTGCATCGAGATGCTCACTTCTTTTCTTTCAGGTCACACGCCCTACAGAACCATCAGAAATAACATCAATTACGCCTCGAACAGGCTGGGTTTTTTTTGTTGTGTGTCCCGTACTTTCCCTCTGTTGTGCATCGGCATTTTCCACGGCCTACTACATATTGAACCAACTGGCCGTTCTGCACATTCTTCTCAATCAAATCACTCAAGTTATAACACTTCTCTATTGTATGTCCTGAGCTCTGATGATACTCACAAAATTTGTCCCGATTCCTCTTCCCAAGCTTCGGGTTTGTCGAGCAGGACTCATAGTATGGTTAGTTTCGGATTTCCTCCAATATCTTAGCCCGATCGGTATTGAGAGGTGTATAGACTTTGTTGAGGTTTTTACTCGGGAAATTTGGTCGCCTATTGCTCGATCCCCCACCGTTATAGTTCTTCTTCCCCTGATTATTTGATCGCCCCTGATTGTTATCCGAACGCGGATAAGCCTATTTGTCTTAGTCTTTAGACTTTTTGTAGGACTATGAGTGTGGCTTAAAGTTTCCCATAGCTTTCTCTATGGCGATGAACCCTTCAGCCCGATGAAAAGCTTCAGTTAGGTCAGTAGGAGGATTGATCACCGGGTCTTTCATAAGCTTTTTTGACTTTTCTATGTCAAGAACTGTTGTGAAGAATCCCAAGGCCTGAGGTGAATTTAACTCTGCCACCGATCCCACCGCTTCTCGGAAACTCTTGACATACTGACCGAGGCTTTCATCCAAATGTTGCCTCACCTGTATGAGAGAAGCAATGATCTTCCTTCTTCATTTGTTGCTTGCAAACTGAGCATGGAATGTCTCTCGAAGATCATTCCACGAACTGATTGATCCCGATGCCAAAGTCCCCATCCATTTTCAGGCACTAATCATCAAAGTTGTGGCGAACATATGGCATTTAGCGGCATTCGAATGCCCATAGTACTCATTAACCAATCATACCTATTAGAATGGTCATAGGGCTCCCCCAATCCATCATAAGTCTCCATCGGGGGCACCTTCTTCACTAGGTTAGCTGTGACCTGGTTGATTTCGAGCGAGAATGGTGAACTGGGGCAGCTCAAAGGTGTTCCCATCTGATTTTTTGTTACCATCAGCTTTTCTAATTTTGCAACTCTTCAAGCCAGGGGTCGGATTCCTCCTTGTTAGGGGATGACCTAGGCCTATCACTCTTGTATTCAAGAGACACGACCCTCCTCCTCTGTCATGATCTTCCCTGGTACTCAGATTTTTTATCTTATGAACGACTCCTTCGTCAGCTCCTTCCTTCCCGAGACTGACTCCTGGGTTTGCTCTTTTTCCAACCAGCCTCATCTGGACGAGGCTTCCTAGATCGGCTCCGATGTCTGGACTTCTTTAATGAAGCCTCCTGTTCTCCGGCCATTTTGGCCATCTGATCTTCCAATTCTTCCTGATGAAGATGTAGGGCCATCATGGCGTCCTTGTTTTGCTGTATCTTTTTCAACAAAATGAACGAACGCTGATCTTGGTTGTCCTCAACCCGATCCTTTCCTCGTCGTTCATATGTTCGAGACTGATTGTCCTCGGTGTGACTGAGGGGGATTGGAGTATGCTGACTAGCCAAAAATAGTCATCGCCGTGCTGACTGGCCATGTTCTGAATTACCTTCCTAGTTTTTTGGCCCCAGTCTTTCTTTGACTGACCCTCTAACTTGGGTCGTCTAGTGAGTTTTGTCTTTTTCCTGGTTTGAAGCACCATTATCTCTGTTCGCCATGGCTTTCAATCGAAAAATTCAAAGAGTGATTGTTAAAACACTAAATCGCCCTCCTTCTAGCGCTAATGTTAACGCCAAGTTTTGTTGGCGCATCCAATCAACTTCAGAATCCACACGCTTAAACACACCTTGCGATAATAGATCACACAGAAGCTTGGCTTGTGCCCTTAGGGTGATAGCTACGGTGTGAGAATGAGTCTGAGGCTCATCTGAGGTTTAACAATGGAGGCTTTAGTGTTTAGTGCTCCAAAGTGTATTACCTGTTAATTGAAGTCAAGCCTTGTATTTATAGTTGTTCTCATCACCCTAAAGCCAATCTCTGAATCAGATTAGGACTCCTAAACATGGCAGTTACCTATGTTTGGATCCAACTCAATCTCCTCAAAAGGTGCGAGTTGGATATAATCAAAACACTTACCTTTGGAGTTGATATTTAAATATAGTTAGGATTGGAATCTTTAACCATTTAAACTCCTTATCACTTCGGACTCTATACAAAGAATAACCTTCTGTATGGGTCTAAATCATCCGAACAAGACTCTGGCCCAAAGGACTCGGACGCCGGACCCCGAACACCATTAGTCCTTTTATCGACTTCGGCCCATTGGGCCCAATAAACCCTTCTCAATCCAGGCCTTCAGGCCATATGATGGGCGATATGACACACCCGAACAGTGACTAAGACCTGATTACAAAGGTCACTAAGACCTTAATAATCACAGAATGAATAAGGTGTTTTGGGGTGCTGCTAAGTTTCTTTAAGATTAACACAGAATGACTTGGCAGCATAACAAGATGTTATAGATCTTTAAGATTATAGAGTAGTGCCTTGAGAGTTTTACAACAATTAAACTTGTATGATTTGTTCTTATTACTATTGGATTGAATTTGCATGCCTATTATAGACGTCCTCGAGATTGTCTCGTTTGAAAGTTGACGTTGCTTATTTAATGCTCTGATCCTATAAGATCTTTGATTGTTGATGTGACGCCCCCAAAACAAGAATACATCACCTATTCTGAGTCGCCAAATACATGGTACTAAATACAAACTAATTATACAACAGTCGTGTAAAATACGACAAAACATATGCTATGAGTTTTAATACAAATATTGTCATCTAGACAATATCCACACTCAATGGAGTCCTCATTACATTTATTATTACACTATTTCACAGAATAGTGAGGACTACTAATTCACCATCTAGGACCATCACTTTGTTCCCCGACTAGTCCCAGCTACGTTCTCATTTCCTGAAGAGAACATTGAAAGAAAGGATGAGCTCAACTAGCCCAGTAAGAAATATTATGACTAAGATAATGCAGAATAAATTATCCTTAGCCTTCAACAGCATAACAACTGATAGAATATAATAGACAACAAGTTTTAGATCAACAAGCTGCGGTGAATAAGAAATCCATTAGAAGAGTCAGTAGAGAATAAAATCTACTATCTTCTATGATTTAAAGGTTTTCATCACTTTTATCGCTAAGACTCGACAATAAATAATCCACATCATTAAATCATTCACCTTTTCTGAGGCCGAGGATATTCTTTAGTATCACGACCACGAATTATCCATGGACTACGGGCCAAAGATAATCGTTTTTTCATCAACGGCCCTGATCATGCCATAAAACAATTCAGCTTTGCACCCTTGGCCGAAGAAAATCAATAGCCATAATCATACCAAAAATTATTCATCAATGCACTACGGGCCAATGAGGACTTTTCCATATCATTTGTAACATTACGGTCATGATTATACCGAATAATCCCTGGTCATAATCATACCAAGTCCATCTATGCACTATAGGCAACAGATGACTTTCAACATTATATAAGCATGAGGATGATGACAATTCAATAAAACAAGTTCAAGAATAAATTTTAAAGATTTACAAGTTAATTTATCCTGAACTCAATAACGTCCAAATTGTCAACATGATAATGCTTTGTGGAGTAAAATTCAAGAATACTCAGAAGAATATTTACATGAAAAGATACTGGATGAAGCGCAAATATCTAGGATATTCCACTAATTTCATGGAGTATAGAAGCCAAAACTTTAACCAACTAAGTATAATAGAATATATGAAGCTATGAATGGATTTTTGTAGCCATGCGGTAATCACGTAGAAGCAATTATTCAACGAATAATAAAGAATGGAATAACGAGAAGAATTCACGGCGTCGTAATCCACCGCAGACGAGTTATTCCAGCGAATAATAAATAATGGAACCCGGTCGTACGTAAGCGCCGAACGGGATATTAAACGAAATAATAAATAATGGAACCGGTCGGCGTAAGCGCCTACAAACAAGATATTAAATGCGAATAATAAAGAATAAAATATTATAAGAATTTCACCATGTATGTAGTACTTCGCATAAACAGGTTATTCCAACATAATAATAAAGAATGGAATAACATAAGAATTTCACCATGTATGCGGTACTTCGCATATACAGGTTATTCTAACAGAATAATAAAGAATGGGATAACAGAAGTTCCCTTCATGAATACGAAAGAAATAATACCCCTTACGAGTACAACAAATAATATCCCTTACCTTACAAAAACTAAATACTGGAATAGTGAGGTAGCAGACTTCTCTTCTTCTTTCTCTCTATAATTTCTCTCTATAATAATTGCTCTAAAGCTTTTGTGAATTGGTGAGAAATGAAGGAAGAATGAGCTTCTATTTATAGGAAAATATAGTTTCGATAATTGCACGTTTTGGGACTCGAAATATTACAGTATAATACCTTCCTCTTTTCTTTCATTTATAATTTAGTCCTGCAAGTATTATCAATCTTGCACCAACTCCCCTAATAGTAAATCATGTGAATCAATAGTAAAATCATGTGACTCAATAGTTCTAAACATGTGAAAAAGTAATTATAGTATAGTACCTTCAATTATACCTCCATTTTTAACTTAGTCATGTAAGTATTATCAATCTTACACAAACTCCCCTAATAGTACAAGAATGTGAATCAATAGTACACACATGTGAACAAATAGTTATAAGCATGTGAAATAATAGCAATTAATTTCTTATTTACCCGATTAATTACCTGGTTGGTCAATATAACTTCCAGAGATCAATTACTATCGAAATAAATGTCGATTTCCACTAACACCAGTAATCCCAACACAATGGAAATATTTTTCTCAACAATTTCATTTTTGAAATTTCGACATTTGACTTTTTCTAAAAAAGTCAACTGTTGACTTTTTGACCGAAAAGTCAACCCCAAAAAATTTTGTGTTTATAGTCTATTCTTACTAATTTCATCGCTCCGAACTCAAATATCACGTCCGCGTCTCCAAATTCAACTCCGAACTTAAATTTGATTTTTAATAATATTTATTCCTTAATATTATAACTCGTAATATTAACAACCAGTTTGTTCTATGGAAAGAGGGGGCTTTCCAATAAAGATTTTTCCTTATTGGCGCGCAATTAGGTGACCAAACCTCTCCTTGACAGAACTTCTAGACATTGTTAATAATAATATGAATAATTGTATCGTCTCAACTATTGATTTAATAATATATAAAATATCGACAATAATTGAATCAAACTTAGTGACTTCTCACGTAAGCATTAATAATCAATACCATGTGCTACTATGCAACCATGCGTATTTTACCATCGATTATTATATGACAACTTACTTACTTTGAAAAAAATTTCAAATGTCACCCTTAACTTTAAACTTTTATCAATTTAACTATTTACCAAAATAGAAAAATTGAATACTTTTATTTCATAAAATTCAGGGTCTCACAATCTCCCCTCCTTATGAAATTTTGCCCTCGAAATTTACGTACGTACCTGATATTCGAAGAGATGAGAATACCTTGCTTTCTTTTCAGATTGTACCTTCCCGGTTATATCTTCTGTATCATGATTTTCCAATTTCTCATCTCATGTATTTCAAATATCATTATAGAATATAGTTTCAAAATACAGGTTAATTGACATATCACATATTATCCCTATTGTAAGACCCCAACTTTTTGAATAAAGATGAATTTTCTATAATTATCATTTTTGAATATTATGAAATAAATTTAATATAATGTTATAGTTGTGGGTAGTATTTATAAATTCTGCAAAGTATGCAAGTTGTTATATTATATTCGATTAGTGAGGGAATATTCATTTTAGCGAGGGAATATTTGTACAATGGCCTTGATCATTGGTGGACCCCACAGCGAAATTATTAGTCGGATTAAGAAAAGCGACAAAAATATTTTTATGAAAAATAACGGCGGAAGTTTTACCATTGATGCTGTTGAACTACTTTCGGTAGTAAAAGTACGATGTCTGCGTTGTTGCGTAGTAGCACCAGTATTGATTATTGATGTTTACGTGAGAAGTCTTTCAGTTTTGTTCAATTATTGCTATAGTAATTGTTGCATAATATCTTACGTTATTTGATTCAATTATTGTCGATATTTTATATATTGTTAAAATCAATATTGAGACGACAAAGTTATTAATATTATTATTTGCAATATTAACGATGTCTAGAAGTTACATCGAGGAGAGGTTTGGTCACCAATTAGCGGCCTGATAGGGAGAAATCCTTATTGGAAAGCCCTCTTTCACGGGAGCGACACGGTCGATTAATATTGTGAATTATAATAATGATGATAAATGTTGTTAAAAATATTGAAAGGATTTTTTTTATAAGGTAGTTGTTGTAAATTTGGCATATTATTTAGACCCCCATTTACCTATTTTTCAACATTATTGGTAGAAAGTTATTTAAATATAATGGGACCCCTGTGATTATGACATGTTTTAGGGAGGGGAACATGTGGGGCCCACGGTATTGAAAATTGAGTGGTTGGAAGTTTTTTTTCAAAGTTGTCAATATTGGTGTTTGGTTTATACGGAGGGATTTCAATTATTATCATTATATATATATATATATATATATATATATATATATATATATATATATTTTTTATTTAAAAATTTTGCTTTAAATATGAATCGTCCGATTAAAAGTAAATCAATACGGACCGATTCATGAATTAGTTACTATCTGATCCATTCTTCTACATAAATAGAAGCTCGTTCCTTCATTATTTTCTTACGAATTCAACTTGAAACTCTAGAGAGAAATTATAGAGAAAAATATTACGCTACTTCCCTACTCTTATATTCACTTTCTTTTTACGGTAAAGGGTTGTTATTTCTTTCTTTAAATCTTAGTGAAGATAACTTATGTTATTCCATTATTTATTATTACATTGGAATAACTTTTGTATCATGGGCTACCCTAGACATGGTCACATTCTTCTAATATTAGTTCTTTATTATTACATCGAGAATATCACAGTATGTCGTTCTGTAGAACACAGTTCCATTATTTATTATTACGTAGAATATCACATGCGTGCATTTCTGTGGGATATGGTTCTATTATTTATTATTACGTGAGGAATATCACATCTATGCATTTATCTTGGGACTGGTTCCATTATCTATTATTCACGCCGAATATCACATGCATGCGTTTACGCCGGGACACAGTTCCATCCTTTATTATTACATTGGAATAACCTACATGCGGTGCTATCGCATGCATGGTGATTTCTTTTGTTATTCCATTCTTTATTATTCTCAGTTGGTAAAAACATTGACTTCTATACTCCATGAAATTAGTGGAATATCCTTGATATTTGCGCTTCATCCAGTATCTTTTCATGGAAATATTCTTCTGAGCATTCTTGAATATTACTCTACAAAGAAGTATCATGTTGACAATTTGGACGTTATCATTTCCTAGATAAATTAATTCTTGAACTTGTTTTATTGAATTCTTATATCATTGTCATCATCCTCATGTTTATATTATATTGAAAGTCATCTGTGGCTTTGTAGTGCATAGGCGGACTTGGTATGATTATGACCGGTGGATTATTGATTGTAATCATGGTAGTAATGTTACAAATGATGTGATAAAAGTCCTCATTGGCCGTAGTGCATTGATGGACGATTGTTGGCATGATCATGACCATTAATGAATACACAAATATTCTTGGCCCGTGAATGTGCATGGATAATTGTGGTTGTGATACTAAAGAATATCTTTGGCTATAGTGCGAGGGGGTGATTCGGTGATGTGAATTATTTATTAAAATGAGTCTCAGCGATAAAAGTGATGAAAACCTTTTAAATCATAAAAGATAGTAGATTTTATTCTCTACTTGACTCTTAATGGATTGCTTGTTCATTGCGGTTAAACTTGATGTTGTTATATTTTATCGGTTTAACAACTTTTGTGAAGGCTAACGATAATTTATTACGCATTATCTTAGTCATAATATTTTCTTCTTGGGCTAGTTGAGCTCACCTTTCTTTCATTTTCTTGAAAATGAGAACATAGCGAGGGACTAGTCGAGGAGCGGTGTGGCCCAGAAGGATAGCATTAATAGTCCTCACTATTACAGCGAAATAGTGTGTTAATAATTGTAATGAGGACTCCTTTTGAGTTTGTTAATAATTGTAATGTATCTGACGACCTGTGGCGCCCCCAAATCCGTGTAACATCGATTATAGGACATGGTGCTCACGATATAACATACATCATCATCTATCCAAGTAACTCTAATAATAATAATAATAATAATATTAACTATTACATACTTATTCAAAATAAAGTCCCAAGTCTTTACAACCTTTAATAAAATGAAACTTAAACTTAGCGTTTGTCATTTACATCACATCATATCTGCGAAATATAATTATTACATAAATAACTCTCATCATTTCATCTTAGACTTTTGTCCTTTGCTCGAGCCCTCGGCATTACTATCGATATTAATTGAAAAGTTTAAGCAAGAATGAGCACAAATTGCCCAGCAAGTATATAAAGTAGTTTGAGAACATACATCAGTAGAAGCATTAGTATGAATATTTCTCAATAGTTGAAATAAATATCAAGAGATAAACTGGAATATCAAGATAAGAGTTCTGGAATTCTCAATAGCATGCTAAGGGGTATTAGATACCCTGAACATTACTTTGTTTCATCAAAAACCAGCAGACGGTTTAACAATCAAATAGATTCTAAATGGTCTCTACAAGTACTCCAGGTGATCAGCCTATCGTACCCTACATTGTGCACAAGTTTAAAGTTTAGACGCATAAGTGTAAATGGGACTATATGCCCGACATCAGTTACCCCGTTATTCGGGTTGTTCATCTTAGTATTCATGCGGGACCTCACTAAAGCAATTTGGATTGGTAAACATTCAATAGCTTCAAAGGATTTGAATTGTTCAAACAATATACTACATTTGCATCAATAACATCTAGCTGAAACGAAAGTTAGAAAGCATACATGAATATAGTTCATTAATGGTATATGAACTTTAAAGTATAGCAGTTACAATAGGAACTGAATAATCATCAATAACGTTTCGCATCACAATTGAAGTTATAGAACTTTACAATAGAGGAGCTTGCACGAATGATTACTTAATCACAAGCCCAAACTTACCCTCATTTGCAATCAAGCGAATAAGAGTTGAATAAATTCATAATGAAAAATAGGGTAAGAAACTTGCCTTGATCGTTGTTTACGAATAGCAGTTAACGACTTACGACTTATCTACACTTCCGTGCCCTACTGAATTGTATAATCATGCACATCAACTATTTGCAATGCATAGTAGTTGTAATATAAACTTTACTCTATAATTTTCAGAGTTCACTCTATGATTTTCACTCTACTATCTGCACTCTACGATTTTCAGAGTTCACTCTACGATTTTCACTGACTCAACGATTTTCAGTGTTGACTCTACGATTTTCACTCTACTATCTGCACTCTACAATTTTCAGAGTTTACTCTATGACTTTTATTGACTCTAAGATTTTCAGAGTTTACTCTACGATTTTCACTGACTCTACGATTTTCAGAGTTTACTCAACGATTTTCATTGACTCTACGATTTTCAGAGTTTACTCTACGATTTTCACTGACTCTACGATTTTCAGAGTTTACTATATGATTTTCATTGACTCTACGATTTTCAGAGTTTACTCTACGATTTTCATTGACTCTACGATTTTCAGAGTTTACTCTACGATTTTCATTGACTCTACAATTTTTAGAGTTTACTCTACGATTTTCATTGACTCTACGATTTTTAGAGTTAACTCTACGATTTTCATGACTCTACGATTTTCAGAGTTTACTCTACGATTTTCATTGACTCTACGATTTTATTCCCGCTAATCTAAAGATGATATGACCATGATACTTGGACACAATAACCATCATACATCAAGGTATTTTACAAAATATAACATTCATAAAACTAGCATGCTAAGACCACAAACCAATTTGCGTAGAAAAGCGTGCAAGCACTAGTTTTATACTTAGAAAAATTGCGGAATTTCCAAAATTATGATTTTATTACCAACATGCGTGCTTACGATTTTCATAACTTTCTCAACTTAACTCCCTTTCACTATGAAATTTGGATGAGTTTGTACCTCATGTTACATACTATTTTATAAAATTATTACATCGTTAATCGGTCATATACACCATGATCCAGAGGCTCTAAAAACCCCCAAAAATCACAGTTTACTAGTTAAACCCAATTTGACAAAAATCCGGGATTTTGCTTCTATCATGCAATTAAATTATTCCTAATGTCCAAATCATCTACTCTCACATGTTTTCACATTTCACAACATCAAACTTCAACAAACTTCCACCTTTTTGATTAATTTAGCACCTTAGAGACATTTTATCAAAGGTAGAGCATGTATTGCTTAATTCTTTGATTTTCTATGAATTTGATGCATGATTAACCCATATCGTTTGTTGTTAATGATCTATAATCATCAAACAACAGTAACATGGCAACACAAAGCCACAACAAATCATTTACCAAATTTTATATGCATTTTCATCTCATTTTTGTTATAAAAATAAAATGGGTTCATGAATTACCTTTTGATGAATTTCTTCTTGGTTTAATATGATGCTCCTTCTCCTTGCTTGTCAAATCCTCAGTAATCCTCCAAAATTAGTTCTAACTCTCTTAGGCTCTTAATTTCTCTCCATGTTTACTCACTTGGTGGAATTTTCTTAAAAGAAAAGTGTGTTTGTATATATGTATAGCTTTGTTAGAGTCTTTTGATTCCCATAACCCCCAACTCCCATAACCCCCAACTCTAATGATTAGTTACTCACAATACTTAATACTACAATAATATAGTTAATTAATAGGAAGAATTTGGGAGTTGGAGAAAATGAATGTAGGAGTTAGAAAAATAAAAAGAATTTTGATTTTAAGGAATAAAATAAATTACTTCCACCTTAGCTATTATGTAATATACGTATACTCCCTCCCTTGTCCCAATTTAATAGTCTCATGGGTCCATCAGTTCAGCTGATTTCTATTATAAAAAAAATACATATATATTATTTTAATCAATTAATCAATTAATAAGCTATTTGACTATTTTACCCTTCGGAACCAAACTTTGCGAATCATATATCGATTCCTACTAAAATCGACGTTACGGACTTCATGGGACTATCCGTTTAGTCAAATTAATCTACGAAATTAAGTAGTTGACTTTTCCTCAAAAAATCAATAGGTTGACTTTGACCAAAAAGTCAATTGTGACACTTCGTGATTACGATCTATCATGACTAATTTTGACGTTAGGGACTCGAATACACGGTCGCATCTCTAAATTCTGCTCCTAACTCCAACTCATGATTTAATACCATCCCACATAATAAAATAGAATAATTCCTACTTAATTTTATTTAAATAGTTAAATAAAACTAAACCCAACCATTTAAATACATCTCATCACATATCTTGAAATAACACATATATACCACACACATACATCTAATAAATGAAATCACCCAAAAGTTTCATATAAATTTGTTTATTAACAATTCTTAAATTACATAAAAAATATTAAAAAATAAAATAAAAATAAAACTTCGGATATTACATTCACCCTCCTTAAAAGGATTAAAGTCCAGAATCATTACACATCAATAAAAAAGATTAGGGTAATTTTTCATCATTTTCTCCTCGAGTTCCCCATCGTAGCCTCATCGGCATTGTGGTTCCTCCACAATACCTTATGCGAGAAGGTATTATCTTATTTCTTAACACTTGTTCTTTCTATCGATTATACTGCTGATGGGACCTCTTAGTAGGTTAAGTCCTTTTCAAAGCCCGAATAGGTTCATACTCTATGACATGCTTGTAATCCACCTTATAGGGTCGTGGGGCGGAAACATAGAACACGTTGTGTATATGTTCTAACTCAGGAGGTAAGGCTATTTCATAAGCTACCTCACCCACTCGCCTCAACACTTTGAAGGGTCCTATGAATGGGACTAAGTTTTCCCTTCTTCCCAAATCTCATTTCCCTTTCCAAGGTGACACTTTCAAAAACACATAAGTCTTGGCGTCGTCCGAAATCTCGTTATTCTTGGAGTGTTGATCTGCATATTTCTTACATCGATCTGGTAGTCATCGCGAGCCTCGCTTTCGTATTATTTGATCACATCGTAGTTTGTTGCACCAATTACGGCCCTAGCAATTGTCTTTCTCCCACTTCATCCCAGCCTGATGGTGTTACGCATTTCCTTCCATATAAAGCTTCATAAGGTGGCATCTGGATGCTCGCATGATAAGCTTGTTATTGTGCATAAATTCTACCAGCGGTAGGTGATCATCCTGCTCCCTTTGAAATCCATAATGCATGCTCTCGCATGTCCTCTAACATTGAATAGTTCTCTCGCTCTGCCCATCTGTTTGAGGATGATACACCATACTCGACCTCGATTCACGTTCCCATGCGTTCTTGAAAACTTCTCGAGGAATTTTACGTGAACCAGCGGCGGATCGCGATCTGACACTGATTGATCTGGTACCCGTGCACCGGAAACAATCTCTTTGATGTAAAGCTTTACCAAGCGATCCAAGGTATATCTGATCTTGATTGGCAAAAATCTTATGACTTAGTCGATCGATCAGCGACCACCCAAAGCGCATCGTAACCCTTACTGCGTGGTTGGAAATCCTACCACGAAGTCCATCGTGATATGCTCCCACTTCCATTCTGGAATTTCTAAAGGTTGAACTAGCCCACTCGGTTTACGATGTTCCGCCTTAACTTTCGTGGCATGTTAAACACTTCTTTGGCGCACTCTGCGACTTCTCTTTTCATATTGGGCCACCAATAATGTTGGCGGAGATCTGATACATCTTTGTGCTTCCCGGGTGAATTGAGTAACTTGAGCTATGAGCTTCCTGCAAGATTTCTTCCATTAATTCAGACACCGCTGGCACCCAAATTCTCTTCTCAAATCTTAATAGTCCATCACCCCCCCATACTGAATTTAAGCTCTTCTCCATCTGAAATTCTTGTCCTCACCTTCTCACATTCCTCATTGCTGCCTTGTACTTCCTTGATTTTGTCTAATAGAGTCGGATGAGCCTCCATTGCGAACAATTTCCCCTCTGGCTCTCTTGGACTTTTTATCTCGAGTTCAATCTAGCCGTCTCCTTAATTAACTCCTCTTGGATTTATTAGCATTGCCAACCTACCACTGCCCTTTCTGGCGGCGCATCCTCTGCTACCGTTCGCTTTCCCAGGATGATACAAGATGTATGATCGTAATCCTTTATAAGTTCAACCATCTTCTTTATCTCATATTCAACACCTTCTACGTGAAAATATACTTGAGACTTTTATGGTCCGTGTATATTTCACACCTTACACCATATAAATAGTGCCTCCATATCTTTAAGGCAAATACTCTGCCTTGATTCCGGATCATGGGTAGGATATCCCTTCTCGTAATCCTTCAATTGTGCGATGCATACAATGATAACTTTACCATGTTGCATAAGCACACAACTAAGTCCTTTGTGGCGCATCATTTGAAAATCATGAAGTCACCACATGTCGTCGGTAAAGACAACAATGGTGCTTCACTCGGTCTTTTCTTGAGTTCCTTAAAACTCTCTTCATTTCTCCGTCCGAGACAAATTTTCTTTGACTTCTTACGTTAAATTAGTCCAGCGTTCCCACTATCTTTGAAAAATCTTGGACAAACCTTACGTAATAGCTTTTGCCAATCTAAGAAACTTCTTACTTGAGTTGGTGACTTTGGTTGTTCCCGATTACGAGCTGCTTCCACCTTTCTTTGGATCCACAAAATTCCGTCCTTGTCGATCACGTGACCCGAAAATTGAACTTTCTCCAACGAAATTCACACTTGAGAATTTTCCGTTATAACTTATCCTTCCTCAGCGCCTCCAACACTAACCTTAAATGTTCAGCGCATGATCTTCCTAAGTCTTAGAATAGATCAAGATATCATTTATGAACACAACCACAATTTATCTAAGTATTGCTTGAATACCCGATTCATCATGTCCATAAATGTTGTTGGCGCGTTTATTAACGAAACGACATCACACCCCAAATCCAGTACTTGAAACCGAACTTCGGTTCTCCACGATACCATTTCTTTAAAATTTGAATAATACTAAATAATAATACATTCGAACTTAATTTACATGCATCAAAGTTTACTTCCCAGTGCGTGACCTTGAAATACATTCCTTACAATACTTGAATAGATACCAATACAACTATAACCATTAACTCATAATACACACTTATTGATCGACTTTCCTTTTCCTTTGTTAGTACACGAGCCTTGAGTTGCTCATATATATATGCTTGAAAACATTTAATTTAAGCGAGGATGAGCATTTAAGTGCCCGACAAGTAATAGTAATTATATATAAAATTTGAAAGAATATAAGTATTCTCTTTACATAACACTACTATGAATCATCAAAGTTGTGAAGTAATCTGTCTTGATAAAAGATTCACATAACAACTCTCTTTCAATTTCTTGAAATTAGGCTCCACCCATGAATAGGGTTTAAGAAACATCTTATGAACATTGTTTTCATTTTGAAAAGGTTTAGCGAATTCTATCCTCAAGCCGTCATAACTTCTGACACGGGAGGGTGATCGGCCCGTTGTACCTGTATTGATCGATACTACATAAGCTTGAGCGAAATTCATCGCTCACTCTCTCGCTTGCTTGCGCAAAAATCTTCCCGTATAGGGATGTTCATACATGCACAGTTCCAAACTTAGAAGGTTTTAATCTTGCTCAACAATAATATGTAATTCCACATATATATCACGGGTAATTGACAAAGGTGTATCAACATGTGAACAAATGCCATGATTATCCAGTGGGGACACTTGTATAACCATTATAGAAATCGATGAGCAGAATATATATAAAATTGCATGTCGATAATCAAAAGAGTACATAATGCATGCGAGGATAGAATAATTACGAAACTTCTTACTCATGTCCATTGCATAAAGGAAATGCAAAGGTAAGATACTTTTTGATTAATTGATTACAAATCTCAACTTAGGTTTTATCTCTTTATCACAACCTATCGATAATCGGATCATTAGATTCGATTAGAACAATATATCTTAACACATAATCTTTATCTATTACGATTGACACATAGTCTAATCACATAATCACGGTGATCATACTTTTAGTTCATATTACATACTTGAAATATTTTTATACATTTTTCAAATATCTCATCCATGCTCTTACGATAGCCTTTTCTTTCTATTATAGAATTACGACATTTGTCGACGTCTGAAAACAACTTTATCGGGTAAATCTTGAGTCTAAGACTCTTATTACATACCTCGACATCTGCAAATATCGGACATCTTATTTTTAACCATTTTTGAAATTTCGAGAATTGAAAAATTTAAAATAATTCAAATCATCACTCGAGGGCTTATAGTGATATAAGCTATTACTATGGGTGCTCTTCATCAAATCTGGACTTCATACAGGTTCTCTGATCGACTAGTTTGGTAAAATATAACTTTCGAACATCGAATCATAATTAAATGACTTAAACATTAAACAATTCCACTTATCATTAATAATTAATTTATATTAAACTATTAATGAAACCATTGCCAAAATATAAAAGTTATTTATAATAACTCAAACTATTTTTAAAACATTTATATTACCCTTAAATGATTTTTAAAACAATTAAAATCATTTTAAATAATCACCATTAATATATAAATATTAATGTACTATTCATCAAATATTAAAAGTCATTAATTATAACTTGAAATATTTTTAAATCCTTAATATCCACTTTAAATGATTTTTAAATAAATAAAACCATTTTAAACTATTTATTTAATAATAATTATTAAATAAACTCAATATCATTAATATTATCTTAATATCATTAATATTAAATTATTAATGAAATTATCCTTTAAATATTAAAAGTTATATTTTATAACTTAAAATATTTTTAAATACCTTAATTTTATTTAAAATGATTTTTATAATATTAAAATCATTTTTAAACTAAATTATTTAATATAATCATTAAATAACTTTAATATCATTAATATATAATTAATTAATGAAATTCATCACAAAATATTAAAAGTCATGGAAAATAACTCAAAATATTTTCTTATACCATAAAATAATTTTTCATGATTTTTCATGAATTAAAACTATTTTTAAATCATTTATTTAATATTATAATTAAATAAATAAATACCTTTATATTCAAAAAATATTAAATATTTATGAAATATACTCAAAATAATTAAATAATATTTTTTAGGACTTTAAAATAATTTTTAAATTTAATAAGTATTTTTAATAATTAAAATCTATTTTTTCTAATTTTTAAATCATTTTCGAGAAAATCGAAATTAAAATAATTAAAGCTATCTAAAAGGCCCTATAGTAGCCAGAGCAAATCATATAGGTGTTCTTCACCAAGCCCGAAAATCTAAAGCGGTGGCGAGTGGGCACGTTTGGCCAAGTATAACTCTCTTATCTGAGCAATTTGGATAATCTATAAATTGGATCTTGTAGAAAATAACGAGAATACAATTACCAATAATCATAACGTTTAAACAACATCGGATCAAGGAAAATCGACCATCAAAGTAGCTTCCAAAATTTTATTCTTCACGAAGAAAGGTTTGAGGTGCCTACTTTGGACCTCTATAACTTGATGATGCGTGAATTGTTTACGTGATCTATCAATTCAAGTGTGTAGAAAACATGTAGGACTACAATGCTAACACTTAACATCATCATAACAACAAGAAATCAAGCGAGATAAAGTATGGTCAAACCTTGTCGGAAAAATCGACACTTAGAAAATTACAGAAATTGCCCGAATTTTTTCGAATCAATCTTAATCGACCCACTTTGACCTTAAATAACTCTTAATCCATAATATATATGGACTGATTCTTTTGGAGGTTAAATACAACATAACAAGCTACACATAAAAACCTTTAGAACACAAAACACATTAAAGATAGCAGAGATATAAGGCGACATTTTCCAAAATAATATTTTACGGACACTTAGAATATTTTACGGGTTTGAAGAAACAGTAGGTCGATCTTAGGTCAACCCACTTTGACGCTTATAAATACCGATCTACAATAGCTATGAACTTTATTCCTTTTGGAGATTAAAGACCACATATCGGGCTACTATAACAACTTTTAAACAACAAAACTTCGAGATCGACCAAAGAGTTATAGCCTCGACATTTGGTGAAAAATAACGAAATTCGGTTTTCCAACTTGCTTAAATCTTCAAATTCGTGCACTTTGATGTTATGGATTCATGATTTATCAACCCGGATCATCAATTGACACCTATTACACAACTTTAAATAATCGATTACAAAATTTACATAAGATCAAAGTTTCAAAAATTTAGGGTTTTAATACCTTTTAGCTTTGATTTTGATTTTGATCATTTATTCTTGATCTTGTCTTCTTGATTCTTGATATTAGCTTATCTCCTCACTCTCTCACACTCTATAATTGGTTTAGAGAGAAGGGTTTGGGAGAAATGAAAAATTAAAGTAGCTCATTTCTCTCTCTTTAATCATGTAATTAATTAATCTAGATGAATTGGATGCTCACAATGGTGATAATTGATGGTGTAATAGCATAGTAGCATGAGGGAATTCTAGAAGGTGGTGGTTGGCTAGCTTTTGCAAAGATTCTATGCAACAATGCTACTCATAATACACTAAAATGGACAAAAAAAATATTTTGGTAATTTCCCATATAATTTCAAGGGCAATCTTGTACAAGGTAATTAAATGTAATATTTAATCACTAGATTTTAATTCTTACCATTTACCAATTAATTTCTATCCTTTGGTAAATTAAAACACTTATATAATAACATCGAAATTAAACGGTAATTTAAAATTAGGGTTTTCGATTGAAAATTTAGGGTTACATAATTATACGTATATTACTAACACGGTCATTCATTCTGTTTCTAACTTCAATGGAATTAAGGTTATAATAATTAGGGTTTGTCTAATTATCGGCGTAAAAATAGTAATTAGGGTTTATTACAATTCTGAAGCATCATATATACGATAACTTCATATACTGCGATCCTTTACTCGGTCATATCTCATAAGCGAGCTTAATAATTAGGGTTTCACGACGCGATCTTATCTTGTGACCTAATTGGTAGTAATTGCTTTCGACATTATCTGTCACACATCTGCGATACATATTTATAGTCTTTGTAAAATTATAATATCAATAATATTATATTGATATTCTTATCTCTTAATCACAATCCCAATTTGAGGGTTTTGGATTCCATATCGACTTATTCTTAGATTCGATAGACAAGTTAAAATAATTAACTTAAATATTACGACAATTCATATAATAAAATATTTATTATATAAATCTAATTATCACTTCATATATTATTTCCAATCATGTTTTCATGGAAAATAATTAATAAAAACATTTAAACATCTGAAATTTATTACCATATAATTTGTGGTAATTAATAATTCCAAAATTATTTCTAATTTTTTTCAAGTAATAAATGTATTAGCATTTATCGTTCACTTTACTTGACATTAGTCTAGTCTCGTCGTTAAATAAAAAAAAAAATTATCATAAAATTTCTTATTTATTTTATATAGAAAATCTCGGGTTATTACATTCACCCTCCACTTATAAGGATTAGTCCCGGAATCACTTTAAAACTCATATCTTGAAGAATACATAGCATATAATCATTATCGTAGATCTCGATCATACTTGATCGAGGCGATCTTTAATTATTCATCGTAACAACTTATGTCTGTCCAGATTAAGCGAAATATAAGATATATAAGTGATTCAAATAGCTTTTTGAGTTACATTTCCGGTACCCATGCAAGTATCTGGACCCGTCGTGTTGTAAACCCTCGGAGTTGCTTTACGTTGGAGTTCTTGGTTGAGTTTAGTCACAGAAATTGCTAACGTCCTTTGCTTCTCCCCAGTGGTTCGTTCCTGCCTCCATTCCCCTCTGTGGGCGAGTTCCTCACCTTATCTTTCGATCGATCCACATATAAAGCATCCTTGATCATCCTTGAGTTAGGGCGATTGGGAGAGATATGACCCTCTTGCACTTGCTTATGTAGCATCTGAACTTGCCCTTGAGACACTCGCATGAGTGATTCTTCCATGATTCTTGCCTTTTTCTTTTCACTGTTTCTTTATACCTTCACCTTTACTTGCATTTTCTCGGAAAAATTCCTCATTCTTTTCTCACCCCTATTCCCACTACTACTTTCTATCTTTCTTTGTTCCTCTGACTTGCTTTTGTTCTTCTTCTCCTTATGGTAGAGGCTCATGGCCTCACTTCCTGTTCAATGATGATAGCCTTCTCCATGAGTCTTTGCCAAAGTATTGATTTGCGATCTTGACACCTTATTGTAGAGCCGGGGTTTTAAGCCCGGCTCAAATCTCCTTGCCTTCCTAGCCCTCTGTATCCACTTGATGTGGAAGCAAACCTAACCAACTCATTAAATTTTTACGGCATACTCACTTGTGCGATCATATTATCTGCTTTAACTCGAGGAATCTCACCTCCATTCTAGGCGCATACTAACGGAGAGATAGTTTTGAAAAATAAATCCTTAAACCTATCCCAAGTAATTTCTTCTTCTCTCACCTTTGAGTCTTATTTGCCTCCCACCAAAAGTTAGCTTCCCTTTCATCATATAAGTGGCAGCGGTCTTTTGCCCTCATCTACTTTAGCGATTCTGAGCGCCTTCTCTATCTCGTTCACCCAATGCAGGCTTCTATAGGGTCGGTGATCCTCTGAATTACAGGTGGTCCTACGACTTTGAAGTCTTTGAATTTTTGCCAGCGATTATGCATTTGGTTTCCATATTGGTGTTCCTGCTTTGCATGCTTTGAGCTACCATGTTTGCAAAGTTTTGCATCGATTCTGGTTATCGTTCCCCGACATTAGTGGATTCTTCTATCCTTTGGTTTTGAGTTTGGCGTCTTGGCGGCATTATCGGTTAAATAAAACCATAAATTATACCCTTACATTTTAAACCTTATTGCATAAGATTAATGTATTAACTTTCGTTTCATTTCTCAAACTTAGATTCATATTCATTTATCGAATATTTACCACGGCACATCCTGCTTTAATCAGCGGCTATCCCTTTGTGACTCTGAAAAGTCGGGTTTAAAATCTTAACCAACATAAAAGTTAAAAATAGTTCATTACTTATCACACATATTACATACATAACCCATCTTGCTTATTTACGAAGCCTTTTCTCGGACATTCATTACGCTCGATGTCCTTCCATCCCACAATTAAAACATCCACCTTTCTTATAGTCGGAACAGCGAGGAGAGGTGTGTCCTTCCGCGGATGTGTCGCTTGAGGCTCCATCTGGTCAATTTGGATTTTGAGCTTATCTGCTCTTCCATTGTTTCCATTAACTTTGGCGCATCAACTTTTCTATCTCCCACACCTTTCCAATGAAGAAACCTTGTTCTCCAAATCCTGCACTTAGTTGATGCTTGGCGACTTCAACTTTAGTGTACGAATCACTATCTGTCAAATCTAACATTTACGGATCGATGCTTTCGTTTTTCCACGATAGCCACCTCGTCCGATTTGGGTTCTGGTGAGCTTCTATTTCATCTGTTGGCCTCGATATTAGCTCGGGGTGTGAATATGATCCTTCTTATTCCACATATCTTTCTCACCGGACATCTACATACATAAGTTACCACGATTAACATATAGTATATATACCTGACAATCAAGAGTTTCTATATCGTTGTCTCTTATTTTGATTGACGATAAATTTATTCAATTCTCATCAGCGCTTTATCTCTGTAGAAAGCGACTCCATCCACTCTGCATTGAATCGCATGAAGGTGATGACTAAAGCACAGTCCAAGGTATATATCTGGTGTCTTTGGCTTCTATTTCAACCTTCATTTGTCTTATCTGAATATCTCCCTCTGCTCCAACCTCCCTCATAACTTCGGCTAACTCTATACATCTTTGACATTCACACATATCATCACATCTTTGCCCAATACACCTCTCACGAGAGTAAAAGTTTTCAAATTGTCTTTGAGGGTCATATAGACCATGAACACATAGTTTTAACGGTATTCATCATGAAAACAAAAACATTACAGTATGTTTACAATCACAAAGAAGGTAAACTACCATTAATAGTACTTTAGGTGATTAGCCTATTGTACCCCTACGTCATGCATAGCATTATTAATCATACCTAGCGAATATTTACGCCATTAGATTGGATCATTTATCCAAACAACATTGTTCACCTCGGTCTTATCATCAGGATTCACACCCAAACAATTTGGTTAGGAAATTTCTTCGATGAACACTTAGAGTTTTCATAAACATTAGTCTAGTGATTCAAATAGCATAGACTCATATCAATAATTCAATTCAATCGAATTATTTAGATGTAGCCAAACCAGTTGGCAAATTAAACTTTTTGAAAACATTTTTAGAGAATGACGTCATGATCTTGCGTCTTGTATTAACAATCCGTTGAGGATCTTGAATCATTGTATGACTTTGTCATAACACATCATACAATAGTGGAGCAATGACTTGAGTCAAATTCACACTAAGTATTCTGTATTTACAACTCCATCACATTTTATCATCTACTTTTGAGTTACATGGTACATGGTGATAATTAAAAACAAATTTTGATATTTCAAATCATTTGCGTCTAGCCAAAATAAGTAGCATAGGCCGTACTTTAATAGTTTCAAAAATGATTACGAGTCTACATTTTGTTTTCAAAAAGCACGTAGTGCGTATTTAGCTTGATGTCAAAAATTTTGAAGTTTAGCATAGCTAGGAGTTTAGGAAAACCTAACACCTTCACTAAAATCATTTACTTAACAATCTATACATTCACCGTAATCCATAACACTCCATTCACACAAAACTATACCCAGTTCATCAAACCACACTTATGAGTTCATAAATTGCCACAATCATATGAGTTTAAGAACTTATCCTAGTCGGGACCTTTGGCGTCCATTATTTGAGGGTTCATAAACATTTCATATAATTATGAGTCAAGAATGTCTCATAGGTATGAGTTTTAAGAACTCGAACTTAATCTTATATTCTCTATCTATGACCTATCTACTGTTATACACACGAGAATGGAGTAATCCTCTTAATGTGCATATAACAAATAGCGCGACCACAGACATTTCAATGATTATCGATTGCGAAACTAAGTGGTTTTTACACAAGAAGTACAATTCGGCTCCCATCGAAGAATCATACAACTCGATTTTGAGACATGAGTCCTCAATTGAATTCCCATCTAACACTAACCCCATTCTCCATACGAATTTAATTCGTATTTATAATTCTCTTACGGATGCATACCCGATTGATAGTACAATTCATACACGGCAATCTTCTTTGTAAACTTTCCAATCATCAGTTGATTCCTTACATTTGTCATAGCCTTATCGGATCACGGGGTGATCTCATACGTATATATTACGATTTAGTTCAATATCTTGATCGTTTTATTTTGATCTCTCATGCACTTCACTTTTCGGTCTTTTAGACTCAATCTATTCCCCCACTCTTTGTTTAACTTTATAATCGAGTTAGGGAACTACGTGTCTTTACACTCATGAGAGATTCATCTTTGAATCTTATCGACCAACTAACTCTATATGAGTTAATACTTATCTAATCATTGCGGTTATTAGTCTCGGTATTTCTACTAAGCTTCATAACCAACGACTTTGATACCAACTTTGTGGCGACCCCAAATCCGGTGCTTGAAACGAACTTCGGTTCTCCACGATACCATTTCTTTAAAATTTGAATAATACTAAATAATAATACATTCGAACTTAATTTACATACATCAAAGTTTACTTCCCGATGCGTGACCTTGAAATACATTCCTTACAATACTTGAATAGATACCAATACAACTATAACCATTAACTCATAATACACACTTATTCGATCGACTTTCCTTTTCCTTTGTTAGTACACAGGCAGAGCCTTGGTTGCTCATACATAGCTTGAAAACATTTAATTTAAGCAAGGATGAGCATTTAAGTGCCCGACAAGTAATAGTAATTATATATAAAATTTGAAAGAATATAAGTATTCTCTTTACATAACACTTCTACAATGAATCAAAAGTTGTGAAGTAATCTGTCTTGATAAAAGATTCACATAACAACTCTCTTTCAATTTCTTGAAATTAGGCTCCACCCATGAATAGGGTTTAAGAAACATCTATGAACATTGTTTTCATTTTTCGAAAGGTTTAGCGAATTCTATCCTCAAAGTCGTAACTTACGAGACGCGGAGGGTGATCGACCCGTTGTACCTGTGTATTGATCAATACTACATAAGCTTGAGCGAAATTCATCGCTCACTCTATCATCACCTTGCGCAAAAAAATCTTCCCATATAGGGATGTTCATACATGCACAGTTCCCAAACTTAGAAGGTTTTAATCTTGCTCAACAATAATATGTAATTCCACATATATATACGGGTAATTGACAAGGTGTATCAACATGTGAACAAATGCCATGATTATCCAGTGGGGACACTTGTATAACCATTTATAGAAATCAATGAGCAGAATATATATACGAGCTAACATGTCGATAATCAAAAGTACATAATACATGCGGGGATAGAATAATTACGAAACTTCTTACTCATGTCCATTGCGTAAAGAAATGCAAAGGTAAGATACTTGCATTATTAAACGATTACAAATCTCAACTTAGGTTTTATCTCTTTATCACAACCTATCGATAATCGGATCATTAGTTCGATTAGAACAATATATCTTAACACGTAAATCTTTATCTATTACGATTGACACGTAGTCTAATCACATAATCACCACGGTGATCATACTTTTAGTTCATATTCTATACTTGAAATATTTTTATACATTTTCAAATATCTCATCCATGCTCTTCTGATAGCCTTTTCTTTCTATTATAGATTACGACATTTGTCGGCGTCTGAAACAACTTTATCGGGTAAATCTTGAGTCTAAGACTCTTATTACATACCTCGACATCTGCAAATATCGGACATCTTATTTTTAACCATTTTGAAATTTCCGAAAATTGAAAATTTAAAATAATTCAAATCATCACTCGAGGGCTTATAGTGATATAAGCTTTATTCTTATAGGTGCTCTTCATCAAATCTGGACTTCATACAGGTTCTCTGAGTCGACTAGTTTGGTAAAATTTATAACTTTCGAAACATCGAATCATAATTAAATGACTTAAACATTAAACAATTCCATTATCATTAATAATTAATTTATATTAAACTATTAATGAAACCATTGCCAAAATATAAAAGTTATTTATAATAACTCAAACTATTTTTAAAACATTTATATTACCACTTAAATGATTTTTAAAACAATTAAAATCATTTTAAATAATCACCATTAATATATAAATATTAATGTACTATTCATCAAATATTAAAAGTCATTAATTATAACTTGAAATATTTTTAAATCCTTAATATCCACTTTAAATGATTTTTAAATAAATAAAACCATTTTTAAACTATTTATTTAATAATAATTATTAAATAAACTCAATATCATTAATATTATCTTAATATCATTAATATTAAATTATTAATGAAATTATCCTTTAAATATTAAAAGTTATATTTTATAACTTAAAATATTTTTAAATACCTTAATTTTATTTAAAATGATTTTTATAATATTAAAATCATTTTTAAACTAAATTATTTAATATAATCATTAAATAACTTTAATATCATTAATATATAATTAATTAATGAAATTCATCACAAAATATTAAAAGTCATGGAAAATAACTCAAAATATTTTCTTATACCATAAAATAATTTTTCATGATTTTTCATGAATTAAAACTATTTTTAAATCATTTATTTAATATTATAATTAAATAAATAAATACCTTTATATTCAAAAATATTAAATATTTATGAAATATACTCAAAATAATTAAATAATATTTTTAGGACTTTAAAATAATTTTTAAAATTTAATAAGTATTTTAATAATTAAAATCTATTTTTTCTAATTTTAAATCATTTTCGAGAAAATCGAAAATTAAAATAATTAAAAGCGTAAGCTAAAAGCCCCTATATAATGAGCAAATATTATATAGGTGTTCTTCACCAAGCCCGAAATCTAAAAGGGTGGCGAGTGGGCACGTTTGGCCAAAGTATAACTCTCTTATATCTGAGCAATTTGGATAATCTATAAATTGGATCTTGTAGAAAAATAACGAAATACAATTACCAATAATCATAACGTTTAAACAACATCGGATCAGGAGAAATCGACCATCAAAGTAGCTTCCAAAGGCATTCTTCACGAAGAAAAACGGTTTGAGGTGCCTACTTTGGACCTCTATAACTTGATGATGCGTGAATTGTTTACGTGATCTATCAATTCAAGTGTGTAGAAAACATGTAGGACTACAATGCTAACACTTAACATCATCATAACAACAAGAAATCAAGCGGATAAAAGTATGGTCAAACCTTGTCGGAAAAATCAACACTTAGAAAATTACAGATTTGCCCGAATTTTCAGGTCAATCTTAAATCGACCCACTTTGACCTTAAATAACTCTTAATCCATAATATATATGGACTGATTCTTTTTGGAGGTTAAATACAACATAACAAGCTACACATAAAAACCTTTAGAACACAAAACACATTAAAGATAACAGAGATATAAGGCTGACATTTTCCAAATAATATTTTACGGACACTTAGAATATTTTACGGGTTTGAAGAGCGGTAGGTCGATCTTGGGTCGACCCCATTTTGACAGCTTATAAATACCGATCTACAATAGCTATGAACTTTATTCCTTTTGGAGATTAAAGACCACATATCGGGCTACCTATAACAACTTTTAAACAACAAAACTTCGAGATCGACCAAAGAGTTATAGCCTCGACATTTGGTGAAAAATAGCGAAATTCGGTTTTTCCAACTTGCTTAAATCTTCAAATTAGTGCACTTTGATGTTATGGATTCATGATTTATCAACCGGATCATCAATTGACACCTATTACACAACTTTAAATAATCAATTACAAAAATTTACATAAGATCAAAGGATTTCAAAAATTTAGGGTTTTAATACCTTTTAGCTTTGATTTTGATTTTGATCATTTATTCTTGATCTTGTCTTCTTTGATTCTTGATATTAGCTTATCTCCTCACTCTCTCACACTCTATAATTGGGTTCTAGAGAGAGGGTTTGGGAGAAATGAAAAATTAAAGTAGCTCATTTCTCTCTCTTTAATCATGTAATTAATTAATCTAGATGAATTGGATGCTCCACAATGGTGATAATTGATGGTGTAATAGCATAGTAGCATGAGGGAATTCTAGAAGGTGGTGGTTGGCTAGCTTTTGCAAAGATTCTAGCAACAATGCTACTAATAATACACTAAAATGGACAAAAGAATTATTTTGGTAATTTCCCATATAATTTCAAGGGCAATCTTGTACAAGGTAATTAAATGTAATATTTAATCACTAGATTTTAATTCTTACCATTTACCAATTAATTTCTATCCTTTGGTAAATTAAAACATTTATATAATAACATCGAAATTAAACACGGTAATTTAAAATTAGGGTTTTCGATTGAAAATTTAGGGTTCTATAATTATTTCGTATCAATTATTTCTAACCACGGTCATTCTGATTTCTAACTTCAGTGATTAAGGTTATAATAATTAGGGTTTGTCTACAATTATCGGCGTAAAAAATAGTAATTAGGGTTTATTACTAATTCACGAGCATCATTATACTACGGTAACTTCATATACACGATCACTTTACTCGGTCGTATCTCATAAGCGAGCTTAATAATTAGGGTTTCACGTACGATGTAATATGATATGACCTAATTGGCCGTAATTGCTCGACATTATATGTCACTTTATATACGATACATATTTGTAGTCTTGTAAAATTATAATATCAATAATATTATATTGATATTCTTATCTCTTAATCACATCCCAATTTAGGGGTTTGGATTCCATATCGACTTATTCTTCGTTCGATAGACAAGTTAAAATAATTAACTTAAATATTACGACAATTCATATAATAAAATATTTATTATATAAATCTAATTATCACTTCATATATTATTTCCAATCATGTTTTCATGGAAAATAATTAATAAAAACATTTAATTTTTCAAGTAATAAATGATTCGAATTTATTACCATATAATTTGTGGTAATTAATAATTCAAAATTATTTCTAATTTTTTTAGAAAATCAAGTAATAAATGTATTAATTCTTTATAAATTCACTTTACTTGACACTTAGTCTAAATCATTAAATAAAAAAAAAAAATTATCATCCTAATTTTCTTATTTATTTTATATAGAAAATCTCGGGTTATTACTTCTTTTTTCCTTATTAAATTTCATCGAGGCCTCACTTCCGCTTCCTCGTGATTATAGCTTTCTCCGGAGAGTCACGAAGCTTTTCGTTTGTAACAGGAAATCTCTTTATATAGCCATGGTTTGAGACCTGCTTTCGAACCTCCTTGTTTTCTCTCTTGATGTCGACTTGGTGAGGCACAAACCTACTTGACTCATTGAATTTTCGCGGCATATTGAAATGCACCGTCATGTCTTCTTGCTTGACTCTAGGAATCGCATCTCCATGCGACTCTGCATCTGTAAGGAAAATAGTTCTTGAAAAGATTTTCTTAAACCCTTCCCAAGGTATCATGCCTTCTCCATTACAGTGGTCTGGTTTGCCTCCCACCAGAAGTTAGCTTCACCCTTCAGCATGTAAGTGATGAAGATTGTTTTTTGATCATCACCTACTCGGGCGATAGCGAACGCCTTTTCGATTTCCTTGACCCAAGTTTGAGCTTCGATGGGTTCAGTGGTTCCTTTGAACTCAGGGGGTCCCGCACTCTTGAAGTCCATGAAGTGTGCCACACAGGCCCTTTGGAGGGTTATTGGCATTCGGGGTTCGATTAAAGTGCCCCCACTAACATGTCTACAAAGCTGCGCATAGGATTCGGTGGATCCCCATCATTACCGCTTGACCCCTCGGGTGTTTAATGACGTCTTCCTCTAGCCATCTATCTGTTTAAAATGAACTTAATGTTATTATCTTATCACTTACTCTATATAATATATCATTCATAAGAAGAGACTTAATCATCACATCACATCCTTAAATAAAAACATATTTATTTATAAACATAACACCCAAGGTATTTCATCGTCTTATAACATTAAGCCATTTACATCACTTTAAACCAACATACTTGGTAAAAAGCGAAACCCAAGCTTATTATTCAAAGATAAGCGTTATATCGCCGATAGTAAAAGTTCATCATAATAAACTAAAAGCCCTCACTAATGGCGTCCTCATGCTCTCTCATCGGTATCTCTCGATTACCGGCCTCGGCTTATAACAAGTCTAGATCGGTGCTCCTCACTTGGAAAATGATTCACCCTATGTTGAAACCTTCCATGTGTTGACTTAAATCGTACTTCATCTTATCTATCTTAACCTTCTTATCTCTCACCTCTCCTTCTAACTTTTCATGATTAGCTTTCTTCTCGGCCGAACACGATCTCTCCTCTCTTTTCCCAGAATGTGGTAATAATCGCTTGTCGGTTTGAAGACTCTGAATCCTCGACTCGACCCATTAATGGTATGCCCCAAGTGGGTCCTAATAGTTTCTTTCTCATCCTCCAGCCTATCCAGCCTTACAGTGCGATGCATGACTTGTCGGCCGGATCCCGTTCCTAATTATCGGTGGTGCACGATGCCTCAAGCAATCTTTGCGGTTTGTTTGCTCCCCACGATCTGACTCCTTCAACTCATGGACCTTGTCAGTCCAACTCCGTAATCCTATCCATCAACTCATCCAATAAAGTATCCTCGGGTGCTTCTTCCAGGGTCCTCCTCGGGCTCCTCTTCTCTTGAGGATACTCCTCTGGTGCAGAGTCGACTACTACCTCGGTTGTAGGCTCAGTGCAATTTATCACTGCTGCTCACTCACAACGTGGATATCTCTAACCTCCTCTTCTCCCGACATCCTTCAAATAAGAAAAAATAACTCGGTTAGTATTTTAAAATAGTTGTTTTTGTTTTTAGGAAAAAAATAGATTTGACACAACCCCTAGAACTCTACATGAGTTCATCTCTTTATTTTCTCCACTAACTTCCCTAAGGTTATAGTCTAAGGTTCCCCACCTAAGGTTTATAACCTATTGCTTTGATACCAACATGTGACGCCCCCAAATTCGTGTAACATTGATTATAGGACATGGTGCTCACGATATAACATACATCATCATCTATCCAAGTAACTCTAATAATAATAATAATAATAATAATAATATTAACTATTACATACTTATTCAAAATAAAGTCCCAAGTCTTTACAACCTTTAATAAACTGAAACTTAAACTTAGCATTTATCGCTACATCACATCATATGCGGAAATATAATTATTACATAAATAACTCTCATCATTTCATCTTAGACTTTCCATTGTCCTTGCTTGAGCCCTCGGTATTATCGATATTAATCGAAAAAGTTTAAGCAAGAATGAGCATAAAAATTGCCCAGCAAGTATATAAAGTAGTTTGAGAACATACATCAGAAGTAGAAGCATTAGTATGAATATTTCTCAACAGTTGAAATAAATATCAAGAGATAAACTGGAATATCAAGATAAGAGTTCTGGAATTCTCAATAGCATGCTAAGGGGTATTAGATACCCTGAACATTACTTTGTTTTATCAAAAACCATCAGACGGTTTAACAATCAAATAGATTGTAAACGGTCTCTGTAAGTACTCGGTGATCGACTATATCGTACCTACATTGTGCACAAGTATAAAGTTTAAGCGCATAAGCGTAAATGGGACTATATGCTGGCATGGATTTACCCCATTATTCGGGTTGTTCATCTTAGTATTCATGCGGGACCTCACCAAAGCAATTTAGATTGGTAAACATTCAATAGCTTTAAAGGATTTGAATTGTTCAAACAATATACTACGTTTGCATCAATAACATCTAGTTTGAAGCGAAAGTTAGAAAGCATGCTTGAATATAGTTCATTAAGGGTATCTGAACTTTAAAGTATAGCGATTACAATAGGGCTGAATAATAATCATCAATAACGTTTTGCATCACAATTGAAGTTATAGAACTTTACAATAGAGGAGCTTGCACGAATGATTACTTAATCACAAGCCTAAACTTACCCTCGCTGCAATCAACTAGATAAGAGTTGAATAAATTCATAATGAAAAATAGGGTAAGAAACTTGCCTTGATCGTTGTTTACCAATATGATTAACGACTTACGGTGATCGCACTTCACGTGCCTACACATTGTTTAATCATGCTCATCAACTATTAGCAACGCATAGTAGTTGTAATATAAACTTTAATCTATAATTTTCAGAGTTCACTCTATGATTTTCACTCTACTATCTGCACTCTACGATTTTCAGAGTTCACTCTACGATTTTCACTGACTCTAAGATTTTCACTATTGACTCTACGATTTTCACTCTACTATCTGCACTCTACGATTTTCAGAGTTTACTCTACGATTTTCACTGACTCTACGATTTTCAGAGTTTACTCTACGATTTTCACTGACTCTACGATTTTCAGAGTTTACTCTATGATTTTCATTGACTCTACGATTTTCAGAGTTTACTCTACGATTTTCATTGACTCTACGATTTTCAAAGTTTACTCTACGATTTTCACTGACTCTACGATTTTCAGAGTTAACTCTACGATTTTCATTGACTCTATGATTTTCAAAGTTTACTCTACGATTTTATTCCCGCTAATCTAAAGATGATATGACCATGATACTTGGACACAATAACCTTCATACATCAAGGTATTTTACAAAAAATATAACATTCATAAAACTAGCATGCTAAGACCATAAACTAATTTGCATAGAAAAGCGTTAAAAGCTTAGTTTTATACTTAGAAAAATTCTGAATTTCCAAAATTCATAGATTTTATTACCAACATGCATGCTTCTGATTTTCATAACTTTCTCAACTTAACTCCCTTTCCTATGAAATTTGGACAGGTTGTACCTCATGTTACATACTATTTTATAAAATTATTACATACATTAATCGAGTTATATACACCATGATCCCGAGGCTCCGAAAAACACCAAAAATCACAGTTACTAGTTAAACCCAATTTGACAAAAATCCGGGGATTTTACTTCTAACATCTGATTAAATTATTCCTAATGTCCAAATCATCTACTCTCTCACATGTTTTCACATTTCACAACATCAAACTTCAACAAACTTCCACCTTTTTGATTAATTTAGCACCTTAGAGACATTTTATCAAAGGTAGAGCATGTATTGCTTAATTCTTTGATTTTCTATGAATTTGATGCATGATTAACCCATATCTTTTGTTGTTAATGATCTATAATCATCAAACAACGATAACATGGCAACCTGAAGCCACAACAAATCATTTACCAAATTTTATATGCATTTTCTTCTCATTTTGTTATAAAAATAAAATGGGTTCATGAATTACCTTTTGATGAATTTCTTCTTGGTTTAATATGATGCTCTCTTCTCCTTGCTTGTCAAATCCTCAGTAATCCTTCAAAATTAGTTCTAACTCTCTTGGCTCTCAATTTCTCTCCATGTTTACTCACTTGGTGGAATTTTCTTAAAAAGAAAAATGTGTTTGTATATATGTATAGCTTTGTTAGAGTCTTTTGATTCCCATAACTTTAACTCTCATAACCCCCAACTCTAATGATTAGTTACTCACAATACTTAATACTACAATAATATAGTTAATTAATAGGAATAATATGGGAGTTAGAGAAAATGAATGTGGGAGTTAAAAATAAAAAAATTTTGATTTTAAGGAATAAAATAAATTACTTCCACCTTAGCTATTATGTAATATCGTATACTCCTCCTTTGTCCCAATTTAATAGTCTCATGGGTTACTATCGGTTCGGTGATTTCTATTATAAAAAAATACAAATATTATTTTTTAATCAATTAATCAATTAATAAGCTATTTGACTATTTTACCTTTCGGAACCAAACTTTGCGAACTATATATCGATTCCTACTAAAATCGACGTTACGGGCGTCATGGGACTATCCATTTAGTCAAATTCATCTACGAAATTGTAGTAGTTGACTTTTCCTCGAAAAAGTCAACGAGTTGACTTTTGACCAAAAAGTCAACTATGACACTTTTTCGTGATTACGATCTATCATGACTAATTTAACGTTAGGAATCGAATACACAGTTCACATCTCTAAATTCTGCTCCTAACTCCAACTCATGATTTAATACCATCCCACGTAATATAATAGAATAATTTCCTACTTAATTTTATTTAAATAGTTAAATAAAACTTCACCAACCATTTAAATACATCTCATCACATATCTTGAAATAGCACATATATGTACCACACACATACATCTAATAAATGAAATCACCCAAAAGTTTCATATAAATTCGTTTATTAACAATTCTTAAATTACATAAAAAATATTAAATAAAATAAAATAAAAATAAAACTCGGATATTACACGACCCAAGATGGGTGATGTATACCTAATTTTGGGGGAATCACAGTTGGTATCAAAGCTTAGGGATATGATCCCTAGATATGATGTGAGAATAGAACTTGGAGGGGAGAGACGAGGAAGTCCTTCGCTAGTATGACCTACCTAAGTTTATTTGGTATTTAATTGGTCGGTCAGAATATAGGGATAATGTTACATGTCAATTAACATTTTGTTTTGTGGTAGTATCTGAAAATGACATCTGAGAATATTGAGAATAGCAATGGAGCACAGGCGACCGTTGATTCACCACATATCAATAATCAGGATAATGTGCATCAGGAAGGCGACAATCCTCATGCAAATAACAACACTGACCAAATGATGAATGATGGATTGTTCAGAGGCTTTATGCAATTCATACAACAGCAGGAGAGAGCAGCTCCTGTCCAAAACGTAGGTAGAAATACTGGAAACTCTCGGATGGTCACCGCTAAACAGTTCAAGGAGCTGGGACCATCGAAGGTTATTGGAGAGCCAAAACCACTTATGGCGGAAGCATGGATAAAGTAGATCACCAAGATTTTTGATGTCTTGGGATGCTCCAGAGATCAAAAGGTTCCCTTCTTGCCTTTATGTTGCGAGGAGAGCGATTCTTGGTGGGAATTGGTAAGCGTACTCAACTGCTTCCTTTGAAGATGTCTTGGGAGAAGTTCCAAGAGATGTTCAACGACAAATACTTTCCCCGAAAGTATTAAGTCACATGAAGGAGGTGGAGTTTATCAAAGTTGAGCAAAATAATATGGCCAGATGTCATGATATGAGGCTAAATTTCTTTGAGTTGTCCCGATTTGCATCCCACTTGGTGGATAATGAAGAAGCGAATGGCGCGAATGTTTTTGCGAGGTTTGAAACCTGAGATACGTCAACATCTTATTTCCTATAAACTGTGTTTGTATTCAGATGTTGTAAATAGGGCTCAGTTAGTAGAGCGCGATAATGAGTCAACGCAATCAAAAGAGAAGCGAAACAAAATGATAATACCAGTGAGGCGATCATCGAAGCGGTGACAACAATAAAATGAGGGAATCAGCGGGCGAAATGGTAACCACTTGGTGGTAATCGAGGCCTAAATAATAAGAATGGAAATTTCAAGAAGAGAGATTCAATGATGATGGAAAGAGCGTCGGCCACCGACACCATTGTTAAGGAAGGAGAACGACCACCTATCATATGTTTCAAATGCGGAGGGAGGGACACATCGGTCAAAGCTAGCGATGTCGTCCAAAAGCATGTTATAATTGTGGAAGAGAAGGTCACTTAGCTTTGATTTTGTCGTTCATGAAGACAAGTTCAACTAGGATGGAGGCACCAAAAAATGTCGTCCCGAGAAAAGTCAAAGCCGTTAGTGCTGAGGGAGGCGTTTGGTGTGACCTCCCAAAAGCAAGGAACCCGAATGAGGTCATCACGGGTAAGCTTATCATAAACTCTAGCGAAGTCTATACTTTATTTGATCTGGGTTCTACCCATTCTTTTTATTTCTCCTACTTGCGCTCAACGATTAAATTTAACTCGGAGAAATTAGATTTTGACTTATCTGTGGAAACTCTATTGGGAGAAACCTTCATTACATCCATTTGTTTATAAGTCTTGTTTGGTTCAAATCGGTGCCCTCGTATTACACATAGATTTTATTTCATGGAAAATACTTGCATTTGGCGTGATTCTAGGGATTGATTGGTTAACTATTTATCATGCAAAATTGATTTTTTTCGTAAGGTTGTTAGCTTTCATATTCCTAATCAACCTATTATGCGAATTCAAGCGACCAAACCATTAAAATCAATCACGATCATCTCGAGCCATAAAGCTATTCGTTTATTAAAAAGCGGATGTCGAGCTTTCTTAGCTCATATCACGATCTAAACAAAAATAAATCGACTTTGAATGATATTTACATTGTTAATAAATTTCCTAACGTATTTCCAGAAGAACTTCAGGCCTACCCCAGGCGTGAAATTGAATTTTGTATCGACCTTTGAACACAGTACAAAACCCATTTTCAAAGCCCCATATCGAATAGCTCTATTGAACTTGAAGTTAAAGACCCAACTACGAGAATTGTTAGACATTGGCTTTATTAGTCCTAGTACTTTTCCTTGGGAATTTGCTCTGTTACTATTACGTGAAGAAGAAAGATGGGAGTATGCGACTTTGTATTGATTATCGGGAGTTGAATCATGTCACTATCAAAAATAGGTACCCATTGCCACGTATTGATGACTTGTTTGACCAGTTGCAAGGAGCTAAATTCTTTTCAAAGATTGATCTTCGTTCCGGATATCACCAATTGAAGATTAGAATAGATGACATTCCAAAGACGGCTTTCAGAACTTGGTATGGGCATTATTAATTCCTAGTCATGTCCTTTGGATTGACTAATGCTCCTGCTGCCTTCATGGATATGATGAACCGAGTATTCAAGGAATATTTGGATCACTTTGTGGTCGTCTTTATTGATGACATCCTTATTTATTCCAAAAGCCATGAAGATCATGAGCAACACTTGAGGCTGACACTCCAAAAGCTTTGTGAATATAAGCTTTATGCCAAGTTAAAGAAATGCGAGTTCTGGCTTGAGGAACTAGCATTCCTTGGGCACGTGGTATCAAGTCATGGAATATCTGTTGACCCATGAAAAGATTGAAGCTATTCAAAGTGAGAGCAACCTAAATCGATGGCCAGAAATCATGTAGCTTTCTCGGTTTAAATTTGGTTATTATCGGAGATTAAATGGAAGGATTTTCTCAAATCGCTAATCCATTGACTCAGCTAACTCGGAAAGATACAAAGTTCGGTTGGAGCGAAGAATGTGAGAAGAGTTTTCAAGAACTCAAGTGGAGACTGATTTCGGCACCTGTTCTGATAATACCATCTGGCTCGGAGGGATTTATCATCTACAGTGATGCTTCGGGCAAAGGGTTGGGATGTGTTCTCATGTAACATGGAAAAGTCATAGCCTATGCCTCAAGATAACTCAAATAATATGAGAGGAATTATCCTACTCATGATCTAGAGTTGGCAGCTGTTGCCTTCACACTAAAGATTTGGAGGCATTACTTGTATGGGGAGAAAGTGGAGATCTTTACGGATCATAAAAGCCTCAAATATTTCTTCACTCAAAAGGAACTCAACATGCGACAGCGACGTTGGCTTGAACTATTGAAAGATTATGATCATACCATCCAATACCATCTTGGAAAAGCAAACGTGGTAGCTGATGCATTAAGTAGAAGATCATATGCGGGTACGAGTGCGATATTGTCAACACAAAGGCCCATTTTGTATGACTTACAAAGGATGGAGATAGAGGTAAAGACTCCAGGGACCCATGTGATGATGGAAAATATACAAGTAGAACCGACTTTAATTGATAAAGTTAAAGCTGCTCAAACTACAGACCTGGAGCTGGAGCTGATGCATATGAGAAAGAAAGTGCAAGAAGGTGCTATACCAGCAGCAAGAATCAATGAAGAAGGAATACTTCGAGTCAACTCCAGACTTTGTGTTCCTAACGACCTTGATTTAAAGTATAAAATCATGATGGAGCGCACAACACACCATTTGCAATCCATCATGGGAGTACCAAAATCTATCGTGATCTTAAATCAATACATTTTGGTGGAGCAATATGAAGAGAGATATAGCGTTGTTTATCTCAAGGTGTCTAACTTGTCAATGAGTCAAGGCGAGCATCAAGTACCAAAGGTCCATTGCAACCACTTGAAATTCGAATGAAAGTGGGAGCACATTACCATGGATTTTATTCTTTGGTCTTCCCAAGGTTTCTCAAGGCATTGATGCAATTTGGGTCATTGTTGATAGATTGACCAAGTCTGCTCACTTCTTACCAATATGAGAAACTTAAACACTTGAACGTCTTGCTCGTATGTACATAAACAAGATTGTAAGACTGAATGGTATGCCAGTATCTATAGTTTCTGATCGAGACCCAAGATTCACTTCACGATTTTGGGTTAGTTTGCAAAAAGTTATGGGCACAGATTTACGATTTAGTTCGGCATATCATCCTCAGACGGACGGATAGTCAGAGAGGACTATTCAAACTCTGGAAGATTTATTAAAACTCTGTGTCCTTGATTTCAAGGGAAGTTGGGACAAGTTCTTACCGTTGGTGAAGTTTTCATACAACAACAGTTATCAAGCAAGTATTGGAATGGCTCCATTCGAGGCGTTGTATGGAAGAAAGTGTCATTCTCCAGTATGCTGGAATAAGGTGGATGAAGCAATGTTGTTGGGACCAGAGTTGGTACGTATAACTATGAAAAAGATTCAAACGATCCGACAACGTATAAAAACCTCACAAGATCGACAAAAGAGTTATGTTGATCTTCATCGGAAGGACGTGGAATTCGATATAGGAGATCATGTGTTGTTACGTGTTGCTCTATGGAAAGGAGTTACGAGATTTGGAAAGAGAGGAAAGCTCAATCCTCGATTCATTGGTCCATTTTTAATCCTCGATCGGGTAGGAACTGAGGCCTATAGACTCGCTTTACCGCCAAGTATGTCTCGTGTTCATAACGTTTTTCACATATCCATGTTACGTAAATATGTGGAAGACCCGAACCACATTATTGAGTTGGAACCAGACGAAATAGCGGAAGATTTAACGTATGAAGAGGTTCATGTTCAAATCTTGGATAGGAAGGAACATATTCTACGCTCCAAGGTTATACCTCAAGTCAAAGTTTTGTGGAGAAACCACGATGTTGAGGAAATGACCTGGGAGTTAGAATCTGAAATGAAGTCAAGGTATCCTTACCTCTTCGATATACCAGGTACGTACCCTAATTTTGAGGGCGAAATTTCTTAAGAATGGGAGGTTGTAAGACCCTAACTTTTTGAATAAAGATGAATTTTCTATAATTATCATTTTTGAATATTATGGAATAAATTTAATATAATGTTATAGTTGTGGGTAGTATTTATAAATTCTGCAAAGTATGCAAGTTGTTATATTATATTAGATTGGTTGGGAATATTAGTATTAGCAGGGAATATTATCATCATTCATTGTGGACCCTGATAGAATTATTATCGGATTAAGAAAATGACAAAAATATTTTTATGAAAATAACGGCGGAAGTTTTCACAGTTAGTGCTTGTTGAACTACTTTCGGTAGTAAAAGTGCGATGTCTGCGTTGTTGCATAGTAGCACTTTTACGGTATTGATTATTGATGCTTACGTGAGAAGTCTTTCGGTTTTGTTCAATTATTGCTATAGTAATTGTTGCGTAATATCTTCGTTATTTGATTCAATTATTGTCGATATTTTATATATTGTTAAAATCAATAATTGAGGCGACAAAGTTATTAATATTAATTACTTGCAATATTAACGATGTCTAGAAGTTACATCGAGGAGAGGTTTGGTCACTAATTGTGCGCATGATAGGGAGAAATCCTTATTGGAAAGCCCCTCTTTCACAGGAGCGACACAGTCGATTAATATTATAAATTATAATAATGATGATAAATGTTGTTAAAAATATTGAAAGGATTTTTTTATAAGGTAGTTGTTGTAAATTTGGCGTATTATTTAAACCCCATTTACTATTTTTCAACATTATTGGTAAAAAGTTATTTAAATATAATGGGACCCACTGTGATTATGACATGTTGGGGGAGGGGAACATGTAGGGCCTGAGTATTGAAAATTGAGTGGTTGGAAGTTTTTTTCAAAGTTGTCAATATTGGTGTTTGGTTTATCTGGAGGATTTCAATTATTATTATTATTATTATTATTATTATTATTATTATTATTATTATTATTATTATTATATAATATTTTATTTAAAAGATTTTGCTTTAAATATGAATCGTCCAGATTAAAAGTAAATCAATCTGGGCCGTTCATGAATTAATTCTTATCACGTCCATTCTTCTATAAATAGAAGCTCATTCCTTCATTATTTTCTTACGAATTCACTGAAACTCTAGAGAGAGAAATTATAGAGAAAAATATTCTGCTACTTTCCTACTCTTATATTCAATTTCTTTTACGGTAAGGGGTGTTATTTCTTTCTTTCATCTTAATGAAGAGAACTTATGTTATTCCATTATTTATTATTACATTTGGAATAACTTTTGTATCGTGGCTACCCTATACATGGTGACATTCTTCTAATATTTTGTTCTTTATTATTTTGTCGTAATATCACATGCGTGCGTTTTCACGCCGGACTGGTTCCATTATTTATTAATCTGATGCGTGCGTTCTGTTGGGACTGATTCCATTATTTATTATTACGTGGAATATATCACATGCACGTGCGTTCTGTTGGACTGATTCCATTATCTATTATTACATCAAAATATCACATACATTCGTTTTTGTCGGACTGGTTCCATCCTTTATTATTACATTGGAATAACTTTTCTGTCGCGATCTATCTATCGTGCATGGTGATTTCTTTTGTTATTCCATTCTATATTATACTCGGTTGGTTAAAACTTTGACTTCTATACTCCATGAAATTAGTGGAATATCCTTGATATTTGCGCTTGATATCTTTTCATGGAAATATTCTTCGAGCATTCTTGAATTTTACTCTACAAAGCGGTATCATGTTGACAATTTGGGCGTTATCATTTCCTAGATAAATTAATTCTTGAACTTGTTTTATTGAATTCTTATATCATTGTCATCATCTCATGTTTATATTATATTGAAAGTCATATGTGGCACATAATGCATAAATGGACTTGGTATGATTATGACGAGGATTATTCGGTGTAATCATGGCCAGTAATGTTACAAATGATGTGATAAAAGTCCTCATTGGCCCGTAGTGCATTGATGGACGATTGTTGGCATGATCATGACCATTAATGAATATACAAATATTCTTGGCCGTGGTGCATGGATAATTGTGTTGCGTGATACTAAAAAGAATATCCGTGGTACGTAGTGCGGGGTGATTCGGTGATTTGGATTATTTATTTAAATTTGAGTCTCGTGAAAAAAGTGATGAAAAACCTTTTAAATCATAAAAGATAGTAGATTTTATTCTCTACTTGACTCTTTTAATGGATTGCTTGTTCATTGCATTAAACTTGATGTTTTTATATTTTATCGGTTTAACCTCTTGAAGGCTAACGATAATTTATTACGCATTATCTTAGTCATAATATTTCTTCTTGGGCTAGTTGAGCTCACCCTTTCTTTCCTTTATTCTCTTGAAAAATGAGAACATAGCGGACTAGTCGGGGAGCGGATTGACGGTCCGGAGGATAGCATTAGTAGTCCTCACTATTCTATGAAATAGTGTGTTAATAATTGTAATGAGGACTCCTTTTGAGTTTGTATAATCTCTAGTAGACAATAATTGTATTCAAACTCATAGTTATGTTTTGTCGTATTGTACATGACAGTTGTATTAGTAAGTTGTATTTGAATTTTATACCATGTATCTGACGACCCAAGATGGGTGATGTATACATAATTTTGGGGGCGTCACGCCTATACTCTGACCGACCAATTAAATACCAAATAAACTTAGGTAGGTCATACTAGCGAAGGAATTCCCCGTCTCTCCCCTCCTAGTTCTTGTCTCACATCTTAGCCAGGGATCATATCCCTAAGCTTTGATACCAACTGTGACTCCCCCAAAACAGGAATACATCACCTATTCTGAGTCGCCAAATACATGATACTAAATACAAACTAATTATACAACAGTCATGTAAAATACGACAAAACATATGTTGTGAGTTTTAATACAAATATTGTCATCTAGACAATATCCACACTCAATGGAGTCCTCATTACTTTTATTATTACACTATTTCACAGAATAGTGAGGACTACTAATGCACCATCTAGGACCATCACTCTGTTCCCCGACTAGTCCCAGCTACGTTCTCATTTACTGAAGAGAACATTGAAAGAAAGGGTGAGCTCAACTAGCCTAGTAAAAAATATTATGACTAAGATAATGCAGAATAAATTATCCTTAGCCTTCAACAGTATAACAACTGATAAAATATAATAGACAACAAGTTTTAGATCAACAACTGCAGCGAAATAAGCAATCCATTAGAAGAAAATCAAGTTAGAGAATAAAATCTACTATCTTCTATGATTTAAAAGGTTTTCATCACTTTTATCATCGAGACTCGAAACAATAAATAATCCACATCATTAAATCATTTACGCATCTGACGTGCCAAGGATATTCTTTAAGTATCACGACCACAATTATCCATGCACTACGAGCCAAAGATAATCGATGTTTTCATCAACGACCACGATCATGCCATAAAACATTTCATCTTTGCACCTTGGCGAAGAGAATCCATAGCCATAATCATACCAAAAATCGTTCATCAATGCACTACGGGCGATGAGGACTTTTTCCATATCATTTGTAACATTACGGTGCATGATTATACCAATAATCCTCGGTCATAATCATCCCAAGTCCATCTATGCACTATAGGCCACAGATGACTTTCAACATAATATAAGCATGAGGATGATGACAATTCAATAAAACAAGTTCAAGAATAAATTTTAAATATTTACAAGTTAATTTATCACGAACTCGATAACGTCCAAATTGTCAACATAATCTTCGCTTTGTGAGTAAAATTCAAGAATGCTCGAAGAATATTTCCATGAAAAGATACTGCAGATGAAGCGCAAATATCTAGGATATTCCACTAATTTCATGGAGTATAGAAGCCAAAACTTTAACCAATCGAGTATAATAGAATATATGAAGCGCAAATGGATTTTCGCCGCCATGCGGTAATCCACGTAGACAAATTATTCCAATGAATAATAAAGAATGGAATAATGAAGAATTCACCAAAGTCGTAATCCACACAGCATAAAGTTATACCAATGTAATAATAAATAATGGAACCAAGTCCCATAAACGCATGCACGAGGATATTCGACAAAATAATAAATAATGGAACGGTCCGTAAAGGCACGCATGAGCGATATATTCCGACAGATAATAAATAATGGAACTAGGTCCCGTGGCAACGCATGCGACGATATATTCGACGAAATAATAAAGAACGGAATATTAGAAGAATTTCACCATGTATGCGATTGCTTATAAAAGCAGTTATTCCAACATAATAATAAAGAATTGAATAACGTAAGAATTTCACCATGTATGCAGTTTGGCATATACGAGTTATTCCAACGAGAATAATAAAGAATGGGATAATAGAAGTTTTCTTCATGAATACGAAAGAAATAATACCCCTTACGAGTACAACAAATAATATCCCTTACCTTACAAAAACTAGATACTGGAATAATGAGGTAGCAGGCTTCTCTTCTTCTTTCTCTCTATAATTTCTCTCTATAATAATTGCTCTAAAGCTTTTGTGAATTGGTGAGAAATGAAGGAAGAATGAGCTTCTATTTATAGAAAAATATAGTTTTGATAATTGCACGTTTTGGGACTCGAAATATTACAGTATAATACCTTCCTCTTTTCCTTCATTTTTAATTTAGTCCTGCAAGTATTATCAATCTTACACCAACTCCCCTAATAGTAAATCATGTGAATCAATAGTAAAATCATGTGACTCAATAGTAAATCATGTGACTCAATAGTTCTAAACATGTGAAAAAGTAATTATAGTATAGTACCTTCAATTATACCTCCATTTTTAACTTAGTCATGCAAGTATTATCAATCTTGCACCAACTCCCCTAATAGTACAAGAATGTGAATCAATAGTACACACATGTGAACAAATAATTATAAGCATGTGAAATAATAGCAATTAATTGCTCATTTACCCGGTTGGTCAATATAACTTCCAGACATTAATTACTATCGAAACAAATGTCGATTTCCACTAACACCAATAATCCCAACACAATGGAAATATTTTTCTCAACAATTTCATTTTTGAAATTTTGAAGTTTGACTTTCTCAGAAAAAGGCAACCCCGAACAATTTTGTGTTTATAGTCTATTCTTACTAATTTCATCGCTCCGGACTCAAATATCAAGTCCGCGTCTCCAAATTCAACTCCGAACTCAAATTCGATTTTTAATAACATTTATTCATTATTATTATAACTCGCAATATTAACAACCAGTTCGTTCCTAGGAAATAGTGGACTTTCCAATAAAGATTTTTCCTTATTGGCGCGCAATTAGGTGACCAAACCTCTCCTTGACAGAACTTCTAGACATTGTTAATTATGCAAATAATAATATGAATAATTGTATCGTCTCAATTATTGATTTAATAATATATAAAATATCGACAATAATTGAATCAAACTGAGTGACTTCTCACGTAAGCATTAATAATTAATACCGTGTGCTACTATGCAACCACGCGTATTTTACCACCGATTATTTTATGACAACTTGCTTACTTTGAAATTTTTTTTAAATGTCACCCTTAACTTTAAACTTTTATCAATTTAACTATTTACCAAAATAAAAAAATTGAATACTTTTATTTCATAAAATTCAGGGTCTCACATTTGAGTTTTAGGACAGTATGTGTCAACTTACTTTCGACTGTTATATTTCACATTAGAATGATGTATTGCCCTACACGTAGGTCACTATCACTTTACTGAACTAGCTGTTTAGACACACTTCAATCTAATCTTCTTTACAAACTTTAAGATGTTCAGCAACTATCTTGGGTGAAAGTAGTATGCACACAAGCCAATACTTTGTAATAATCTTATTCATTTATTAATAAAAAGTATTAATTTATTAAAGGCTTTTAATTATCTACATGATGTTGTTTTATAATATGTGATAAACTCATAGTTTTAAGCAATGCTTTTAGAATAATGATAATGATCATTATAATGAGATCTAAATTCTTAGAAAGCTTAAAACTAAAATAGTTCTCAATCGTTGGATTACTAAATTGGGGATTAGTGAATCCGGATAGATTGGAACATACGTTGCTTGCTCATTGGATGAGGATGATTGATCTCATGATCATTTGTGTGGACACACTAAAGCAAGTATATAGGTGTTTATTAGAGAATAAGTTCACTAAGCGTGGCTCGCTAAGGAATACCTAACGGAGTTTTACTTGCCTGTCAATAGGAATTCCTATAGTGATGGTAGTACAAGTGATCCTTGGACTTGAGATCATCATAGTATCTTGTGTATGATGAGTTATACTTTGACTTATTCCTTTAAGACCCTTACGGTATATCAAAGGGTATGCTTGGGTATAATAAGTTGTACATGGAGATAATGTATAATCAATAAAGAATCTACCGCTTCTAGTAAAAGAAGAGAAATGTCCTATGTGATTCGATAAATGACAACCCAAAGAGTCCTTGGCGGCGAATGAAATTAGAAAGGAGTTTCTAATTTGCATTATTTGTAGTTGTGCATTTAAGAGTCGAAATACATATAATTAAATAAAATAAGACTTGACAATAATTATATGTCTTATATTTAATTGGGACATTATATGGTGGAAGGATTGAATTGTACGGTAACTATTTACTCAAATGTTCTTTTATGATTAATGTTGAAATCTATATTATCTGGAAAGTTGTTGATCGCTAGAGAGGTTTATCCCAATTGTAGAATAACTATTATTTATTTAAATAAATTAATCGTTTAATTTATTTATTTAAATAAGATTAGAATTGTTCTAATTGATTTATTCACAACCGGTTTAATATGGAGAACCTAAAGGGTCACACCATAAAAGGAAGAATAATTATTTAAGAAGTTAATGGCATAATCGTAATAATATGTTAAGTATATTTAATTTAATCTATGGTGATAAAATAAATTAAATAGCTTAATATTTATTATTTAATATTTTAGAAATATTAAATATAAATTAATAAGAGGAGTCTTATTAATATTATTACAATTATTATTATTTTAATTTCTAAAAGAGTTTAGGAATTAATTTAATATAAGTACTCTCATTTATTCCTAATAGGATTTGGAGGAAAAATTAGTTAAAGGAGTTTAATTAATTATCCTTAATAAGATTAGGGATCCCATTTGATTAAAAGAGTTTAATTAAATAAATAATACCTTATTTTTAATTAAATAGGGTTACTTGATATCTTTATAAGAGGAGTCTTATATTAGATATCAATATACGTAATTCCAATAGTTGGGAGAGTACGCTCTTTTTCTATAGAGATAGAAAACTAGGGTTTTTCCAAATACACATCTTCTTGAATTTTTGTTATTCCTTGGTGGATCACCTCTAGAGGCCAAAAATTTTGGTGGTTAACGTTGATCAAAGGAAGGAACCAAACCCGGTGGATTCAAGTTGAACGCGAAAGGATTTGGAGGTGAACTCGTACCTGAGTAAGCTCGAATTTTCAAGGTATGATTCTTGTTCTTTAATTTTTCGTTTAATTATTAATTGTGCATAAAGGATGATCCGGGTATATGGTTTGTAAAAATTTAAAACTCTATTTTTCCACGTTTTCGCTTATTTTGTGCAATTTGATTGCGTTCATGAATATTACAAACCTAACAGTGGTATCAAAGCCAAACCTTTATGCAAATTATTAAATGTTTTAATTTAATATGTATATTGATATGTGTTTAGAAAAATTTAATTGGGCATAATTTTGTTGTATAAAATTTATTAAAAAAACAAAAACAAAAACGCAAAACCTGTTTTTTTTAAAAAATTGGTACTATTTTTTTTTGTTGAATTGGTGATTTAAGATAATCACGTTAAAGCTTCAGTGAGATTAACGTGATTTAAGTTTCCTGCAAAGCCTCCTTATTATTTATATATGATATAATCATTAATGATTAAAGTAATCATTAGCATGTTATCAAGTGATCTTCATTACTTTGGTTTCCTACAGGAAACTAATTATATCGAATATCTATATACTCCCTCCGTTCCTAAAAGATTGTCGTTTTAGAAGAAATAATTTGTTCCAAAAAGTTTGTCGTTTACAACTTTCGAGAAGAATAAATTATTTATTTTCCTATATTATCCATACCTTCTCTCATTGTCCCAAGAAATTCTCTTTCTTGTATTAATAGTTTTCAATTTCCCATAGAGGGGTAGTGATAAAATTTCAAACAAATTTTATTTGGTAAATGATACTTTCTTAATCCATGTGCCAAAACCTTAAACGACAATCTTTTAGGAACGGAGGTAGTATAATATATAATATTCATATTAATGATGCTGCAGATTCACCAAAACACGGAATTCAAAAACGTTTCGCGACGGTTTTATATTATTTTATAATATGATTATATTATATATATAAGTTACGGTTTATAATTCTTTTATAATTAAAATAAAAAATTTATTTTGATCTTAAAATAATAAATCTATTTTAATATTAAAATAAAAGAGTTTAATTTAATTTTAAAATTAAATTTAATGCTAACTAATTAGAGTTGGAATTGGATTCCATGTTTCCTTAAATAAAGGAGTTTATTTAGATATGAAATAAGATTTCATATTATTCAAAATAAAAGAGTTTATTTGTGAATAGGAAAGAAAATCCGTGTTTCCCTAAATAAAAGAGTTTATTTAAGATATGAAATAAGATTTCATATTACCAAAAATAAAGGAGTTTATTTTGACTTGGAATTGGACTCCATAATTAATTAAAATAAATGAGTTTATTTTGATTAAATAATTTGATTAAAATAAAATAGTTTATTCTATTCAAAATTGGATAAATTAAAATAAAAAGGATTTTATTTTGATTTAAAGTTGGATTAAAATAATGAGTTTATTTTGATTGAAAATTAGATTTTATATTAACTAAATTTGCCTATTAAATGATATCAATATATATATATTGAATGTTTATTATTCATGAGATGAATGTTATTTAATGATGCATATGGTGATGTGTATAATAATAAATGGGATTGATTATGAACTATTGACCAATGTGATTGGATTTTATTTTAGTTGGATGCATAAATGTATGAGTTTTATTAAATGGGGTCTACGTACCTCGTCTTCTCTAATTTTTCTTAATGTAAATTCTATCTTCCTCCTATGTAATTCTCATTGACTGTTGATCAAGGTTTCTATTTATTTTAAAATAGTTTTGTAATAGGAATAGTTAGAATTAATTTTGAAGAATTGGAATTCAAAAGGCAAGGAGCGCTTGAAGACCCGTTTGTAATGGAGCCCGGGATTTAAATGTAATATTCTATATGTGCATGCTTATACTATATATATTATATAATATGCAAACATGCTTCGCATGTTCATTAATATGACGCGTATTTTATATATATATATATGTGCATCTGTAATTAAATAAGATGAGATAAATTAATTACATACAAACCCCTCAAATTTTTATATTAAGTCCTAAGCGTTCAAAGATATTTGGAATATCGAACGTCGCCTTCTAGCATGATAAAAATAATTGAGTATCAATTAATTATTATAAGTGTGTTGTGTCACCACAAGGCTTATCTTAATTCTTTGAGATGTTAATTTTATCACATTTGATGCTTATAAAGAAAATTGAACAATATTATTTTGTTGTGTCACCACAAGGACAATATTTTTCTTTTTTGAATATATGAAGTGCTAGGTTGGACTTAACTTAAATCATTTTAGTTCAGATGTGCACACACTTGACCATTATGATCTAAGAGGCAAAATACAAGGAGTTGCATAGTTGATGTAATTGACAAGAGTTGTCTACCTATTTATTTATATATAGTTTGTTGTGTCACCACAAGGCTATATACATTTAAAATGGGATCCTTATTCTCACTAACAAATCTTTAATTAGATTTTGCCGAACTATATAAGTGAGGGTAATATAGTTTGATGAAAATAGTGGGAGATACCAATTTAAAACAAGACCTAATTTATTTTTGTAATTAATAAAAGAATGTATGCCAAAATGTTGTTAATTATAAATTAATTACAGAATTTTACAATGTCTAAATTACTATCACTGCGAAACATATTAGATGTTAATTAATCGGACCGAATTGTTCGGATTGGTTAAAGAAAATGAGATTAGTTCTCATGGCTGAAAAGTTATCTTATGTCCTTAATATGCCTGTCCCTGCAATGGTTGCAGACAATGCCTCTAAGGAAGATATTGTTATTTTTAGAAAGTATCAAGATGATGCACAATTGGCTCAATGCATCATGCTCGCATCCATGAGTAACGAGCTTTAGCGTCAACATGAAACTATGGATGCTCCTACTATATTCCTGCACATCAAGTAGTTGACAGTGAGGAAAGTAGGACTGATAGATATTAGATATCTAAGGAGCTCTTCCGATCTAGAATGACCAATGACACTACAGTACAGATAAAAGTCTTTAACATTATAAATTTGATTGATCAATTAGGACAACATGTTTTGTCATGGATGGAGAGTTGAGCAAAGATTTGATCTTGCACTCGCTCCTGGACTCCTTTCACAATTGTTGTGAATTTTTCATATGAACAAGCTAGATATCAGCTTCGCTGATTTGCTAAACATGTTGAAAAATATTGAGAGTCACTTTTCAACCAATAAAGACCAAGTCTTACTAGGAGGGGCCAAAGGATCTTCTGAAAAGAAGAACGATTCTAAGAAGGTAAATAGAAAAGGCAAAAACAAAGGATAATAAGAACAAAACTGATATGGATAGCAAAGGAGTTTGCTTCCACTACAATAAGCCTGGACACTGAAAAGAAACTGCAAGAAGCATCTTGCAGAGGCTAACCAGAAGAAATTTAGTGAAGTTTCGGTTACAAATACAATTTTGTTCATGATTTAAAATAAATTTTTTCTTTAAGTCAAGATTCTACTTAGGTATTGGATACCGACTTTGGTTATCATAAATATAGATTTATGAAGGGACCAAGCAGAAGTAGAAAGCTAAACAAAGGATAAGTAATCCTATGTCTGGTAAATGAAGCAAAGGTTGCTGCATTAGCCATAGGAACTTATAGTTTAGCAATGCCTATGGGAAAATTTATTAAGTTAATAAGTTGTTATTGTATTCTAGTTCTTGTTAGAAACATTATTTCCATTTTGTTGTTGGACAATGAAATCTTTGGTATTATATTTAAGAACAATTGTTGTTCTATTTATAATAATAATGTTTTGTATAGAACTGGAATATTACTTAATGAATTTTGTGTACTTGACTTATATGAAAAATTATTTTGCAATTGACCAAACTAGTATAAGAAAAGGAGATGATCATTCAAAGAGTTGAATGTGTGTATTTGTTGAAATATAAGTGTGAATTATTTGAAAGGTTCAAAGAATTCAGAGGTGAAACAAATTGGCAAAGTATTAGGATTCTTTGATCGGATCAAGGAATAAATACTTGTGCAATAAGTTTCTAGATCATCTTAAATGGTTTTCTCGTAATGGACGCCTCTTGATACGCAATAATTGATTGATGTATCTGAAAGGAAAAATCGTACCTTGTTGGACATGGTACGGTCCTTAATGATTTTACCGACATTCCAGTATTCTTCGTAATACTCTAGAAATGGCTGCATATCTACAAAAGATAACCTCAAAATCCGACCCAACACTCTATAAGAGTTATGGACAGAGAGGATTCCTAATCTTAAGTATGTTAAGATAAGGGGTTGTCCAACTTATGTGAAAAGGTTTCAAACGGATAAGCTTGGGACAAGATTTAACAAGTGTAGATTTGTGGGACATCCTAAAGTAAGTTTAGGGTATATGTTCTATAATCATACTTAACAAAAGGTGTTTGTTGCGAAACATGTTGCCTTCTAAAATAAAGATGTTCATCATTGAAGGGGCTAGTGGGAGGATAATATATCTTGAAGAGTTCAAGAACCACAAAACACTATAAGTCAAATAAGAGGAACTTGTAGATAGACCTATTGTACCACAACCGAATCGTAAATTTGGAATAGTACCAAAGATACCTAGGAGGTATGGATTCATCATGGATGATGATGATGAGGTACGCATTATAGAAGATGATGATCCAGTTACATATGATGATGAAAGAGTTGTAGACACTCAGAGAAATGGATTGAAGCAAGTTTCTCAAATATGGAACATTCATTTTGATGAGACAATCAAAAGAGTTTGATTTTGTCAAAAAACAAGAATGAACCTAGTGTGTACAAAAGGGTCAGTGGGAGCATCGTGACATTTCTAGTGTTATATATTGATATATTACGGATAAGGAATGACATACTAATGCTACAATCGGTAAAAAATAAAGTTGTCTAAACATTCCTCTATGAATGATTTGGGAAGAGTATCTTAATTGGGGATACAAATCTATATAGATAGATTCAAGAGGATGTTCAACTTTACCCAAGGAACGTATATTCATTTGATGCTAAAGTCGTTTAGCATGGCAAACTCCAATAGGTGTCTCATGTTGATGAGCCATGGAGTGTATCTCTCTTAATAGTCCCCATAGACTCCTGAAAAGAGAGATCGCATGAGTAACTATCATGTATGCAATGAAATGTATGAGACCTAATGTTGATCAGTCATATTCTGGAGAAGTTCACTATGAGTCAGTGAAAAACATCTTAGAGTACTTAACCGACACTAAGGATGTGATCATATTCATGGTAGGTCTAAATTAAAACTAGAGGACTTAACAGACTCGAGTTTTTTTAGACAGACCAAGACGATAGAAAATCCACTTTAAGGTAAAGTGTTACCTTGAACGGTGGTGCAGTGAATTGGAAAGGTTTCAAACAGCAAAGAGTTGCTGGTTTAGTGATAAAGCCAAAGTATATAGCTATAAATGAAGCTGCAAGTTGATTGTTTGGATAAACGTTCATTACATAACTAGGAATAGTTCCTAAGTCTCATCTTGGATCTAAACATGTGTTGTGGCACTTTCATTTGATTAGAGGAATCATTAAAAGATGGAAACTCATTATAGAGATAGTGGACTCTCACAAACAACATTACATATCCATTTATTGAAGCTTATCCAACAGCAGGATAATCGTCACTTAGAGAAGAAGAGTATGAGATACCATGACGATTGGCTTTAGTGCAAGTGGGAGATTGAAAGTAGTATGCACACAAGCCAATCATGTTTGATGATAAAGTATATACTTTGTAATAATCTTATTCATTTATTAATAAAAAGTATTAATTTATTAAAGGCTTTTATTTATCTACATGATGCTATTTTATAATATGTGATAAATCCATAGTTTTAAGCAATGCTTTTAGAATAATGATGATGATCATTCTAATGAGATCTAAATTCTTAGAAAGCTTAAAACTAAAATAGTTTCCAATCGTTGGATTACTAAATTGGGGATTAGTGAATCCGGATAGATTGGTACATACGTTGCTTACTCATTGGATGAGGATGATTGATCTCATGATCATTTGTGTGGAGACACTAAAGCAAGTATGTAGGTGCTTATTAGAGAATAAATTCACTGAATGTGGCTCGCTAAGGAATACCTAATGGAGTTTTACTTACCCGTCAATAGGAATTCCTATAGTGATAGTAGACAAGTGATCCTTGGACTTGAGATCATCATAAGTATCTGTGTATGATGAGTTATACTTTGACTTATTCCTTAAGACCCTTAGGGTATATCAAAGGGTATGCCGGGTATAATAAGTTGTACATGGAGATAATGTATGATCAATAAAGAATCTACCGCTTCTAGTAAAAGAAGAGAAATGTCCTATGTGATTCGATAAATGACAACCCAATGAGTCCTTGGCCATGCGAATAAAAATTAGAAAGGAGTTTCTAATTTGCATTATTTGAGTTATGCATTTAAGAGTCGAAATACATATAATTAAATAAAATAAGACTTGACAGTAATTACATGTATTATATTTAATTGGGGCATTGTATGGTGGAAGAATTGAATTGTACGGTAACTATTTACTCAAAGGTTCTTTTATGATTAATGTTGAAATCTATATTATCTGGAAAGTTGTTGATCGTTAGAGAGGTTTATCCCAATTGTAGAATAACTATTATTTATTTAAATAAATTAATCGTTTAATTTATTTATTTAAATAAGATTAGAATTGTTCTAATTGATTTATTCACAACCGGTTTAATATGGAGAACCTAAAGGGTCACACCATAAAAGGAAGAACAATTATTTAAGAAGTTAATGGCATAATCGTAATAATATGTTAAGTATATTTAATTTAATCTATGGTGATAGAATAAATTAAATAACTTAATATTTATTATTTAATAGTTTAGAAATATTAAATATAAATTAATAAGAGGAGTCTTATTAATATTATTACAATTATTATTATTTTAATTTCTAAAAGAGTTTAGGAATTAATTTAATATAAGTACTCTCATTTATTTCTAATAGGATTAGGAGGAAAATTAGTTAAAGGAGTTTAATTAATTATCCTTAATAAGATTAGGGATCCCATTTAATTAAAAGAGTTTAATTAAATAAATAATACCTTATTTTTAATTAAATAGGGTTACTTGATATCTTTATAAGGGGAGTCTTATATCAGATATCAATATACGTAATTCCAATAGTTGGGAGAGTACGCTCTTTTTCTATAGAGATAGAAAACTAGGGTTCTGCCAAACACCCATCTTCTTGAATTTTTGTTCTTCCTTGGTGGATCACCTCTAGAGGCCAAACACTTGGGTGGCTAACGTTGATCAAAGGAAGGAACCAAACCCGGTGGATTCAAGTTGAACGCGAAAGGATTTGGAGGTGAACTCGTACCTGAGAAAGCTCAAATCTTCAAGGGTATGATTCTTGTTCTTTATCTTTTCGTTTAATTAATAATTGTGCATAAAAGATGATCTGGGTATATGGTTTGTAAAATTCTAAAACTCTATTTTTTCACGTTTTCGCTTATTTTCTGCAATTTGATTCCGTTCATGAATATTACAAACCTAACATTGGGATCTTCACTCTTTAAGTCTTGACAATGTCATTCCAATGTAAGAGCTGATATACTCTACGATTTTCGTAATCGTAGAGTTTCATGGTGGTCATAGAGCACCTGGCTAATTAACTTTACGATTGGCAAGCTCTACGATCCATAAGCTCTACGATCTTCAGTGAGCTCTACAATCTCTTTCATAATATACGGTCTTTAATAAGTTCTACAATGTTTGATAGACTCTTATACGGTCTTTAATGAGCTCTACAATCTTTGACAGACTCTATGGTCTTCAATAAGTTCTACAATTTCCAATAAGCTCTACGATATACTCTACTGTCTTTAATGAGTTTTATGATCTCTGAATCGACAGCTCTACGATCTTTAGCAGACTCTGCGATCTCCACTATTAGGATATGTATGTTTAAATTTAATGATGTGATATTACTAATGTATAATTGTTCTGTAGTTTTTTTAACGTCCTTAATAAGAATATGATGTACAAGGACTTAGAATAGGAAGATCAAAATTTTTAGGTTGATCATATGAGCTAAATTGATGTATAGATAGTAGGATCAAATTAATCGTATATTCAAGATTAATGATCGTAAAGCTACTCTTGTATTGCTTCCATGTTTGTGAAGATCATAGAGTATGATATGCTCTCGTAGAGCATCAAGTATCAAATCGCAGAGTCTTCCATAAGCTCGTAGAGTAAAGTCAAGATCATAGAATCTGCAGTCATAATGTAAATTTCACTCTAAGATCATATAGTGAAGCAAGGATCAGAGAGTGACTCAAAGATTATATAATGAAGAAAGATCGCAGAGTCTGCTAAGGGATCGTAGAGAGCCATTCGTAGAGCACATCATAGAGTGTATCTCTACTCGTAGAGAAATCAATTGTAGTGTAGAACGCAGAGAACGTATAGAATGTTGAGTGAATCAAGTTCAGACTGTACCCTCTTCATGAAACTCTACAATCAACCAAATTCATAAAGAAAGTTAGGACTGACAAAGGACTGACAATAAGGAGCGTTGCAGATTGAAGAACCTAATGTTATTTGTAAAACCCCAACTTTTTGAATAAAGATGAATTTTCTATAAATATTATTTTTGAATATTATGGAGTGAAAAGTATATAATGTTATAGTTGTGGGTAATATTTATAAATTTTGCATAGTATGCAAGTTGTTATATTATATTCGATTGGTCGGGGAATATTCGTTTTAACAGGAAATATTCGTACGACGGCACAATCATTGGTGGACCCCTAGCAATGTAATTATTGTCGGATTGAGAAAAACGACAAAAATATTTTTATAAAAAATAACTAAGCAGGTTTTACCGCTGATACCGTTGAACTACTTTCAGTGCAAGTAAAAATGCGATGTCGTGTGGTTGCATAGTATCACACCGGTATTAATTATTGATGCTTACGTGAGAAGTCATTCCGTTTTGTTCAAGTATTGCTATAGTAATTGTTGCATAGTATATCACGTTATTTGATTCAATTATTGTTGATATTTTTTATATTGTTAAAATTAATAATTGAGATGACAAAATTATTAATATTATTATTTGCAATATTAACGATGTCTAGAAGTTCTGTCAGGGAGAGGTTTGGTCACCTAATTGCGCGCCAATAGGGAGAAATCCTTATTAGAAAGCCTCTTCTTTCCTGGGAACAACCTGGTCGATTAATATTGTGAATTATAATAATGATGATAAATGTTGTTAAAAATATTGAGAGGATTTTTTATTTTATTTTTATGAAGTAGTTGTTGTAAATTTTGCTTATTATTTGGATTTCCATTTACCCATTTTCTAAATAATTGAAAGAAAATTATTTAATATAAAATAGGTGGGGGCCCACTGTGGGGCCCATATGTTGAAAATGGGTTTGTTAGGGGAAGGTTTTTTAAAGTGATTCATGTGGAAGATTTTCCAAAAGTCATGTATAGATATGTTATATATATATCAAGAAATGTTCTAAATCGCATACAAGGCGCTTTAAAGCGCTAAAGAGGCTCTGGCCACCATAAGGCCAAATCGATGGAAAAAAAGCTAGTTGGCGCTTAAAGTGAAGAAAGCGGAAGTCGGGCCAAGGGAAAAGCGGGGCCTAAGCGGATTTTTTTTTAAAATTACTACCAAAATCAGATTTTTGATGTATTTATTTTTCTAATAATTTATCATATTCTTAATGCAGGTTGTAGCATATCAAATCACAACAAGAAGTGAACAAGATCAAGTCAAAATGGATAATTTTATTATAGTTGTACTTTTTTGAACTTGTACCAACTTTAAATTATATAAATGATGATACATTTGTAATATTTAGTTTAATTCAATATAATTCTTAAATTTATGTTTAGTTTCTTAAGTTTTAATATTGAATTGAATTCTTAAAATTTTAAATATTATTATTTAATATCAGTTGTGTTTATGAATAAAACTATTAAACTAATACGTTAAAGATATGTTAGTCATACTTGGTAATTAGTATATGGTATTTGTCATTTTCTTAAATTTCTTTTGTCCTCAATTTTGAAGATTACACAAATAAAAAAATAATTTCATAATTAATAATATCAAATATCTCATTTAATAAACTTCACATTAATTTTTAAAAATAATATTTATTTAAATTTTTAAGAGAGAAGAAATAAGTATATAATTATATATATTAAGATAATACTTACTAACACTAATTCTATTATTTAATTATTTCAACCAATGGATATATATATATATATATATATATATATATATATATATATATATATATATATTCTTAAATTATGTTTAAGTTATTAAGTTTTAATATTAAATTGAATTCTTAAAATTTAAAATTTATTATTTAATAACAATTTTTTATGAATAAAAGTATAAAACTAATAGCCTAATACGTTAGATATATTAACTATACTTAACATATGGTATTTGTCATTTCCTTTTTGTCCTCTATTTTGAAGATTACACAAATAAAAATAATTTCATAATTAATAATATCAAATGTCTCATTCAATAAACTTCACACTAATTTTTAAAAATAATATTTATTTAAATTTTTAAGAGAGAAGAAATAAGTATATAATTATATATATAAAGATAATACTTACTAACACTAACACTAATTCTATTATTTAATTATTTCAACCATGGATATATAATATATATATATAAATTCTTAAATTTATGTTTAAGTTCTTAAGTTTTAATATTAAATTGAATTCTTAAAATTTAAAATTTATTATTTAATAACAATCTTGTTTATGAATAAAAGTATAAAACTAATAATAGCCTAATACGTTAAAGATATGTTAACCATACTTAGCATATGATATTTGTCATTTCCTTTTTATTCTCAATTTTGAAAATTACACAAATAATAACAATCTTATATTTTATTTATGAATAAAACTAATAACATTTTATTTATGAATAAAACTAATAACATTTATTTATGAATAAAACTAATAACATTTATTTACATTTAAATAACATTTATTTACATTTTTTAAAGAAAAAAAAATCAAAAAGACTTGATGGCATAATTGAACACGTGGCATCTGATCTGATCTTTCTTCCCTTTTCAAATAACGTAAGCTCCACAAAAGACTTGGTGAGGGTGTACACATGAAATCTTTACTCAAAGTTAAAATTAAACATGTACCCACTCCATCTGATCAAGTCATCTGATCTTTCTTCCCTTTTCAAAAAACGTGTACTGAAGTCTGAAAGTGAAGAAGAAAGGGCAGAATTGCAGAAGAAGAAGAAGAAGAAGAGGCACGACCCACTCGGCCACTCCATCGCAGCGACCCACAACCCACTCCATCGTCGCCAGCCCACTCCATCTCCGCCACAACCCACTCAATCGCTGCCAGCCCACCACACGACCACAGCGCCACTCCATCACAGTGAGTCTTGTAAACATCAATTAGCTTGTTTCCTTTCTGCTAAGCAACTGAAATTTTCCTTTCTGAACAATCTCAATCATAGATTCAGTGATTCACAGCAACTAAACATTAGTGAGGCCTGTGAACAAAAATACAACAAACCTTACTGACTACTATGTATACCAAACAGAGAAAATAAAATATAAAATTTAAGCTCTAGAAATAAAATATCTTACTAACTTACTTCTTTTGCCTCTGTTTGTGTTGCTGCTGCCTTCTATAAACTGTGACATTTGTAGGTTTGTTTCAATGGCACAAATTCCTTCTTCGGGAGCATCTAATTCTGCCACTGTACCTGAATCACAATTGAAACGTGCGTCAAATGACGTTGGATGGGAGTATGGGATGTTGATTAGTCCTACAAATACCGATAAGGTGAAATGCAAGTTATGTGGACATTGTCTTAGTGGAGGGGTTTATAGAATTAAACAACACATAGCGCAAATTACGGGAAATACTAGACCGTGCCCAAAGGCTACTGATGCAGATAAAGAAAAGTGTAAAGCCGCATTAGAAGAATTAAAAAGGAAGAAGCAAGAGAAAAGGAAAGAGATTGAAGAAGTTAGAAAAGAGGTTAAGATAATTGATGAAGAGGGAAAAGAAGAAATTGAAGTGACAGGGTCAAGAAAAAGACCACAATTGATTGGGGCTATGGATAAATTTGCATCGACCATAAATCCCGATTCTTCAATGAGTGCAAGTAAAAAGCTACGACAACAAAATATCAATGATGCACTTTGGAAGGAAAGGACGCACAATGTGCATCAATACATGGCTCGATGGGTGTATGAAGTCGGTATTCCTTTTAATGCTATCGACTGTGACAGCTTCAAAAGGTTTTGTGAGGCGGTTGGTCAATATGGCCCGGGTTACCAACCTCCAAGCCAATACCAACTAAGGGAGCCATTATTGAAAGAGGAGGTAGAAAGGACTAAGAAGTCACTCAAGAAACAAGAAGAGGAATGGTCTTTCAATGGTTGTTCTATCATGACCGATGCTTGGACCGATAGAAAAAAAAAGAAGTATCATGAATTTGTGTGTGAATTGCAAAGAGGGCACAACTTTTCTTTCTTCTAAAGAAGATTCTGAGGAAGCACACACTGGAGAATACATTTTCAAATATGTAGATGATTTCATTGAACAAGTTGGGCCACAAAATGTAGTGCAAGTTGTTACTGATAATGCTTCCAACAACATGGCCGCGACGGACTTGTTAATGATAAAGAGGCCACATATGTTTTGGACTTCTTGTGCCACTCACACTTTGAACCTCATGCTTGAAGGAATTGGCAAGCTACCAAAGTTTAAGGGAGTGATTGAGAAAGTAAAGGCCTTTACTATCTTTATTTATGCACATCATAAGACATTGACATTGATGAGGAAGCATACAAAAAAGAGAGACATAGTGAGGCCTGACGCTACTAGATTTGCAACTTCTTTCTTGACTTTGCAAAGTTTGATGGAAAAGAAAGAGAAGTTGAGGTATATGTTTACTAGTACTGAAGAGAAGTTGAGGTATATGTTTACTAGTACTGAATGGGAACAATGCAAATGGTCAAAAAAACCCTAAGGGAAAAACGGCGTATGCTACTGTCTTGAGTTTGAGTTTTTGGAATGGAGTAACACTATGCTTAAAAGTGTTTGCTCCATTGGTAAAGGTGCTTCGCCTTGTTGATGGAGACCGAAAGCCATCAATGGGTTTTTTATATGGAGAACTCAAAAAAGCAAAGGAAGAGATCAAAGAGGCATTCAAAAATAATGAGACAAATTATCGTCCCATTCATGCGATTATCGATACTAAAGCCAAAGACCGGCTTGATAGTCCTTTGCATTTGACGGCCTACCTATTGAACCCTTATTACTTCTTTAAAGATCCTAACATACAAAGTGATCCATTTGTCATGGATGCGATGTTTACTTATGTTGAGAAGTTCTTTCCCGATGACTTCAATATGCAAAATCTTGTCATAAATACAGAGTTGTTGAAGTATAAGAAAAAAGAGGGTGGGTTTGGAAGACCTTTAGCGGCGGCGGGATGTGCAACAAATGATGATAAATATGATCCGGGTATAAATATTTATTGTTTAATCTTTATTTACTATTTAATACTTGTTAAAATATTTGTTAATAATTTACAATCTTTAATGACTAGTTGGATGGTGGTCCAATTATGGCAATAATACACCCAACTTGCAAAGGATGGCAACAAGGATTCTTTCGTTGACTACTAGTTCATCCGGGTGTGAGATAAATTGGAGTACTTTTGAGGGGGTAAGTATCAACTATCTAGTATATAGTAACTAGCAAGTGGTTGTGGTTTATTAAGTAAAATCTAATATAAATATATAATTTTTTTATTTTTTTTAATTATTTTTTTCATTTTTTGTAGATTAATACAAAGAAGAGGAATAGACTTGATGCAACAAGGTTGAACAATCTAGTTTATGTCCAATTTAATGCAAGGCTTAACAACAAAAAGAAACGGGAGAAAGATAGGAAAGAAGATGTACTACTAGCAAGTGATGCTTCAAAAGCGCAAGGATGGATTGTTAAAGGTGGTGATGATGAAGTTGAGGGTTGTTCGGGCCTTACTTGGGAGACGGTTGGTGAAGCATCCGGGAGGGATAACGTCTTTGAGCCTAGGGAGAAGTAGTAGAAATGTTGGAGTAAGAGAACTTCATGAAGAAGATTTTTTGTCTAATGATGACACGGAGGAAGAGGGAGATGAGGAGTATGAGTGTGAGTCCGATGGAGACATTATCTTGGAGGGATATGGAGAAGAAGAGTTATAGATATAGAGGGATATGGCCATATGGGGATGAAGACTATTAGTTTGTATTTTTGATTATTTGTTTGTGTTTGAATTTTGAACAATTGTGTGTTTGTTTAAACTTTAAAATTGGCTATATGAATGTGTTTAAACTTTAAACAAATGCCTTTATTATCTTTATTATAGATTATTTTAATTTATATTATTGTTTTGTTAGAATAATGTAAGATAAAATATTAAATTTGACTTACAAAAAAAATCCCGCCTAGGCCCCCCCTGGCCATCCGCCTCCCGCCTAGCGCCTTTTAGAACCTTGATATATATATATATATATATATATATATATACACACACATTAATATTATTATATATATATATATATATATATATATATATATATATATATATATATATATATATATAATCTTAATGATTTTAGGGTGTAAAAATCAGAACACGGGGGTCATTTTTTTTATTTTATATGTATATATATATATACATATATTATAATAAGTTTTATATAAAAAATAGAATATATTATATTTTATAGTAAATCAATCTGGACCGTTCATGGGTTGGTTACTATTCATTCCATTCTTCTATAAATAGAAGCTCATTCCTTCATTATTTCTTACGAATTCATTGAAACTCTAGAGAGAGAAACTAGAGAGAGAAAGAAGAAAAGTATTCTGCTACTTAACTACTCTTATATTCAGTTCTTTTACGGTAAGGGGTGTTATTCTTTCTTATTCATGAAGAGAACCGTTGTTATTCCATTTCTTATTATTCATTGGAATAACTCAGATACGCTGATCACCCTATACTTGGTGACATTCTTCTATTATTCCGTCTTTATTATTCAGTTGGAATATCATGTCAGTGCATTTTACGCCGGACCTAATTCCGTCATTATTATTCTGTTGGAATATCCCCGTCACATACGCGTTTACGTGAACACGATTCCGTGTTTATTATTCTCGCTGGAATATATCACAATCATGCGTTTTACTGAATTCTGATTCCGCCCTTATTAGTATTCATTGAATATCTCGCTCTGTGGCGCAAGTACCGCATACATGGTGATTTTTGTTGTTATTCCATTCTTTATTATTCTGCTGGAACTTCACATCGGTCAAGCGAATTTTGCCTCGACTCGGGTTCCGTTATTATTATTCCGTGGAATAACTCCGCTCATGCGCAATACCGCATGCATGGTGATTTCTGTTGTTATTCCATTCTCTATTATACTCAAATTGGTTAAAGTTTGAACTTCTATACTCCATGAAATTAGTGGAATATTCTTGATATTTAAGCTTCATCCAAAGATTCTTTTCATGGAAATATTCTTCCGAGCATTCTTGAATTTTACTTTGTATAAAAGCGATAGATCATGTTGATAATTTGGGCGTTATTAGTTCCTGGATAAATTAATTCTTGAACTTGTTTTATTGAATTCTTATATCATCGCCATCATCCTCATATTTATATTTTTTTTTTAAAGTCATCTGTATTCAGAGTGCATAGATGGACTTGGTATGATTATGACTGAGGATTATTCGGTGTAATCATGACCGTAATGTTATAAATGATGTGGTAAAAGTCCTCATTGGCTCGTAGTATCATTGATGGGCCGATTGTTGGCATGATCATGACCATTAATGAATACACAAATATTCTTGGCCTGTAGTGCATGGATAATTGTGTTCACGATACTAAAGAATATCCTTGGCAGTAGTAAGTGTGGGGTGATTCAATGATGTGGAATATTTATTAAGCTAAGTCTCAGCGATAACAGTGATGAAAAACCTTTTAAATCATAAAAGATAGTAGATTTTATTTTCTACTTGACTCTTTTAATGGATTGCTTGTTCCGCTGCAGTTAAACTTGATGTCTATTATATTTTATCAATTTAACATTATTGGAGACTAATGATAGATTATTCTGCATTATCTTAGTCATAATATTTCTTACTGGGCTAGTTGAGCTCACCCTTTCTTTCACTGTTCTCTTGAGAAATGAGAATATAAATTGGGACGAGTCGGAAAGCGGAGTGATGGTCCAGAGAGGATAGCATTAGTAGTCCTCACTATTCTTTGAAATAGTGTGATAATAATTGTAATAAGGACTCCTTTGAGTTTGTATAATCTCTAGTAGACAATATTTGTATTCAAACTCACAGTTTATGTTTTGTCGATTGCATACAGCGGTTGTATTAGTAAGTTGTATTTGAATTACATACCATATATCTGGCGACCCAAGATGGGTGATGTATACCTAATTTTGGGGGCGTCACGATTGGTATCAAAGCTTAGGATATGATCCTGCCATGATGTGAGACTAGAACTAGGAGGGAGAGACGGGAAATTCCTTCGCTAGTATGACCTACCTAAGTTTATTTGGTATTTAATTGGTCGGTCAAAGTATATGGATAATATGTTATATGTTAATAAACCTTTGTTTTGTGACAGTATCTGAAAATGACATCCGAGAATGTTGAGGACAAAAGACCGTTGAGTCTCCACATATCAATAATCAGGAGAATGTGCATCAGGAAGGCGACAATCCTCATGCAAACAACAACACTGACCAAATGATGAATGATGGACTGTTCAGAGGCTTTATGCAATTCATGCAACATCAGGCGAGAGCGGCTCCTGTTGAAAATGTACGTGGAAACACTGGAAACTCTCGGATGGTCACCGCTAAACAGTTCAAGGAGCTAGGACCACCTGAGTTTATTGGAGAGCCTAAACCACTTAAGGCGGAAGCATGGATAAAGCAGATCACCAAAATATTTGATGTCTTGGGATGCTCTGAGGAGCAAAAGGTTCCCTTCGCCACCTTCATATTGCGTGAAGAGGCTGATTACTGGTGAAAATCTGTAAAACGTACCCAACCTGACGCACTCAAGATGTCTTGGGAGAAGTTCCAAGAGCTATTCAACAACAAATACTTTCCCAAGAGTATTCGTCACATGAAAGAAGTGGAGTTTATCAAATTGGAACAAAACAATATGACCGTGTCGCAATACGAGGCTAAATTTGCGGAGTTATCCCGATTTGTATCCCATTTGGTCGATAATGAGGAGCGAATGACGCGAATATTTTTAAGAGGTTTGAAATCGGAGATACGCCAATATCTTATTTCTCATAAACTGTGTTTGTACTCAGATGTTGTAAATAGGGCTCAGTTATTAGAGCGCCAAACGAGTCAACGTAACTAAAAAGAAAGCAATTGAAAGATGAAAATACCAGTGGTATCGACCATCAAAATGGCGACAACAAACGTGGAGGAATCAATATGCCGTAAATGGTAACCACTTGATGGTAATCATGGCCAAGACAATAAAATGGACATTTCAAGAAGAGGAGATTCAACAATGATGGAAACACGTCGACACCAAATGTCCATTGTTAAGGAAGGAGAACGACCACCTATCATATGCTTCTAAATGCGAGGAGAGGGACACATCACCCAAACTGCATCATGCCGTCCAAAGCATGTTATAATTGTGGAAGAGAAGGTCACCTAGCTTGATTTTTGTCGCTCACCGAAGGCAAGTTCAAACTAGGATGGAGGCACCAAAGGCCGTCCCCGTAAAAGTCAAAGCCAAGATGGTGCAAGGAGAGCGTTTGTAGTGGCCTCCCGAGGCAAGGAACCCGAATGAGGTCATCACGGGTAAGCTTATCATAAACTCTAGCGAAGTCTATACCTTATTTGATACCGGTTCTACCCATTCTTTTATTTCTCCTACTTGCGCTCAACGTTTAAATTCGACTCCGGAGAAATTAGACTTTGACTTATCTGTGGAAACTCCGTTGGGAGAAACCTTCATTACATCCACGGTTTATAAGTCTTGTTTGGTTCAAGTTGGTACCCACACATTACCTGTCGATCTTATTGCATTAAAAATACTTGCATTTGATGTAATTCTAGGGATTGATTGGTTAAATACTCATCATACAAAAATTGATAGTTTTTGTAAGGTTGTTAGCTTTCATATTCCTAATCGACCTATTATGCGAATTCAAACAACCAAACCATTAAAATCAATCACTGTCATCTCAAGACATAAAGCTATTCATTTATTGAAAAATGGATGTCAAGCTTTCTTAGCTCATGTCACGGATCTAAACAAAAATACGTCAGTTTTGAATGATATTTCTATTGTTAATGAATTTCCGGCGTATTCTCAAGAACTTTGGCCTACCCCAGAGCGTGAAATTGAATTTTATATCGACCTTGAACCCTGGTACAAAACTCATTTCTAAAGCCCCATATCGAATGGCTCCTATTGAACTTCGTGAGTTAAAGACTCAACCGCAGAATTGTTAGACATTGGCTTTATTCGTCCCTAGTACTTCTCCTTGGGGTGCTCTGTTCTATTCGTGAAGAAGAAAGATGGGAGTATGCGACTTTGTATTGATTATCGGGAGTTGAATCATGTCACCATCAAAAATAGGTACCCATTGCCACGTATTGATGACCTCGTTTGACTAGTTGCAAGGAGCCAAATTCTTTTCAAAGATCGATCTTCATTCCGGATATCACCAATTGAAGATTAGAACCAATGACATTCCAAAGATGACTTTTCGAACTCCTAAGACGGGCATTATGAATTCCTAGTCATGTCCTTTGGATTGACTAATGCTCTCTCGCCGCCTTCATGGATATGATGAACCGAGTATTCAAGGAATATTTGGATCACTTTGTGGTCGCCTTTATTGATGACATCCTTATTTATTCCAAAAGCCGAAGATCATGAGCAACACTTGAGGTCGATACTCCAAAAGCTTCGTGAATATAAGCTTTATGCCAAGTCAAGAAATGCGAGTTCGGCTTGAGGAAGTAGCATTCCTTGGGCACGCCATATCAAATTATGGAATATCTGCCGACCCAAAGAAAGATTGAAGCTATTCAAAGTCGGGAGCAACCTAAATCAATGATCGGCAATGCGAGGCTTTCTCGGCTTAGTGGTTATTATCGGAGATTCGTAGAAGGGTTTTCTAATCTCTACCCACTAACTCAAATTGACTTTTAAAGATACAAAGTTTGGTTGGAGCGAGGAATGTGAGAAGAGTTTTCAAGAACTCAAGAGGAGACTCATTTCAGCACCTGTTCTGACAATACCATCTGGTTTGGAGGGATTTGTCATCTACAGTGATGCTTCGGGCAAAGGGTTAGGATGTGTTCTCATGCAACATGGGAAAGTCATAGCCTATACCTCACGACAACTCAAAGAATATGAGAGGAATTATCATACTCATGATCTAGAGTTGGCAGCTGTTGTCTTCACACTAAAGATTTGGAGGCATTACTTGTATGGGGAGAAAGTGGAGATCTTTACGGATCATAAAAGCCTCAAATATTTCTTCACTCAAAAGGAACTCAACATGCGACAAAGACGTTGGCTTGAACTGTTGAAAGATTACGATCATACAATCCAATACCATCCTGGAAAAGCGAATGTAGTGGACGGCGCGTTGAGTAGAAGATCATATGCGAGTACGAGTAAATATTGACAACACAAAAGCCCATTTTGTGTGACTTGCAAAGGATGGAGATAGAGTTAAAGACTCCAGGGACCCATGTGATGATGGTGAATATACGAGTAGAACCGACTTTAATTGATAAAGTTAAAGTCGCTTTCAGCTACAGACTTGCAAATTGATGCGTATGAGGAAGAAAGTGCAAGAAGGTGCTATGCCGGAAGCAAGAATCGATGAAGAAGGAATACTTTGAGTCAACTCCAGACTTTGTGTTCCTAACGACCCTGATTTAAAGTATGAAATCATGATGGAAGCGCACAACACACCGTTTGCAATCCATCCTGGGAGTAGGGCTGAGCAAGTAACCAAATTGGAATCGAAACCGCACCAAAAACTGCACCAATTAAAACCGCACCAACGGTTCCGGCGTATGTGGCAGTTTTAGGTGAGTTGAATATCCAAATTTACGGTTCTGATTTGGTTACTAGTCAAAACCAAACCGCATAAAATCGAAACCGCACCATGTGTGTGTATGTATGTATTATCTCTAGTAAATTCTAAAGTTACTTTTCACTTGAACACGCTCAGAGAAAACTCCAGTCTTGCATTGTCATTTTTACACTAATTGAAAGAAGATGTTAGAGGTTATAGAGTCAAAAATTAAGCAATTGGGTTTTAGAATTTTGAATTTGTTTGATGCGTTATTGGAGGGGCTTATAGTTGAGGGGCTCGAGCACTTGATGCATTGGTTAATGTCAATGCTATAATTGTAATAGTCTAATAGATTATTTTTAGTCCTCCCTGCAATATATTTTATTCTATCTTCATTATATACTTTTAATTTTTGGGGAACTGATAAACATTCTTGCTTGTTATCGAATATATGGTCTCCGTTGTTTTATATAGCACATATTTTAGTTTTAAAGCATGCTTGATATAATTCTCATTGTCGACTTTGTCACTAAGTTAATTGCTCGATGTAAATTTTATGTTAAATTTTATTGAAGGCTTAAACTTTTTTGTTGTTTCAATTGGTTTTAGAACCGAAATCGCACTAATTAAAATCAAGACCTTTTTACTTTAAAACCGCACCGCACTAATCACAGCGGTTTTGGAGTGCGGTTTTGAATTTTTCAAACCGCACTTAAGCGGTTTTTCAAAGTGCGATTGGACTTCAAACCGCACTAAACCGCATTCATGCTCACCCTACAGGGAGTACCAAAATGTATCATGATCTTCATCATACATTTTGGTGGAGCAATATGAAGAGAGAGATAATACTTTGCTTTTCTCAAGCTGTCTAACTTGTCAACAAGTCAAGGCGGAGCATCAAGTACCAAAAGGTCCATTGCAACCACTTGAAATTCTAGAATGGAAGTGGGAGCACATTACCATGGATTTCGTTACTGGTCTTCCCAGGGTTTCTCAAGGTATTGATGCAATTTGGGTCATTGTTGATAGATTGACCAAGTCTGCTCACTTCTTACCAATACGAGAAACTTATACACTTGAACGTCTTGCTCGCATGTACATAAACGAGATTGTAAGACTGCATGGTATGCCAGTATCCATAGTTTCTGATCGAGACCCAAGATTTACTTCACGATTTTGGGTTAGTTTGCAAAAAGCTATGGGCACAGATTTACGATTTAGTTCAGCATATCATCCTCAAACGGATGGACAATCAGAGAAGACTATTCAAACACTTGAGGATTTATTAAGACTCTGTGTCCTTGACTACAAGGGAAGTTGGGACAAGTTCTTACCATTGGTAGAGTTTTCCTACAACAACAGTTATCAAGCAAATATTGGCATGGCTCCATTCGAGGCGTTGTATGGAAGAAAGTGTCGTTCTCCAGTATGCTGGGATGAGGTGGGTGAAGCAACGTTGTTGGGACCAGAGTTGGTACGTATGACTACGAAAAAGATTCAAACGATCCAACAACATATAAAAACCTCACAAGATCGACAAAAGAGTTATGTTGATCTTCATTGAAAAGACGTGGAATTCGATATAGGAGATCATGTGTTGTTACGTGTTACTCCATGGAAAGGAGTTACGAGATTTGGAAAGAGAGGAAAGCTCAATCCTCGATTCATTGGCCCATTTTTAATCCTCGATCGGGTAGGAACTGTGGCCTATAGACTCGCTTTACCGCTAAGTATGTCTCATGTTCATAACGTTTTTCACATATCCATGTTACGTAAATATGTGGAAGACCCAAACCACATTATTGAGTTAGAACCGGACGAAATAGCGGAAGATTTGACGTATGAAGAGGTTCATGTTCAAATCTTGGATAAGAAGGAACAAATTCTACGCTCCAAGGTTATACCTCAAGTCAAAGTTTTGTGGAGAAACCACGATGTTGAGGAAATGACTTAGGAGTTAGAATCTGAAATGAAATCAAGGTATCCATACCTCTTCGACATAACAGGTACGTACCCTAATTTCGAGGGCGAAATTTCATAAGAAGGGGAGATTGTAAAACCCCAACTTTTTGAATAAAGATGAATTTTCTATAAATATTATTTTGGAATATTATGGAGTGAAATTGATATAATGTTATAGTTGTGGGTAATATTTATAAATTTTGCATAGTATGCAAGTTGTTATATTATATTCGATTGGTGGGGAATATTCATTTTAACAGAAATATTAAATGACGACGGCACAATCATCGTGGACCCCATGAATGTAATTATTATTTGATTGAGAAAACGACAAAAATATTTTTATGAAAACAACGACGAAGTTTTACCGTTGATCTTGCTGAACTACTCGGTAGTAAAGTACGATGATACTGGCGTGGTTGCATAAGTAGCACTACCTGTATTGATTATCGATGCTTACGTCGCGAAGTCATTCAGTTTTGTTCAATTATTGCTATAGTAATTGTTGCATAGTATATCACGTTATTTGATTTAATTATTGTCGATATTTTTTATATTGTTAAAATCAATAATTGAGACGACAAAATTATTAATATTATTATTTGCAATATTAGCGATGCCTAGAAGTTCTGGAAATATTCTTCTGAGCATTCTTGAATTTTACTGTACAAAGCAGTATCATGTTGACAATTTGGACGTTATCGGTTCCTGGATAAATTAATTCTTGAACTTGTTTTATTGAATTCTTATATCATTGCCATCATCCTCATATTTATATTTTTTTTTAAAAGTCATCTCATGGCTGTGAGTATAGATGGACTTGGTATGATTATGACCAGGGATTATTCGGTGTAATCATGATCGTAATGTTATAAATGATGTGGTAAAAGTCCTCATTGGCCCGTAGTGCATTGATGGACAGTTGTTCGCATGATCATGATCATTAATGAATACACAAATATTCCTGGCCCGTAGTGCATGGATAATTGTGGTCGTGATACTAAAGAATATCCTTGGGCGTAGTGCAGGGGTGATTCAATGATGTGGAATATTTATTAAGCTATGTCTCAGCGATAACAGTGATGAAAAACCTTTTAAATCATAAAAGATAGTAGATTTTATTTTCTACTTGACTCTTTTAATGGATTGCTTGTTCCGCTGCAGTTAAACTTGATGTCTATTATATTTTATCAGTTTAACATTATTGGAGACTAATGATAGATTATTCTGCATTATCTTAGTCATAATATTTCTTCTTGGGCTAGTTGAGCTCACCCTTTCTTTCACCGTCTCTTTCAAGAATTGAGAATATAGCCGCTTGACCAGTCGGGGAACTGAGTGATGGTCCGAGAGGATAGCATTAGTAGTCCTCACTATTCTGTGAAATAGTATGATAATAATTGTAATGAGGACTCTTTTGAGTTTGTATAATCTCTAGTAGACAATATTTGTATTCAAACTCACAGTTTATGTTTTGTCGTATTGTACACGACAATTGTATTAGTAAGTTGTATTTGAATTCTGTACCATGTATCTAGCGACCCAAGATGGGTGATGTATACCTAATTTTGGGGGCGTCACATTATTACCAAACATCTTTTGTTGAAATCAAAGATAAAGGTATGTTTGTGTCTAACAGCTAGCTTAGCGAAGCGAGAACTCCCACATGGTTGGTGAAACAACAGAATGATGTGACAATTTTAAGAAGCCAAAAGCAAGCTGAAACAACTTTCTTAGAAGTCAACAGTAAGGATCTTCGAGTATCTGCGCATTAAATGCTCAACGGGCAACGTGAAGCTCTTAAGGTTTATATAAGGGGAATGAGATTCAAATCAAAGCAAGAATCAACAACTAAAAAGCTGAAACTCTGCCAAAGTTAAAAATAAGAGCACTACTCTACAAAAGTGAACTACTTGTTCAGCTACTAAGTACTCAAAAATTAAGATTAAACACGACTTAGTAGCAGCTCACAACAAAAATTTTCAAGTGTGATTCATTTGGTCTTAGTAACTTTTGTACCAAGTCTTAGTGACTTGAAGAGTTCTATGTGAACTGGACTAAGTGTCATTGTCTTAGTGACATCTGCCGAGACTTAGTGACTCAAAAGATTCTTAGTGGTTTAGTTGTAATAGATCTTAGTGATCTGATCTTCGTGACCTTGCATGCATCCTAAGTGGATTTCCTACTCGTAAAGTAGAAGAGTGGACTATGAGTTATTCGTACTCTGAACCACTTAAAATATATTATGTCATTTACATTCTATTTTTATATGTTATATATGTCGTGCATGAAATCCATAAAACTAAATTTAGAAGTGAGATTTAAGTTAAATATGTGAAGGGGTTTTTCTAACTAATAATCTGATGTGCTTAATTAATTAAATTAATTATTTGGTAACATAATCTTAATAAACGAAAAAAAATTAAGGGATATATTCAACCCCCCCCCCCCCCTTTTCTAGATCTCTTTTGTGCCTCTGTGAAACAACATTAAATATGCTTTACAATCTCAGAGTAGACAACTCTACGATCTTTGGCAGACTCTGCGATTTCTCTACAATCTTAGAATAGACTATGCAAAATTGACCAGTATGCTCTACGATAATTCACTTAGCTTTATGATCGTCTAAACAACCTTACGATTGTTTAATTTCATATAGCTATACATTCAGTTTACTCAATGAAATAGATCAACCTAACAAGTTTGATCTTCTAATCTAAGTCATTTTACATTAATTTCATTATAAAGACTTCAAAACAACTACTTGTTACAAATATACATTATATCAACATCAAATCAAATATTCATTTGACATAAAAGGGTTGTCCATCACTCGTTGAAATAAATTTTACTACCTCAGTCCCTCAATAACTAGTTTAATTTGATTTTTTGGGTTCAATTGGCTAATTTTAGAATTAAAAATTGAAGTGTATTTATTAATATTTTAAAATCTATGAAATATATAAGTGATAGTAAAATCGATATAGTTTTTTATGGTTATAGTTTGCCACCTATTAAAAAAAAAATAATATAAATTTTTAACTATAAAATTGGTCAATTTAACTAGATAAAAAAATAAACTAAATTAATTTTTTCTAGACCCAAAGTAAGAAAATTACATTTGAACTATGTAATTATAAAACAATTACTGATGAGTGGAATTGGACACCTTTAAGGCTTAATTCTTTGTTAACTTTATGTAATTTTAGTATTTTTACTTGTTTTTGTGTTTGTGTTGTAGGAAACGACTTCGGAATGATAAAACATGAAAATGGAGCTTAGTGACATTTTTGTAATTTCGGGAGCAGAAAGTCCGCCGGGGTGGGCATCCTTAGTGTAAAAAGCACAACAGGGCGACATTCAATAGTGACCCCTGTTGGGGCGAGCAATTCCTAGTACAAAAAGCCCGCCAGGGCGGGCTTGTCGTGAAGAAAAAGAGTTTTCAGAAGTTGAGTTCAAGGAGGATTGGTTTGAGCTGTTTGTTTCAAGGAATTTAAGGACTCTAAAAGACACATGAAGAGGCATATAAAAGGAGGAGAATCACATGGATTAAGGGAGATGATTCCATTAGATTAAATTTTCATTAGATTATGACAAAACCCTAGTTTTTATTAGATTTGGAGATTAAAGCAACTTGGAGACCATTGAAGATCAAGAGCAGGAGAAAGAGGGAGCATGAGATTTGCTAACAACAAATTTATTCTTTTCTTTACTCTTTTTTTGTCTTTTAATGTTTATTCAATTGTGGATTCTTGGTTTTAATTCAATAATCATGAACTAAATTCTTGTTTAAGATTATAATGGATCTTATTTCCATCTCTATTAATTATTGTAATTATTCTTGGATTGTTTATTATGGTTTGTGTTGAATTAGTTAATTGCCTAGCTAACAATTACCATGATAATCTATATGAACTCGAGAGATGGATTATAGATTTAGATTTGATCATAATAGTATGTGATTGTGTTTTCTGCATGGCGTTGGAATTCATAATTTAAGTCTAGGATAGAGATATACCTATACATCACATGTAATTTGATAGAGAACTTGTGCTTAAAATCCTCTTTAATTATAATTCACATAAAGATATAGTGAATTAGTTAATTAGGGTGTTCTTCTTAATTCTATCATCTGTGGATTTAAGTTGATTTGAGTATGATGCATTGAGAGATGGTCATATTTATTTATGTGTTCTTAATTAAAAATTCAAAATAGTGAGCATAATTGTTAATAAGTGTATTAATTTAAGTGAAGCAATAAGTGAAGTTGTGATATTAAATCTCCATATTCTAATTTTTAACTAGTGGTAATTAGAATTAGTTTAATTAAATAATTTAATTCATAACCTTAAATTGATTGTTTAAATAAAATTAGTTTGGTTAAGAGTTAGTATTTGGTAATTTTTATTAATAATTTTTCGTGGAAAAGATACTCCACTTACACTAAATTACCTGTTGACCATGTATACTTGTGTGTTGTGCGTAACTAAATTTTACATCAACAATTACCACTCGCTCATTATGCAAATTCTTAACGCCAAGATTCATCCACATGCCTCAATCATCAAAAACGCGTCCAATTCTGCATAGAAACGAAGTCACACACGAAGCTTCACGGCTTGGGCCGCTAGGGGATAGCTCCGGTGTGAGAATAAGTAAATGCTTAATAAGGTTTAACAATGGAGGCTTAATGCATTAATGTTGTAAATAATAATGCTATGTATACGTGATAGTTAGGTTATTGCCTTGTATTTATAGTGATCATACCTTCTTCCCCATATAGAAATAGGATTCCTCGTTAGGTATGATTCCTTAATGGGATCAAAATGAATCTCCTTAAAGAAATAAAGTTAGAGCATATCCTGACACTTTCCTTAAGAGTTGGAAATTAAATGTAACTAGGAATCTATGATTCCTTAAAATACTCAACTGCCCAAACAGATTCCTACGCAAGGTAAATACCTCTACTTGGACTTTGGTCCACCATAATATTCAAACCCTAATAATCACACCCAAACATTACCCCCCAGTCTTCTGTTAAACGAGACATTTAATGGAAGATTCTCTTATTAGAAAGACTAATAATTATATAAAAAAAGCCCGAATCACCTCGGTAACAATCATAGCATTAACTGTCAAACCTAATCAACTACCCTACGCTTGCAATCATAACAACTTATTTAATAGTAATTCTCTAAAAAATGCACAAAGTTAAAAAGATAAGTCACTTCAAACCCCCTTTTCCCCCAAATCAGACAGACACGTCTTTCCCTATTTCAAAATTTTTAAACCCTCTGAGTTTTCTCCTCCCTACTGCGGAATTCGTTTTTCGACCAAATTTTACTTCAATCATTCATGGCTTCTTCAATCACCCCTGTTACCTCCAGCCAAAACAACAACGAGCCAATTAATGTCATCCCTCCTATCCCTATAATCGTTTCTTCCACCACCATCAACAACCCCATAACCACCACTACCTCCACCACCACTGAAGCTACAACGGTCAATACTACCAGCTCTGCCCCCCAAGCACAAACCTATCCAAGGCAGAGTTGGAATTTCAAAAAATGATCAGAGAGTACTCAAATGAAACACAATTTCCTCACGCCAAAAGCAAATCCACAATCACCAAAGATGACCTCGCCACAATTCGGGAACATTATCACATCCCAAAAACCCACCACCTCAAAGCAAATTCTATTGGGTAAAATCTAATTACGCACAACACGCAAGTATACGTGGTCAACAAGTAATAAAGTGAAAGTAGAGTATCGTTCCCACGAGGAATTGTTTAATAAAAATCACCAAGTACTAACCCGTAACCAACTCAATCTTATTTAAACGATTGAATTTCAAATTATATAATTAAACTACTATTAAATTCCAATAGTTAAAAAATCAGATTACGAAGATTTAAGATCACAACTTCACTTATTTCTTCATTTAAGTTAACACACTTCTCATCAATTATTCTCTATCCTAAATTGTTAATCAAGAACACTAAAGCAGATAAAACCATCTCTCGATGCATAATACTCATACTCACTTAAATCCACAGATGATAGAATTAAGCAAGACACCCTAATTAACTAATTCACTATATCTCTATGTGAATTACAATTAAAAAGAATTTAAAGCACAAGTTCTCTATAAGATTACATATGGCGTAAAAGCATATCTCTATCCTAAACACGAATCATGAATTCCATCTATGCAGAAATCACAAACACATGCTATCATGATAAGATCTAAATCAATACTTCATCTCTCAAGTTCATATAGATTATCACGGTAATTTTTATCTAGGCAATTAAGCATTTAAGTCCAAATCACAATAGACAATCCTCATAATAGAACATAATAATTGATAGCGAAGCATATTAAAATAAACTACACAATAAGATCCATTGTAATCTCAAACAAAGAATTAGTTCATGATTATTGAATTAAAACTAAGAATCCACAATTGAATAAACATTAAAAGACAAAGATAGAAGGAGATGAGAAGATAGAATCTATTGTCTGTAGATTTGATGCTCTCTCCTTGCTCCTACTTTAAATCTTCAATTGTCTCCAAGTTGCTTCAATCCCCAAATCTCATAAGAACTAGGGTTTTGCTTATAATCTACGTTAATCTAATCTAATGAAATCCTCCAAAAAACTAGCCTCCCAATCCAAGTTAGAATCAAGTATTTATAGTTCTAATGGATATCCTAGCAAGTTAGGCAACTAAGAATCCTATTCTAGCTCAATTTGGACATCAAATAACCCAATTCAGCTGTCCTCCCGCCGACCGGCATGCCCCACACCGTTCCTAGGCCATTTTGGGTGCGACAAGCCCTATAGTGGCAGAAATTTTGGTTGCCCAGCGTGCCCCGCGCCATTTTTAGCGCGGTCCGCGGTACTCTATTTTCTGTTGCGACGTCCTTTGGTAAAACAGACATAATATTTGATCCGCTAGGATTTACGGGGCCTGTCACCTATCAAATCGAAGATATCGACGAGATCTACAACCTTTATTCTTCAAGAATGGACAGATTCTGGCTGGATCAAGATCAATATCGGGCTTGAAGTAGATGCTATGTAAATGGCAAGCATGACAACTCTTAACTTTGATCTTTGTTGATAAAAAGGCCATAACTCTCGCATTCGAACTCCGATTGGGATGATTCAAGATGTTCCGGAAAGCTAAGAAGTAGATATATAATGAAATCATCATTCTAAGCCAAGAACATGCATCCAACATGGTGTTAAAAGCCCTCCAATCTTCCCTTCTTGCACTTGATTGCATATTTTAGTCCAAAAGATGTTTAAATTGCTTTTTCTTGCTTCCTAATGCCAATGTTGTGTCATAGCCTACAAAATAACATAACATGTAAGAAATGCACACACCATGCATGCAAAGTAACTACAAAACATAGGTTTAAGCAACTAATTCAAGTAATAGATACCGAATAAGTAAGCATAAAACCTACTTATCACATTCTGAATTCGATCGAATGTAACACTGTACCGACGTTTGGCCCATAATGACTCTTACTCGATTGGAGAAAGGGGTTTAGCTACCCCTCCACACCTTTAATATCTCCATATTAGGGTTTATTGGCATCATCTTTGACCAACTGGTGCCAAAATCTTACATTAACATCATCACCTTCATCGATGTTTGCCATGAGCTCGGCGTTCCCCCAATAATCGACTTCTTCTCCTTATTCTCCTTGGGCCGATCCCGAGAACCAGGGTTTCGAAAGATAAATAAACAACAACTGAGACCAAATCAACGTCTTGAAAAGTGATCCCTAATGATCACCCCTTCGAGCAACATGGGGTGGCACAAACACTGGTTTTTCGTCTGAGGGCTCGATACTTAATAGATTCCGGACTGGGCCAATTACGGACGACCGAACGTCACCATTGGAGAAACTCCCCCAATAAAAGTTATGGAAATAGTGAAACTAATCAAAAAATTATCGATGAAAGATTGGGGCTTCAACCTTCTGACCAAGCAATCCTGGTTATACGAGCATAAACGTAAGTCCTGAAATCCTTCTTTCCTTTCTTGTATTCTTATATATTTTAATTCGTTATTTCCGATTCTTACCCATTCCTTGTCTATAGCATCCCTTATCAAGCCAACATCCCCTAAAAGGGCCAACCCCAAAAACATTTACCCCGAAGATACTAGTCAAATCTCCACTACTCCTCCTATCATCGAGACCACACCTTTGGTGATTGTAACCAAAGGACCACCTACCGCCCACACCAAACTAAATCCTCATGTAAGTATACCTCAGCCAAACACAATCCCCAATCCCTCCTTCAAAAAAAGCCCCCTAGATATGCCTAACTTTGAAAGGACCAAGATCCTTCGGATTAAGAAAAGGCGTAATAAAGCTAATACCCAATCCACTAAAATCGAAGGGCCTAAAGCTACTTCGTCTGAAGCCCCCATCACCTCAACTGAAAACATTCCAACCATCGAAGTCATTCCAAAATACACCACCGAACCAAACCCAAACCAACACCAAAAAAGAAAAGAACCCAAAGACCCATCTTCTAAACCACCAGCCAAGAAAGCCAACACCAAAATCTCTCCTGAGCGATCTCCCCAACACAACCCCTTTTCTCCACAAGAACAACCTGAACTGAGCCAAGTTCGAGAGGCCCGATCCTCAATGACACTTTGGCTTGAATATCTAGAAGATTTCCCACACGAGCTGTAAAAACACTTCATTCTCCCAGTCGACAAACCCCGATTCGAGAACGCAAGTATCAAAGTGCTTGTGTTCACCAACTTCATACACCTAGGCCGGGTAAGTACAATTAAACTCCTTGCTTTTACAAAATCCCCTTTTTTGCCATTACTAACCCCCTTCACTAAATTTTCAGTCTACTGCGGTCTCTACCCGGATTATATGCTGATGGCTAGAGGTCGACCATCGAGAGAAATAACTTGAAGAAGAAAATGCCCGACTAAGGGCCGACCTTGGGAGATAAGTTTGGACAAAAACACTTCCTTTTACTGCAATAACCTAAAGGGCGATATCTCTAAACTGAAGGAAGAGGTTGTCGAATCCAAAACCCATCGAAAGAGCGCCTTCGAGAAATATGAGGCAATGCAGAAGGAAAATGACGACTTGAAGAGAAGCAACGAAGCCTTCAATCGTTAGAATCTGGACTTGGTCAAGTGGGGGGAAAAATGTTCCAAACTTTTATCGCCTTGGAACAAGAGTTCAAGGAATACAAGGCCTTAGGACCCCCTCTAACCAAAGAATTTAAACAGAAGATCCGTTAGGAATATTAAGAGTCTCATGAGCTATCGGCAGAGGTGATTGATAAATGGATTTTATATCCGCGAATCGATATCCATTTTAAGCATAATCGTTATTAATTCTTTGCGTTCAAGTTCATTCTTACTTGTTTCTTGTTATTTCGTGTGTAAGGTGGTTGGTGTGGCGAATGATGCAAAAAGGAGGCATTTGGAGCATATTTGGGGGCAAGTTTAGAAAATGGCACCAGTCAACTAACAGTGGCCATGCTCGCTTGGGCATGCATTTATTTTTTTCAGTACACCACGAAGGGGTCCCGACTCGGAAGTCCTAGCTTGTTTCAAACTCTGCTAGAGGATGGACTTGAAGACTTGGCATGGCACGTGGATTCTATATAGCATGAGATTTCGACCAAACTTGGGGGGATATATATATTGCTCTACAGACAATGAATAAAGGAGGATGCAAAACAACTAACAAAGATAGAGAGAGGATTCTATTAGATTATAGTAGAGTTGATTAGATCAAAACACTAGTTCTTATTAGATTTGGAGATTGAAGCAACTTGGAGACCATTGAAGATTCAAAATAGGAGCAAGGAGGGAGCTTCAAATCTACAGACAATATATTCTATCTTCTTATCTTATTTTATCTTTGTCTTTTAATGATTATTCAATTGTGGATTCTTAGTTTTAATTCAATAATAATGAACTAATTCTTTGTTTGAGATTACAATGGATCTTATTGTGTAGTTTATTTTAATATCCTTCGCTATCAATTATTATGTTCTATCGTGAGGATTGTCTATTGTGATTTGGACTGAATTGCTTAATTGCCTAGCTAACAATTATCGTGATAATCTATATGAACTCGAGAGATGAAGTATAGATTTAAATCTAATCATAGTAGCATGTGATTGTGTTTCTGCATGGCGTTGGAATACATAATTTATGTCTAGGATAGGGATATACCTAACATCGCATGTAATCTTATAGAGAACTTGTGCTTTAAATCCTTTTTAATTGTAATTCACATAGAGATATAGTGGATTAGTTAATTAGAGTGTCTAGCTTTATTCTATCATCTGTGGATTTAAGTGAGTATGGGTATTATGCATCGAGAGGTGGTTTTATCTGCTTTAGTGTTCTTGATTAACAATTCAGGATAGAGACTAATTGATAAGAATTATGTTAACTTAACTGAAGCAATAAGTGAATTTTTGATCTTAAATCTCCGTAATCTTAATTTAACTAGTGGAATTTAATAGTAGTTTAATTTATATAATTTGAAATTCATTCGTTTAAATAAGATTGAGTTGATTAAGGGTTAGTACTTGATCATTTGTATTAATAATTCCTCTTGGGAACGATACTCTACTTTCACTTTATTACTTGTTGACCACGTATACTTGTGTGTTATGCGTAATTAGATTTTACCCAACAAGTTTTTGGCGCCGTTGCCGGGGAATTAGTTAATATATTTTTGCCAATATTAGCTTCAATCAAATTAGTATTAATTTAAACATTTTTTTTCCTTTTTATTTAATTCTCTTCTTATTTTTCTTTCCTTTCAGGTACCATGGCGGAATTTAATTGTCAATGGCCGTATACGAGAATGACTCAGCCAAGGGGAGCAGGGATGGATGATCTCAATGCATTTTCTGCATTATCAGCGCAGCTTGAGACACTTTCGAGGAGGTTGGACGTTTTTCCAGCTCAACGTAATCGAAGGATAGCAGTTAATTGAAATTATTGTGATGGTAATCATCCGAGTCATCAATGCACCATTAGTTTTGGGCCGGGACAACATGGTGGTGAATACCTCAATGATTATACATATGCTAATTATTATCAAGTTTGGGGGTATCACCCGGATTCGTCGCAGAGCTATACTTATGAAGACCAATACTATGCTCCAAATCCAACATACACACCGGAATTTTCATGTAAACCTCCATTGCCACAAGAAGAAAAGCCAAATCCGAGGGATGTTATATTGAAGGGCATAAAAAACCTAGAGGAGATGAGGATTAGCCAAGAGTTTCCAACCTAAAATTTTTATAATCGGATGGAACAACTCGTCACTACCTCAACCCAGGGTCCTCAATACATGGATTCTGAGACTGAAACAGAAAATTCAAGGCTGTGGGAATTATTGTCCAAGTTCGTAGCATCAAATGAGGAGAGGAGAATTAATCAAGAGCAGTCAATTCAAAATCTTCAGAAAAAGATAGATCAAATGACCAAAGTCGTAAGTAACCTTCCTCCAAACACTTGGCTTTATGACATGGATGACAAAATTGACGGAGAACCCGAACCAAATCTACAACTGGATGAGACACGAGATGTTGAAAAAGAGGAGACAAGTGGGGATAATGAAAATAAGGTCGGTGAAGAACTAACTATGAGTACCAACGAGGATGAGCTGATGTTATTAGTGCCCCAAGTTCCTTCTCCGCCAAAGATCAAGGGTCCAGTTAGATTTGTAAATTCATGCCCACTTGGTAGTCATGTCGTCGGCAAGGCTCTTTATGACATGAGAGCTAGTACAAATGTGAAGTTATTGTGCTATGAGCTAGAGAAGATAGAAGAAGAGATTGTTATGTCTGACAAGCCTCAATCTCAGAATCTATTCGCAGACACAATTGAGAAAACACCTAGATGTTGGACGTACTTGAATGTGATTTTATCTAACGAAAGCATACTAGGTGACTTTAATGCAATGGCTATCACAATTGGGAACCTAACAAAAGCTGCATTATTTTCGATGGATGGAGGGTTCCTTAACTATCGAAGAGGAATTGGATAGCGTTGACCAGACAAAGTCAGGCTGAAAGACTGTAATTCAAGCGCTAACTGGGAGGCAACCCAGGAATTTTTATATTTATATGCTTTACTCGTTTAGTTAGTAGATATGAATTCGTTTGCTTATTAAGTTCTCTTACCAATCCAAGTGCTATTCTAATCCATTTTGTCTGTCTTAATTGCAGGTATTGGAGGTTCAATGGATAGGAAAATGATCGTTGCCGCCATCTCCACCATCACCTCACGCTTAGTTGATTACAGGAAAGTTCTCTTCTACTTATCGATATATTATTACAATGAGGACATTGTAATTGCTAAGTTTGGGGGAGTTTAGTTTGTTTTATTTTGCATTTTATGTTCCCATGCATAATATTATTAGTTAGGTTTGCATTTGTTTGCATGTAGTTTTAAGCATTCATGTGATCATATAGTTGCATAGTAGCTTAGGTGCATTTTTAGTTTTATTTTGGTTTTATGTTTGCATTCTTATTATGTTTGACTTATCTAAAAAAAAGAATAAATAAAAGAATATATATATATATATATATATATATATAGTTAACTATTGTGTTCATTGTGCATATGTCCAGCAGTGTTGTAGCTCATTTTATTGTGGCCGATGATGAGATTGAGATTAAGTAAACAAATACAGTATTCAGTAGTAGAACTAGGATGTAGTTTTGAATCATGACTCGGATCTTGTTCTTGTGTGAAACTGGTATAAAAAGGATAGCACGTAATAACTTTTGTGTTGATTGATTAGCTTAAATCAATACATAAATAGTTTCTACAGGATAATGCTAGCATAAATAAGAGAATGACAAGAATAGGAAGTGAAGGCAGCAAATTAGGCAAGAACCTATGTTTGGGGGAAATGTAGGGTGTATAATCTTCAGGAAATAAAAAAAATGGAAACGAGTTGAGTCTTGTCGTGGGTTGAGGAGAATTACTCCCCATAAACACAAGCGTGAGATGGAGCGTAAAACGCACTCACCAACCATCTATAAAAAAAAGAAAAAAAAAGAAACAAAAGAAAAATAAAGAGAAGACGGGAAATAAGGGCAAAGAGCCCCCGTCAATGAAAAAAAGAGAGCATGAATACCCTATTCGGACCCCTAATCTTGGTAATTGTTTGATTTGAGTTGGAACTTGTTTGTTTTTGAAATTTTCGAGTTTATTCTGTATGAATCCTAATAATAGATTTGTTATGTGTTGAGTTTGAATTTAAATCAGTTAGCATAAATGTTGACCACATACACACACGATATTAGTGATGATAAGTATAAGATTCGAGGAATTAATGAGAAGTTATTGATGGGTTTTATTATGAAGTATTGTAGTGTGTGCTTAATTGTACTCAGGTCGGAGGAATAAATTTGATTCTGTGATACTGCTAGATTCAATGACATTTAGTTAGATACATTACATATCATTGCATTGCATAGCATTTAGTTGTTTTGTGCTCAAGGACTAGCACGGTTTAAGTTTGGAGGATTTTGATAAGTGGATTTTATATCCACGAATCGATGTCCATTTTAAGCTTAATCGTTGTTACTCTCTTGTTTTCATGTTCGTTTTTACTCGTTTCGTGTTCTTTTATGTGCAGGGTGCTTGGTGTGAAGAATGATGAGAAAAGGAGGCATTTGGAGCATAATCGAAGCAAGTATGGAAAATAAGCAAAATCGCTTAATAGAGCCACTACGGGCGGTGCCTCTTTAGTTTACACACTTTTGGATGGCGGGTCCCGAATCTGGGCGCCCTAGCTTGTTTCGAACTCTGCTGGAGGATGGACTTGAGGACTTGGCATGGCACATGGACTCTATATAGCATGGGATTTCGACCAAACTTGGGGGACATATATATTGCTCTACAGACAACGAATTAAGGAGGATGAAAAGAAACTAACGAAGATAGAGAGAGGATTCCATTAAATTAGATTAGAGTAGAATAGGAGTAAACACTAGTTCTAATGAGTTTTGAAGATTGAAGCAACTTGGAGACCATTGAAAATTCAAAGTAGGAGCAAGGATGGAGCTTAAAATCTACAGAAAATAGATTCTATCTTCTTATCTTCTTCTATCTTTGTCTTTTAATGATTATTCAATTGTGGATTCTTAGTTTTAATTTAATAATCATGAACTAATTCTTTGTTTGAGATTACAATGGATCTTATTGTGTAGTTTATTTTAATATGCTTCGCTATTAATTATTATGTTCTATCGTGAGGATTGTCTATTGTGATTTGGACTGAATTGCTTAATTGCCTAGCTAACAATTACCGTGATAATCTATATGAACTCGAGAGATGAAGAATAGATTTAAATCTGATCATAGTAGTATGTGATTGTGTTTTCTGTATGGCGTTGGAATACATAATTTATGTCTAGGATAGAGATATACCTAACATCACATGTAATCTTATAGAGAACTTGTGCTTTAAATTCTTTTTAATTGTAATTCACATAGAGATATAGTGGATTAGTTAATTAGGGTGTCTCGCTTAATTCTATCATCTGTGGATTTAAGTGAGTATGGGTATTATGCATCGAGAGGTGGTTTTATCTGCTTTAGTGTTCTTGATTAACAATTCAGGATAGAGAATAATTAATAAAAAGTATGTTAACTTAAATGAAGCAATAAGTGAAGTTTTGATCTTAAATCTCCGTAATCTTAATTTAACTAGTGGAATTTAATAGAAGTTTAATTATATAATTTGAAATTCATTCGTTTAAATAAGATTGATTTTGTTATGGGTTAGTACTTGGTGATTGTTATTAAACAATTCCTCGTGGGAACGGTAATCTACTTTCACTTTATTACTTGTTGACCACGTATACTTACGTGTTGTGCGTAACTAGATTTTACCCAACAAGTTTTTGGCGCCGTTGCCGGGGAATTAATTTAATAATTTTTTACCAATATTAATTTCAATCAAATTAGTCTTAATTTAAACATTTTTATTTTTATCCTTAATTCTCTTCCTATATTTCTCTCTTTTAAGGTACCATGGATGACTTTGCGTATCAATGGCCATACACGAACATGACTCAACCAAGGGAAATAGGGATTGATGGACTTAATGCATTTTCCACAGAGTCAGTACAAATTAAGGCAAATTCGAAGACGTTGGAGGTTATCGCAGCACAACGGAGTCGAAGGATGGCAGTTACATGTGACTATTGTGCTGGCAACCATCAAAGTCATCAATGCACTGTCAGTTTTGAACCGGTACAATATAGTGGTGATTACCTCAATAACTATGTTGAACCGGTATAATATAGTGGTGATTACCTCAATAACTATATTGATGACTTTGAAAATCAATATAGAGTTATAAAGATGAACTACTTAACATGCACTACTGATAACATTTTCTAAGTCTGCTTGTGTTCCAAGTGATCTTGACTTCTATTCCATCCATTGCTCGAAGCCGGTAAGTACCTTGGCTTTAGCACTTCTTTGAGATCAAAGGGCCCCTCCCAGTTAGACATCAGCTTTCCGAGATTTTGGGGCGTAGAGGCCTCCACTTTCTGAAGAACTAAATCCCCAACTTCGAACCTCCTCAGTTTCACTCCTTTATTATAATGTTTGGCCATTCTCATTTGGTATACTGCAAGCCATACCAGGGTCGACTCCCTCACTCTTCTAATAAATCTAGATTGAGGCAAATGCCTTCATCATTATACAGCTCCTTAAATTGACTGATCCAAAGAGAATGAGACTTAATTTCAACGGGAATCAAGGCATCGGTTCCATAGGCTAGTCTGAACGGTATATCATCAATTTTTGTCCTTGGAGTAGTCAAATATGCCCATAGTACACTCACTAGCTCTTTGGGCCATCTTCCCTTCGCTTCGTTGAGCCTTCGCTTGATTTCATTCAGTAGAGTCCTATTATTGACTTTTACTTGACCATTCGATTGTGGACGAGCCACTGATGTCTTTCAATGTTGGATTCCCAAATCTTTTAAAAATTGTTCAAACTTAGAAACCACAAACTGTCTGCCATTATCCGAAACCATTACCATAGGGATCCCAAATCGGAAGACCACAAACTCCTTGAAAAATTTCAAACATTCATGTTCTGTAATCTACCGCAGTGGTTTGGCTTCCACCCATTTAGTCATGTAGTTTATGGCCACTATGAAAAAACTAATTTGACCCTTCGCCTTCTAGAGTAGACCCAAAATCAATTCCCCACACAATAAACGGGATTGGGGACATAACCGAGAACAACACATCAAGTGGCTAATAAGGAACAAGGATATTTAACTGGCACTTTGGACATTTTTGAACATAATCATTTCTTTCATGATAGATGGTTGGCTAATAATATCCCTATCGAAGTACCTTGTATGTTAACGCCTTCGCCCCCATGTGATTGTCGCAGATCCCCTCGAGGACCTCCCGAAGAACATATTCAACTTCAGATGGCACCAGACACCTCAATAATAGAGAAGAATAAGCTTGTCAATATAGATCCCCATCAATAAGCACACAATTTGAGCTTCGGTACTTGATTTTCTTTGCCGGCATCCAATCCGAAGGTATGACGCCATCAGCAAGATAATCCAAATAAGGTGTTAGCCAATAGTTTGACCACTCTACACACATTATCTCCGAATGTTGAACACTTAGTGAATTCAAAACTTCCACGTAGAACGACCCACTGAACGAATTTTCCTTTGTCGAAGATAACCTTTCCAGAGCATCGACAATAGTATTGTTTGATCTATCCACTCCTCGAAAGGCAAATGAACTAAATTACTGAAGACGATCATTGACTTCTACCAAATACTTAGACATTATTACCAATCGGGCCTCATATTCTCAAGAAATATGCTTGACAACTAACTGAGAGTCACTAAAAATTATTAACCTTTGCACCTCAAGACTCTTCGCAAACTGAAGCCCTGCTAAGATTGCTTCGTATTCTACCTCGTTGTTGGTTGCTTTGAATTCGAAGCAAATTGCCTACTACATTTTGAACCCCTCCGGGCTCGTCAAGATTACCCCAGTTCCATTAACACTAAAGTTAAAGAACCATCCACATACAACGTCCACGAAATCAGAATAGGTCAAGCATCCATGACCAACTCAACCATGCCTGGTCTTTGGTGTCTGGTTCAGTGAACAATCATTCTACCACAAAGTTGGACAAGGCTTGACCCTTTATTGTTGTATGAGGATGATAGTCCAAAATGAAATATGTTAATTCCATCGCCCTCACTACTAGCCGACCTGAGACGTCTGGCTTGTTCAGAATTTTCTTCAATGTCTAGTCAGTATACACCACAATTAACCGACCTTGGAAGTAGTGCTAAAGCTTCCGACTGGCCATTATTAAGGCATATACAAACTTTTTAAGGTTTGGATATCTAGTTTCAGAATCTCGAATAGCATGATTCACATAGTATATCGGTTACTGCTTTCCTCATCTGTCTCAAACCAATACCGCTCCGACCGCTTAAGAACTTGCTGCTAAATAAAAGTATAAAGGTTCCAAAGGAACCGATTTTACCAACAGGGGAACCGAAGACATATACCTTTTAATTCCCTGAAAAACATCCTCACATTCTAAAATCCACTGGAAGATTTTCTCGTTCTTAGGCATTTTCAATGTATTAAAAAAAGGTAAACACCTTTCTACTGACTTGGACATGAACCTCCTTAAAGCAGCAATTCGTCCAGTCAACTATTGAAAATCCTTGTACAACTAATGAGATTTCATATCCAGTTTAGCCTTAATAATTTCCAGGTTTATCTCAATCCCTCTTTTACTTATCAAATAACCCAAAAAAATTCATGCTCCCAGACAGAAGGTGCACTTCGTCAGATTTAGCCTGAGGTTGTAATGTTTAATGGTCTGGAAATAATGTTCTAAATCATCCAAATGTCCCTGAACAGACAACCTCTTTACAATCATATCATCCACATAGACGTCCATACTCTAACATAGTTGTCTCTAAAATATATATAGTTCATCATTCTCTGATAAGTAGCACCAGCATTTAGCAACCCGGACGTCATTTTCTTGTAAGCGTAGATGGCCCTATGAGTGATGAAGGTCGTCTTCGGGATATCCTCCTTTTGCATCAAAATTTGATGATACCTCGAAAACTCATCCATAAAACTGATTAAGGCATACCCCGAAGTGGCATCGATGAGTTGGTCGATATGTGGAAAAGGGTAGAAGTCCTTCGGGCATGCCTTGTTCAAGTCTATATAGTTGATATAAATTCACCATGCATTTCCCGTTCTGCTTCTATACCAACACCACATTCGCACCCACTCCGGATAGTCTATCTCAAAGATGAAGTCCACCCCCAATAGCTTTCTTATCTCATCATCAATGATCTTCTGCCTCTTTGGGGCAAAGATCCTCCTCTTCTACTAGATCGACTTGCTAGCAGGGTCCACATGTAATCTGTACACAACCACGGACTCAACAACTCCTTTCATGTCACTAGGTACCCATATGAATATGTCCGCATAACCCTGAAGCAATTCTATCAAACTCGTTCAAATGGTTCTAGCAAACTCGAATTGATCTTGACTGTCTTCCCTTTTCCCCCCGAAATTAGCTCAATATCTTCTGTCTCTTCAGCAGGTATGGCGAGAGGCTCTGTATTATCTTCAGTAAATGACTCGATATCTATTGTCATTGTCTTCTTATGCTTGTTGACCCATACACTCGAAAATATCAATGCATTCCGATAGCATCTCCTTGCCAAATCGAGGTCCCCAACCATCTATCCCATCCCGTTTGGTGTAGGGAACTTGATTTTGAAGTGTGGTATTAAAGTATCTACCTGCAATGCCGTTAAAGTTGGTCTCCCGAGAATGGTATTGTAGGATAAGTCTACATGAACCAAAAAAAATTTGCACACAATCTTAACCTGCTCTAGGGTTGTCTCGAAGATGACTAGCAGGTCGATCGTACATTCCCGCAACCTTGACTATATCTTTGTTGAAGCCGTATAAGGGTGGCACCTGTCTGATCTCCATCTTTCTACCTTTCAGATCCATCATTTAGTATGCATAGGTATACAATATATCTATTGATAAGCCATTTTCAATCATCATCCTCTTCATATCCATCGAACCCACCTACACGGTAATAACTTGTGCCCCTTCATGTGATTTGATCGGCTCCGAAGGGTAATCTTCATCTGTGAAAGATATAACTGTGCCCAGGTAATGTCTTTCCCGCCTTACATACTTATCAGACATGGAGAATACAATGTCCAACAATCCTAGCCTTTTCTTCCCCGTAACCTTTCCGGCCGACCGACCTGCCCGTGATCACATCTACCACCTGGCGTGCTTCTTAGGTCTTGTCCTGTTGTTGGGGTTGGGTGGTCAGGCTCTATACTGGGGCAATGTTTGCCTGATGCATTCCCGAATTATCTAATCATGCCACATATTGAATCAACTCTGCGTTTTGGACATTCTTCTCGATCATATCCTTCAGACCCCAATATCATTCGGTCGAGTCACTACTACAAAACAGTAAATAGACAATGCAAAAAAAACGTTGTGATTTCAGTCAGAAAAACATCGTGATTAAGGGTGTCATCTATTTGACACCCTTACACAACGCTTTTAAAACGTTGTAGTTAAGCACATTACACAACATTTTTTAAGAAAAAACGTTGTAGATTCATTTTCTATAAATTAACAGATGCTTGAAAACGTTGTAGAAAGTATGATTCCAAAAAGGTTTTTTGGATAAAAATATTATAGTTTAATATATCAAACATCATTTAGACACATTTACACAATGCTTTTAAAATGTTGTAGATTAAAAAAAAATTGAAAAAAAAATTGTGATTCACCTACATTACCAATGCACCTGCAATATACACCTGAAAGATTAGCATATTGTAACACTACTAGAAAATCGACACTATAAAATAAAACATAAAAAATATTATATACATCATTTAAAATCATTCACATTACAACTCAAGACTTAACAATTGCTTAATCAAATTTAGAGCAAATTTATTGTCACAAATTTGGCCTCATGGAGACCCACATGCCACATCATCCAATAGCCTTTTTGCCGATCAGCGAAGGAAGAAAAACACAAGACCACCTGCCAAATCTTCCCGGCATCATTCCATGATCATTCAACTCAATCCTCAGAAAGGCTACATAATCCATAACATTAAATTGGCCTGGACATAATTAACGCCAAGCATAAATACACAGAAATAATAATCAAGAATTTATAACTGTTTGTGCCACTTTGGCACTCAAAAATTATAGTTTTTCAATTGAAGCAGCAGCAAATGTAATTCACAATAACAATAAACAAGTAGAAATAAAAAAACGAAGCATACCTCATATGGAGCTTTCCTATTGCTGACTGCACAAATTTTAGAGCCAACAAGGATGTCTCTATTTCAGTTAGTTGCTTCCTGAAATCTGAGTCCCTAAAATCATTATCAGTCACAAGAAGTTGTGCTGATGTCACATCCAGCTGCCAACCAAAAGACTGAGTTTTAATCCAATATGAAATATGAAAAGTAAGAATCTATCTTTAGCTTCAAAAGGGGAAATATTGTAGATTATCAAAAGATTCAAAAAATATGAACAGAAATTGTTCAATTCAAACATTCATTAAAGAAAAACATAAGAACTGTTACCAGATTTCCTTACAAGCCTTATTTCTATAAGGTGCTAAACTTTGGTTGAAAAAGGTTCAGAAAGGGGCACATTAAACAACAGTCTACACACTTTTTTCTGTTAGTCACCAATTTGCGAATCACAACATATCTGAAAAGATTGAATCTGCTTAGAACAGAAGAACTACCGCAACTAGTACTAGTCGGAAACATATCTGAAAATTTGATTGTATATACGTTTTTGTGATATTTAACAAAGTTTTTAAATTTTATGAAAATAAATAATGGTATTCCTCAAGACTACTATAGAAAAAGAAGTCACTTAACTGAGAATTATAAATGCATACCCTTATGTTTGACTTGATATCCATATTAAAAAGATGAGGTTCCTTCTCACAATAGAATATTTAGATAACAACTTTATAACTAGCCTCAAGCATATCTTGCAGATTATAAGCCTAACCTGTCCAACATAACCAATACTTTCCCTCAGCCATCTGATATCCAACTCTTTAAGAGGAACACTATCGATTAAAATCTGCAACCAGATTCGAGTTTACAAGTAAGATTCAACTGCTATGGCTGGTACCAAGGAGCAGCTGCAAGATGGAGTGGATCCACTTCAAAGGTGCATTTGGACCAGGATTCTGGGGGCCTGAGAAGTCATAAGTCATAAGCGAGTAACCATCTACAACATCACTCAATCAAAACCTTAAGATCTTCAGGCCCAAAATCATACTCATGGAGCTCCTCTGAACGTGGTGGGCCTATAACATACACTAACTGTAGACTTGGCTTCTGATATATTTTAACACCAATGTCGCTAACTTCATCACTTTTATGAGCCAAGATATTCCAACAGATACTTGCAGTCAGCTTGGACATCACTGGAACAAAAAAAATTTGTCAAAAAAGCAAAATAAAGTAATTTGAAAGAACTTGTTGTTATAGATGATGCAACACAGTAGCAGCACAAGTACTCAAAGGCAAGTTTCTTTTAACAGTTGTGGTAAACTGATCTGGGACATGATCTAAATTTGAATGCAGAATAGTTTGGGCCAAAACTTTGTCTGCAGAAGGAATGTTCATTTTACCACATTCGGCTCAAAAGGGCATGATCATGCCTTCCACTTTTATAGAAAACAAACTAGGCTTTAAGTGCTAATGTGAAGTGAAAAATCAGATCCAATGAAGACGTCTCTAGATAGAAAGCTAAAATGTAATTATACTTGAATTGTAGAGAATAAGAGACGATCAATTAATGCTCACCTATACCTAAAACTGATCTTCAAAACCTAAAACATGTCAAAGTCATATTACATACCTTCAATTTACTTTCGGGCCAGCTTACTGAAGTCCCATACCCCTCATAAGGAAGAGGAACCAGACACATGGGAGGCAAATGAAGTAATTAGCATAATAAACAAACTCACAGTACTATTGTGACTGCTACTAGTGTACGACTGCAAGTCCAACTCAAGTGGGAACTCAACAGACTTATCAATCTTTTCAACATAGTCTAATTGTGTTGAGTGAGCTAAATACTTCTGTTTCTCCTACACCAAAAAATAATAATAAAAAACATAGGAAATCAGCAGTGAAAATGCCGTGTGAATTCAGGAAAATTCCAAACATTATACCTCCATAATAAGTCTCAGCTGATGAGCATAATCTTTGCCAGGAAAATTCCAAACATCATACCTCCGTAAATAGCTGATTAAATTGCTGAGTCGTATAATGACAGGAAAAGAATAACATAAGGCAAAAATGCCAACCTGTGTAGAAAGATATGTGAATTCATAATCCTTAATAAATTCACAAAGGTGAAGCAACCCACTTTCTTTTGCATCTGGTATATCTCTTATGAAGATCACGATAGAATCAACAATGGCTTTCTTGTAATAAAACCACCTTTTTCCCTCAGTATATTGCTTAAGAAATTCATCCTTGAAATTTTAAAAGGAAAAACGGTAAGGAACTTAATTAAAACACCTCATTTGTCCAAGAAAGAAGCACATTAAACACACTTACAGAGATCTGTACTTGAGAGGGAACTTTAGACACAATAATCTAATGGCTTCCACAACAACGATTTTGAACTCATCAGCAATGTCATACATGAAATTGGTTATTTGTTTCATCAAACAATCAACACTTGATTTGTTGCCTGTTTTTAGCAGCGTGGTGATCGTAAGAGTGGCTATGCTTCTATTTATCCAATATAATTCTTTATCAGATACTTAGCCAGATCATATAAGCATATTCCTTAAATCAAAAGGTAAGGAAATTATCAGTATACTTTTTCACACCAGAAATTAGATATATAATTCTAGTCAAACAAACTAAAATAGGTGCAGAACAAGCAGCCAGTACCTGAATGCAAAAGTGAATGGTGTAGATTCCTTCCTCGTTATATTCTGGTGTAATTATAACTTCTGATATTCGTGAAACCTCTGTTAGAATAGCTACAGCACTTAAAAACCAACAATCACCCAATCAGCCATATTCAAAACCAGAGATGAGCCACTCAAAGCAGAAACTAATTGATTATATACTTCTCTATGATGAAAAATCAAACAAAAAAGAAGCATCATTATCACCCACCCACAACCACCAAAAGAAGTGAAGCATAGGACAATGACGACGAAGCAAAAGTACCGAGCCAAACCCTGGCTTTTGGGCCGCGTAGATTTCGAGCGGCGACGTCATAGGCTCGTGTGGCGTCTTTGGAATCAAAAGTACCGAGCCAAACCCTAGTTTTTTTCCAAGGATCTCTGATCTCTGTAGCAAATCTTCCCCGCGGTCTCTTTCTCAATCCTTGAAATCTTATCTCTTTGGGTCTGGATCCTGAGCTTTTGTTTTACAGATGGAACAAAAAGAGGCTAAACAGAGAGAGATGAGAGACGACACTCGGTGAGAAAGAAAATACAGGACTTGAACCCTCTTTGTCTGCTAAAGAGAAAGCTTTTTTTTAGCTGCGTGTTTTTTTAGATACATGACGTTTTAAAAAAACGTTATGGAGTTAAAACCAAAAAATATCCTTTTTAAATAGAGAACGTTTTTTCATATGTATCTACAACGTTTTGTTAAAAAATATTGTAAAAAAATCTGTTGCTTTTTATAAAAAGCGCTGTATTAAGTTTAAGTTGTCTATTTACTATTTTGTAGTAGTGAGTGTCCATCCGACTCGTGATAATCACAATAGTTATTATGGTTTTCTCTATTTGACTTAGTTTTATCCTTGGTCGGTTTAAAGTATGGATTGTCCTTTATCTGCTATAGAATGGTGGCCCGGTCAGTGTTAATAGGATTGTATACCTTGTTAACCCTTTGATTTTGGAAGGTTGGACGGTCGCCTCCCAAACCTCCTTGGTTGGTGCCATACTTCTTCTGTTGTCCATCCGATCTGTTGTTATTTTCACCCTTGGTGTAACTGTTCTTCTCCCGATCCTTGGGCTTCTCCGCTGTTCTTGGCTTCAAGCTGTTCATTGCCTCTTCAACTATTATAAAGCCTTCGACTCGGTTAAATGCTTCAGCCAAGTCCTTCGGGTAATTAAACATTAGATCCTTCACTAATTTTTTCGATTTCACGACATCCAAGCCCATCTGAAAATATGCAAGTGCCTATGAACCATTTTTTGTAACCTGGTCGACTATGTAAGGACCGAGAATTTTATACGATTATATATTTTACGAATAATTTTTTTTATTTATTATCATTATTGTTATTAGTACTTTGAGCATTTGTGATATGAATTTAGCAAGTTAGTCAATTTATTTATTGACTAAGAAAGGTAAATGAAGTCAAGAGGAATAACTGATCAAAACCCTAATTTGAATTACGAATAGAGATTTGAATATTAATACATTTATTATTATAATTGTATTTAAGATTATGTGTATTTGCATTATGTGATTAGCGTTAAGTACGTGTTGATTAGATGAGGTATAATATCAGTAAACATAATTAGGAAACCCTAATGTTAATTTAGAAACCCTAATGTTAGTTTAGAAACCCTAATTTGAGATTTGGAAATCATAAACCCTAATGCTAATTAGCAAACCCTAAGGGTCAAGATGTAAGAGAAACAAAAGAAATGAATAAATTACCCTTAAAATTATTTGTGAAATGACCAGAATACTCTTGTATGTGTGAAATAACCAAAATACCCTTTTACATTACTTTTAATAAAGGGATAAGATCAAATCTTGGTGACTCATCAATTGGAGATTCACCATGTGTTGGAAATCAACTTACATCAGCCAAAATTGGACACCTATCATTCATCATATTCATTGAATCAAAGATTATATCCTAAAGAATGTTTAAAGACATAAAAGCCCTTAGTTTAGTTTCTACACTTAGCCAAGCCTCTCATTCACTATGTCCACAAATCTTACATTGAAACTCAATCATAAGTTAAGCCATATTCACTTCATACCCATCCAAAATCATATCAGAGAGAGAAAATCAAAAAGTTTCTCAAGAAGGTAAAAACCCTAATCTCATGCTAGATCTTTAATGCTCGATAGATTTCTTGTTTTAGTGTTTAGATATGTTAAATGTTATGTTATTTAGTGATCTAGGGTGATAAAACATGAATCCATAACATTTAAATGCTTCAAAATGAAGATTTGAGCAAACTGCCCAAAAGCTTAAAATGAAGTCTGACAGCCTAATAGCAGGGCATCTAGATTTTGTTCTGTTAATGTTTAGAGTTGTTTAAAGCTTTGTAGTTGTACTCTATTATGAGGTTAACAAACTAGAAGTGAAATCATGTCCATAGGATCTTTGTAATGAAAGTTATTCATGGTTAAACTTAGTTGACCAATCATGAAAACTGTTTCTGGAAGACCCAAAATGCCCAGCAGTTGTCTGACTAGATTTGGAATGACTTAGATCTTGAACCTGTTATGTTGTTAGCTCATCTAAGTGTATCACTTTTAGACCCTGACATATGTACTACAAGTCTATGACATTAAAACACTTAAATCATAACCAGGATCCAAGTTATTAATGATTAAAAGTAGTTGACCGATCACATATCCTATTTTCTGGAAATTCCAAAAAACATGAAGAAAAACTTCTGACAGTAATTTGACCAGACTAGATCTCTCACATGTGATGTTGTTATACTAAGCCAGTGTAACACTTTTGAACCTTGACATGTATACTACAAGAGTGTAACACTAGATCACTTAAAGAATGAACAAAATCAAAATTATTCAAGCCCAAAAAGCATTGACCAGTGTTGACTATAAATTCTTGAATTCCCAGAAACTCCAGAACAACTTAGATAGGTGGTTTGACCACCCATATCTTTCTATTATGATGTAATTAGACCCTGAAATTGGTATGAACTTGTAATATTATATAAGTATTACATCATTGATACACTTACATGCCCAGAAACAAAACTCAAATGAAAATTAAAGCTAGTCAAAGTAGGCTCTAAGGAGTTGATCGAAATTTGAAAACAAATTTATAACAACACTTTCTTCATCGCGATAGACCTTTAGCGGCGGTTTTAAATGAAAATGATTAAAATAAATAGTAAATAATTATTTTAAAAATCATTTTAAGTTATAGTAAGTAACTTTTAATAATTTGACATAAATTTCATTAATATTATATTATTTAATAATTTTATTAAATAAATCATTTAAAAATAATTTTAATGTTTAAACAATGATATTAAGGTTTTAAATATATTTTAAGTTATAATAAATAATTTTTGATATTTTGACATAAATTTCATTAATATTTTAAATTATTTAAATATTAATGATAATAAAATTATTTAGTAATTAAATCATTTAAAAATGATATTAATGTTTAAAAAATCATTACAAATGATAATAATTATTTAAAATTATTATGAGCTTCTCAAAAATATTATAAATGACAATTAAATTATCTAAAATAATATTGAAGCTTTTAATAAGAGTTTTATTGAAAAATAAACTCGATAATTATCCGATAAAGCAATCGGGACATCAAAATAATATCAAAATAAAATGAGACTTAAATAGTTTAACTGATACTGGTTCTTATATATTCTAACGACTGTCATGAATACGTGGTAATATATTTAGGTTGTGTAACGATTTTAAATAGCAATATTATGAGGTATGATGTGTTATTTTAATTAAAAGAATAATCTTATTAATGATATATCTTTTCATAAAAGATTAAACTAAATTAGGTAATAAGTAGCGAAAAATCAACAAGACCTACAAAATTAAAATATTAATAAAAATCAAAATGATCAAGGCAAGTAACCAAACTATACTCTTTTGTTGAGCAAGTATCTTAACCTTTGCATTTACTTTATGCAATGGATCATTGTTTGAGCAAGTATCCCTAACTTATTTATATTCAAGCAAATGCTCAAATTTCAATTTATTCGTTCATTTATTACAAGTATCTCAATATTGTCATCATGTGATTCATAATTGTTCTTTTCGTCATTAATATGATTTTTAAATAATTATTTATTATTTATAAATAATTATTAATTAATTTATTATTAATTTCATTATTAATAATATCCAAATAAATAAAATATTTATTGCTTTTTGTGAACCAATCTCTCACTTGTATAAATTGTTGTATTTAAGCAAGTATTTGTAAACTCGAAATTCTTCGATATAACACGTTTCGATGTATACTATTGAATCTTGGTATGTATACAAGGTTTAAAAGTTGTCTAAGCTATTTGATCCGGCTAAACATAGTTTTAAATGTTTCGTTGAATATTATTGCTTATGATAGAGTCGTCTAACTGAATTGTTTGGGTTCAGACTCCAGACTGAGTATGAACATCCCTAAATTAGAAGACTTTTTATACGCCAAAGGCGGTTATGATGAACACGAATGTTGTTCCTATATGTAGTGTTGATCAATACAGGGCATAACGGGTTGATCACCCTCCGTGCCCATAAGTCATGTCGGTTTGTAGATGAATTTCTGTATAAACCTTTTTAAACTTGAAAATAAATGTTCATGGTCTAAAGGCTACTCAGCATCTATGGTCAATACTTAGTGAACTATTTAACATATTATTCAAAATTGTTTCAGTTTACTTTACAACTATTAATTCGTTGTAGAAGTATACCTCAAAGAAAATATTTATTTCTTTTAGCTGATGTTTATTATCTGCTATTACTTATTGAGCAATTGAATGCTCATTCTTGCTTTAAAATTAAATATTTTCAGCAAAGCGAGATCGAACATAAGGGTCAAGCAAGGACAAGGGTAAAGGAAAGTTGAATGAGTAGTTGGAAGACTATATTGGTGATAACTAGAGTTTTGTAAGGTTATAATATATTATCTATCATGTAATAAAGTAATTAAAGGTCTTCGTACCTAGGAATAGACAACTCTGATGTAATATTTTTAATTAATTAATATATTATGTAGTTTGAATGAATGGTCACAGACTGCCTCCCGAAACCCTATAACATAATGGCCCAAGGTTTCGTTTGAGTACTGCTTTATTTGGACCAAAGACCCGGTTGACTTTCCTCTTCTCTTGTTACTGCCGAATCTGATATTAAATTTATCGCAGAGTTCTTTCCATGATGAGATTGAGTTCGGAGCCAATGAGATCATCCATTGTCTATTGTCCTTTTTCAACGTCATCATAAACATCTGACACTTGCCATCATCCAAATAGTCATAATAACTCATCAGCAAGTCGTAAGCCTAGTTGTGTTCATAAGGGTCTCCGGATCCATCATAGCTCTCCATATGTGGGGCCTTCTTATTTGGGTCGGCCCATTCTCGATCTATCTCTAGGGAAAATGGTGATGATAAATTAACCATAGCCTCTTTCTCCTTATTACCTTCGGCTAGCCTCTTTTCCAAGTTTGCTAATTTTCGGGCCAATGCTTCGACTCCATCTGTTTGAGGGGACGATTCTTGCCCGTGCCGATCCCGATGCTCTAGAGAGATGACCCACCTTCTCCATTCCGATCTACCTTCTCGGGAGCGGTTTCTATGCCTGCTCCTCTCCTGTGAGCGGCTTCTACGCCTGCTCCTCTCTTGAGAACGACATGTTCCTCTCCTGTGAGCGACTTTAATGCCTACTACTTTTCCGAGAGCGACTTCGATGCTTGCTCCCGATCCACCGAGAATCGTCTGGATGATGTGCCCTGGACTGATTTCTTGGTGAATGTTCTTGCCTTCAGCTACGGCTGGAAGCACCATCTTCTCCATCCAAAAAAAAAAATCTAACTGAGCATCTTACTCCTTTTGTTGTAGAAATAGGGCCTTTTACAGTATCATTGGCTTCTTGAACCTTTTTCGCTAGGATCATCCGTCTTTCATCTCGTTCATCTCTTTTGGAATTCTGTTCCTCTTGGGACTATTTTCTGGACGGGTTGTCCTTGTCACGTTCTATTGGTTTAGCCTCATTCCTAGCCGTTGAGAACAACCGACAACGAACAACATTTGCCTTGTCATGCATTGGGTGGGGCCCCAAAATTGTCGTGGGAGCCAAGTCTTTGTTAGACACTCAAGGATGGTCCCAACCTATATTTGGCCGAACCCCGTGGTTGGTTGGGGGATCATCCGTGGATTGACCCCGTGCGGAAACTGTCTTTGTCTTACTAGTCACCATGATTCCCTCCAAACTCCTAGGTGATTGGAAAATTGAAAACACCAAAATGTCTTCCTTCTAGCACCAATGTTAAGGCAAAGATTCGTCCACGCGTCTCAATCACCAAAAGCATGTCCAATCCTACATAGAAACGAAATCACACACGAAGATTGACGGCTTGGACCGTCGGGGGATAGCTCGGGTGTGAGAATAAGTAAAGGCTGAATAAGGTTTAATAATGGAGGCTTAATGTTTTAGTGCTATAAATAATAATGTTGTGTGTACCTGATAGTTAGGGTATAGTCTTGTATTTATAATGATCACACCTTCTTCCCTATATAGAAATATGATTCCTTATTAGGTATGATTCCTTAATGTGATCAAACTGAATCTCCTAAAGAAAGGAAGTCAGAATATATTTTACACTTTTCTTAGGAGTTAGAAAATTAAATATAACTAGTAATATTTGATTTGTTAAAGTACTCAACTGCCTAAAACAAATTCCTACACAGGATAAATCCCTTCACGTGGACTTTGGTCCACCATAATATTTGAGTCCTAATAATCACGCCCCAACACAAAGCTATAAATGGAAGTTGGAAGCCTGCTGCATATAAATAAATAAATTTTTAAAAGAAATTATTATGCAAATAAGAAAAAGACAATTGACATTAATAAACTATATTGTCAAAATATTAAATGTCGTTTAACGTATTAAACAACGTTACAATAATTATAAAAATAAAAATAAATATATATTTTTTCTACCGACATTATTTTTATTTTTCTCACAATATCAACAACTAAGAGGACCTTTCATATTAACATGTGAATAGGAGTAGAAAAGAACAATAAAGAGTTTTGGTCTACATAGCATAAAGGATTGCCTCGTAACGTGTGAGACTAAGTCCTGGCGTTGAAGGTTTCCCAACATTTCATGCTTGTACATATTAATAAAAGCTATTCGAATCTTCTTCCCCTGCCCACCTTGACCCGTTAAACAAACATTGTATTTGTCCCTATCATTTCCTAATAAAATCCCATCATTTTCTTCAACAAACAGTCCATATATATATATATACTACCCTGCAATTTGTTGCATGATTCATAACCCTTTTCTCCTATTGATTATCCAAGCATGATTGATGTACAGGAATTTTTCTGGGATATTTCCGTCGTCTCTCTTTTTCTTTGTTTTCTACAAGGTCTTAAGCACAAAATTTATGTGTCCTTAAAGAAATTGATTTCAGCTTCTCCATCGAGACCAGAGAACACTAATGAACAACTTTTTGAGTCCGAAAATCACACGAACGATAGTTATGGGGATTTGGCAATGAACGGATCGGATGATTCAGTACTAATGGAGAAGATTGTTGAGGTTAAGAGGTTGAGCAAGTTAGAAAAGAGGCCTCCTATGCTTGTTGTCCCAAAAAATCGTCCCGGTTTTGAGTTTAGTGATATGGGGAGGAGAGAGGAGAAGAAAGAATTTGAGGTTGAAGGAAAAGGGTTTTTCTTGGCAAGCAAGAAAGGGAAGAGGGAGTTTATGGAAGATGGATTTGGGATCATGCTTGATATTATGGGAGACACTAAACAAGTAGGTGATTTTAACTTTTCTCTAGATCTCTATTTTGCCCTTTTTTTTCCTTTATATTATTCAAGCTCTTTTTCTTATTCTTTGTGCTTTTGTTATGGTTAAGTAGTAGAACTGAATATATAGTTTATGCAGGGAGACAGTGATTTTAAGTACTCGTCTAACTTGGTATGTAGCTATTTCTGTTTTTTAACTTTTTTAGTCAGGTTTTACTTAGTTTTGTCAAGTTCCAAAAAGCAGATTCATTTTGTAATTTGATTCTGTATTACTCCCTCCATCCCAAAATAATAGACGTTTTAGGGTTTTTTTTTCCCCAAAATATCTGATGTTCTACAATCCCAAGAATATTTTGGCATTTGTTTTCCCTCTCTACCCTTCCTTCTCGACATACACTGGCGAGCACGAAGAAAACCAACGTCATCTTTCTTTCTCTCTCCTCTGTAGAAAACCAGCGTCATCTTTTTTTCTCTCTCCTCTGTTTTTTTTTGGAAAATAAGAACATCCCCTAAATCCTAATCTATCAGATCTGCGATTACCCCAAATCATTACCAACGGAACCCTAATTAAATCGATTCGAATCAAATTTGGGCCTCTCCGTTTGCCACTTCTATCGATCTCGATGTTGCGTACGATGTAGCCAATCGACAAAAGCGTACCAAAGACGCCCATATACAACGGCGCGTGTAATTTAACATTGTCGATGAAGGATCTGTGGCTTGCTATTTACATTCTGGATGCCATCCTCGTGTTCTTCGTCATTCCATTCGCTATGTCTATGCAGGACTGTTGGCAAGAGAATTAAAAGTGCTCTGTTGTGGGTGATAACAATTGCTATCGTGGCGGTCGCGGTGGGGGTGGGTATGGTGGCGGAGGGGTTATAACGGTGGCGGTGGAGGGGGTTATAACGGTGGCGGTGGAAGGAGTGTCGGTCATGGTGGCGGTAAGGGAGGTGGCTGAAGAGATTAAGAAGAAGACAGAGAGAAGGCTGAAGAGAGGGAAAAGACGCAATATTAATTAAGGGTAAAATAGTAAAATTATAACTATTCTTAATCTTTGTGAAACTCTCTAGAACGTCTATTATTTTGGGATGGAGGGAGTATAACATAATACTCATTTCTTTCTAAAGTTAGAAATATATTTTTGTTTTCTAAAGAGATACATTTCTTCTAATTTTAGGCTATAAACGTGATGAAAGTCCTTAAATTTTATTACTTATTACTTGTAACTAATTAGTAGCTAAATTGAGTACCATCATGACACACTACTACTGCATTAATTCTAACTTAGTTGTAGTTATGGTTGGAAAAATAAATTTGATTTTTAAAAAATAGTCGTTACGAGTACAATATTATAAGTATCACTAAACATTTTGTTAGCTTGAAACTAAGTTAAGTAGTTAAGATTTGCATGAGACACTGATATGACTTTAATAACAGTTTTTAGTTCTTAAATTTATTTTTGACACCCAAAAACAAAAAATAAGTCAAGTGTGTCTTAGGCAAAACGTCCCGTTTGGTTGAGTGGTATGACTCCATCTTTGCCATAGCAAAGGGAGGGGTCGAGCCTCAGCAATAACCTGGTATCCTTTCAATAAAAAGGCTTATGGGGTTCGGGGGTTTGTGGTCTGGGGAAACATTAAATGTACCAAACAAAATAGGACCTTAACTTCCCAATTAAGGGACCGCATGCTAAAACTTGTTAGGCACCATTATTGTAAGCTGAAAATGATAAATATGAGTTCTACTTTATTTGTAATTTTCATTAAGATTGTAGTTTATTTTCTGGGACAAACAAAGTATGGGTTCACAATATTTTTAACTATTTTCAGGCATTTTTTGCTGTGATTGATGGGCATGGAGGCCGTGCTGCAGCTGACTATGTGGCTGAAAATTTGGGGAAGAACATTGTGAAAGAACTTGAATGTTCTAAAAGGCCAGAAGATCATCAGTTAGAAGCATTGATACGAAGAAGCTATTCAATAACAGATAAAGATTTTCTTTTAAAGGTAAACTTAAATGTCATTTTACTCAAGTTCTTTGAGTCTATTAATTAAATTAGTCAGCATTATTGATGAATAATGTTACTAGTTATAGGTCATTAACATTGTAGATATTTTTTGGGGTCAGGGTTCTTAATCCACACAAAAACAGATACTGAGTAACTCATTAAAATAAAAAAAAAATATAAAAAAAATTAAAATTAAAAAAAGAGGAACAAAACAAGAGCTTTTTGTATGAATATAAAAGAACAACGCTAGCTATATATGGGTCTTAAATAGTTATCAAATAATATGATATTGAATATGTATTTTAATGATATCTTAAGATATAGTCAATCACAAAATATATATATCTAACAAATGTAATTATGACACGTTATTTTAGATTATTTTAAAATCAGATATTTGAGACTCGTAGTATTACCCTTTAAAAATCAAAAGAAAAACAACCAAAGACAAACTTAAGGATTGGGCTACGTTCACGGCCGGCAATAAATCATCACTATCTACCAAAACTATACATTATACGGTGCAGCAGGATCGTCTCCTTATATACGGCCTTAGAAGAAAACTTAATTCTACCAAAGTACAAAATACTCCTTTACCTATTGGATTACTTTACAATCATATCTGAATTAATTATTAGTTCGATCATACTTCACAAAGAACACAATGTAGCGCTTAACTACTCTATTAGTCAGAGGCTTAAATCAATTTGTTGACATGGAGCTCAATTACTTGCAGGGTGTTAATGGGGGAGCCTGTGTAGCTGGTGTGCTCCTGAAGGATGGAGAATTACATGTTGCGAATGCGGGTGATTGTAGAGTAGTTCTTAGTAGGAATGGAGCAGCATTCCCTTTGACAAATGATCATCGTCTCACTAGGGAAGATGAGCGTTTTCGTATTGAAAACTCCGTAAGCCTTGGGTCCAACTTTTTTTTATTTATATATGCTTGTTCGTTTACCAGCTTACGAAACGTTTAGTGCGTTTGAAGATTCAAATACATCTTAAATAAATTTTGATTGTCTACAAGTAGCTTATTTTAAATACAATTTATTTAATTCACAAATATAATGCACCAAAATTGGTATTGTCTGTACGTTTGAACTTCCAAATGCACGTTGCCGTTAGTTGAAAATACGGATAAATTAAGGAACATATCATATCTATTTTTTTTTTAACTTAGCTTAAGCGTTAATAGTAGTCCACCATTTCTTCTGAAATACTGAATTTAACTCATTAAAGAATGGCAGGGTGGTTATGTGGATTGTCGACATGGAGTATGGAGAGTGAATGGAGCACTTGCAGTTTCCAGAGCAATTGGGGACCTGCATCTAAAAGAATGGATCATTTCAGAGCCAGAATACCAAAAGTACCCTATTACTTCAGACTCTGAGTTTCTGATTATGGCTTCTGATGGGTTGTGGGATAAGGTAATTACTCTTTATACCGGTATAAAAACATACAAATTATTCTACTCATGTTCTCGTCAAATTTTGAATATTTTTAATAATTATTTAAAAGTTCAATGATTTTAGTACAAAAAATTTATGTTGGGGATATAACAGACTCATATGTTAGCTATTCTAAAACCACATTAATTTAAAAGGTTAACCTATTAGATATATAGTCCATTAGAGTATATATGTGCTCAAACTTTTTTCATGCGATGTGAGAATTTATTATCTCGCGGTATCTCAACAATCTCTTTTTTAACACGTGATCTCTACATCCACATCGATACCAAGATCCCAACTCAGCACCTTTTGAGTGAGATTTTGAGAAGAGTTGCTCTTTGGAGAGCACAGTACGATGAAAGTTGTAAACTGTATTCGGGGAGAGTTATTGTCTATCGTTGGTCTCTATGGTAGAATCAATCCAGAGGACCAAGGTCCTCCTCAAACTTCCAACTCAATTACTTTAACCATGCTCTTTTTGAGCCTACTAGCTAGGCCATCAAGTTTTGTTCTATCTGACGCGCTTCTCTCTCAATTAATATCCTTTTTGTTTCAAAGAGCAAGTAATCCACACCAAGCATCTATAACTCTTTTGGGTAAGTAATCAACACCAAACATCTAAAACTCATTTATCAAGTAATCAAGTACACCAAGCATCCATAATTCATTAAGAAAATTATTAAAAATTAAGTGTTGTAATATGAATAAGTATACATAAGTTCAAAGTCATTAGAAGCTCTTTAAAACTACATATTGGTGTTCCACACTATAGAATTAAGTTTGATTTTTCAAAATTAATTTAAGATGTTTTTAAATTTAAATTTAATGTGATTTATTTAACTTTTAAAAACAATAAATAGTGTAATTAGTACTATATACATAATTTTTAAAAAGTCAATATTCATCTAATATTATGAAATGAAAGAAATACTCCATCTGTTCCAAATTATATCATCATTATTAATTTTTGAAAGTCATTTTCAAATTCAAAATTGAGATTTTTCACTTAAAATTATGAACCAATAAAACTTACAATGAGTAATAATTTTTAGATAATTTATAATATTCATCACTTAAATGATTAAAATTAAAAACAATTCATGTCAATTTTGAGTTTAAAAATATCTGAAGTTGACTTTAAAAAAACAATGATCAAATAATACGAAACGGATGAAGTATAATTTATCGTAGTAAACATTTGAATAAATTTTTTATTAACTCCTAATTTATAATAAATTTTGTACTGTACAGGTAAAAAATCAAGAGGCAGTAGATGTGATCAGGAGGGAAAACAGTTCAGTAGAGTCTTGTAGAAAGCTGGTAGATATGTCTTGTAGCAGAGGGAACCTTGATGATACTACTGTCGTAGTGATCAACCTTCAGAAATTTCTACAAAACGCGGGTTAACCAAGGAAATAGTAGTCAAGGAATTTTATACAAGTAATAGTATCCTGATTTCAAGCAGTCCAAAAATGGGCCGTTTATTTGAGTAGATTATAAAAAATAAGTTGCATTTACGTAGAGAGAGACGGTGTTGCAATTGTTTAATGGAGTATTTGTATAAAAAAGTCACTTAAAATGCAACTATTTATTAATACAACCCGTTTCTATAGACTGCGTTCTATAGACTGCCCAATTTATACTATCTACAACTAAGGGGTGTTTGTTTAGAGCTGAATAGAGTTGAATCGGTCAGTGTGTTTGTTTTGGTTTGAATGACTGAATCGGTAAGATGGACAAACTGAATGGCTAAGTCAGATTTTTTTAACTGAACAGCTGAATGAAGTAAAAAAAAAAATTTAATTTAAAAACAATATTAACTATTATATTAAGTAATATTAAATAAATTTACAATAATTTTAAATTTTTTCAGAGGGGTAAAATAATAAAATTTTGTCATTCAGATGTTTCAGACATGTCAATTATCAAACAGCTTTTTTCATTCAAATTCAGATTTAACTCATTCAGATTCAGCTCATTCAGATTCAGATTCATTAAGTTTTTATTAAACACCCCCTAAGGCTATTATGACGCCTCCAAATTCAGGTACTTGAAACCCGAATTCGGTGCTTCACGATACCATTTTTATGAGCGGAAAAATACTAATAATAATAACAATAATATAAATACCAAACTTAATTTATATATATCAGAGTCTAATCCCAGGTACGCGACCTTTACTACATTTCATTACATGATAGATAATAAATATCATTGCCTTAATAATGTCTAACTATTACAAAAGATACCAAAACACTTATTCAGTTTGTTTTTCTTTTTCTTTGTTCTTGCCTGAACCTTCTAGTTGATCACATTTAGCTGAAAACATTTAAATTTAAAGTAAAAATGAGCATTTGACCTTCAGCGTAGTAATAATAAATAAATATTAGTACAAAGAATTAAATGTTTTCTTTGAATGACACTTCTACAACGAATCAACAGTTGTTAAGTAAGCTGACCCAATAATAACAACATAACAATTCTATATCAAAATTTTGAAACTACGTATTGACTATAAATGTAGAGTAGTCGACAGACTATGAACTTTGTTTTCAATTTTCGATAAGGTTTAGCAGAACTTCATCTGCCAACTGTCATAACTTACGGGCGCAAGGGTGATCATCCCAATGTGCTCTGTATTGATCAATACTACATACAAGAACGATATTATCGTTCATCTTATCCGTCTTAGGCGCATAAAAATATTCCCTTCGGGATGTTCATACTTAGTCGGGAATCCGAACCAAAACAATTCGATTGGATATAATAAAGTTCTATCATGTTCAACGATATTTCTAAATCTCTATCTAGCCGGGTCAAATAGCTTAGACGGCTTTTAAGTCAACGTATACATATTGGAAATCAATAAGTATGTATCAACATGTGATTAAATATAATGATTATCTAAGTGGGGACACTTGTATAACCATATTTAGAAATTAACGAACAAAATAAATATCTGAATTATAATATGAAACTGTGTTGATAAACAATGATCGGATAATTTAAGAACTTGTATGAATACAAATGATTGGATACATAATCGATAACAATAGAGTAATAATCTGGCACAATGATAATATGATTCTAAAACTTTCTTACTCATGTCCATTGCATAAAGTAAATGCAAAGGTAGGATTCTTGCCTGGTCTGTTGCTTACAGTTACGAAACTTAGTTTTATCTTTTATATCAAGACCTATCATTAATAAGATCATTCGTTCGATTAGAATAACATACTATAACACATAGTACTGCTATTTGCAGTCAGCACATAATCAAATCACATTGTCACATAGTTATATCAGTCATTGGATCACAAACAAACACTAATACAGTCAAACTATCTAAGTCCAAATTAATTTCTGAAATATTTTGGTGTACCGACGGATTTATCAGATAATTATCGAGTTTAAAACTCTATTCTGCAGTTTAAATAATTTAAATATCAATCATATTATTTTTCATAGCCGTATAATAATTTTTAAATAATTATTGTAATTTATTATGATTTTTCAAACACCGGAATCATTATAAAATAATTTAAATATTAAATAATTCTATTATCATTAATAGTTAATTAATATTAAATTATTAATGAAACCATTACAAAAATCTTAAAGCTATTTATAATAACTTAAAATATTTTTAAAGTATCAATATTACCCTTAAATAATTTTTAAAACATTTAAAAACATTTTAATTAATTACCATTAATATTTAAATATTAATGTATTATTCATCAAAATATTAAAAGTCATTCATTATAACTAAAAATATTTTTAAACCCTTTATATCCTTTTTTTAAATTAATAAAACCATTTTTAAACTATTTATTATTAAATAAATCAAATATCATTTAATATTAAATAATTAATAAAATTTACTTTTAAATATTGAAAGTTATATTTATAACTTAAAATATTTTTAAACTCTTTTTTCATTTAAAATAATTTTTCTAATATTAAAATCATTTTTAAATTAATTTATTTAATATAATAGTTAAATAAATTTAATATCATTAATATTAATTTATTAATGAGAATTCTCCAAAAATATTGAAAATTAGATTTTATAACTCAAAAATATTTTCTAACACTTTATTCTCATTTAAAAATAATTTTTATAATATTAAAATTATTTTTCTCTAATTTATTTAATATACTAATTAAATAAAATAAATATCATTAATATTTAAATAATTATAATTATTAATGAAAAATATCCCAAATAGTTAAAAGTTAATTTTCATAATTTAAAATAATTTTAAAACCATTTTTATAATTTTTATAATTTATTTTCTATTTTAATCATTTTTCTAAATTCAAAAATAAAAATAATAGAAAACCGAAATGCTATAGGCTATAATGACACTTTCTGTCATTGCCATTGGTGTTCTTGAGCTCAAGAACACCGACCAACCAAATAACGTTGCAATCGCTTATAATTCTCAAATTCAAAGTGTTTTTCAGGCTAATTGAACCTTGATCGTGTAGTGTTTGTGTAACACTACAATTATCAATTATCATCTAGGTCATATCACATCATAACAAAAAGATCTGGCCATCCAAACTAACTGTCAGGCAGTGTCATGGTGCCACTTTCAAGCTCATTTAATCAAGTGTTCTAGTCATTAGTAAAGTGTTCTTATGGTCGAAGTATGTAGTACATATGACAAGGAACACATGGTTATCAACAGATTAGCTTAACAATAACAAGATCACAAGTTATGATTCGGTCAAAGCCTGTCAGAAAACTTGTCCATACAGTTTCTGGGTTTTCTAGAAACTCAATCAATGACCGAGTGACCTAGTTTGACCATCCATTAAATCCAACATACGTAATGTTTTAGTGATATAAAGGCATAACCATGAAGTACAAACAACATAGTTCAACTTAGATGTAACAACAATAACAAACTAACAAATAACTAAAAGATCTGAGGCTATGAACATGTTGTCAGTCTGTTCTGGGCACATTCTGGGTTTTTCAGATTTTAGAAAGTCATGGTCGATCAACGACCTTTGACCATTAATAACTTGAAATATAAACATGATCTACACATGATTCCAGTTCCAAATCAAAGCTCTCATAATAGACTACAACTACAAACTTTCAAAACACAAAAATCATTAACGATCATTGAGATATAATTAAGGTCTGACATTCGTTGTCAGACAACCAAAAAAAATATTTTTTAGATTTTGGAAAACATCAAATCCGAGCTTATAGATGTTATGGATCTAACATCTATCAACCCAGATCATCAATATGCACTACATACAACATGTTTAACATAAAAAAACTAACATCTAACATGGCAACCAAGATCAGATTCTAGGGTTAGTTTTTATACCTCACTTTGATCTATCTTGAATTTGGGCTTCTGATCTGTTAGTGGATTTCGTGGGGCTTGGTTTTGGAACTGAAATGCCTTATATTTTTGGAGGTTTGGGAGAGAGAAAAGTTGTTTGAGAGTTAGATAACCAAATGAACAACTTTAGTAAATTTCTCTCTTATATCTTATAATCTTTAGATACAATGAATAATGCTGGTATATGTGTCAATAAAAGGCTGAATTGCTGAGATTTTTAGTCACAAGGTCAATATTATAGGTTACCAACTCATTATCTTAGCTAGATTTACAAGTTAGCTTCAATTATGTAAGAGGGGCATTTTAGTCATTGGCCTTATGATTTTAATGGCAACCATATAACTTGGCAAACCCTTAGGGTTTGACCCTGAGGTTTAGCACAATGAATTTGTAGGATTTCCAACTAGTGTTTAAAATAAAAATTTTAGTTTCTAAATTATAATTTAGGGTTTTCTAAAATAGTTTAAGTTTTTAATTACCTAGAACTTGGTAATTAGGTTTAAGACCCACTAATTAGCATTAAGCTTTCTAATTAGCGATTAGGGTTTACAATTTAAAAATTAGGGTTTCTAAAAATTGGAATTTCTAAATATTAATTAGGGTTTCTCTAATTAATATTAAATTCTATAATATTTAGCCTTAATTGTGACGCCCCCCAAAATAGGTATACATCACCCATCTTGAGTCGCCAAATACATGGTACAAAATTCAAATACAACTTAATTATAAAAACAATGTAAAATACTTGACAAAAACATAATCTAAGAATTTTTTAATAAGAATATTGTCACCTGTACAATATCCACACTCAATGGAGTCATCATTATATTTATTGTCACACTATTTTATAGAATAGTGAGGACTACTAAAAACAACCATTTTGACCGTCAATCCGCTCCCCAACTCGTCTCCAAATATATTCTCATTTCAAGAGAACAAAGAAAGAAAGGGTAAGCTCTAACTAGCCCAAGAAGAAATATTACATCTAAGATAATGCATAATAATTATCCTTAGCCTTCAACAAGATAACAACCGATAGAATATAATAGACAACAAGTTTTAGATCAACAACCATTCATAGTATAAGCAAATCCATTAGAAGAGTCAAGTAGAGCATAAAATCTACTATCTTCTATGATTTAAAAAGTTTTTCATCAACTTTGTATACTGAGACTCAAATTTAATAAATAAAATCAATCATCCCCTCGCACTACGACCAATGATATTCATGTAATCATCAATGGTCATGATTATACCGAATAATCCTTGATCATAATCATACCAACAACTGTCCATCAATGAACTACAGGCCAATGAGGACTTTTATCACATCATTCGTCACATCACGGTCATAATTATACCGAATAATCCCTAGTCATAATCATACCAAGTCCATCTATGCACGTAAGCCAATGATGAATTTCATCACAATATAAGCATGAGGATGATGACAATGACATAATAATTCAATAAAACAAGTTCAAGGATAAATTTTAAAGATTTATAATTTAATTTATCCAGAAATCAATAATGCCCAAATTGTCAACATGATACTGCTTTGTAGAGTAAAATTCAAGAATAATATTCGTGTACCAAAAATAATTTGGACATAAAAGTAATATATTTTTTGGGTGAATAGTATCCCGTGAATAGTACTTCGAGAATAGTACTCCGACACGAAAAGTACCCTGAATATCCGAGTGAATAATACTAGAGTGAATAGTAACTGGGTGAATAGTAACCTATGAATAGTTACTCGTAAAAAAAAATACCAAAGAAAATTATATTCCATGACGAGTACAAAAGAAATGATATCTCATACGAGTATAATAGAATATACAAAACTGCAAATTTATTTTCACCCACCATGCGGTAATCCACGTAGACAAATCATTTCCACAATTTTATAAAGAATGAACACGAAGGGTCATTCACCATGCATGCGGTCCGCGTGAGAAGGTTATTCAATGTAATAATAAAGAATGGAATAATGAAGAATTACAATGCATGCGATAGATCGCATGTATAGGTTATTCCAAATAATAAAGAATGGAATAATGTAAGAATTCATCGTGCATGCATTAGATCAAGATGCACAAAGTTATTCCAATGTAATAATAAAGAATGGAATAACAACCCTCACGAGTATTGAAAGAAAATAACTCTCTTTATGAATACGAAAAGAAATAATACCTCTTACCTTAAGAAACGGATACTAGAATAATAGAGGTAGCGTACTTTCTTCTTCTTTCTCTCTATAATTTCTCTCTATAATAATTCCTCTATAGCTTTAGTGAATTTGTGAGAGAAATGAGCTTCTATTTATAGAAAATATAGTTTCGATAATTGCACGCTTTGGGGATCGAAATATTACAAAGATAATACCTTCCTCTTTTTCTTCATTTTTAATTTAGTCCTACAAGTATTATCAAACTTGCACCACCTCCCCTAATAGTAAATCATATGAATCAATAGTAAATCATGTGACTCAGTAGTTCTAATCATGTGAAAAAAAATAATTACAGTATAGTATCTTCATCTATACCTCCATTTTTAATTTAGTCATGCAAGTAGTATCAATCTTGCACCAACTCCCCTAATAGTAAATCATGTGAATCATTAGTACACACATGTGAACACATAGTTATAAGCATATGAATTAATAGCAATTAATTGCTCATTTATCCGGTGAATTACCCGATTGGTCAATATAACCTCCAAACATTAATTATTATCGAAAAAAATATCGATTTCCACCAATACTAATAATTCTCACACAATGTAACTATCAATTTAATCAACACAAACTTATTCATCATTAATATTATAATTCACAATATTTAACAACCAGGTCGTTCCGAGGAAAGAGGGGGCTTTCCGATAAGATTTCTCCTTATCAAGCGCCGCAATTAGTGACCAAACCTCTCATCGATAGAACTTCTAGACATTGTCAATATTATAAATAATAATATGAATAACTTTGTCGTCTTAATTATTGATTTAATAATAATAAATATTATGCAGATGATACTGTGACAATAATTGAATCAATAATATGAGAGATATGATGCAGCAATTACGATAGCAATAATTGAGTATAACTAAGTGACTTCACGTAAGCATCAATAATCAATACAAGGTGCTACTATGCAACCACGCCAGACATCGTATTTTTACTAATCTAGGTAGTTCAACAGCTTTAACTCAGAATACTTTCGCCGTTATTTTTATAAAATATAATTCTATCGCTTTCTAACTACGCATAATACTTCCGCTGTGGGGTCCAATTAATGATTGTCTGGTGCCGCATTTGATATTCCCCACAAAAAGAATATTCCCCTACCAAACGAATATTTTATACCAACTTGCTTACTTTGCAAAAAATTTCACATATCACCCTTAACTTTAACCTTTTATCAATTTAACCATTTACGAAATAAAATAATAATTATAAGAAAATTGAATACTTTTCATTTCATAAAATTCGGGGTCTTACAATAATCATAATAACACAGTTACATAATAGTCTTGAACTCATAATTGAGTTTCAAATTAGGGTTTCCACTTAGCAATTAGCTAATTACTATTTAAGGTTTCTAATATTAGAAATTAGGGTTTTAAATTACTAATTAGGGTTTTTCATAATTAGCATTAAAACCTATAATACATATCATATACTACATAACACAATCACTACACAGTCTTGAATCTCCCATTTGAGTTTCATAATAGGGTTAAATAAATTAATGCTGTGGTTTTGTCAAAGTTATAATAAAACCGCTCCATGTATTAACCTTTACACACATAACATACATATTTATAAGATCGAAATATACTTTATATAATATTATTATTCTCTTTCCTTATTCCAAACCCGTAATTAGGGGTTTGGATTCCATATCCCATTTATCTTTCATATATAACAATATTAATTAAGTTAAAAATAATTAACTTAACTAATCGAAATAAATTCAAATAATAAAATAAAATAATTATTATAATAATTCTAATAATCATTTCATATATTATTTAAATAATATAAAATCATATTTTCATGGAAAATAATTAATAAAAACATTTCTACTATAAAATTAATTATTATAAGAATATACTTTATAATAAGCAATAATTCTAAAATAAAATTATTTGTAATTATTCATGTAATAAATATATTTTTATTTATCACATAAATACATACGCTTTTATCTTGTACATATCCTCACCTTTAAAATTAAAAAAAAAATTACGCAAATTTTTTGATTTAATTATATAGAAAATATCGGGTTATTACAGCTATTGTCCCTTTTCGTACATAAAATTTATATTTTAGTGCATGGAATAATAATTATGCATAATGTAGACACGTAACATATTTGAATTGGACATATTGCAAACAAATCGCTTCTCCATTGAAAAATTAAAGATATATATTTTCAGTTCATAAGTCACGCTGATAAATTTTAAAATTCAAATTTAATATTTATCCACTACAAGTTCTGTCAGAAATAAGTCTTTTATGTCGAAATTAGCTTATTTACGAGAGAATATTCCGTCAGAAATGTCGTCGTATATACAATCGTTGGAAATAAGGTCCGTCGAAAAATTCGTTGAGAATATGATATGGATGGACAAAATTATGTACGAAGGAATTTCGTCGTAAATAGAGTACTTACGAGGGAATAAGTACGACGAGATTATTCTGTTTAAATACGCGCTTCTGACGGAAAAGTGGATAATTTAAAACTAATACTAATTGCTATTGAAAATAAATAAGGGTTATTGCCGACGGAATTTCCGTCGGAAATAAAAAAAAAATTAATAGTTTTTTTGAAATTTGAATTCCAGGTGTTTAAACCCAATTTTTTTGTACTTACAACCTGTCGACCTGTTTCAGCCCAATAACATTAATATATTCCAGAGATTCAACATATCACTAAAAACATGTATATATAAACATATATTATTGTCCAATAATCATCAACTAAGCTAACAGTGACATAAATATAAGCTAACAATTACAAATGATCTACCAACTCATCAACAATGTCAAATATAATCTAATGTTCCAAAATTTATATACAATATGATTTAAAATACTTTTACAGATGCAACTAGACTATAATAAGTACAAATGATCTACAAATGAATCTATAAACTAGTATGAGGATCATCATCGGGAGGTGGACGATGATGCTACTCTGGTGTATGAAAATCAGCATCGTCGTCCCCCCGCTCGCCATCGCCATCGCTATTTCCAGTCCCCTCGCCATCGCCACCCTGTTAATAGAATTAAAAATAAAAATCATTAGTCCGTATATATGTGAAACTTTAAAAGAGTTGTTAAATGAAAATAACATAAACATGTAGAATACCTGAGTAGGCGGGGGCTAACGAAATGCTTGCTCTAGGAGGGTAACCACCATCCGGAGCATCTCATTTATAACGCTGTCGAATCGATCCTACTTGATGGCCTGCATCTCATGTAGAGGACCCAACTAGAATCTTCTGAACGAGATGGTGAAGACGAGACCTACTAGGCAACTGCTGACAATGAAAAACTGGATTCGTCCGACACCACTGCTATCAGCCTGTGGAATAACTCGTCGTCTAAGCCAACGCTTGTATGAGATAGTTCAATGGGTGCTCTCGGATGCTGGCTCTGGCCAGATCCTGCAAATATATATATAATATGGCTATCGTCTATAATTTATAAGTTCTGATAAGTTATGAGAATTCCATGAAACATAAAAAATTAATATTATTACCTCCAGGTAGTGTATATGCGGATATCCTCGGTAGGCCCACCACTCGATACCTGCCGGTACTACAAGTAGGGGGATCTTGAGACTCGACCCATAGCCTCAGCTCCTCATCTCAAGATAACTCAATCTGGGGAATGGGGATGGTGGAATCTAATAGCTTAGAACCCCCTCTAGCAGCCTCCAACTCAACTATACGCTGGTTCCGAACCTTCTAAAATCGGTCCTATAATTTATATTGTATACGTGAGTTTTGTATCATTTTATTTTATTTTGTGAATATTGAGATTACTAAAAAGTAAGAGTAGTTTTACCTATATAGTTAATGATGCATGAGACAAAGCACGATCCTTGTTAGGCTTGTGGGCCCTATCTCAGAACTCTAACATAGTCGAAGCTCTGCCCAAGGTCTTCCCCAAGGCCTAATAGATACAATCATAAAACAAATATTAATTATTATTTGTGCTAGAATTTGATAAGTTATTTCTAAATACATTACGGTTACCATCTCCGTCTCCTTGAAAGATCATGAAAGCTAGTCGTAGGTACTATCGAGCTTGGCCTTCTTCTTTTTTCGCCGCTGCACTTTCTTCTTGAAACCTTACAACATCACGATATGTTTGACGCATATCCATCTGGGAGCTTCAGTATGATATCCCGAATATTAGTAATATTTATTTTAAGGGAAAATATTAAATGATTGAATAAATGTTAGAGATTTAACCTAATTTATAATCAAGGAAATGTGAAAAGAGTGGATTAAATTTTTTATTTTATCTATGTGTTATAAAGGGCCATAGGGTATAAAATGATTGTGAAGAGAGACATTTAAGATAAAAGGCTATAACTAATAATGTACAAGACATTATAACTATTACTCATTCATAATGGAAAGAAGGTAATATGAGGAATTAAATAATCTTTATGAGACGTAGTAAGTGAATGTATTGTTAAAAATATACATTCATTATTCAAAATGAAAAGGAAAGCAAACATGACTTAAATAAATATTCTTGACATAAATCTACCTATGAGATCAATGAAATAATTATAATAAAATAAAATTAATTTCATTCAAAAATATATTTTGGTAACAAATAAGGAGAATGGTGAGTACAACCATAAAATATTTAAATTACATGAAATCATCATTTTTAATGAGGTAGGTGCTAACTATTTTGTTAGCTTAAATAAATGTGATGGACAAAATGTATAAATATTTATATGTATGAGTGTCCGCATTTAACTATTGGGCCATATTAAACTGGTACATAGTATTCTTGCAAGCTGCTACATTAATCTTAGTGTTAATGATTTTCTTGCTATGATGGAAAAGGGTAATTGTAATACTCGAGAAATTTGAAGGATTATTATTAGTGAAATGAGAATTATGTGATTTACCAAGTTTAATTGTGAGTCATGGAAGAACTAAATAATCTGGTTGTGAAGAGTATGGACTGCTAAGTGGTTACCAAGTTTAAGTCCAACTGAGTAACATCACTAGCCCAATCGAATGGTGTTGCAGGTAATTGCTAAAACCCAACGTTTATGTAGATGATGTTAGACAAGCCCAATTGAAATGAAGGGCAGTAAGCCTAGAAATGATACTCTAGGATGGTTAACCCAAAAATTTGAAATCTATATATAATGAGATAACCATAGGATAAAGGGTAATAATAAACAACGATCATAGTACTGCCAGCAGACTCAGTAGTGGCCTACAACCAACCTATGTTACTTTATATTAAATTATCCCATGTGGGTTGAAATGATTTCCTGCAGTATGGCTAGAAATAAGTTGGTAAAAAACTTTTCACCAAACCTTTATTAACTAACGGTTGATTCAGTTAGAACCAGTCCAAAGATCTGGGTAATGACCAATGATTGGACAAAATGTCTCTCTATAAATAGAGAGCCTGATACACCTTGTAGAGCTGGTTGAAATAGTTAGTTCTAATAAAGAGAAGGATAATATGAGTTGAGAATTAAAGAAACCAGAGGAACTCTTGCAGTTCGGTGAACAGAGGAGATGGGAGGGAAAAAGCAAGATAGTAGCTTACATCGGTATCTTAGCAGTAGCAGGGAGTGTCAAGAGGTACACGTTCATTCGACCCTAAATCGTTAACTTAATCTACTATAGTTAAATTTGGCAAACAAAATTAGCAGTCATTGAGAAGTTTCTAAATTATCCATAAACTACATTTAAGAGTTGTTCCTTAACTTAGTTAAGGTCTATATCGAGTACAACTCAATTTTCATGTTTAAAGGTCATGAAAAGTAAGATTTAAAGTGTCATCTCACACTTGAATGAAGAAAGGCCGCACCTGAACCTTGTAGGCAAGTTTTAATAGCTATAATATGACATAGGTAAGCTACACAAGTTAAAAAAACCAAGTCTAAATTGTTTTGGACCATTTGGACTTGTTAAAAATCATGTTTTAGGCAAAACGTGGTCTGTTTTGGGTAATTTTTAGTACCTGAATTTGTAAGATTGTAATGAGCTTATATAAAGTTATTAATACATGTTATACATGATTCCCAAATATGGTTAAGGCAAAAGCTAACAAGAAGACTAAGTTCGTGTGCATCTTATAAGCTAAAAGTGAGCTTTAATAGGCCAAATTTGGCTAGGCCAATAAAAAAAGTGAGGTGATGATAAAAGTAACATTAGGAAACTAAAATACACATGCCTAGACTTTTCAAGTAGACAAAACTGAAAGAAATTTAAAAAGTGTCAAATTCAGTTATGGAAAAAGTGTTAAACTGTCAAGTTTGAGCATCAGTTAAAGTAGGTCTAGCTGATATAAATGAGGAGCCTAAACCCTTATTAAAATACATTGGTATGTGGTCTAGAAGTAGAGCCAAAAGCTTAACCAAGGAATTCAAGTAAATCATCAAAGTAGGTAGTAAACTCAATTCTCCTACAGTTGGGTAGTAGAGTTTAAATCGTAGAGTAAACTCTGCAAATCATAAAGTGAACTCTGCAATCGTAGAGTGAATTCTGAAAATCGTAGAGTGAACTATGCAAATCATAGAGTGAACTCTGCAATCGTAGAAGAAATTTTGAAAATCGTAGAGTAAACTCTGCAATTATAGAGTGAACTCTGCAATCACATAGTGAACTCTGCAATCGTAGAGTGAAGATAGTAGAGTGAAAATGGGTAAACATCCTAGTTTATGCCTAGTTTTGGTTAAATTCCATAACTGAATTTAAGAAACAAAACTTATGGAAAAATACTATGATATATGATCTAAATGCTTGCACAAACAAACGATCAAATGGGCTAACCCATAAATTCAAAAAACATCATCAAAGTGGCCTAAAAGTTCACTTTTCTACAGTTGGTAGTAAAGTGGGTAGTAGAGTGGAAATGTAAAACACCCATTTTGAGGCACTATCTTGAGAAGCCATAAGAGGTTGTTTTAGTTGACTAACTATGGAATTAAATACTATGATGTATGGTTGTAGACACTCAAACTTTTCTGCACACCTGTCACTAACATTATAGGAGGACAGATTCGTCTTTCAAGAGGGAACCCTAAAAGACAACTCATATCCAGTCCGGATACTACCGGAAGTTCAGCATCAACCCCAGGACACACACTGTGAGTAACAATTCCAACCTCGAAGATAACCCAGAGGCGTGCAGATCCAATACCGAAACACACACCAGAGAAGACCGATTAATCTCGGAGATAACCCCGAGGTATCCAGTCTCAGTCCCAATCATAGGAATAGCTACCAACCTTGGTGATAACCCCAAGGAATGCAGTTCCGACGATAACCCCAGAAATGCTTGTTTCAAATGCAACCAGCTTTAATCTCGACGCTCACAACGAGACACCCAATAACAAACCCAGAGATAACACCGGGAGGACAGGCACACCTCAGAGTTGACACTAAGGACTTTCAACACTTGCAGTAATCCAATCTCAGCGAAGCCCTGAGCAACGTCTCGCTTGATCAACCCAAACCTATGATAATAACTTAGAGTGAGGAAACTTCGTCATCTTGCTGAACTTGATGCGAGCATTTATTTGTTTATATATATATATATATATATATATAGCGTTTACTTACTTTAATATATATATATATATATATATATATACATTTATATATATTAACTGTATGGGACTTTTTGTTCGATGAGCACAGATTTTACATCCAGAGGCGTTAATCGCTAATATATATATATATATATATATATATATATATATATATATATATATATATATATATATATATATATATACATACATTAATATATATTAATTGTGTGTGTGACTTTGTTCGATGAGCCTGGATTTTACATTCAGAGCGTTTACTTGCTTTTATATATATATATGAACTGTTGTCGAACTCTGTTCAATGAGCCTGGATTTTACATCCGGTGTGTTTACTTGCTTTTATATATATATTTATATATATGAACTGTTGTCGAACTCTGTTCAATGAGCCTGGATTTTACATCCTAAGTGTTTACTTGCTTTTATATATATATTTATATATATGAATCCCATTGTCGAACTACGCTCGATGAGATTGAATTTTATGTCCGGTGCATTTATCGCTTATATATATATATATATATATATATATATATATATATATTCGTCCCACCTGGAGTTTACTTCGTGGTGGTTGATCGCTTTTACAACTTTCTTTATGTTTGGTCCTGCTTGGAGTTCACTTTGTGGCAGTTGATTTCTTTTTACAGCTTTATTTTTCATTTTGTCCCGCCTGGAGTTTCCTCCGTAGTGGTTGATAGCTTTACAACTTTATTTACATTTTGTCCCACCTGGAGTTTCCTCCGTGCTGGTTGATAGCTTTTACAACTTTATTTACATTTCTGATCCCCCATGTAGGTGCTTCGTGGTTGGTGATCATGTCTGTATATATATATTTACAACTTTTATATATATACCTGCTTACTTCTTTCATACAAATTGCGGTATCATGTGCGCCTAGGAATCATGTGATCACAGATTCAGCCTATTGGATCTAGATTCGGTTCCCGTGATGGACATTTTCAGCTGTAAGCAGCTTGTAAATTATTCTGCGGTGTCTGAATTTCCTCAGATGGTTTCCATACCCACGAGGAAGTCGACATTATTTTGTATATTATTTTCGTACGGATGCCTCGCATCTGTAAAATAAAATCAATCTAGCCGAACACTTAATAAAATGGAAGTGTAAAAGGTCTTAATTACTATTGAGCATCAGGGTTTGAAAAACCTTTTTTATAAAACATCATTGCTATATCTTGCTAAAAACTGAATTTTTACATAAATTAAAACCATGTGTATATAGGTACGAACGAGGCCTCGCACTACTTCCAAATAATAGCACATTGACCCACACACACACACACATTCAGATAATAGTTTCTTGAAAATAGGCGGTCACCGTGGTAACACGGATGTCGGGGGGTGCCTAACACCTTCCCTCGCATAACCAAGTCCCCGGACCTTAATGATTCTCGGTTTCACCGACCCGTTTAGCAGTGTCACATCACTGGGTCAATGTGCAAACCTTTTCTCGGTTGTGTTGGTACAACCATTTAAAAAACCAACAGGCGACTCTTAACAGTCCATCGTCGACATTATACATGTCGGACCTTTTTTACTTGTTTTTTCAAACAAATCTCACCTAAAATGAGAACACCAAAGAACAAGTAACGGAAAGGGACAATTAAAAATCTCAACGTCGATGTGTAATACTCTTCCTGGGGACCCCAAGAAGAGGACTTAAGCCGCTATTACAATCTTTTCAAAGTCAAGTATCTCGCATGTGTGGATGTTGCATTTACATTTATGATGAATGTGTACGAATGCATTTACTTATTGCACTTAGTGCTTCGCACCATATCTGCTTGTGATATTAGTGATTCGCACATGTCATCATTTCCATATGGTGAGACGCGATGTATATGAATGTATGTTGTGTGGTCCCTCCACCAGGAGGCTATCCCGTCGGTGTTTGATTACTGGACTCGTGGGAAGACTAATTCCCCGAGGCTCAGGAAAGGCACCACCCAAATTTGCTCCAGTTGAAAGACCAGATTAACTTCCGGTTGAGTAAATTGCGATGATTTAGGAACCTTCATGCCAAAAAGCCGTGAGAGTAACCTAAGATAGGTCAGCCTCTGATAAACCCAAAACGGAGGAAAGTCTCTTCATGCTCTCTCATTTCAATTACTTGTAAACACAATTACTTGTAATTACATTCCATATATATCTCCATGTAATGAGAAATATGAAGAAATGTGTATACATACATAACATGCTATCCTGTATTACCAAACAGCTAACATCCATTTTGCAGGATAAAATTCCTAAAAAAGACACATCACATAGCATGCTATTATACACACATTCCCTAAAGACTAAACTATGCAAGTCTTTCGCAGGGAACTAATTGGACCTACTACCCAGTCAAAATCCAAAAAGGCTGCAGGCCTATAGTCAATCATGTCGTCATCTGACCAGACTGACCTTAATCCAGTTTCTCACAAAGAATTTGACGGATTAAGCAAACAAATTATATATTTGGTTGTTCTACTCAAAGAACTACACCAGTCTACTCAGGGTCAAAAAATACCCGTACATGTTGAATCCTCTACACAAGGGGGAAACCAGGTCATTATAATACCTGAACTGAAATTGGATACGACCAACAAACTCATGATGCCACCCATTTCATAGGTGATCCAGACACTGGTGATATCAAAAAGAAAGTCCTCCAAATGGAAGAGACCCTTCGTGCTATCAAAGGAATTGGAGCACACGGGAGTGTTTCATATGCTGATCTTTGCATTTTTCCTGGTGTTCATTATCTAGAAAAGTTTAAGACTCTTGACTTTAAAAAATATGACGGATTGAGAGATCCTTACACACATTTAAAGGTGTTTATTGGAGAACTTGGATCTTATCGCAGGAGACGAAAAGCTCGAATCATAAATTGTTCCAAAAGAGTCTAACTGGAGAGCCTTGCTCTAAGTGGTACACAAGATTAGATAACTCAAAGATCCATAGTTGGGAAGAGCTAGCACATGCTTTCCTCACTCAATCTGACTTTCGGGTCTCGATGGCTCTCGATCGGTATCAAATTACCAAGATCAAGAAATAGTCTAACGAGTCTTTAAGAGAGTATGCTCAAAGGTGGAGACGCCTGGCTGCCCAAGTTATTCCCTCCATAACGGAATCAGAGATGGTCATGACTTTCATAGACATACAAGAAGCGCCTTTTTATGAAAGAGTTTTAGCCAAGATCGACAAACCATTTACGAAATGGTTAAGCATGGGAGATAAATGAGATGGGATTGAAGTCCGGAAAAATTCAAGACCTAAATCGCCTTTAAAAGTCATTGTTGATCACATCCAATCCGGAAATTATGGAAACAACTTTGAGGGTCCATAAAAAGAAAGAGGACGATGTTTCCCTGATACTACAGGGTCAAAAAGGCAATCAGAACATGCTTATTCAAAGGAGAAACTACACTCCCTTTCAAGCACAATCTTTGAACCCTCCAATACCAAAAGGTGGTGAAGTCAAACGCCCTCGAGTGTTCACACCCCTAGGGGACACACTCGAGAATATTCTAACTCTTCTGACAACATAGAAGAAAATTACACATCTTCTTCTACCAGCCAGCCCTAATGGACGGGGTTTCAATGCTGCTCGGAAATGTGCTTATCATGCCGGGGCACCTGGACATGATACTCAGGATTGTTGGGCCTTGAAACATAAGATCCAAGACCTGATAGACAACGGTGAGATCGTGGTTACTAAACCAGATCAGCCTCACGTTCAAGACAACCCTCTATCTCAACACAAAGAAGAAGAGGTCAACATGATCAATTGGAGCAATGGACAGAATTCCAATTTCAACTGTGAATCCTCCAAGACCCTCAAAGACAGTGTTGAAAAATGGGATTATACCAAGTTCCAGTTCATAATGGAACGAAAGATGAAAGCTCTATGCAAGCAAATTGAGCAATTGGCAGAACTGGTGACTTATCAACATCAAGTGACACGCCAGTTAGTTAGCCAAGAGCATGCCAGTCTCCTACCTCTTGTCATGAATATTCCCTCGTCACTTTCAGAAAATGAAATGCTGGAAGACAAAGTGACAAAGAGAGCAAATGCCAAAGCCTGGTCCAGATTTTGCCAACAAAGGAATTCACATATCTGGCCAACCTATGGAGGAAATCCTCCAAATGTTAATCAATGAAAGGAAGGATCGCCCATTCTACCTCCAATTAACCCCCCGATTCAGACCAATTACAATTTCGATGGAGTATGTCAATATCACTCCCATTCTCGCATGGCCACAAACGACAGAAGAATGTTGGGCACTCACGCCACCTCATCCAAAATCTAATTGACAGTGGTGTCCTGCACCTAGTGGATGATGATACCGTGTTACGTGCAAGTGAGAATACATGTCCTACTAAGTGGAAGAGTTTGGTAGCAGTCATATCCACTGAGACTGATGGGGCTAATAAATCACTCACAATGCCAACAATTCAACTCAAGGGAAGCAACAATCCTTTGAAAGTGGCCGCTCCCGAGCCAATCAACTTGCCATACAGAGCACAATATCCTATTGTTAGCTTGCGCATGGTTTCATGGAATTATGGAGAAGGTGAAGGATCCACCTCACATACAATCGCCTTTCAAGGTCGAAGGAAAATCCATCATATCTTCCCCAACGGGTGATGAAGTCTACCATCAAATCAAAGGGAAAATACCCATGGAGAAGATTGAAAAATTCCTCACTACTATGGGTCATAACGGCCAAGGTGGTTTTAAGCTTAAGAGAAGCTCCACATCAAATATCAATTTTGGACTTGGTCCTAACTTCCGAGATCACCCCTGACGATCTTCTTTGAAGGTTTTAGAAGAAGCCTATCTACCAACATCGAGTTGATACAAAAAATTTCAACATCCGGTTGATCACATTTTCAACAACAATGTGATATCCTTCACCGATGATGACATACCGCTTGAGGGGGTCATTCATTCTTTTAGCTCGCAGACATCAAGGTCTTCTCCTTCGGACACATGCTAGCTGGAGTCTTGATAGATGGAGGCTCATCTCTAAATATATGTCCATACTCTACCTTGGTGAAGATGAATATCAATCTCAACCAAATCCAGAATAGCCATACTATCATCAAGGCTTTCGACGGAGCCCGCCAGAATTCGGTCGGAGTAATTGAACTGCCAATCGAAATTGGTCCCCATACATTCTACATATCTTTCCACGTACTCAAGATAGATTCGGGATACAACCTGCTCTTGGGATGACCGTGGATTCATATGGCAGGGGCAGTCCCCTCCACCCTTCATCAATAGTTGAAATACATTATCAACAATAGCCTAGTCACGATCAATGCTGAACCAAAGTGTCCTCAACACGGGGACATGCCATTCATCAATGCCATTGCAGATGTTGAACCGGTCAGTTTTCATGCCTTGGAAGTAAGCAATACCCAATACCATGTTATTGGAACACCATTTCCTGTACCCAAGATTTCTGACAAAGTGATGGAAGCTACTCAAGAAATGATATCCTTGGGTCATCAGTCGGGATAAGGGCTGGGTAAAGATCGCCAGGATATTGATGAGTGGGTTTTTAACCTATGAATTATGTTTATTTGGCTTGCTATCTTGTTAGTTTTTGGGTATTTTCATGTTACTTCTGATGGGGTTTATGTTTGCTGTAGGTAACTCTGACTCATATAGCAAATGGGAGTTTTGGAGGACACTTTGGAACAACGGTGTGAATTCTGGTGGCCTAGCGTGGACTGACTTGTAGAAATGAATCAAGCCGGAGGCCTTGTTGGGAGGTAAAATCTGCTTTGAGTACCAATTACCGAGCGCTACCGTGTCAAGAAGAATCCAGTAATGGATCATATTTGGAGCATGGAGAAGTTGTTGGACGGCTAGCGCGGAGCGCGCTGTAGAAATGTTGAAGCTGGCGCGGGCCTTGCTGGTGCGCGATCTAGGGTGAGGCAAGTCGTGGTGAGTTGAAGGAGTCTCTCTTGGGCAAAACTTAGAGATGGATTAGGAGTCATGGCATAAGAAGGAGATAAAGGCTGATCTAAACATCATACTTGGGAATCATTCATTCATATCATATCTTTAAATCAGTCAAGAAGGTTTTGGAGAGAGCAAGAGTTGGAGGAACGAAGAACAGGAATAATTTCACGAAGATTTCAGAATCGAAAGCTGAGAAGGGTGGTGTATTATTATTCTTTTCTAATTTTTATCTCTGTAATTGGGATGATGTGTCCTTTTATTTATTCAGTGTTTAATTCATTTATTATGGGCTAAATTACTTGTTAGGCTTTTAATGGATCTCTAAGTGGAACGATGATTGTTTAGCTTTGGTTTTCAGTTTAATTAAGCTATTATGCAGTTTATCTATATTAATTGGAGCTTGAATTTATGAATTGCTTGATCAACAATTTTATGTGGATTTGTATGAACTCGAGAGATGAAATATAAATCTAGACCTAGTTAATATAGCGTGTGTCATGAATTTTGTGAATAAAAGATTCTTGATTATTGTCGAGGTAGAGATATGCTTGACATCACATGTAATCGTGAAGAGAACTTGGAATTAAACCTTGCTTAATTGGAATTCACATAGAGATATAGTGAGTTGATTAATTAAGGTGTTTGACTTAATTCTATCTTGATTGTGGATTTGGGTTAATATGGTGTTAATACATTGAGAGGTGTTTAATACTACTTATGTGTTCTCGATTAATAAACTGGGATAGTGAGTTAAACTAGAATAAGGTGATCATAATCAGAGGGATGCTTAGAGTGAAGTTACGAGCCTAATTCTCCAATATTTGTTTGAAAATTCAGATTTAGGGTTTGTTGGTATTGAGTTGAGTATTGATAATTTAATATTTTTAATATAAACTGGAAATTGATTAGTTTAATAAAATTTGGATTAATAGAAGATTGGTAGTTGCAAGATAAATTTGTGTTAAATCTCTGAGGGAACGATACTTTACTTACTATTATATTACTTGTTGACCACGTATACTTGCGTGTTGTGCGTATATAGATTTTACCCAACAGATATCAAGTACCCAATTCAATTAACCAAGCAAACGGGAATAGCTGGACTAGGCTATTCTGTCAGTTCTAGTCATAGGAATCCTCATAAGCATCAGCAGATTCCTTCAGCTTCAATCATGCGGCGTTTATCTTCGCCAACGAACTCTGAGTCCGCACAACCTCCTGTAAAGGTGCCAGCCAACGTGATGGTTATGTTATTTCCCAAGCCGGTGCTGGTAAAGGGAAAGAAGTCTTTGTTCCAGATCCCCAAGTGGAGGAAGAGAAACAAAGAATTAAGCAAGACGTCATCCGAATGATGTCGGGCATACGTATCATCGTTCATGATGAACATACAAACAGATACACCCCCGACGATGATTGCTCAGACATAATGGACATCATTCGGGATAGGGAGGACTATGACAATCCCTCCATCATTGCAGTCCACCCGGACTTTGCCCTTGCCAATTGGAACATCATTCCTTGCATTGGTCGACAAGGTAAACGCGTAAAACTCTTCTATACCTTGAGATATCATAACCGCTTACTTTTTGTGCATGTATTAGCGATTTATTTTGTCAATATATGCTAACACCGTGTATGATCAAAACGTTTCATATATACTAAGTGAAAGCATATTTTGTTTCAGGACCCTGAATTTAGATGTGCCTGTACTTGCTAATACAGTGCCTCTTCTCCACAAGGATTGTACCTTTGATGTAGAGATGAATTCAGCCTTGATGGAAATGCAGGATGACATTGAGGTGCCTCCATAAATTCAAGAATGGGTCCAAGACAAACCTAAACCCAACCTTGATCAAACCACTTCCTTCAATCTCGGAACCTTAAAAAACCCTAAGTTAATCCAGATTGGTTCAGACCTTACCCCAAACCAAAGGAATGACATGGTTACGCTACTAACCCAATTCCAGGATGTGTTTGCATGGTCTCACGAAGATATGGTGGGTTTGTCCACTGACATTGTTCTTCATCGTCTTCCCATTAAAGAGGGATTTAAGCCAGTCAAGCAAAAGCTCAGGCGATTGAAACCTGAGTGGAGTTTAAAGGTGAAAGAAGAAATTGTGAAACAATTTCAAGCTGGCATCATCATGGTGTCCACATATCCTCAGTGGATATCCAACATTTTTCCCGTGCCTAAACCTGGAGGGAAGGTGCGAGTTTGCGTGGATTACCAGGACTTGAACAAAGCTTGCTTAAAAGATAGCTTTTGTAATAACCCGATATTTTTTGTATAAATAAATCAGAAATTTTGCATATATATTTTTATTTTATTTTAAGGATGAGGATTTGTACAAGATAATGTGTATATGTATTTATGTGGTAAATAAAAATATATTAATTACATGAATATTTACAAATAATTTTATTTTAGAATTATTGATTATTATAAAGTATATTCTTATAATAATTAATTTTATAGTAGAAATATTTTTATTAATTATTTTCCATGAAAATATAATTATATATTATTTAAATAATATATGAAATGGTTATTAGAATTATTATCATAAATATTTTATTATATGAATTTATTTCAAATTAATTAAGTTAATTATTTTAACTTAAAAATGGTGTATATGAATATTAAATCAGATATGGAATCCAAACCCTAATTTTGGATTTTGATTAAGAAATAAGAATAATAATATAATATTAATTATATTTCTCAGTGATATAAATATGTATTGTTTGTGCATATTGACAATAATTGACCAATTATGGTATTTCACGCTAAAATCCTAGAATTATTGATAAACCCCAATTCGAAAGTCAATTACGACTTTAAGCTTTGGTTGAGTCATTATGTAGTCGTGATGCTGTGATAATGTGTCTAATGACAAGTTTTATATATTTTTATATTAGTTAGGAAAAACCTAATTTTCTAGATTAGGAAACCCTAATTAGCTAGAAACCCTAATTTGTAAATTAGTAACCCTAATTTGCTAAATTGGTAACCCTAATTGTTAATTTCAAACTAAATGCTAATTAGTGGACATTAATGTGAAACCCCAGATTTTATGCCATCGTGGGAAAACGAACGTGGTAGCTAACGCGTTGAGTAGAAGATTGTATGCGTTTACGAGTGCGATGTTGTTAACACAAAGACCCATTTCGTACGACTTACAAATGATGAAGATAGAGTTAAAGACTCTAGGAACCCACGTGAAGATAACGAATATACGATTAGAATTGACTTTAATCGATAAAGTTAAAGCTCAAGCTACACACCCAGAGCTGATGAATGAAGAAGGTTCAAGAGGGCGTTATTCTAGAAGCAAGAATCGATGAAGAGAGGAAATCTCAACCCTCGATTTAATTGACCCATTTGAAATCCTCGATCAAGTAGGGCGCCATGGGCCTATATACTCGTTTTACCGCCAAGTATGTCGCGTGTTCATAACGTTTTTCACGTATCGATGTTACGTAAATATGTGGATGACCTAAACCATATTATTAAAATAGAACTAGACGATATAGCAGAAGATTTAACGTATGAGGAGATACGTGTTAAAATCTTGGATAAGAAGGATCGTATTCAACACTCAAAGGTTATACCTCAAGAGTTAGAATCTGAAATGAAGTCAAGGTATCCTCACCTCTTTGGCATATCAAGTGCGTATGTAAATTTTGAGGGCGAAATTTCATAAGGAGGGGAGATTGTGAAACCCCAGATTTTATGAATAAAGATTTAAATTTATCGAAATATTTTTTGAATATTATGATGTGGATTTGATATAATGTTATAGTTGTGGGTAGTATTTATAAATTTTTCAAAGTATGCAAGTTGTTATAAAATATTCGATTGGTCGGGGAATATTCTTTTTGTCGGGGAATATTCGTACGAAGACACAATCATTGGTGGACCCCACAACAGAAGTATTGTCTGTTAGAGTTTATGCCCTAGAGGCCAATTATTTGATATAATTGCTTAACGTTTTGATATTATATTTGATTGAATAAATATATGATTTTATTATGGCTTTATTTACTGCGTAATATAATTGTTAACATAATAAAATTCCTTAGAATAGTGATACAAATTATATAGTTTCAAGTATGTGACTTGAATATGAGATTATATATTACCATTAGTATCGTTGTTCTTAAATGTCCTAGTCGAGTATCATTGTTGATGGACAACAATGATGCATTGAGACTAATATGTGGATTATTGATGACCAAATCTCATTGGTCATAAATATATGAGATATTAAGTCAATGCATAGGTACATGTTAGAGAACGATGTCTTTGGATGGACCCACCATGAGAATTCTATATGGAGCATTATGCGAAGTGTCATTAGCAATTCTCATAGTGACAATGATGTAATGGTCCTCCGACACAAATCACTATATTACTACACGAGAATTTATGTACTTTGATATCATCAAATGTCACCTTTAATAGGGTGAACTATAAAGGTGATTATTGGGTTCATCATTAATCGTGGTGAGAAATATGAGTGATCTAGATGGAATTAACCATCCTATATATTATGGGTGATATCCATAGGCCTCTTGATTGAGTAGGACTATGAAATGCATGGCCATGCTCAAATAGTGATTTGTTTCATATAGTCTACTCATTGATCAAGAAAACTTCGATTAAATTATGAAGAGTATGACACATTCCATGACTCGAAGTTTAATCTAGGATATTAAGGTTAAAAGGATTAAATTACATTGAAACATTGGTCACGAAAAGGTTGCATCGAATCATCGATCTTATTATTACTTGGGTAGCAGTGATGCATTACTAGATGCCATTCACTTTTTATAATTTTATAATATGATTATAAAATTATTGCCAACGTAATAATAACCTATAGGGTCACACACATAGAACACGTTATTTAAAGGGAATTAATTTAAATTTTAAGGATTTAAATATATTAATATGATTAATAGTATTTAAATCACAATTTAAATTAAAAGGATAATTTGTATATATGTATATTAATTAAGTAAGACTTAATTAAGAGATATATATATATATAATTCGGATTTTATAAAATTAGGTTTTGATTTGATTAATTCCTTTTAACTACTATATATATGATATATAGCAATTACTTAGGGTAACATATTATAATTGAAAAACCTAGCAGCTCTTGAGAGAGACTAGAGAAAAGCAGCTTGTAAAATCCATTCCTTTTGGTGGCTAAAGGCACATGCAAGTCCTTCTTATTGCAGAATCGTTCGCCGGTTCAGATGCGGCGTTCGATGTGGATACTGTAGAGGCTTGATCGGTTTGTATTAAGCGTTGAGATTCGAGGCGCGATTGGTTTGATTCTCGTTTTCATATCTGGTATAATCTCTAAACCTCTCAATTAATTGATTTTCGCATGGATCCTGTTTTTTAGGTTTTGGAAATTGCTTATAAATTTTAATTTCATTGTGTGTTTCGCGTAGAAGCTCAACATTGTCATACTTAGAAAAACGGCGTAATTATCTTTTATAAAAAATAATAATTGGAAGTATTATTTATTAAAACGTTGAACTACTCGGTAGTAAAAGTATAGTAATACGCGTGGTTGCATAGTAGCATACGGTATTAATTATTGATGCTTACGTAAGAAGTCACTCAGTTATACTCAATTATTGCTACAGTAATTGCTGCATCATATCTCTCATATTATTTATTCAATTATTGTCACGGTATCATCTGCATAAAATGTTATTTTATTAAATCAATAATTGAGATGAAAAAGTTATTCATATTATTAAATTGCAATATTTACAATGTCTAGAAGTTCTGTCAAGGAGAGGTTTGGTCACCTAATTGTGCGCCAATAGGGAGAAATCCTTATTGGAAAGCCCTCTCTTTCCTGGGAACGACCTGGTTGATAAATATTGTGAGTTATAATATTAATGATGAATGTTATTAAAATTTCGGAGTTGAATTTGGAGACACGGATGTGATATTTGAGTCCGGAACGATGAAATTAGTAAAAATAGTCTATAAACACAATTCGGAATTCACTATTTGGTCAAAAAGTCAACAGTTGACTTTTACGGGAAAAGTCAAACTTTGAAATTTCAAAATTTATATTTTTGATAAAAATGGTTTCATTGTGTTGTAATTATTTGTGTTAGTGAAAATCGACAATTATTTCGATAATAATTGATGTCTGGAGGTTATATTGACCAATCGGGTATTTAACCGGATAAATGAGCAATTAATTGCTACTAATTCACATGCTTATATAACTATTTGTTCACATGTGTGTACTATTGAATCACATTATTTACTATTAGGGGAGTTGGTGCAAGATTGATAATACTTGCATGACTAAGTTAAAAATGGAGGTATAGATGGAGGTAGTATACTGTAATTCGTATTTTTCACATGATTATACTATTGATTCACATGATTGAATTATTGATTCACATTATTTACTATTAGGGGAGGTGGTGCAAGTTTGATAATACTTACAGGACTAAATTAAAAATGAAAGAAAAGTTGGAGGTATTGTACTGTAATTTTCCGAGCCCCAAAACGTGCAATTATCGAAACTATATTTTTCTATAAATAGAAGCTCATTCTTCCTTCATTTCTCACCAATTCACAAAAGCTTTAGAGCGATTATTATAGAGAGAAATTATAGAAAGAAGAAGAGAAGTCTGCTACCTCACTATTCCAGTATCCAGTTTTTCTAAAGGTAGGGAATATTATTTGTTGTACTCATAGGGAGTATTATTTCTTTCTTATCCATGAAGAGAACTTCATTATTCCATTCTTTATTATTCGCTGGAATAACTTTGTATATCGCGGCTACCCTATACTTGGTGAAATTCTTCATTGTTCCATTCTTTATCACTCTGTTGGAACATCCTGCGTCATAGGCCAGACGACGGACCGGGTTCCGCTCTTTTATTATTCTGTTGGAACATCCATGCATGCGTTCTCTGTTTGGACTCGGTTCTGCTTTTATTATTCTGGTTGGAATATCACGTGCGTGCGCTTTCGCCATACCGATTCCGCCTTTATTATTTTGTTGGAATATCCATCGTCATGCGCTTTTACGGGCCCGATTTTGTTATTTATTATTCTGCTGAATACCACCTTTGTCTGCGGTCTATCGTATGCCCGGTGATTTCTTTTGTTATTCCATTCCTTATTATACTCAGTAGGTTAAAGTTTTGACTTCTATACTCCATGAAATTAGTGGAATATCCTTGATATTTGCGCTTCATCCAATATCTTTTCATGGAAATATTCTTCGTGCATTCTTAAATTTTACTCTACAAAGCAAATCATGTTGACAATTTGGACGTTATTCGCTCCTCGGATAAATTAATTCTTGAACTTGTTTTATTGAATTCTTATATCATTGTCATCATCCTCATGTTTATATTTTGTTGAAAGTCATCTGCGTGGCCTATAAAGGCATAGATGGACTTGGTATGATTATGACCTGTGGATTATTAGGTGTAATCATGACCGTAATGTTACAAATGATGTGGAAAAAGTCCTCATTGGCCCGTAGAGCATTGATGGACAGTTGTTGGCATGATCATGATCATTATTGAATACGCAAATATTCTTGGCCCGTAATGCATGGATAATTGTGGTCGTGGTACTAAAGAATATCCTTGGCCGTAGTGCAGGGGTGATTCGATGATGTGGATTATTTATTTAGCTGAGTCCCAACGACAAAAGTGATGAAAAACCTTCTAAATCATAAAAGATAGTAGATTTTATTCTCTACTTGACTCTTTTAATGGATTGCTTGTTCCGCTACAGTTAAACTTGATGGTTGTTATATTGTATCAGTTTAACACTGTTGAAGGCTAACGATAATATATTCTACATTATCTTAGTCATAATATTTCCTACTGGGCTAGTTGAGCTCACCCTTTTACTTTCATTGTTCTCTTCAGGAAATGAGAACGTAGCAGGGACTAGTCGGGGAACCGGAGTGACGGACAGATGATAAAGATTAATAGTCCTCACTATTCAAAGAAATAGTGGAAAATAAATGTAATAATATTGAATTTGAGTTTGAATATTGTCTGACGACAATATTTGTATTAAAACTCACGACTTATGTTTTATGTACTTTTACACGATGGGGTTGTATAATTAAGTTGTATTTGAATTATGTATCATGTATCTGGCGACTCAAGATGGGTGATGTATACCCTGTTTTGGGGGCGTCATAATTAAAATACTAATGTTCAAGTATAATATAATTAGAAAATTAAACAAGAGTAAGAAACCCTAATTTGCAAAAATTAGAAACTAATATTATTTTTATTTTTGTGAAAACTCTAATTAGTAATTTTAAAAACCTAATTACTTATTATAAACCCTAATTGTTTAAAGATCAAGGTTAATTATGATTAGTAAATTTTAAACAATCGAATTAGAAAACTAATTATATTTAGTAAACTCTAAATTATATATATATTTTTTGGAAACTAAATTGTTATTTTGGAAATCCTAGAAATTGCTCTTAAAACCTAAAATGGTTCAAACCCTAATCCAAACCCTAAACCCTAAGGGTTTGACAAGTTACCATTTTGCCATTAAAAATAAAAATCAAATGACCCTTTTACCCTTAGTTGTATTATTGAAGCTAGAATAGGTTTTGACATTTAGGTGAGTTGGTGACTAACTCATACCCACCCCACATGCTCAAAATCTTAGCAGATCAGCCACTAGATCAGCAACATACAATGTATACAAGCATTATAAATAGAATTGGAGAGAAAAAATGTACATTTTGCTCATTTACTCACCCACACTCCATCAAGTCCCTCTCTCTCTAACCTCCGAAATATACAAGTATATCAGTCCCAAATCAAAGCCCCACGATAAACCATAACATATCAGAAGCCAGAAATCAAAAGATTGATCATCAAGGTATAAAAACCCTAGCTATAATCTGACCAAAAATCTCATGTTAGATGTTAGTTTTTGTATGTTAAACATGTTGTATGGAGTCCATATAATTGATCTGGGTTGGTAGTTGATGGATTAATAACATCAAAGTGCACGAATTTGAAAATTTTCAAAAACTAGAAAATGTTGTTTTTGGGTCTGACAGTCAAATGTCAGACCGCATAGATCTTTGGTTATTAAGTTTTTTTGTTGATTAAATGTTTGAAGTTATAGTATGTTAAGATATCTTTAATCTGAAACTAGAATCAGGGTCAGGAGAGGTGTAGATTTCATGTTATTCTTGGTCAAACTCGGTTGACCGAGCATGACCGAAAGATTTCTGGGTAACCCAAAAATCATTTTCCAGTTCTGACAAGATGTTTAAGGCTCCAGATCTGTTAGGTTTTTGTGTTTGTGTTCTTGTTCTTGCTTTGATGTTGTAGTATGTTAGATAGACTCAAGATGAATATCTTTAGACCCTTCATAACATAAATATATCGATCTGAGGGAGTGGTCAAAGTAGACCACAAGTCACTGATTAAGCGTTTCTGGAAAACCCAGAAACTGTATGTATAAGTTTTCTAACAACCATTGACCGATCATTATCTTGCTATTATTTTGATGTTATGGTTATTTTGTGTAATAGATCTGTAGTTCTACATGTGAGCTACAATCGAGAAGTCTTATCTCACTAAAAGCACACATGTACAACAAGTAGTGGAAGCCCAAATATGACCATCTGAACTGTTCTTCATTTCTGGGTAACCCAGAAAATGAAGAACAGCTCTGACAGTATTTTCATGAGCTTAGATCTTGCAAGTTAGTTATGTTATGAATCTGTTGGTGGCTGGATCCTGTAGTCTTGCACGAGGACTACAAGATCTGACCACGAGCATGCCCAGAATCATTACGGTTTACAAACTATTGTTGGTCAAACTAGCTACCTCGTCAACTGACATTGGTTTCTGGGTTTGGCCAAGAACAGCTCAAGAACACCTATAGCGACAGTTTCGTCGCTATAGAGCCCTTTAGCGACCGACAGTATTTATTATTTTTCGAAAATTATTTAATTTTATTAAATAAATAGAAAAAAATAGTTTTTAATTATTAAAATTACCAAATAAATTATTAAAAATTATTTTAAACTCTGAAAATAATTTTTAATTATTTTAAGTATATTTCATAAATATTTAATATTTTTGAAATATTATTAGTATTTAATTTATTTAATTATAATATTAAATAAATTAGATAAAAATGATTTTAATATTTGAAAAATTATTTAAAATTATATTATGATATAAGAAAATATTTTAAGTTATTTTTAATGACTTTTAATATTTTGTGATAAATTTAATTAATAAATTAATATTCATGATAATTAAGTTATTTACTAAATGAATTAAATAAATTAATTAAAATGATTTTATTATATTAAAAATCATGTTAAATAATAATAAGGTAATTAAAAATATTTTAAGTTATAAAATATAACTTTCAATATTTAAAGGTAAATTTTATTAATTAATTATTATTAATGATATTAAAGTTATTTAATAATTATATTAAATAATTTAGTTTAAAATGATTTTAATATTATAATAATTATTTTAAATAAAAATAAAGTGTTTAAAGATATTTTAAGTTATAAAATATAACTTTTAATATTTAAAGGATAATTTCATTAATAATTTAATATTATTGATTATTAATTTATTATAAAAGATATTTGAATTATTTAATAATAGTATTAAATAAATAATTTAAAAATGGTTTTATTGATTTAAAATCATTTAAAAATGATATAAATGAATTAAAAATATTATTAAGTTCTTAATGACTTTTAATATTTTGATAAATAAAACATTAATACTTTAATATTAATGATAATTATTTAAAAATAATTTTAAATGTTTTAAAAATTATTTAAGGGTAATATTAATACTTTAAAAGTATTTCAAGTTATTATAAATAACTTTAACATTTTGGAAATGATTTCATTAATAGTTTAATATTAATTAAATATTAATGATAATAGAATTGTTTTATATTTAAATTATTTAATAATGATTCCGATGTTTGAAAATTCATGATAAATTATAATAAATGTTTTAAAATTATTATAAGTCATTTAAAAATAATATGACTGATATTTATAGATATTGAGTTACAGAATAGTCTTAGACTCGATAATTACCCGATTAAGCCGTCGGTACAACGACATATTTCAGAAATTGATCTGGACTTAGATAATTTGATTAGATATGTGTTTATTTGTGATTCAATGGTTGTTAAACATATGTGACAATGTGATTAGGTTATGTCTTTGTTGCAATAATAATCAAATGTGTTATAGTATGTTATTCTAATCGATCAAATGATCTTATTACTGATAGGTGTGTTATATAAAGATAGAACTAAGTTATTCTGAGGTAAGCAGCAAAGATCGTGTAAGTATCTTACCTTTGCATTTCCTTTATGCAATGGACATGAGTAAGAAGTTTCAGAATTATATTATTATTATGCTATATTATTAAACCTATTGTGATATATTCTATATCCGATCATTGATTATCAATATGTTAGTATATAGTAATTCATATATATATTCTGTTCGTTAATTTTGAAATATGGTTATACAAGTGTCCCCACTTAGATAATCATTGTATTTAATCACATGTTGATATATATATATATATATATATATATATATATATATATATATATATATATATATATATATATCTAAGCTCTTGATCGACTAGACACAAATTTTGAAATGTCTTTGAATATGATAAAACCTTTTGTATCCAATCAAATTGTTTTGGTTGGATTCCAAATCTAAATATGAACATCCCGATCACTTTTAAAAATTTTATGCGCTTCAGGCGGACAAAGGATGAACGATAATATCATTCTAACAATGTAGTATTGATCAATCACAGGGCACATTAGGCGAGATCACCCTCGTGCAGTAAGTTATGGCGGTTTATGATGAAGTTCGCTAAACCTTAGCGAAAACTAAAAACAATGTTCATAATCATCACTACCCTATATATATATAGTGCATGCGTAGTTTCAAAAATTTGAGATAGAATTGTTATGTTATTATTATTTGTTCGGTTTACTTCACAACTATAAATTAGTTGTAGAAGTGATGTACAAAGAAAATATTTATTTCTTTCAGCTAATTATATTTCTAATTGTTATTACTTGCTGGGCACTCAAATGCTCATCCTTGCTTAAATTTAAATGTTTTCAGCTAAGCGTGATCAACCTGAAGGTTCGGATAAGAACAAGTGAAAAAGGAAAGCAAACTGAATATGTGTAATGGTATCTTTTGTAATAGTTAGACAGTAATAAGGCAATGATATATATTATCTATCGTGTAAGGAATTATAGTAATGGTTGCGTACTTGGGATTAGACTCTGATATATGTAAACTAAGTTTGTTATTTATATTATTGGTATTATTATTAGTATTATTCCGCTCATAGAAATGGTATCGTGAAGCACTGAGTTCGGGTTTCAAGTACCCGAATTTGGGGGCGTCATAGCTTTCCCGTGCCATTTATTCACATTCTTATTGACAATACTGCATATACTCCTTTGCTGATTCCTTTGTGGGGTACCATCAGATCATGGTTGCTGAGGATCATGAGAAAACTGCTTTAATCACGCCTTTGGGAACCTTTTGTTATAGACGGTTGTCATTCGGCCTCATCAATGCCGGAGCCACCTACTAGCGAGCTATGATGGCTCTCTTCCATGACTTAATGCATAAAGAGATCGAGATCTATGTGGATGACATCATTATCAAATCCCGGAAGGAGGAAGACCACTTAGACCATCTCAGAAAGCTATTCAACAGGTTGCGTAAATATAACTTGAAGTTGAATCCAGCTAAATGCTCCTTTGGCGTTAGATCAGGTAAGTTGCTAGGATTTCTAGTCAGCCATAAAGGGATTGAGCTGGATCCTACCAAAATCCAAGACATTACGGAAATGCCCATTCCTCAGACAGAGAAGGAAATACGGGGATTTTTAGGAAGAATCAACTTCATTAGCAGGTTTATCTCTCAACTCACGACAACCTGTGAGCCAATCTTCAAGTTATTAAGGAAGAACTTCTCCATGAAATGGAATGATGAGTGCCAAAATGCCTTCCTCACAATTAAAGAACAGCTAGTCAAAGCTCCCATTTTGGTACCACCCAGGGATGATGTTCCCATGTTCATGTACCTGTCCATAAGTGACAACGCCATGGGCTGCATGCTGGGACAAAAGGACGATAGAGGCCAAGAATGAGCTATCTATTACCTCAGCAAACGATTCAGTAGCATTGAACACAAGTACACTTTGATCGAAAGGACGTGTTGTGCTTTAGCATGGGCTTCTATGAGGTTACAACATTACCTCCATGGTCACACAACCCATCTCATATCCCGCGTGGATCCTCTCAAGTACGTGTTCAATAAACCCATGTTAAATTGTCGGCTGTCCAGATGGCAGTCGATCTTATAATAATTTGACATCGTATATTTGACTCAAAAATCCATCAAAGGTCAAGGAATTGCGGATCAACTCGCCGTCGCACCTTCAGGGGATTTCAAACCCTTGGAAACGTACTTCCCCGATGAAGGAGTAATGACAGTTCAGCAACACCATCAGTATAAAACACGCCAAGCATAGAAGATGTATTTTGATGGAGTACATTATTATGGAAGGTTCGGAGCCGAGCGGTTCTAGTATCCGCCTCGGGAAGCAAAAGATCCCGTCGTCGTCAAATTGCGCTTGTCGCCACAATAATATATATAGCCGAGTATGAAGGTCGCTCTCATGGGGCTAAAACTTGCCCGTTCAATGGGCATCAGGCGGCTAACTGTCTTTGGAGATTCGAATTTAGTGGTTAGATAATCCACAAGAATCTATCAAACCAAAGAGCTACATTTGCTGCCTTACCATCGGCAGGTTTTGAAGATGGCTTTGGAGTTTGAAGAAATCTCCTTTCTACACATTCCTCGTAATAGGAATGATTTTGCGGATGCATTAGCAACTTTGGCCTCCTTGATACACATATCTGACAAGGGACATTTGACAAGCGTCACAATTGCCCTGCACAAGGCACCAGCCTATGGGAACTACGTTGGAGAAGTATCAGATGAGCTACCTCCCATCTAGCATCCTTGGTATCAATATATCAAGGAATACCTACGAGATGGATCTACACCCTGAGACGAGCCCGACTGAGAAAAGGCGGATCCATCGACTTGCTATGAAATTCTACCTGAGTGGAGATGCGCTCTACAAAAGAGATGCAGGACTAGGTCTCCTCAGATGTTTAGACAAAGATCAAGCCCAAAGGCTTATGGATAAAATCCATGGCGAAGTCTGTGGCCCCCACATGAGTGGCCCCCTCCTTGTCAAGAAAGTCCTCAGGACATGACATTATTGGCTATCTCTCAAAGCTGATTGCATTGACCACGTCAAAAGATGCTATCAGTGCCAGATTCATGGGAATGCTATACACGCCCCTCCAAGGGAACTCCACAACATGAGTTCATCTTGGCCCTTCTTAATGTGGGGAATGGACGTTATTGGGCCCATTGAGCCTAAAGCCAGTAATGGGTAGAGGCAGCCTCCTTTCCCAGGGTTACCAAAGAAGTCATCATTACTTTCATCAGAAATAATGTCATTTGTCGATATGGACAACCAGAGGTGATTGTGTCAGACAATGCTAAGAACCTCAACAACAAAATGATGGAGGAATTATGCAGTAAATTCCACATCAAACATCTTAACTCTGTCATTTATCGTTCGATGAATGGTGCTGATGAAGCGGCTAACAAAAACATCAAGAAGATTATGCAAAAGATGTCCGCCAACCACAAAGATTGGCCTGACTTATTGCCTCTTACTATGTTAGCCTACAGAACCTCAATGCGCACTTCCACTGGGGGCAACCCTCTACGCATTAACCTATGGGATGGAAGCAGTGCTCCCCATAGAAGTTGAAATGGAATCCCTCAGAGTGTTGATAGACGCTCAGTTGGATGAAGACACCAATTGTCTCTAATAGATGAACGGAAAACCGCAGCTATCTTCCATGGTCAGTTATACCAACAAAGGATCGCCAGATCCTACAACAGAAAAGTCCGTCTACGGTAGTTTAAACAACACGACTTGGTTTTGAAGAGAATCATTGACAACCAAGATCAGTCTAAGGGAAAATTCCCTCCTAACTGGTAAGGCCCATTTGTTGTCAAAGAAGTATTAACAGGAGGCACTCTCAGATTGCAAGAAATGGACGACGATGAATTTCCACAACTCATCAACTCGGACACCTTGAAACGGTACTATGTCTGAAGTTACCATCAAGCAAACATCCTGGTGTTGGATCATCAGATCACCTGTCATTCCGGTTCTCTAACCCCTTTACCACATACAATTCTTCCACACTTTGCCCCTCAAGGAAAATATACTTTTCAAGCCATCAGCCTGGCTTCTCTACGTTCCTACAACTTATGTCATCCCACTACGGATTGAACCTCTCGCGTTTGCAGTTTGGCTATCCATACATGGGATCAAACTTCTCATACCTGCAGTTTATCCTCAACCTAGGATTAAACTTTCTCCTCCCCGCAATCAGACCTGCACATGGGATCACACTTTTCCACTCGCCCTGAGGGGCGAACTACATCGACCTGATCTCCTCTTCAATAGGAGTACATAGGCAACCATTTCATATGGCCCGGTCCCAATAAAACAAAAACAACAAAAACATTTCTACCCTCTTCTCCTTACAAAAACAAAAACAAATTCCTACACCATTTCTGCCACATACAGCGTTGAACCTCTTACACCAGGTTTGAACAACGCAAACCTGATCTCCTCTTCAATAGGAGTACGTAGGCAGCCAGTCATGGTGCGGTCTCACCCCTACCAAAACACAAACCATTGTCAGCTGGTATTGGGATCATCCTTCAATCCACTACATTTTATTCGGCTTTAGACCAAAGGGATGGAATAACCTGAACTCCTCCTAAATAGGAGATTCGGCGACCATCTAAGCTGCGGTTGTGCCTCAAAGAGCAACACCAATCCATAAGAGATGGAATTAACTAGGCTTCTCCTAAATAGAAGTACTAGCGACCATATGTGGTGCGGTCAATCTCAAAGAGGAAAGCCACACTCCTCTCCACATTTCCATACATAACCCAGTCCCAAGACACCAACGATGGTAGGGATACATACAGATCAATGATCCATTCTGAACTATCCAGAGACAACTCAATGTCCATCCACCCAGGAGGAATTCAGAATACATCAAGATTGCAAGCCCTAATATCAAGCAAATAGCAAAGCATATCTAAAAGGGAAGTGATCAGAAATATATTTCCTTGTCATATATATATAATGTTGTTTGATATATACAATATAAACTGTACATGACAAAATGGCTAAGCTAGTCTGTGCAGGAAAATACAAGCTCATCTACAAGTCAGGGTATATGCGAGCTAACAAGCCCAACATGGCGTCCCTCTCAGAAGAAGGAGGCGAAGTTGTGGTCTCCTATACGAGAAGGTCTACACGACCCAACAGATCTGTAGCCATCTGCATGGTGACCATATGCTCATTGATGTAAGTGCTCATCTCTGCAATCATGCCAGTGGTAAGGGACCTCACTGCAGTACTATCTGTAACGGCTACATCCCAGGAAGATATGGCACTATCCCGCTCAACTATCACTGCATCTCTGGCTGATCTGGCCTCATCCCGCTCAATAATAGCGACATCTATGCGAGCTAATGCCTTGTCTCTCTTTAACAGAGCTACGTCTCTCCCATCAAGGGCAGTCAACATCAAGGATCGAGCCTGATCTCTCTCAAAGATCATCAGATGAAGACTCTGCTCAAAGTACTGTGATGAATGCTAAATCACAACAGTACTGGTACTGGGAGAATCTAAAAGAGATGTTGGCAACCCAGCACCTGGCTCCTCCTCGATGTGGGAATCAATGTCCTCCATGGGCTCTACCTCATCTGTCTCACTATCCGGTACTATGGATACTGCCACAGCCGATGCAATCTCTGTCTCATCCATGCGGAATACTCTGCTGAATAACCCGGATGGCTCACAGAAAAATCAGCTATCTCACGCTAATCCCACCATGCATACACACGGGATCGGTCCTCTGCTGAAAGATAGTGAGAAGCTGAACGCTGACCTATCACCCCCTCAAAAGGATGAAAGTCCTGAAATTGGTCAAACTGCGACATCACGACCAGCGGGTGATAAGTAGTCACGCCCCTCAAACCAGCCAGAGGAAGGTAGTTCATGCCCGGAGCATGAGTAATGAAGCTGTATGGTGAGCTGATCCCCGAGCACGGCAATATGATAAATGGATCTATGATATCCGCCAAGAATGTGGACAAAGACATAGCATCTATGCACTCCGATGCCTGAAAGGAGTATGACATGGCTATATCGTGGGTGAACCAATACCCATGTCATCCAAGAGTGCCAATCAGTCTCAAATGTGACATAAACCACACATATAGCATGACCGAGCTGCTCGTGAACACTCCTATCGAATAAGTGCAGCAGTAGGTGGCTGACCGCAGGGTCTCTGCTATGATCATAGGTATATTGGTACGACCCTCCCTGAGAGCTCTCACCGCCATGATGACTCTGATGTCTATCTCATCCATGTACCATGGCATATAGACATACGACAATACACATAATAGCAGTACATCAACCCTTGCTAGACGCCAATGATCCTCTGGTGCGGTAAAATCCCCAGAATGTTGTGAATAACTATCCTCAGAGCCAAATCTGTCAAACAAAAAATGTTGGGATATAACGTGGCTCGATGTAAGCTCATCCTGCACCACTCTGCGCCTCAATCCAGTGAGGGTCATGAACCGTCAACTCATGTCCCCCAAAGCCATATGCACGCAAGGTCTGTCCAGCAGCAGCATCGTCAATCGTGCATACTCCTCTAGAGTATGAGTCAACTCATGGGTCCTAAATTGGAAAACCTACTTATCCGATACCCAATGCTCTAGCATGCCATCCACAAATCATGTGGGAACCTGAAACATCAATAGGGTCATAGTATGCTACATTAAATGATCTACGGTCACCCTGTCTGATGGTGACATGCTATCATACCACGATCGCATACCCGATGCCACCAATGATGGTGGGGTATGATCAATACTACTAACGGTGAAGAAGAAGACATCCAGACGGCCGTGTTATAAGACCATCCAGGGGTCAATGCTGAATATCTCTGGACATACATACATATGCATAACATGATACATGCATTGTAGATAATAGATGGCAATATGATATAGGGAATGAAAAACTGAGCATACATTCCTAAGTATATCAACATCTAATACATCATCTCTGTACAGCTACAAATACAGGGAAATGGGGCACAATCCCCCTACTACTAATAGAGGCCTATCAAAAGAGATAGCAAGAATGGGCCCCATCCCTCCGACTCAGTCCAGTTTGAGTTGCAAAGGAGTTCTTGCAGACTGAAAAAAATCAAATCGGGAATAAAAACGCTACGCGATTGAGCAAACCAGCATACAATCCTGGTCTTCTGTTGCCTCTTTTTTAGTTCTAACAAAAGAGCTCTAACTCATGCAAGCATACATGTGTCAACAAGTAATATAGAGCAAGTAAAGTATCGATCCCACAGGGAAAGTTGTTTAATTTAAATTACTATGCATCAATTAAATCATTATATTTATATGCTCAAACTAATGGCTATAATTGGTTTGTTACTCTAATCGCAAATAACGACTAACACAATAAATAAGATGTAATAAATCAAATCTGAAAGTAATGGGATCCTAAATTCATTTAATATTTCATTTAATCACCACTATCATGCAAGACTTGTTCACATATCAAAGGAAAGTAGCCAAGAGCACTAAAAGAGTCATAGCCATTTTTCAATGCACTATGACCTACTTACACAGCATCCACAAGCGATAGACTCTATGTAATCATCAATATAACCAAAATCACTATATGTCTATGTGAAATTGCAATTATATTGAATTTAAGCACAAGCTCTTATTCTAACTCATACGGTGAAACAGTATATATCTATCTGGTTCACGAAATACACAAGCCATACAAAACAGCCCTATATACGTATGCTATCATGATTACAAACCATACTTGCATGTTCATTGTCAATTCCATACAAGTACTAAAAGAGAATGGTGATCAAGCATTCATGCATGCAAAACAATCATGATAGAAATCCCATATGATATGTAAAACAATCCAGCATTCAAGCATGCAACCAAACTACATATTAAAATCAGTTAGAATCCCATTATGGAGTTTAGTTCATGACCGAACCAAAAGCCATTATGGGATCAAAGCTAAACATGGCTAATAAGCAAATAATTGGAAGATGAAAGATAGAAATGATCAAACCAATTGCTGATTATAATCCACTATTAACGTTCAAATCCTCATAAAAATCCAACAAAATACTAATAAATATCCACACTGGTAGAAAATCCCAAGAAGGATTAGAAGAGTAGAGTTTAGGCTTCCTTCTACGTTGGAATCTCTTTCAGTGTGTAAACCCTAGTTTTTAAAATGAAAATACGTAAAACTGAATAATGATACCTCTGACACCAGTCAGAAATCGTTTTAAACCAATTACAACCCTTTTAATTAAAAATTAAAATAAAATAAATCAAGATTAATCATTTCGGTGTAGCGCTCCCCGATGTAATCCTCGCAGCGCCGCAAGTTGTAGTGTGTCATGTTGTCCATTCGGGTACTCGAGCTGGCGCGCGTTCCCAAGCTTGTCCTACCGCGCGGCTTCTGCTATGTTGAGTTCTGGTTTTGCTGCTGCAACTGATCTGTTCCGATGCTCCTTCCTTTGTCCATCCACGCTTAGTCTTCTGCTCCACTTGATCTGCATGCCATGCATATCCCAGCTTGTGTCTCACTTCATGCGTCCATTCGCCTCGTGCCTTCTAATTCCACCAAATTAGGTCGTTTCCTACACTTTTTCACCAAAAGGAGTTTTAAGTAAATGCAATGCAAAATAACATGAAATGCAACTAAAAATACACTAAAATGTATTTGAGATGGGCATAGTGCGCGTGAATTGGTATTCAATAAGTTGGTATAAAACCCACTTATCAAATACCCCCAAACTTGAATTGTTGCTTGCCCTCAAGCAATGCATACTAATGAACAATGAATATGCAGCTATAGTACTATGCAACTAAATTATGATTCAACTAATCTCACATTGTTCCAGTTATCACGGAAATTCAGTCCAAAATGCCTCATCGAATTTTTCCAGGTTCTAGAATACAGATTTAAACCAAACTGTAGGAATAATGTCGTACAGTAGATAATTCATAAATGTTATAGATATGTTGTGTGTGTGTGTGTTATGTTCACCAAAACTTGATTTAAGCAAAGAATACACATACTAAATTGCTCAAAACAGAAAATTATAGTTTAAATCAAGACTCATGTATACATATGCAATGAAGACTATTCCAATATATGAAAACAAACTGCGGTTCAACAATGGGCTTAACTGCTTTATTATTACTCACGAGGGCGATTTTTGCACTTTCCCGCGGTGTTTATTGCTATTTTTCTTTTCTTTTTTTTTTCTTTTTTTTAACATGACTGTGCAATGTCTTACTCCATTAGGCAACACTGCTACCCCTTAGCGAGCTTTCAACCAATGACTCCCAGACCATGAAAGACCTTAGGGTGCTAGGTGTAGAGACAATCTCCTCGGGCGTACTTACTGAAGTAGCCAGGGCCCCGAAATAAGACTAGCAACGTTATTACTATTTTTTTCTTCCTTTTTTTTTATACATAAATACCCATGTTTTCCCAAAGTCTGAATTTCAATGTTTCATACAGTCTAAGATCACTTCCCCCATATTTCTCTTTTTAACACTACATTTTCTATTGAGCAATACAACACATACTTCTTATACCTACAAGTGATTGTGAACACACTCGTGCAAACTGAAAGCATTTAAACAGCAACATGAACTTCATCGTGTAAAACATTATATCTCAACTCATGTTATCCTAACATACTCAAAAATCATTCAAAATTTCACTATCATCATCGGCTGGACAAAAATTTCTATACGGCAAGAACTGTGAGACATGCAAACTAAAAATGAACATGCAAATAAACATGCAACTATATGCAAAACTAAACTATATGATGCAAAAATTTAACTAATCATGCAAAAAAAACTACATGCAACTATACTACTACCCCAATACCCCCAAACTTATAATATTCAATGCCCCATTGAATGAAGGTAAAGGGTAACAAAAAACTCCCGTAATGATCAGTGGTACCACCCTCCTCGGGTGGTGAATCTGGTGGTGGATATGGCACTGCTGTCCCAAACTGAGGCCACACTAGCGTCGATCCTTGCTGCGCAAAAGCCTCGGCCAAGGCCGTCGTGAGTCCTGTCGCAAATGTGCCAAAATTATCGTACATGGAATCGACTTTTCGCTCCAACCTTCGGAGCTGGCGATCACCATGGGCAGCAGGTGCTTAAGTGACGAGTCTCCTCATATATGTACGAGGTGGTCTGCTGTGTGGCCGGCTCTGGTAAAGTAAATTTGAATGATAAAACCTCGTCCGCGTGGGTGTGGTACACCTCCTGCCCAATCCTCAAATTTTGCAATGGTGGCATGAGTTATGTAACATTCCAGAATTTTAAAGTGTAATGTTAAATATTTATTAATTTATATAAGTATTTAATGGATATGTTTATTGTTGAATAAATAATTATTCAATTTGAGAAGATATGGCTTAGTTAATTATTTGTTGAATAAATAATTAAATATTAAATATTTATTTGTAATATTAAATATTATTGAATTATATGAGTATGTAATGGCAATTTGAGTGGATGTGATTTAGTTAATTATTTGTTGAATAAATAATTAAGGAGCTAAGAAAATTAATTGTTATGAGATTATATACCAATTTGATTTAATAAGTAAGCTAGAGAGCTTATAGTGATTTAAATAAATTATAATATTTTAAATGGGAAATTGTAATTTAAAATATTAGTTGGTCGAATAAAATTACAATTATAAAAGAAATTATAGTCATGTGATATTAAATTATGTGCTAAAGTAATTTAATAGATTAATGTTTCAATTGATTAATTAATTAAATAAAAGTGTGACTAATAACCTTGCTATAAAGGAGTTACTAAAATAAATTAAGGGAGTTTAATTCAGTTTTGCCAAACAAGGCCTAATGCCTATTAAGTCTTTTATCTAATTGGGTTTTACCAAACAAGGCATAAGGATTAATGAGTTATTTTTAAGTTAGTTAACCAAACAAGCCTTATGACTTTTGATTTCAAAAGAAATTGTAACTGATGTCAGTTAAGTTAGTATTATATTATATATTTAATATATATTATATCCTATATACGTTAGATATCTAGTACGTAGTTAGAGTTAGGGAGAAAAAACAAAACTCAGAGAAGAAGAAGAAGAAGAAGAAGAAGAAGAAGAAGAAGAAGAAGAAGAAGAAGAAGAAGAAGAAGAAGAAGAAGAAGAAGAAGAAGAAGAAGAAAAGTGAGAGAGAATTGGAGAGAAGAAGAAGCTTGAGAATCAAAAAGGGTTGGCCATCATCTTCTTCAAACAAGGTATCAACTAAACTCTATTATGGTTGTTCTTTTCAAAGTTATAGTTGTATTTTCTCTCTCCCAATTTTCTCCATGAAAGCTTTGTAGAAGTGGAATTTTGTTAGGTATATGGTTTTATATGATAATCTAGTGTTGTTAAACTATTTTCTTAAGCTATAATTGAGAATAGTCCATGAATTTATATTATGTATATGGTTGTGAAGAAAAAACTATTTTTTACAGAGAGTTTTTGTGAATATATATTGTGAAGCTTAAGGTAGAAATTGAGAGTTAATTAGTTGTTTAATTGATAAATTGATTGTCTAATTTGATAAAGTATGTATAATTATTGATAAGATACTTTGAATTAATTGTTTTGGTTGAAAAACAAAATTTACCGTGTTAGTTTTCATTGAAATATCAAAAATGGAGTTTTTGTCAAAAACAGTGAAATTTGATGTTTTAAATTCGTTGTTTATGTTGTTATATGGGTAGAAACATGTTAGAAGTTCTTGAATTATGTTTACATGAAGTTCTTTTATGAATTGCATGTGAATTAGTTTGTTAGAAACGAGCTTGTAGGCCAAATTGGCTTTTTTGCCTGTTATTGCCGAAGTCATCGATTCGATCTTTGAAGTTTTCTTGTGACACGATGGCCAATGATACATTCTTGGCGCCAGCGATGTAGCGTTATCACCACGTCCTTGTGTGACCCACGATGTAAATTGTGTAGCGCGGCGCATCGCGAGTTAAGCGAGAATGGTCTGGACAAAGGTACTTTTGTACACAAAATTTTAAGAAATAATATGTGATGATAGTGGGGATGTGTAAATATTGATGTTAGTATTTCTATACTATGAATAATTATGTTATTAAAGATTAACTTGTGTTATAACTTGATTATGTGATTAAAAATCTAATTTTAAATGATGAACGTACTTAGATATGTTTATAAAGTGGTAATGGCTAACTATGTCATTATGACATATGTTTATAGGATATTGTGATTCGTATTGATTCGGTTTAGCCTACGAGCAAGGCAAGTTTTCTAACTTTAATTTATAATTGAGCAAGTTTTCTAATCCTTTATCTTGTTGAACTAATTATTGTTTTCAATTCGATTACCTTATAATGATGCAAGCTATCTAAACTTTGGTTTGATGTTGAACAAGTTATTCTTGTATTTCACTTGTTGTTTAGCATGCATAACTAAATTGCTATGCATGTTTAGTATTCAATTCTAATTAACCTTGGCTTAGTATTGTTCAAGCAAGGTATGCTATAGTTATTCAAATTGTATGCTATTAGATTATTCCTAATGCATGACTTTAGTTTACTATAATTGATTCAATCACGATTATTCTATAGTATAGTGTTATTGGTTTTATCCAACTACTCCTTAGTTGATGTTCGTTGAATTCCAAATTACCTTAAAAGCTTATCCAAACCAAACTTACTTTGGTGCGGACTTGTATTCTAAATACTGAGATGAACAACTCTTTTAATAGAGGTTTACGCTTAGAGTTGAAATGGTTGTGCACAATATATTGTACGAAGGGTTGATCCCCCTAAGTACGTGGAGTCCTTATAGTCTTATGACTGTTAAAGTTAAAGTTGAAAGATTACTTATAACTGTGGACATGATTTATGGTCATTAGACCCTCAGTGAATGTTATAATTTTTAGAAAGTTAATAGAATATATTGTTCAGTTCTATTGAGCCTAATATTGGCAATTGATGTAAAAGTTTAAAGATTTAATTATTGTTATTTTAAGTGGGCCTTGTTTTCTCACTCTTGCCTGTAAAATTTCTTACAGCTAAAGTTGAAACTGGTGATGTACCTAGCACCAGTAAGGGAAAAGGAAAGATGAAAAAGTACTGAAGACTTGTAATAGATTCGATAGTTTTATTATCAGACTTTGGTTTAAAGATTGTAATGAAGTTTATTTAAATTCTACATTTGAATGATTGTTGTTAAAGGTTAGATAACCTGAGAGATTTTTATTTAAATTTATTCCCATGTAAGTAAGGTTTTTATTATTCAATTTTATTATAATTGGGTAGTTATAAATGAATGTTTTGATTAAGTGAACACCAAATCTTGAGGAAATGAAGTACCAGGATTTGGGGGTGTCACAAGTTATGTCCTGGCTTGGATATTGCATTTGTTCGTTGCCCCAGTTGCATCCATGATTAGCACATAGCATAGCAACCACTGATGTGTGTGGAATGCTCCTAATGGTGCCTCTTCGCAGATATCGCAACATATTATGATGGATGAGATGACCAATGTCAATGTATTTCCCGGTGATTATGCCCCACAAAATAATTGCCCTCTCTGCTGTTATTTCGTGCTGATGAGAGGAAGGCACGAGCTTGGCACATATGAACAGATTCCACGCCTTTGCATATCGGTTCAGGGCGGCGGATGGGAATATGCGAGGTTGATTCATGCTAACTTTATAGGTCCATTTCGTGCCAAGCACGCACAATTCAGCAATAACCAACTCCATGTCTATCTCCAAATGTGCACTGGTGACCCAATTAGCAGCTCCCGTTGGCGGTGTATCTGTAAGTCTAAAAATGGCGCGGATGGCACGGGGTTTGTAATCTATCTCGAAATTGCGAACCATAGATATACCGCTCATGGTGACCTTGGCGTTGGCATAAAACTCTCGGACTACGCTCATCGGAATGGGCGTGGGAGTGGCAGTCAGTCCACCCCAGCCTCTTTCATGAATCATGGCACACAACTGACCATCCTGCCCCTCTGGTTTGAAACCGCGCTCCTTAATAAACGTCTTCGCCACAATTCAGTAATACTCCTGCTGAGATTTCAAGTTGAGAAACTTGGTGTGATCAACAATATCCTCCCCCTGACTGCCCGAGGAGGATGAAGAAGAAGATGAAATAGAGCGTGCTCGCTTAGGCCCCATTTGCAGTTGATAAATATTTCACAGATGATATGACTAAGAAAGAAGAAGAAACAAATGATGATATTACCCCCAAATTCGTTCTGCCCAACCAAATAGAAGCCCTAGTTTTATACTGCAATTGGATGAGATCGTGGGTTTGAGCTTTGAACGTGGAGAGAATCGTGGATATGTGACTGAGAGATGTACGGATTCAATTTGTAACTGATAAAGAGATAGAGACGTGAGTTATGAAGAGACAATGTGAGTGCGCTTCTGTTTTGATTGCAAATGAGAGTCCAACTGATATCCATCACATTTTTAAACTTTAAAAAAATTCACGCTTTGATGTCACGCGGCCGCGCTGAAGTTTTAATAGGTTGAATGGCAGCGGCGCATGTTGGCAAATCTGTGCAGGCAGTATATCGGCGCGGTAGCGCTGCAGTGTTCTTTGAAGTTGTTCTTGCAAAGACGTCCGTCCTTATACCTACTACTCTGCTAGATTTTATTTTTATTTTTAGAATCTGAAAGACAGAAATGCATGCTCTCCAATACACCTGCAATAACATCAATGGACCTTATCAAAGCATGGTTTACTAAATAAAAATGAATGCCTATTTTGTCTCCCTAATTTCAATGCAATGCACGTACGTGCTCTTCTGTGATTCGACTACAATGAATAAGCAGATAAAGGTACTCATATTATCCTAACAAGTAATGAGAATAAGCTAAACCAAACAACTTGAACTGAATACTAAGTAGAGATGGAAACAATGGGTTTCCTCCCATCAAGCGCTAAGTTATAGTTAATTAGCTTGACTGTCTCTGAGTCTCATGTCGAAGATAGAATCGAGGTGACTTTCTTTTTGTCCACCTCACCACCAGAACCACTCTTCAATCTCTGACCATTCACTTTAAGATTCTTGTTCAGAAACTTATCACATACTGCAATGGTTTCATACAGTGGAGGGGTATCCAGATATTGAACTAATTTATTTAATTCCTCATCCTCCACATTTTAATTTTCAGCAACGATACTTTTCAATGGTTCACAATCCACTATACTATGTACTTCATCATTTAGACCTCAGTTCACCACATCAACCCGGAAGCATTCTTCTTCATCTGTTGGGAGCTTCATTGCCTTAAAGACGTTAAAGGTCACCTCTTGATCATGTACATGCATCGTGAGTTCCCCTTTTTGCACATCTATCGAAGTCCTGCTTGTGGCTAAGAATGGTCTCGCCAGTATAATTGGTATATTTTTATCTTCCTCGTAATCCAAAATGATGAAGTCAGCCATAAAGATAAATTTGTCCACCTTCACCAAGACATCTTCAACAAGTCCCCGTGGATACGTGATGGATCTGTCAGCTAACTGTAATGCAATGTTTGTCGGACTTGGAGCCGGCAATCCCAACTGATTGAATACTGACAAGGGCATCAAATTTATGCTTGCCCCAAGATTACATAAACACTTTTCAAAATTCATCTTCCCGATTGTGCACGGGATTGTGAAATGGCTCAATCCTTGAAATTGAAGGTAACCTTTGAAGCACTTTATCGCATTCTTCTTCTGCTGCTCTTGTCTCAAATTCGTCTAATCTCCTCTTCCTTGACAATATACCCTTCATGAACTTTGCATAGCTTGGCATTTGTTCCAATGCCTTGGCGAAAGGTATATTGATTTGTAGCTTTTTAAATATCTCCAGAAACTTGTTGAATTGTTTATCTTCCCTTTGCTTATTTAATCTTTGCGGATATGGGACTAGAGGGTGAACTGGTGGTACTGAACTCTTAAGCTTCTCCTCTGAACCTGCTTTATCTTTCTCTTCCTGCTGAACCTCAGACTTTTCCATATTTTCTTCTTTATTGGCCCAATGCTCACTTGCCTCATGGCTACCAAGCGTCCTCCTTAGTACAATTGGGCGCGGGCGCGCGACTTGCAGTGTCTGCAGTGTTTTTCCCAGACCTCAATGTGATAGCTTGACACTGTTCCTTCCCGTCTCTTCGTGGATTTGTTTCTGTATTACTCGACAATGAACCCTGGGGCCTGTTTGTAAGCATGTTCGCCATCTACCCCATCTGAGTTTCCAGATTCTTAATAGCCACTGCTTGGCTTTTGATCATAACTTCTGTATTTGCCATGTATTTCATCATCATCTCCTCCATTTCTGATTTCTTTTCTTTCTGAGGTGCAGCTGGAGTGTGATGTTGTTGTTGTTGAGAAAATCCCAGCGGAAAAGGTGGTCTAGGATTAAACTGTGGTTGCTCTGGTTGTGACTGAAACTGATTATTTGTTTGAAACTGATTCTGCTAATTCCCTTGGTTATTTGACCAACTAAAGTTTGGATGATTTCGGTTGTTGGGGTGGTATATGTTTTGAAACTGACCTTGGTCTTTTCTGTAATTGCTCACATACTGTACCGACTCCGAGATGATGGCACATTGATCTGTTGAGTGTGACCCTGCACAAATCTCACATACGAAGGCAACCGTCTTCGTTTTACCTTCTGTTAATGTATCTATTTTCTTTGCCATGGCTGCCATCTGTGCTGACAACTGCGTGATAGCATCTACTTTCAACACACCTACAACCTTGGGCTATGGCATTCGAGATGTAAGATTCTGAAAATCGTTTGATGCCATTGTCTCGATAAGGTTATAGGCTTCCTCATAGCTTTTTGCCCATAATGCCCCTCCTGCAGCTCCATCTACAATCGGTCTCGACTGCCATCCCAATCCATTATAAAATGTGTTGATCACCATCCAGTCTGGCATACTGTGATGTGGACACTTTCTCAGCATCTCTTTATATCTCTCCCATACTTCATATAAGGACTAGCCCTGTTGTTGCTCAAACTGAGAGATAGCTGTCCTCAGCTTTGCAGTCTTAGCCATTGGGAAGAACTTGGCTAAAAAAATTTGTGTTAAGTCCTCCCATGTAGTTACAGATCCTGCTGGCAAAGAATGAAGCCAACCTCTTGCTTTATCCCGCAATGAGAATGGGAATAGCCTAAGTCTGATAGCATCCTCCATCACACCGTTGTATCTGAATGTATCACAAATTTCGATGAAACTCAACAGGTGTTCATTCGGATCATCTCTGGCACAGCACCCCAAAGCTGTAAATCAATTTTGTACCATCCCCGAATAGTGCCGTTTTTATCTCGAATGTATTAGTCGCTATCGTCGGATCCAGCGATGCTAGACTGTAATCCATTAATATTGGGCATGGAATATTCCTTCAGAGCCCTATGTTCCTCTCTTTGCTCTTCGCCTTGTACCTCGGCTGCCATATTAGCTGTGGTACTTTCGAACTGTACTTGTAAATTCCTACGAACAACTCGCTTTCCAACCTCTCCCGTTTATGTTGTCTGAATGTGTTAAAGTCGGGGGTTGGATGATCAGCGTCTTGATAAAAAATTTATCCAAGTTCCTGAAATAAAAACAAAAATGGAAATGAGATAAGAATAGATTTGTCTAAGTCATACAATATAGCTTAAAACTAATTATAATAATAATAATTTAAACGCATTTCCCCGGCAACGGCGCCAAAAACTTGTTGCCTATTTTTTAGTTCTAACAAAAGCGCTCTAACTCATGCAAGCATACATGTGTCAACAAGTAATACAGAGCAAGTAAAGTATCGATCCCACAGGGAAAGTTGTTTAATTTAAATTACTATGCATCAATTAAATCATTATATTTATATGCTCAAACTAATGGCTATAATTGGTTTGTTACTCTAATCGCAAATAACGACTAACACAATAAATAAGATGTAATAAATCAAATCTGAAAGTAATGGGATCCTAACTTCATTTAATATTTCATTTAATCACCACTATCATGCAAGACTTGTTCACATATCACAGGAAAGTAGCCAAGAGCACTAAAAGAGTCATAGCTATTTTTCAATGCACTATGACCTACTTACACAGCATCCACAAGCGATAGACTCTATGTAATCATCAATATAACCAAAATCACTATATGTCTATGTGAAATTGCAATTATATTGAATTTAAGCACAAGCTCTTATTCTAACTCATACGGTGAAACAGTATATGTCTATCTGGTTCACGAAATACACAAGCCATACAAAACAGCCCTATATACGTATGCTATTATGATTACAAACCATACTTGCATGTTCGTTGTCAATTCCATACAAGTACTAAAAGAGAATGGTGATCAAGCATTCATGCTTGCAAAACAATCATGATAGAAATCCCATATAATATGTAAAACAATCCAGCATTCAAGCATACAACCAAACTACATATTAAAATCCGTTAGAATCCCATAATGGAGTTTAGTTCATGACCTAACCAAAAGCCATTATGGGATCAAAGCTAAACATGGCTAATAAGCAAACAATTGGAAGATGAAAGATAGAAACGATCAAACCAATTGCTGATTATAATCCACTATTAACGTTCAAATCCTCATAAAAATCCAGCAAAATACTAATAAATATCCACACTGGTAGAAAATCCCAAGAAGGATTAGAAGAGTAGAGTTTAGGCTTCCTTCTACGTTGGAATCACTCTCAGCGTGTAAACCCTAGTTTTTAAAATGAAAATACGTAAAACTGAATAATGATACCACTGACACCAGTCAGAAATCGTTTTAAACCAATTACAACCATTTTAATTAAAAATTAAAATAAAACAAATCAGCATTAATCAGCATCACGTGCGACCGCGCACTCCCCAAGTGTAATCCTCGCGCGGGCGCGCAACTTGCAGTGTGTCATGTTGTCCATCCGGAATTTTCATGCGGTAAAAGTTCCCAAGCTTGTCTTGTCATCATGGTCATGGCTTCTGCAATGTTGAGTTACGGTTTCTTCTCACGTGAATGATCCATCATTGCTCCTTCCTTTGTCCATCCATGCTTAGTCTTTTGCTCCACTTTATCCTCATGCCATGCATATCCCAGCTTGTGTCTCGCTTCATGCGTCCATTCGCCTCGTGCCTTCTAATTCCACCAAATTAGGTCGTTTCCTGCACTTTTTCACCAAAAGGAGTTTTAAGTAAATGCAATGCAAAATAATATGAAATGCAACTAAAAATACACTAAAATGTACTTGAGATGGGCATAGTGCGCGTTAATTGGTATTCAATAAGTAGGTATAAAATCCACTTATCAAATACCCCCAAACTTGAACTGTTGTTTGCCCTCAAGCAATGCATACTAATGAACAATGAATATGCAGCTATAGTACTATACAACTAAATTATGATGCAACTAATCTCACATTGTTCCAGCTATCATAGAAATTCAGTCCAAAATGCCTCAGCGAATTTTCCCAGGTTCAAGAATACAGATTTAACCCAAACTGTAGGCATAATGTCGTACACTAGATAATTCATAAATGCTATAGATATGTTGTGTGTGTGTGTGTTATGTTCACCAAAACTTGATTTAAGCAAAGAATACACATACTAAATTGCTCAAAACAAAAAATTATAGTTTAAATCAAGACTCATGTATACATATGCAATGAAGACTATTCCAACATATCAAAACAAACTGCGGTTCAACAATGGGCTTAACTGCTTTATTATTACTCACGAGGGCATTTTTCACACTTTTTCGTGGTGTTACAACGTGAAGCCCCAGCAAAGGGTTACAATGTACATTCAGTCGTTGACACACATATCAACGAAGGTCAAGCAGCCTTGACATTATCTCAGCCGATGGCGATGAAACCTATCGAAGCTCGAGAGCTATTCAAGGATTTCATGCTCGATTACTCATATTCCCCAGTAGATCCCTGGTGGGGGTTACAGAGCGTTCTACCATTGATTCACACGTCAACGAAGGTCAATCAACCTTTGACAAACTTTCCCATAGGGTTTTCATCCGTTGATTCACACGTTGGTGAAGTACAAATCAACGAAGGTCAGGCAATCCTGACAGCATTTGTTGTTGGCAGTAAATCCAACAGAATCTTGACATGTCCTGGCGATACCAACCAGGAAATGTCAACATCATCAAGGAGGATCGATGATGGAATATGTTATACACATCCTCAAACAGATAAAGCTTTATCCCCACAGATCTCTTACACATAAGAGGTACATCTTCAGGATTAAGTCGTTATCAAGGAATTTAGTGATAACCCCAACATCAACATCCTAACAGATTCGGATTACACATCAAATCTGGTCATCATTGCCAATCCCCAGTTGAAGCAACAGGGAGCCATCAATCATCCCCAGCATGTTGGGCAACAACCCCGTACACATGCATCATAAATTTCCCTCATGTTGCTACATATAGTATCATGTTTGTCTGGTTGCATTTCAAGCGTCTAGTATTCTTTATCCCACCCATGCATTGCATTACATGAGTATGATAAAGAGGGGCATCTGTAGACACTCAAAATTTTCTGCACACCTGTCACTAACATTACAGGAGGACATATTCGTCTTTCAAGAGGGAACCCTGGAAGACAGCTCATATCCAGTCCGGATACTACTAGAAGTCCAGCATCAACCCAGGACACACACTGGGAGTAACAATTCTAACCTCAGAGATAACCCCGAGGCGTGCAGATCCAATACCAGAACACACACTGGAGAAGACCGATTAATCTCAGAGATAACCCCGAGGTATCTAGTCTCAGTCCCAATCATAGGAATAGCTACCAACCTTGGTGATAACCCCAAGGAATGCAGTTCCAACGATAACCCCAGAAATGCTTGTGTCAAATGCAACCAGCTTCAATCTCGGCGCTCACATCGAGACACCCACTACTAAACCCTGAGATAACACCGGGAGGACAGGCACACCTCAGAGTTGACACTGAGGACTTTCAACACTTGCAGTAGTCCAATCTCAGCGAAGCCCTAAGCAACGTCTGCTTTATAAACCCAAACCGGCGATAACACCGGTGAAAGGCAAGCTCGTCATCTTGCCAACGCGATGCCACATAACTTCGTCTCAACATTTTATACACACGTCTCTACACCATAATGTCCCACAAGAATCCAGGAAAATAAATCCTGAGTGACTATTGTGCGGGGTAACGGATAGAATTTGAAGCTTGAAGACCGGAGGGCATCGTCCCATCTTCAATGACTCTGTACAAACTCTAATCCCATGCCATTGTACAAGTCTCGACAACGGCGGTCCGAAATAGGTCTTGTATACCTCAATCGGATGCCCAAATTGCAATTCTAAAAGTTCTAGCGGACATTGAAGTGCCTACGCGCACGTACTGTGAGACGACCCAACCCGCAAAACCTGGGGCAACCCGGGTAGCCTCTGGTACACCTGCGACTCCACCCCTCTATAAATAGAGGGCTTGGGGTGGCCATTTTAAGAGGGAAAGAGCGAGGAAGCCCTGTCAAATTTGCTCCGTACTTGCAATATACTGAGTGCTTTCCCATTTTAAACACCTGTGAGCTCATATATAGCTACTTTTGTATCTACAAAAGCCAGTGTTTACCTACTTTAAAGATATAGAAGTCTTCTTTGGTAGCCCACTGTAAGCCTTCTCACACACTTTAAAGCCCTTCTCTTTATCTTTGCACACACCCTTCTTCACGTTAAGAGTCGTGTTACGTGTGTTTGCCCGGACTTCGGTCCATAGTTTTATTTCAGTTTGTATATACATATATATTTATATATATATATATATATATATATATATATATATATATATATATATGGACTAACATTATGGAGTTATGCCTCGATTGAGCTTAGACTTGATGCGGGCGTTTATTTGCTTTTATATATATATATGAGCATGTGTGTTGAACTTTGTTCGATGAGCCTGAACTTGATGCAGGCGTTTATTGCTTTAATATATATATATATATATATATTAATGTTGTGTGTAGGACTTTGTTCGATGAGCACAGATATTACATCCTGAGCGTTCTTGCTTTAATATATATATATATATATATATTTTTTATCCGGGCGTTTACTTGCTTTTATATATATATATATATATATATATATATATATATATATATATATATCTGAAATGATCAAGTAAAGGATCCCTTAGTTTCTTAAAATGAGGACTTTTTTTTTTTTTTTTTTTTTTTTAAATAACTAAAAAAGTTTAATATTTTATGGGCCCGAAATTTTTTTCATAATACAATGTTTTAGGCGTGTTTTGAATACCTATACCAAAAAGTGGTGGTACAATCACTTGAGACTATACATACATGTTTTGTTATATCGTACCCAAATCACACCCAAAAACAACATATTATGAAAAAATTTCGATTCCATAAATATTAAACTTTTTTTTTGTTGTTTTAAAAAAAGCAAAAAAAAAAGTCCTCATTTTAAGAAAATAAAGGATCCTTACAATCTGACCTATATATATATATATATATATATATATATATATATATATATATATATATATATGAACTATTTATCGAACTACATTTACGATGAGCACAGATTTTACGTCCGTCGTTTATAAACTATATATATATATATATATATCGTCCCATTGAGTTTACTTACGTGGTGGTTGATAAACTTTCTGACTTTCTTTCGTTTGGTCCTGCCTGAGTTCACTTCATGGTCATTGATTGCTTTATACTGACTTTATTTATATTTTGTCCCTCCTGGAGTTTCCTCTGTAGTGGTTGATAGCTTTACAGCTTTATTTACATTTTGTCCCACATGGAGTTTCCTCTGTGGTGGTTGATAGCTTTTATACTGACTTTATTTACATTTGATCCCCCATGGAGTGCTTCGTGGTTGGTGATCATGTTTGTATATATATATTTCTGACTTTTATATATATACATGCTTCTTGCTTTCATACAAATTACGGTATCATATGCTTTAGGAATCATGTGACCATAGATTGACCTATTGGATCTAGATTCGGTTCCGTGATGGACATTTTCATTTATGGCGACTTTGTAAATTATTCTGCGGTGTCTGAATTTCACGAGATTGTTTCCATACCCACGAGGAAGTCGACATTATTTTGTATATTATTTTTAAATGGATGCACTCGCATATCGTAAAATAAAATCAATCGGTAGAACACTTAATAAAATGGAAGTGTAAAAGGTCTCAATTACTATTAAGCATCGGGGTTTGAAAACCTTTTTATAAAACATCATTGCTATATCTTGCTAAAAGCTAGAATTTTTACATAAATTCAAACCACGTGTATATAAATTACGAGCGAGGCCTGCACTACTTCCAAATAACGACACATTGACCCACACACACACACACATTCGGATAATAGTTTCTTGAAAAGAGGTGGTCACCGTGGTAACACGGATGTCGGGGGGTCCCTAACACCTTCCCTCTGCATAACCAAGTCCCCGGACCCTAATGAATCTCAGTTTCACTGACCCATTTAGCAGTGTCACATCATTAGGTTAATGTGCAAACCTTTTCTCGGTTGTGTTGGTACAACCATTTAAAAAACCAACTGGCGACTCTTAACAGTCCATCATTGACATTATACATGTCAGACCTTTTTCACTTGTTTTTTCAAACAAATCTCACCTAAAATGAGAACACCAAAGAACAAGTAATGGAAAGGGACAATTAAAAATCCCGACGTCGATAATGGTCTATAAGTTTGTTCAAACATGGAAGTCAAAAGCTCATTACAAAGATTCATAAAAATCCTCAAAGTACCCTAGAAAATCATATTTTCTATTTTTTTGAACTATAATGGAATAATGGGATTTGATTCCTATAAATGTCACAGCATAACGTAAGATGATATTTGAAGTGTATAATGACCAATGATTTGTATCATGTTTTGATTGGACCTATATGAGTATATTTGAGAATGTATAAGATATAAGTATGCAATGTATATCATGTGTGTGTGATCACAAAGTGATGAACGAAGGCTATATGCCTAATCTAAGTATAAGGAACTTAGATGAGTAATGTTTAACCAAATATTGTATGTTGTAGTGGTGTGATACATACACAGTAAACTACAAGTGCGATAAGCTAGCACATGTAGCGATGAAAAGGGAAATAAAGATGAGTTATATAAATAACGAAGTTGAATATAAAGGTGGTACAAGGACAATATAAGTTAAAATAGGTTATTAAAGTAAGGTTAACCATAAGATCAAGTATTGATTATGTTTATTATCAATCTCACATACCGTATAGGTCATGCAGAGGAACACAATAGGTTAGTGTAATGGTAAAACGCCGGTATATGCAAGTTTTTCAGAACTTGTTTTTATATGTGAACTTGTTAATTGTTATGTGCACATATTTCCTGTATCATATGTAGTTCTTATGAATAATTTGAGATGTATATTTTGTGCTATACTGTGATATAAATCAATTGAATCAAGTTAATGATTGATATGGATTGAGTTATGAAAACTCACTATATTCGTGATATGAGATATATGATAAGTATGAAGTAGGTATAACTGTTGAGTATGAACATTATGATGCATGAATAAATGCAAAGTATGAGAAACACGAATTATGTATAAACTGTGGAGCATGAACAATTTAAAGTGTGTTTAAAATGCAAACTATGTGTTATGTGATAGCTGTTAAACTTGTTGGGCAACGTAGTTGCTCACCCTTGCTATAAATAATTGTTTTCAGCTAAACCAGAGCGGATCGAAGGATTCAGGATAGACAAAAGGAAAAAAAGAAGGAAGTACTGATTGAAGTTATTCGTATAGCTCTAGATATGCTAGATAATGTTCATATGAAATATTGTAATTACATAGTCAAAGAACATTGTATAGACTAATAGTTAAGTCTAGTTGTGAGTTCATGGATACATAAAATTAATATATCCAAGTGAAAAATATTATTTATAACTTGAAATGTATAATTTAAATCAATATGATTTAAAAGTGTAACACCAGGCTGTAAAGGTTACGGATTCTGGAAATAGAAGGAATTAATGTATTAGTTGGTATTAAAGTGATGTTGTATTCATTATGTTATGAATAAAGATTATAAATTTTCAGATGAAGGTGGTATAGTAATGCACCAGGTCTGAGGTTCAAGGGACCCGAATTTGGGGACGTTACAAGTTGGTATCAGAGCAGTATGTTATAAACCTTAGGTAAGAGTACATTAGGGTATAACCTTAGAGAGATAAAGTAAAGATGATAGAGAATAAACTCAGATAGAGTTTAAGTGAGAATAAATAAAATTTTAAAAACTTATAAAGATGAGATTAAAATATATATGAGAAGATTCAAAGAAGAATCTTGGAATATCTAGAAGATGAGGATTAGGAGTCAACTAAATCCAGTAATGAAGATGAAAAGTGTTGTAGACAATGTATATACGATGAATATGTTAAAAATAATGGAATAAACTCAAACAGAGTTTAGTTAATAATAGATGAATTCAGGAAATTCATGTGAAATAAGTTAAGATAAAATGATATGTTAAAAGAAGAACTTGAAGAGCCAGAGGTTCAGGGAACACCTGAGTTAAATAATCAAAAGATTGTGATTAAAAAGAAAAGAAATAAGGTCGCAAAATATTAAAATGATCAAAAATAGGAAGAATCATAAGGTAAACCAATGGTAGAATAGGATCACCATATGATCAGATTGAGTTATGAAATGATTGATGGTTTGTAATAACTGAGTAGTTATAGCTTGATGCTATAAAGAGGGGGTACTATGAAATGGTACGAGATAAACGCATGAGGAGTTGTAAAGGATGAGATACGAAAATTTTGTATCGAGCAAAGAGCAAGTTAAGAGTGGGATAGAGTAAGTGATATTTTAATTTAGGACTCATGTGATGACTGAGTTGTACAGACCTTTGTATGGGCAGAGGTTTGTGCTTGCACTTAATTTATTACACTAATAATAATTGGAATGTTAGTATCGTGCTATCAATGTACGTATAGTGGAAAGGTGATTCTTTTCTCATATTTATATTTGATAGTTAGAGACTATTAAGATAAAGTTAGAGAATATTAAGATTAGGCGCGAGTTCTTAAAACTCATGCTTATGATACGTTTGTGACTCACGGTCATGTGTTAATTTTTGAGCCCCTAAGCGTATGGACAGTCCTTGATTGGTTCTTGGACTACGTACTACTAGGACAAGCTCCTAAGCTCGTATTATTTTGGTAAGTTCTTGAACTTCCAAGGTGTGGTAAGTTTGATGAACTATACTGGGAATATATGTGTTATATATCAAAGAATTAAGAAATTTTTGGTATAGTGAGCATTGATGGTGTTGAAGATTGATAGAATGAAGCAATGTAGTAAAGATTAAAGTTGGAGGAGAAACATGAATTTTCTAAATCTTCTAGTTGTGCTAGATTTTTAAAATTTATTAACTTCGTGCTGATGTTTGCACTTCTGTTTTCTTGAAAACATTGGATTAGATGATTGAACCAATGAGTTTAAAAAAAATATTGTTATTCATATGTCTATGCTATTTGTTTTGGCTAAGACAAAAATGTTTTAAAAAATTTTAAAATGTATTTTTGACCATATGCATCATTTAATATGGTGTAGAAAATGGTAAATGATGGAGTCATCAATGCAATCGAACCTAGTGTTGGATGTGATCGTAAGATCGTCGGCCCATTATGGTATGATATAGTAAGACAAAGTCACAAAATGACGGAATCCTCAAAGTACTACTAAGTTGGTACGGTATCATGACGTCATAAAAGGATTTTTGGTTTTCTTTTAAACTATGAAAAGGTCAATTGAGTTGACTAAATTATTTCGATTGATGTCTGAATCGTTGATAAAAGTCTAAGCTAATTGATTCGGCTAGACAGTTGTTTAAAAGTATTTATGGAATTCAAATGTTCTTGAGTATTTATGCCAAACCTGATTACTCTGGTGCGGATTCAGATGTTGAAAGGTTGCGGTGAACAACCCTATAAATGGGACATATTTTCGGAGACAATGGTTTCGAGTGTAGCGCATATACTTGTTACGATATGCTATATTTATGCACAACGTAGTAGTACAACAGATTGATCACCTAGAGTACTTGTAGAAGGTGCTTACAGTCTTTGTGATTGATAAACATTCGGTGTGCATGTTTTATAATGTGAAGTTTTTTTGAAGCACTAATAAACCTATAAATGAGTTCATGGTCTTTATGACCCATCGGCCGGATATGAAAAGTTTTCTTGATTAAAATGTTTTAGATTATTTATATACTACTTCACAATTATTGAACAATTGTTGAAGACTCTTGAAAGATATTCCAATATTCTGGAGATTAAATGATAAGAAGGTATAAACTTCTTAGAGGAAAGTGGGAATGTAAAGGTTACTATGAAAACCTAGTTATAATAAGTAGAACGTGTAAAAATGAGTATGCAGTAATTTCAGGGACGAAATTCTGTGAAGGAGAGGTGAATGTGATATCCTGAATATTAGTAATATTTATTTTAAGGGAAAATATTAAATGATTGAATAAAGGTTAGAGATTTAACCTAATTTATAATCAAGAAAATGTGAAAAGAGTGGATTAAATTTTTTATTTTATCTATGCGCTATAAAAAGTCATAGGGTATAAAATGATTGTGAAGAGAGACTTTTAAGATAAAAGGCTATAACTAATAATGTACGAGACATTATAAATATTACTCATTCATAATAGAAAGAAGGTAATATGAGGAATTAAATAAATTTTATGAGACGTAGCAAGTGAATGTATTGTTAAAAATATACATTCATTATTCAAAATGAAAAGGAAAGCCAACATGGTTTAATTAAATATTCTTGACATAAATCTACCTATGAGATCAATGAAATGATTATAATAAAATATAATTAATTTCATTCAAAAGTATATTTTGGTAACAAATAAGGAGAATGGTGAGTACTGCCATAAATTATTTAAATTATATGAAATCATCATTTTTAATGAGGTAGGTGCTAACTATTTTGTTAGCTTAAATAAATGTGATGGACGAAATGTATAAATATTTATATGTATGAGTGTGCATTTAACTATTGGGTCATATTAAATTGGTACTTAGTATTCTTGCAAGCTGCTACATTAATCTTAGTGTTAATGATTTTCTTTTTATGCTAGAAGAGGGTAATTTTAATACTCGAGAAATTTGAAGGATTATTATTAGTGAAATGAGAATTATGTGATTTACCAAGTTTAATTGTGAGTCATGGAAGAACTAAATAATCTGGTTGTGAAGAGTATGGACTGCTAAGTGGTTGCCAAGTTTAAGTCCAACCGACTAACATCACTAGCCCAATCGAATGGTGTTGCTGGTAGCTGCTAGAACCCAAAGTTTATGTAGATGATGTTTGTAAGACCCCAACTTTTTATGAATAAAGATTTAATTTTCTCTAAATTTTATTTTGAATAATAAGGTGTGGATTTGATATAATGTTATAGTTGTGGGTAATATTTATAAATTTTGCAAAGTAAACAAGTTGTCATAAAATTTTCTTTTTGTTGGGGAATATCCGTACGATGGCACAATCATTAGTGGACCCCACAACGGAATAACTGCCAGATATTGAAAGTGACAAAAATAATATTTTCATAGAATAACGACAAAACTTTTACCGTTAAACGGTTGAAATACCGGTGATAAAAGTAGATTAATACGCGTGGTTGCACAGTAGCACACGGTATTGTATATTATCTTTGATTATTGATGCTTACGTGAGAAGTAACTCAGTTTTATTCAATTATTGCAACAATAGTTGATATATAGTATCTCATATTATTGATTCAATTATTATCACAGTATCATCTGCATAATATTTTATATAATTAAATCAATAAATGATACGACACAGTTATTCATATTATTATTTGTATTATTGACAATGTCTAGAAAGTTCTGTCAAGGAAAGAGGTTTGGTCACCTAATTGCGCGCCAATAAGGAGAAGTCCTTATTGGAAATCCTCCTCTTTCTTGGGAATGATCTGTGTGTCAATATTGTGAGTTATACTATTAATGATGAATAATTGTTGAAAGATTAAAAATGTGTTAATTGAAGATAAAATGATTTGTGGTAAATATGTATTCAATCTTTGATATAAATAAGAAGTCTGCAATGAGACGTTTGTTGTAAGTTTGGTTTATTCTATAGGACCCATATGTCATTATATAAGAGTCACTTTCGCCAATAGTACTTGCCTTTACCAGACGTCAAACCACTTGCCTTTTCACATTACAGGCGTCAAACCACTTGCCTTTTCACATTACAGGCGTCAAATTAACCACTTGCCTTTTCACATTACAGACGTCAAACCACTTTTCTTTTCACATTACAAGCGTCAAACCACTTTCCTTTTCACATTACAGGCGTCAAACCACTTTTTTTTCACATTACCAGTCGTCAAGCCACTTGCCTCTTCACATTGCAAGGGCTAAGCTAGAAATCTTCTATAAATAGAACCTTATTTCTTCTTTTATTATCACCAATTCACTAAGACTCAAAAGAGAAAGCTATAAAGAGATAATCATAGAGAAAAAAGAAGAGTATTATGTTACTACACTATAGCAGTATCCAATTTCCAACTAAGGTAAGGGATATTATTTTCATTCAATATTCGTAAGAAATAATATTTTCTTCCATACTTTGTAGTATGTAAGTAATATTATTTCGTTTCATATTCCTAAATCTACACTTATTTTGATAAGTAATTCTTCTATACTCCGTGAAATTAGTAGAATATTCATGAATTTTGCGCTTCATCTAGTATCATTTCACTAAAATATTTTTCTGAATATTCTTATTAAATTTTAATCTTTCCATGTCGGGGTACTATTCACAAAGTACTATTCACGGGATACTATTCACTCGGGTACTATTCACCTGGGGTACTATTCACGACAAAAATTGATTTCTTTTTTGTCCAAATTATTTTTGATATATGAATATTATTCTTGAATTTTACTCCACAAAGTAGTTATCATGTTGATAATTTGGACATTCTTGATCTCTGGATAAATTAAATTATAAATCTTTAAAATTTATCCTTAATCTCACTTGATTGATTTCTTATATCATTATCATCATCTTCATGCTTATATTATGGTGAAAGTCATCTTTGGCCCGTAGTGCATAGATGGACTGTTGATTGGTATGATTATGACCAGGAATTATGTATCGGTATAATCATGACCTGTAATGTTACAAATGATGTGGAAAAAGTCCTCATTAGCCCGCAGTGCATAGATGGAAAATTGTTTGGTATGATCATGACTACTGGTGATAATAACGAATATCCTTGGTCTGTAGTGCATGGATGATTCATGGATGTGATACTATTGAATATCATTGGCCCATAGTGCATGAATAATTTGTTGATGTGGATTATTTATTGAGATGTGTTACAAAGATAAAATATTAATGATGAACTTTTAAATCATAGAAGATAGTAGAAATCATGCTCTACTTGACTCTTCTAATGGATTGCTTGTTCCGCTGTAGTTAAACTTGTTGTCTGTTGTATTCTATTAGTTTTACACTGTGAAGGCTAAGGATAATTTATTTTGCATTATCTTAGTCTTAATATTCTTTACTGGGCTAGTTGAGCTCACCTTTTTCTTTCATTGTTCTCTTCATGAAATGAGAATATAGCTGGGAGTAGTCAGGGAATGGAGTGACGGTCCAAGATGGTGGCTATAGTAGTCCTCACTATTTTATAAAATAGTGTGATAATAATTGTAATGAGGACTTCATTTGAGTTTGGATATTGTCTATGAGACAATATTCATGTTAAGACTCCCAGCTTACTTTTTGTCGTATTTTACACGACAGTTGATAATTGTTTAAATTAAGTTTGTATTTGAGTTATGTACCATATATTTGGCGACTCGGAATGGGTTGTGTATACCTATTTTGGGGGGTCAGAGTTGGTATCAAAACTTAGGGATATGATCCCTGACTGAGATTTGAGGCTAGAACTAGGAGGGGAGAGATGGGTAAATCCTTCGCTAATGTGTCTTACCTAAGCTTATTTGTTATTTAATTGGTCGGTCAGGATATAGGGATAATATGTGGCATGTCAATTAACCCTTATTTTGTGGTAGTGTTTGAAAATGGCATCTGAAAATGTTGAGATAAACAATGGAGCACATGAGACCGTTGAGTCATCGCCGATCAATAACCAAGATAATGTGCATCAAGAAGGTAATAATCCTCATATAAACAACAACACCGACCAAGTGATGAACGACGGGATGTTTAGGAGCTTTCTGTAATTCATGCAACATCAAGCGAGAAAGACTCCTATTCAAAATATGTAGGTGGAAACAATGGCAACTCAAGGATGGTCATTGCTAAGCAATTTAAGGAACTGGGACCACCGGAGTTTTTGGGAAAGCCAGAACCACTTAAGGTAGAGTCGTGGATTAAGCAGATCACCGAGATATTTGATGTTTTGGGATGCTCTGAGGAGCAAAAGGTTCCCTTTACCACCTTCATGTTGCGAGGAGAGACAGATTATTGGTGGGAATCTGTAAAACGTACTCAACCTTCCATACTAAAGATGTCTTGGGAGAAATTCCAAGAATTATTCAACGACAAGTATTTTCCTGAAAGTATTCGTCACATGAAGGAGGTAGAATTCATCAAGCTGGAGCAAAACAATATGAACATATCGCAATATGAGGCTAAGTTTGCCGAGTTATCCTGGTTTGCATCCCATTTGCTTGATAATGAGGAGTGAATGACGCGAATGTTTCTACGAGGTTTGAAGCCTGAAATACGTCAGTTAGTTCCCGGAGGCACAATAGTTATCTAGAAGGGGGGTTGAATAGATATTTAAAAATATTTTCGTTTTACTTTGTTAGAGTGATGATGATTAAAACATAGCGGAATTAACATTTGTTTTAATCTCCCTTAAGATAGTGAGTTAATGAGAGTGAGGGAGATATAGCAGTTATAGCAAGAATGTAATAGACACAGTCGTTTTAAGTGGTTCAGAGCACTTAAAGCTCCTAGTCCACTCTTTTACTCCTCGAGTAGGAAATCAACTAAGGATGTCTTTTACACTTTCTGAATCACGCAGATTCCTTCTAGACCAGCAGTCTAGGAACTTCTTAGTTCACTCTTGAACTCTTCAAGTCCAGCAGACTTGGCTCTTCACAGTTCACTTAGAACTCTTCAAGTCCTTCTAACTTGGAACTCTTACTTCAGTTGATTGGTAGTTGTTGAGTTCTTGATTGGTGCTACTCAGTTGCTATTTAAACACTTGTTCGAAAGAACTGAGTAGCTGAGCAGGCTTTTCTTTTTCTCAGATCGTAGAGTTGAGCGTTGAGTGTTCTTATGCATTTTGTTCAATGCTTGCTTAATTCTGTCATCTACATATGTTTTGCATATATGTGATCTTGAAATCTATCCATTTGATCAATCCGTTGAACCATTAAATGTGGTTGGCATTTCTGCACTTTAATGGAGACTTTTCTGCACATCTTCTAAATTGCATTCTGGCCCACTGACACAGTAGACTATTTTCTCACCTAACACCTGAAAAGGTGTTTTCCTCTTACCAATGGTACTTTCCTTAGCTTCTTCAATACGCTTCTTTGTTATATACTAAGGATATCTTTTGCGCCGTTGGAACTGATGAGGACTTCAACGTTTGAAACCCATTCCATATTTGCTGGAATTTGTCTTCAAACACAAGGTAGGGCTTGATGCTTTTGACACAAGGCAGATGATACTCTATGATCCACATCGTGGTGTCTTGTCACTTTGGTGCTTGATCTGATGCTCTCAAATAAGAGCACTATGATTTCTCTTAAAGTCCTGCACACTACGATCTTCACTTGCTGACTTTGCAAGCTTTACGTTTCTGAGAGCACACTACAATCTCTGAGTTGGCTCGACAAACGTTGGGATCACTCTGCGATTTCCAAAGAGGCCCTTAAGGCAGGCACACTACGATCCTCGAAGCTCTACGTTCTGCCTTGGCTTCTGTAATCTTAATCAGCTTAATACACTATGATCTCTTCGAAGCCTTTCTATTACATCTCAAGATTAACCTAACAAGTTTGATCTTCTTTTCTATACATTCATTTACAGAATGATATACATTAAGAGCTTAGATCAACCTAACAAATTTAATTTATCACTAAGTCCTTATACAATTATTCCTTGAAGGACTTTACAAATAATCATGAGCATTTATATTTAAACATCAAACCAAAATATGCACTTTCCCAACAATCTCCCCCTATTTGATGTTGACATAACCAAGGAGATTTGTTGTCATGATTATTAGTTTCTAGATGCAATTGCAGGAAAGTAAACATGACTTAGTATTTCAGTGAGCAGCTGAAATTTCTAGAGAATAAGCATGAATTTATTGATGTTCAAAGAATATTATAATTTAGCTTTACATCAATAAGAATTTAAACTTTCACTTATCTCTATTTCCTTGATCTTTTGCTAGGAGGATTGGCATACTCCTCAGCTCTTCTTTTTTCATGTTTGCTTCATCCCACCACCAGATCTTCCAAATTTCACTAGGGCTTAGCCTAGGATTTTGATCATGCCTATTCATGAATGAAGGATCTCCAGTTGGCATTCTAAGGCCTGTGGTGGTGACATTTTGTGAGCTGGTAGTTGGCCCTATACTCCTTATTGGCTGAGCCATTAAAATTTCCTACTGATCAGGTCATTGAGTTTGATGGCTAGATCGTGGAGTCTATTGGTGGAATCGCCTTGTAGGAGGACTCCTTCCTCTGCTTCTGCCATGGCCTCCTTGAACTCCTCTGCCTCTGCCCTGGCCTCCTTCTCTTTTCCCTTTATTCTCCCCCTATATGTCAGCATCAAGGATTCGAATGTCTTCGGATAATCGAGTCACTCCTTGGACGAGCTCGTTGAGTTGGCTTTGAATTTGAGCAATGTCCTCTCGATTTTCCTTTATCAGAGCTTCAGATCGAGCTTCCCTATTTTTTAGAACGGCTAGAACATTGTCAGTTTGTTGTCCTTGGTTTACGTAGGCTTGTTGAAATTCTTTGACTGCAGTTTTCAAACTAATGATGTTCTCTAACATAAGCTTATTCTGGGCTTCTTGAGTGTTCTGTAATGCAAGAGCAGCATCTCTGTGTCTTTTGGCGGATTTGAAGTGAATATCATCCATGTCCTTTATGCTTTTAATAATTTCCTTGATAATCTCCCTCATCTTCTTAGTAAGCTCAGCGTTTAGGGTGCCTGGGAGATTATTTGCAGCAGTGATCATTTTTATCAGTCTGAGATGAATGAATTCTGAGTGAGCTTCAAGGCTATCATCGATGTCCTTGATCATTTTTTTGGATACTTCATTCAACTCAGCTTTAGTGAGCAGATCTGAGAGTAGTTCACTCAGTTGAGGACTGTTTAAAGGAGGGGATGTTTTCTTGAATTGATCTTGCAAGGAGTAGAGGGCAAGATCAAGGTTGAAGTATTCATTTGTGGATGAAGAGGGAATATCTGATGGAGGGGCCTGTGTTTGGGTGTCTGGAGTAGGTGGCTCTACGATTTCTCCTTGGGACTCTATGATGGGGCTAGAGTCAGTGATCGTAGAGATGATGGGAGTTGGGATCAATATGAAGTTTGGCACGTTTGGTTCATTAGTTACAGAATTTTGGGATTCTGTAACTGGGGATTGACTTGGTGGATTTAGAACCACTTCCAACCAGCTTGGAAATTCATAAAATTGGCTGGAAAAAGACAGTGGATAGTGATTCACTCTATAAAGAATTGGGACAGTTAATACCTCATGCACCATTCTTGAGGAGGGACCATTTGTGATGAGCTTCTTGGAAAAGTTGAAGTTGCCTGGAAATCCATGGGCTAACACAGAGATGGCTGGATATTCCTTGAAGCTCCAAAACATGTGGCTCCAGGAGTTTAGGATTTGAGCTTGATGATACGGCATCATGGGTAGATAAGAGAACAGCTGATTGTAGAGATAACTCCTATATCCATCACGGCCCACACCTGTGGTCTCAAGTTCATCATCATCTTTTTCTTTCTTTTCTTCTCTATCTCCTTTTGGGGATTCCAATATTTCAATAACTTCATTTTGTCCTTGCTCTAGTTCTTCATTTTCTGCAGGAGAATTTTCTTCTGTCATGAGGATGTCATGAGGCTCCCCCTTAGCATGATCATCCACCTGCAGGACTAGTAGCTCCCCCTCAGCTGGGGCATCTTCTAAGGTGAGAACTTCAGGTGTCTCCCCCTCAGCTGGAGCTTTTTCTAAGGTTATAACTTCAGTTATCTCCCCATCAGCTTGAGCTATGTCCTCTTGGCTTTCTTTGTTCAGTTCCTTTTTATCAGCCATCTTTTTGTCTTCCTCCTTGAGTACTCCTTCATTGATAAGGATGTACTTCTTAACCAATTTTCGTCTTAGTTTTATAGGCTGAACCACAGCCTTAGGACTTTCTTCAGCTTCAGGTCGGTCTTGTTGATCAGCCAGACTATCTGGTGTAGTAGCTTCCTTGCTCAAGGTGTTCAGTCTTATCTCTACGATCGGTAGAGACTCTACGATCGAAGAGACAGATGGCCTCTTGGACTTGTGACTGATTTTGTTCTTCTTCTTCAGCAGCTGTGCTATGGTAGCTCTATCCTCATCTGCCTCAGCCTGCTGTTCTTTTCTTCTTAGGATCCTCAAAGTCTCAATATCAGAGGACTCTATAGGAATGTCAGTGGTAAACCTTTGAGGTTCTTCTACCATCCTAGTTTTTAGCTTCCTCTTGCTCTTGCTTTTTCTGATAAGGGCAGTGGGTTCTCCCTTGTTGGTCTCTTCCTCTTCTTCTGCAGTCTCTTTGACGATTGACATGTTTCTTGGAATCCCTGATTCCTTTAGATCATAAGTTCTTCCACTGGACTCAGTCATCATGCGTACATACTCAACTAGATTCCTTTTCCAATTGTCAAACAGTTGTTGGGTCATTCGTCTGTTTGGATTGATGGACTCTCCTTCATCGTCTCCAATCTTATCACCCAGAGCAGATTGTAAGATGATGCTTATAAATTGCTCGTAGAGCATCTTTTGAGATCTCTTTGTCTTCTTCGAGTTGAGAATCCATTTTCCTATCCATTCCAGCAGTAGAGCTCCATAGTTAAGTCGTATCCCACAGCTTATGGCAGTTATAAGCTTTAGCTGCACCTCATTTCCAGAATCGTGCCCAGTGCTTTTGCAACATATACACTTCCCAATATTGTCAGCCAGAAATTCATACCTCTAAGGAAACTTCTTCTTCTTGTATCCTTTGATAGTGGGGGATTTCTTGTGATGCATCTTCTTAAGCCCTACATGGAAATCGATGCCATCTAAAAACCAAAAACCTTCGGATTTGAAGCCTAGGGCTAGGTTGATGTTTTCAGCCTTTAGCTTGATTTCCACGTCCTTGACTCACGTCGTGAGGACTTCATTTTCGTATACTCCATTTTTGTAAAACTCCTTTATTAACTTTGGGTAGATCCATGTGCTCGTACCCAGAGCGTCTTCGAGACCAGCCTTCTTCAACAATGTCAGAATCTTGTGAAATTTGGGTTCAGTAGTTTTGAACTCATCGAAGCATAGTCTGTAGCCAGAGACGACGTTGGAGGCTGCCATTTCTATCGTTGAAGGGAGTATGGTTATTTGAGCTTTCTTTGGGGTTAGGGTTTCTTCTTGTAGAGAGAGAAGAGAGATAGGCCTTTTGAACTTTTGATTTCAAAAAGGCATTTTTGAACTGTACTTGTAGTTTCCCTCTCTCCATTTTTGTTTAGTGGGGCAGGTGTCAAATTCTACTTGGCTCTACGAATTTGACTGAGGAGGATTGTACTGATTTGCCCTTAGCTCCTTCAGAGCTAATGTTTCCTTAGGGAGGACTACGATCGTTAAGGTAGCCTTTGTGATTGTTGAGCCTGTTTTGCATTCGTCGAGTCTGAACTACGATCGTCGAGTCTGTCTAGCAATCGTCGTGTCTGAACTATGATCGTCGAGTCTGTCCAGCAGTCGTCGTGTCTGAACTACGATCGTCGAGTTTGACCGGATCCTTGTGATGAGTTTTTAACTTAGCATTCTTTTAAGGTAGCTCAGGAAGGGCCAACCTCTTAGAGTGAGTCAAGGGTTAGGTTTGTTCCTGAGGCGCTTATCAGAGAGATTTCTTTATTTTGAAACTTATCATCACAAGATGCTCCTTTTGTTTTGTTGATGGGGTTCTGCTATCGTTGAGTTTGCACTACGATTGCTGAGTCTATGCTACGATCGTTGTCTTTCATGTCACTTCAGCTCTATGATCGTGGACTTCCCTTGATCATGTCTACAATTTCAACCATAGCCTTTGTATCTATATGGTTAGCACATACTAGAGCATATATTTCATGGTTATAAATTAAGCATTCCTAGCTCACTTATTAATTTGTTAAACCTGGATTCATCTAGAGGTTTTATAAAGACATCAGCAAGTTCATTTTTAGTAGGGATATATTGTAAAGATATAGTTCCATTTTTCACATGATCCCTAATGAAGTGATACCTTATTTCTATATGCTTAGTCCTAGAATGCATGACAGGATTATGAGTTATTGCTATGGCACTTGTGTTATCACAGTGAATGGGAATGGATTTGAAATCAAACCTATAATCAGCTAGCTGATTTTTCATCCATAGGATCTCGAAAGCACGCCGATTGCCGGTGAAGAATGTATTCAACTTCTGCAGTTGAAGTAGATACTGAGTTTTGCTTCTTGCTAAACCAGGACATAAGTCTGTTTCCTAGCAATTGACAGGTGCCACTAGTACTCTTTCTATCTATTTTGCAGCCTGCAAAATCAACATCTGTGTATCCTGTTAGTTCAAAAGAGGACTCCTTGGGGGTACCAAAGCCCTAAGTGAGGTGTACCCTTGAGATACCTGAAAATCCTCTTTATAGCAGTTAAATGTGATTCTTTAGGATTAGCCTGAAATCTAGCATATATGCATGTTGCAAACATTATATCTGGTCTATTGGCAGTTAGATATAGAAGAGAGCCTATCATACATCTGTATTGAGATATATCAATACTTTTATCTTTTTCATCTTTATCAAGCTTGGTTGCAGGAGCAATTGGGGTTTCATGGGAGAGGCTAACTCCATGCCATACTTCTTAAGTAAATCTTTGATGTACTTGGCTTGGTTTATGAATATTCCTTCATCAGTCTGCTTTACTTGCAGTCCAGGAAGAAGTTCAAATCTCCCATCATGCTCATTTCAAACTTGCTCGCATAAGCTTGAGAATCTCTTACATAGCTTTTCATCAAGAGAACCAAAAATAATATCATCAACATATATTTGAACCAATAAGACTTTGTCTTTATGCTTTCTAAGGAATAATGTGGTATCTACTCTACCTCTAGTGAATCCATTTTCAATAAGAAAGTTAGTTAGTGTTTAATACCATGCTCTAGGTGCTTGTTTAAGACCATATAAGGCTTTGTCTAATCTATAAATATAATTAGAAAGAGATAGATTGATGAAACCTAGAGGTTGCTCTACATAGACTTCTTCTTAAAGTTCACCATTCAGGAATGCACTTTTGACATCCATCTGAAAGACCTTGAATTTCATGTGAGCAGCAAAGGCAAGGAAGATTCGGATGGCTTCTAATCTGGAAACAGGTGAAAATGTCTCATCGTAGTTAATGCCTTCTTCCTGAGAGTAGCCCTTGGCCACTAGTCTTGCCTTGTTCCTAGTTATTACTCCATCTTCATCCATCTTGTTTCTGAAGACCCACTTGGTTCCAATGACAGGATGACTCTTTGGTCTTGGTACCAATCTCCATACTTTGCTTCTTTCAAATTGATTGAGTTCTTCCTGCATGGCTTCTATCCAGCTGGAGTCTTCCATAGCATCCTCTATCTTCTTAGGTTCCATTTGTGACAGGAAGCTTAGATAAAAACATTCATTCTGGGTGGCAGCTCTTGTTTTGACTCTTGCACTTGGATCTCCAATGATTAGATCTTGAGTGTGATCTCTTGCCCATCGGTTTCCTGTTGGGACATCTGTCCTTATGCCTTCTTGTCTTAGGCCTTCAAGATCTATTTCTTCTTCTTGGTGTGGAGGTTCGTTGTCTGGCATAGGCCTCTCTACGATCTCATTTCTTTGCTCAACAATTTCACTATCTGGCACTACGATCGTAGTGTTGAGCTCGATGGCCTCATTCGTAGTGTCTGAACTGTCGGTCGTAGTGTCTTGAAGCACTATTTTTTCCAAGTCTGTTTCATCAAAGATGATGTGAATCGAGACTTCAACACTCAGTGTCTTTTTGTTGAACACTTTGTAAGATTTGCTGTCTGTGGCATATCCAAGGAAGATTCCTTCGTCTGACTTGGGTTGAAACTTTGTCAAGTACTGCTTTTCATTGTTGAGAATGTAGCATATATGACCAAAATACATGAAAGTAGCTGACACTTGGCTTTCTTCCTTTCCACAGTTCGTAGGGTGTCTTCTTGATCGTAGAGTGTATCGATGATCCGCTTACGGTAACATATGTCAAAGGTGTTACGCTTCACCTTGAAGTATTCAGTAGATGGGTTCTTTGCTAGTAACGTTCTTCCAGCCTCTATCAAAGATTTGTTCTTTCTCTCAGCTACTCCATTTTGTTGAGGAGTTCATGGAGCTGAGAAGTTATGACTGATGTCATTGTGTAATAACCCGAGATTTCCTAAATAAAATAAATAAGAAAATTTGCGTATAATTTTTTTTATTTAATGACGAGAATAAGTGAACGATAAATACGAATATATTTATTTCTTTAAAAATTAGAAATAATTTTGGAATTATTAATTACTACAAATTATATTTTATGGTAATTAATTTCTATAAGCAGAAATATTTTTATTAATTATTTTCCATGATAACATGATTGGAAATAATATATGAAGTGATAATTAGAATTATATAATAATATTTTATTATATGATTTGTTCGTAATATTTAAGTTAATTATTTTAACTTGATTATTGATCTTTGTAAGAAAGAGAAGTCGATATGAGATCCAAACCTGAATTGGGATTGTGATCAAGAGATGAGAATAATAATATTATATTATTGTTATAATGATTTTACAATCTGAATAATTATGTAATTTGTGTATGTCTTGACAGATAATATTGAGCAATGATGATCAATTAGGTCATAGCATATTACCATCTTTGTGAAACCCTAATTATTAAACTCGATTCTGAGATATGACCGAGTAGTATTTGTGTATATGAAGGTTACTGTATAAGATGCTCAGAATAGAAGAAAACCCTAATTATCATTGTATGTCGATAATTAGGACAAACCCTAATTATTACAACCCTAATCGGTTGAAGTTAGAGACTAGTAATGACCGTGTTAGAACATACACGTATAGTTAGAGAACCCTAATGGTCAATTAGAAACCCTAATTGATGGCGTTAAGAAACCCTAATTAGAAAATCCTAATTTTCTATAGAAAACCCTAATTTAAAATTATCGGGTTTAATTACGATGTTAATGTATAAAAGTTTTAATTTACCAAAGGATGGAATTAATTGGTAAATGATAAGAATTACCATCTAGTGATTAAATACTACATTTAATTGCTATGTACAAAAAAATGCCCTTGAAATTATATGTGAAATGACCAAAATGCCTTTTTTGGTTTATTAGTGTATTATTACTTACATTGTTGATGGAATCTTGTAACAAAAATGCCCAACATGCTTACCCTACCATGTTATTAGCTATCAAACAATGGAATCATCCAATTTTAGCATCCAATGTATCTAATATATTTTTAAAGAGAAGAAATGACCATTTTACCCTTTTTGTCCATCTTAGTGCATTATTTGTGCATTATTGTGCTACCAATTCCACCAAATCCGACCAACCACTTCATATTTATCATGTGAGCTCAATAATGGCGCCCAAATCGGTATCCAGGCTCTTGACATGATCTATAAATAGAGATCAAGGAGAGTTAATGAAAATACACACTAAAATTTCACAAACTCTCTGAATAAACTCTCTCAACCTCTAGCCAACGAAATTATCTAGCATATCAGGTCCCTAAACAAAGCCCAACCATCACAAACAACAAATCGAAGCATCAAAGCCAAAAAATCAAAAATCGAAGCTAGAAAAGGTATGAAATTCTCTAATTTTGAAATCCTTCGATTCGATGTTAATTGATGCAATTGATTGTTTAAAGTTGTGTAATAGGGAGTCTATTATTGTTCTGGGTTGATAAATCATGAACCCATAACATCAAAGTGCACGAATTTGAAGATTTGAGCAAGTTGGAAAAAAAAAAACGGGATTCTGTGATTTTTTATCAAATTTCAGGGCTTATAACTCTTTGGTCGATCAAGAGTTTTGTTGTTTAAAAGTTGTTATAAGTAGCCTGATATGTGGTCTTTAATATTCAGAAAGAATCAAGTTCATATCTATTGTAGATCGGGAGTTATAAGCGGTCAAAGTGGGTTGGCCAAAGCATTGACCCATTATTCTTTAAACCCGAAAATATTCTAAGTGTCCGGAAAATATTTTTTTGGAAAATGTCGAACCTTATATCTCGGTTATCTTTAATGTGTTTTGTGTTCTAAAAGTTGATATGTGTAGTATGTTATATGGAATTTAAGCTCCAAAACTAATCGAATTCGATATCTATTTTGGAATAAATGTTATTGAAGGTCAAAAGTCCATTGACCAAAGATTGACGAGACAATTTCTCAAGCGACCCGAATTTTCTAAGTGTTGTTTTTTTTGATAAGGTTTGACCATACTTTAGATGCTTGATTTATTGTTGTTATGATGATTTTAAGTGTTATAGTTGTAGTCCTACATGTTGTCTACACACTTGGAATTGATAGATCACGTAAGCGTTGCCACGATCGTCGAGTTATAGAGGTCCAGTAGGCATCACGAATTGTTCTTCACGAAGAAACATTTCGTGACTACTTTGAGGTACGATTTCTCTCAGATATGATGTTGTTTTGAGGTAATGATTGTTGGTAATTGTAGTATGGTAATTCCTCTACAAGGACCAATTCATAGATTGCCCAGATTCATTAAGACCAAAAAGTTATTCATGGTCAAAGTAGCCCCTCAATCAAGCTCTCTCGGCGGTGTTCTTGAGATGAAGAACACCTATAGCGACGGTTGTCGTATTTCTATAGCCTTTAGCGACAGTTTTATTTATTTTATTTTCCGTAATTTCCTAAAATGATTTAAAATTAGAAAAATTAGATTTTAATTATTAAAATACCAAATAAATTACGAAAAATTATTTTAAAGTCAGAAAAATAGTTTTTAATTATTTTGAGTATATTTCATAAATATTTAATATTTTTGGAATATAAAAGTATTTATTTATTTAATTATAATATTAAATAAATTATTTAAAAATAGTTTTAATTCATGAAAATCATGAAAAATTATATTATGGTATAAGAAAATATTTTAAGTTATTTTCCATGACTTTTAATATTTTGTGATGAATTTCATTAATTAATTATATATTAATGATATTAAAGTTATTTATTGATTATATTAAATAATTAGTTTAAAAATGATTTTAATATTTTAAAATCATTTTAAATGAAAATAAAGTATTTAAAGATATTTTGAGTTATAAAATATAACTTTTAATATTTAGAAGATAATTTCATTAATAATTATATATTAATGATATTTAGTTAATGATTTGTGATATTAAGTTTATTTAATATTTATATTAAATAAATAGTTTAAAATGGTTTTATTTATTTAAAAACCATTTAAAGAGGATATTAAGGATTTAAAATATTTTAAGTTATAATTAATGACTTTTAATATTTGGATAAATAGTGCATTAATATTTAAATATTAGTGGTAATTATTTAAAAATGATTTTAATTATTTTAAAAATCATTTAAGGGTAACATAAATGTTTTAAAAAATATTTTGAGTTATAATAAATAACTTTTATATTTTTGCAATGGTTTCATTAATAGTTTAATATAAATTAATTATTAATGATAATGGAATTGTTTAATGTTTAAATCATTTAATTATGATTAGATGTTTGAAAAGTTATAAATAGGCCAAACTAGGTGACTTTGAGAACCGATTATGAAGTTATGAAGTTTTGAAGAACACCTATAGTAACAGATTATATCACTATAGGCCCTTTAGTAATGATTTGAATTATTTTAAAATTTTCAATTTCTAAAAATTTGAAAATGGTTAAAAAATAAGATGTCGATATTTGCGAGATGTTGAGGTATAGAATAAGAGTCTTAGGCTCAGATATTTACCCGATAAAGTTGTTGACGCAGCACAAATGTCGAACCTTATAAAAAAGAAAGAAAAGGGCTCTTTATAAGAACATGGAAGAGATATTTGAAAAATGTATAAAAATATTTCAAGTATAGAATATGAACTAAAAGTATGATCATTGCGATTATGTGATGGCGTGATTAGACTATGTCTTGTTGTAATAGACAAGACTATGTGTTATGATATATTGTTCTAATCGAACGAATGATCGATTATTGATAGGTTGTGATAAAGAGATAAAACCTAAGTTGAGATTTGTAATCGTAAATCGGTGATATCTTACCTTTGCATTTCCTTTATGCAATGGACATGAGTAAGAAGTTTGAAATTATTTTATTCTGTCATGATTTTGTGCGCTTTGATTATCAACATGTTAGCTCGGATATATATTACATTCATTGATTTATAAATGGTTATACAAGTGTCCCCACTTGGATAATCATAGCATTTATTCACATGTTGATACACTTTTTCAATTACCCGTATATATATATATATATATATATATATATATATATATATATATATGAATTACATATTATTGTTGAGCAAGATTAAAACCTTCTAGTTTGGAACCCGAGCATGTATGAACATCCCTATATGGGAAGATTTTTTTTCATGCCAAAGCGGATAGAGTGAGCGATGAATTTCGTTCAAGTTATGTAGTATTGATCAATCTGAAACAATCTGGCCAATTTGATCACCCTCCGTGCACCAGTAAGCTAAGCTAGAGCGGTTTGCGGATGGATTTCTGCTAAACCTTTTCGAAAATGAAAAACAATGTTCATAGTATGTTTCCTAAACCCTATTCATGGGTAGAGCGAGAGCCAAATTTAAATAATTTAGAAGAGAGTTGTTATGTGAATCTTTTATCAGTACAGATTACTTCACAACTTTTGATTCGTTGTAGAAGTGTTATGTAAAGAGATTCAGCTTATATATATAATTGTTATTACTTGCTGGGCACTCAAATGATCATCCTTGCTTAAACTAAATGTTTTCAGTTACCTACGATCGACCTGAAGGCTCGAGCACGAACAAGGAAAAGAAAAAAGGCTTCGAATGAGAATTAGTATGAGTTAATGGTTATAGTTAGTAAGACAATGGAATCTATTATCGTATTGTATTGTGAATGTATTTTGAAGGTCACGTGCACAGGAAAGTAAACTTTGATGTATGTAAATTAAGTTCGAATTATATTATTATTTAGTATTATTCACCTTAAAGAAATGGTATCGTGGAGAACCGAGTTCGGGTTTCAAGTATCCGAATTTAGGGTCGCCACACATTGTCTATGCAGAACTGGTCCATTTCTGAGAAGTCAAATTCTCTGCCATGATCACTCCTTATAGCCTTGATTTTCTCTCCTTTCTCGTTCATCACCAGCCTGAACATCTTGATCAGTTGGGAGCTAGTTTCATCCTTTGAGGTTAAAAAGAACACCCATGTGAACCTGGTGTAATAAATGACTATAACCAAAGTGAGTATCTTTTCCCTCAAGAGACTTGTAGTTAGAATTGGCCCAAATAGATCCATGTGCGAAAGAATCGCAGGCTTGTCAATTGAGTTGGCAGTTTTGCTCTTGAATGAACTTCTGGTCTGCTTTCCAAGCTGACATGCATTGCATGGCCTTTCTTTGACGAAGCTGAACTTGGGGAGACCTGAAACAAGATCTTTTGAAGCCAGTTTAGACATACTCTTAAAATTGAGATGAGACAGTCTTCTATGCCAAAGCCAGCTCATTTCTTCAGATGCTTTAGCCAGAAAGCATATTATCTCATCTGAGCTTAGTTGTCCAAGATTCACTGTGTAGACATTTCTTTCTCTTATTCCGGTAAGCTTTACAATAGATGTCGTTAAATCTCTGACTTGACACTGATTGTTGAGGAATGTTACTTGATGGCCCTTGTCACAGAGTTGGTTAATGCTCAGAAGATTGTGTTATAGTGTCCTTCCACATTGGCCACTCTACTAAAGAACATTGCTTCATTTCCAGCTGAGCCATATCCTCTTGTCTTGTCGGAGCCGTTGTCTCCAAAGATGACTGAGGGACCCTCCTTCTCTATGTAGTTGGACAGAAGGGCTTTATTCCCAGTCATGTGCCTTGAGCATCCACTGTCCAGATACCAGGTTGTGATCGTGGAGCTCTTTTCCTGTGACAACATTAAACCTTCATCTTGGTACCCATATTTGCATGGGTCCTACTTTGTTAGTGCCCTTGGGGACCGAAATTTGTTTGATTTTGGGTCTCACATGCATGGAGTTATAATAGTACTTTGCAGCCTTGTGACCAACTCTATTGCATAGAAAACACTTAGTATGATGCATGCATGTGTGTGTGTGAGAATTCATCCTCCATTTGAACTTTTGTGGTTCTTTAGTCATCCTTCTATTAAACTAATTTTCCTTCTTCCACATGTCCTTGGATCTCATGAAATGTGAGGAGTATATCTTACCTCTATTGTACCTTCCCAGTTGGTTCGTAGAGTTGGTTTTATTTGACTCTACGATCCTTAGAGGTTGGTGAGTAGAGGATGGGTTACTCTTCTCTTTTTCCTGCCCAGAAAACGATGAGATCCTTTACTCCTTGGAGTATAGATGGAAACAGTAGAACATGGTTGGGCTGGTTCTTCCTTCTGTGAGGATTTCACAAATGTAATGCCTCTACTAAAACTTGAAGCATTACTAGTGCTAGTTTCCTTTATCTTTTCCACACATGGCTCTGAGGTGGATTCCCCAAAGCCTAAGCCTGTTCTGTCAAATGTACTTTTCTGACTAGAGAGCAGGGAGTCCATGGATAATGAGGATTTGTTCCATGTAGAGATGGTCTTTTCTAGTTCCTCAATTTTAGAGGTTAGATTGGACTCTCTTTGTGCATTGAGCTCATTAGTCTATTTTAAAATCTCATTCTCAGCCTCAAGCTTGGAGAAAAAGTTAGTACTTAGAAGAAGTGAATAATCCTTCGACAGAACTCTGAACCACTTCATGTATTGATGTAGATCAGTTGTTATGACATGCAGTACAGTTCTCAAATCATTAATGTCTACATCAGGAGAGTTAAAGTCAAATACCTCATCGATACTTACTTCATGTATGTTGGAGTTCAGTTTGTCCTTTGCATGTTTCGCCATTAGGCACAGATTAGCCATTTGAGGGTCTTCATCATCTCCAGATTCAGGGTTTAAGTCATTGTCTGAATCACTCCACGATCCTCTAGCTATAAGGCCTTTTTCTTTCTTCTGAGGCCTTTTGTTACCTTTGTATTCCTTCTTTGCATGTGATTTCTTCTTTAGTTCTTCTCTGAGAGGTTTGTTGCAGTTGGAAATGAAATGGCCAGACTTCTTGCAGTTGTAGCATAGATCATTCATTTGCTCCTGGCTGCTGTAGTTGATGACCTTCTTTGGCTTGCTGGTTTTGCCTTGACGCATGAACCTTCTTAGTCTTTTTACCAACATTACAAAGTCCTCATCATTGTCTTCATCATAGTCACAGTCAATTTTAGTGTTGACATTTGAGGTACTTTCAGTTACTTTGAGAGCAACACTCTTATCCTTCTTTCTTCTTTCTGATAGAGTTTCTGCTCATTGAGTCAGCTCCAATTCATATGTCAGAAGGTTGCCATATAGCTGTTGAACAGTCATCTCATGGAGATTCTTTGACTCTCTGATAGCAATGGTTTTGGCATCCCACCTGCTTGGTAAGGCTCTCATGAACTTTATGATTAGATCTTTGTTTGGATAGATCTTCCCATAGGCTCATAAAGAGTTGAGCAAAACGTTGAATCTCTCGTAGGTGGCAGTGACGTTTTCACCTTGAACATGAGCAAACATCTCATACTGTTGTGTTAGGAGAGACTGTTTGTTTTCTCTTACTTCTTCTGTTCCTTCATGCATGATAAGTAGTGCTTCCCAAACTTCCTTTGCTATTTTGTTGTTGACCACATTTTCGAATAGATCATCTTCTAATGATTGAAACAGAATGTTCTTGGCCTTCTTGTCGAGCTGAACAGCTCTCTTCTCGTTGTCTGTCCACTCCTCTTTGACTTTGATATGTATTCTGTTTGGGTCGTCTATAGTTGGTGCAAGCTTTGTTGGAACATAGGGCCCATTCTGAAAAGTTTCGAATAGATCTTCATCTATGGAGTCCATGTACGCTTGCATCCGAACTTTCCAGTTTGCAAATTTATCTCTGTTGCACATTGGTGGCTTGCTGCCTCCTCCAGTCCTTGATTCGCTTGGTAAATGTGCAATTGGATCTACTTAAGCTTTGTAGGCTATGTAATAGAACATGCTCTGATACCAATTGTTAGTTCCTGGAGGCACAATAGTTATCTAGAAGGGGGGGTTGAATAGATATTTAAAAATCTTTTTGCTTTACTTTGTTAGAGTGATGATGATTAAAACATAGCGGAATTAAGATTTGTTTTAATCTCCCTTAAGATAGTGAGTTAATGAGAGTGAGGCAGATATAGCAGTTATAGCAAGAATGTAATAGACACAATCATTTTAAGTTGTTCAGAGCACTTTAAGCTCCTAGTCCACTCTTCTACTCCTCGAGTAGGAAATCCACTAAGGATGTCTTTTAAACTTTCTGAATCACGCAGATTCCTTCTAGACCAGCAGTTTAGGAACTTCTTAGTTCACTCTTGAACTCTTCAAGTCCAACAGACTTGGCTCTTCACAGTTCACTTAGAACTCTTACTTCAGTTGATTGGTAATTATTGAGTTCTTGATTTGTGCTACTCAGTTGCTGTTTAAGCACTTGTTCGAAAGAACTGAGTAGCTAAGCAAGCTTTTCTTTTTCTCAGATCGTAGAGTTTAGTGTTGAGTGTTCTTGTGCATTTTGTTCAATGCTTGCTTAATTCTGTCATCTGCATATGTTTTGCATATATGTGATCTTGAAATCTATCCGTTTCATCCATCCTTTGAAACATTAAATGTGTTTGACATTTCTGTACTTTGATGGAGACTTTTCTGCACATCTTCCGAATTGCATTACGCCTCTTGACACAAAGACAGATCGCTTTCTCACCTAACACCTGAAAAGGTGTTTTCCTCTTACCAATGGTACTTTCCTTAGCTTCTTCAATACGCTTCTTTGTTGCATACTAAGGATATCTTTTGTACCGTTGGAACTGGTGAGGACTTCAACATTTGAAACCCATTCCATATTTGCTGGAATTTGTCTTCAAACACAAGGTAGGGCTTGATGCTTTTGACACAAGGCAGATGATACTCTACGATCCACATCGTGGTGTCTTGTCACCTTGGTGCTTGATCTGAAGCTCTCAAATAAGAGCACTACGATTTCTCTTAAAGACCTATATACTACGATCTTCACTTGCTGACTTTGCAAGCTCTACATTTTCGAGAGCACACTACGATCTCTGAGGTGGCTCGCCAAACGTTGGGATTACTCTGCGATTTCCGAAGAGGCCCTTGAGGCAGGCACACTACGATCCTCGAAGCTCTACGTTCTGACTTGGCTTCTGTAATCTTGATCAGCTTGATACACTACGATCTCTTCGAAGCCTATCTATTACATCTCAAGATCAACCTAACAAGTTTGATCTTCTTTTCTATACATTCATTTACATAATGATAAACATTAAGAGCTTAGATCAACCTAAAAAATTTGATCTATCATTAAGTCCTTATACAAATATTCCTTGAAGGACTTTACAAATAATCATGAGCATTTATATTTAAACATCAAATCAAAATATGCACTCTCCCAACAACGTCAATATCTCATTTCTCAAAAACTTTGCTTGTATTCAGATGTTGTGAATAGGGCTCAGTTATTGGAGAGCGAAAATGAGTCAGCCCAACCAAAAGATAACAGCCGGCAAAACGATAATACCAGTGGTAGCAGTCATCGAAGCGGTGACAACAAATGTGGAGGAAATTATCATGCAAGAAATGGTAACCACTTCGGTGGTAACCCTGTCCAAGATAATTGAAGAAATGAGTTAAGTGGAAATTTCAAAAAGAGAAGGTTCAATAATGATAGAAAGATAGCAGCACAAAAACCCGTTTTTAATGAAGGAGAACGACCACCGATCGTATGCTACAGATGCGGAGGGGAGGGACACATCAGTCCAAACTGTACACAACAACCCAAAGCGTGTTTCAATTGCGGGAGAGAATGTCACCTAGCTTGATATTTTCGTGTCCTGAAGTCAAGTCCAGCTAGGATGGTGACACTAAAGGCTGTCCCAGACAAGTCAAAGCTGGTAGTTCAAGGGAGAGCGTTTCTCGTGACCTCCCAAAAGAGGAACCCGAATGAATTTATCACGGGTAAGCTAATCATAAACTCTTGCAAAGTCTATACCTTATTTGATACCGGTACTACCCACTCTTTTATTTCACCTACTTGCGCTCAACATTCAAATTTGACTACAAAGAAATTAGACTTTGACTTATCTGTTGAAACTCCATTGGGAGAAACCTTCATTACATCCACTATTTATAAATCTTGTTTGATTCAAATCGCCACCCTCACATTACCTGTGGATCTCAACTCTTTGAAAATACTTGCATTTGATGTGATTTTAGGGATTGATTGGTTAACTACTCATCATGCTAAAATTGATTGTTTTTCGTAATGTTGTTAGCTTTCATATTCCTAACCAACCTATTATGCAAATTCAAGCAACCAAACAACTAAAGTCAATCACTGTCATATTAAGCCATAAAGTCATTCTTTATTGAAAAATGGATGTTAAGCTTTCTTAGCCCATGTCACGGATTTAAACAAAAATACGTCAGATTTGAATGATATTTCTATTGTTAATAAATTTCCTGACCCCCTGAAGAACTTCCTAGCCTACCCCCAGAGCGTAAAATCGAATTTTATATTGACCTTGAACCCGATACAAAATCCATTTCCAAAATCCCATATCGAATGGCTCCTATTGAACTTCAGGAGTTAAAAACCCAATTGCAAGAACCATTAGACATCGGTTTCATTCGTCCTAGTACGTCTCCTAAGGGTGCTCATGTTCTATTTGTAAAGAAGAAAGATAGGAGTATGCGACTTTGCATTGACTATCGGGAGTTGAATCATGTCACCATCAAAAATAGGTACCCGTTACCTCGCATTAATGACCTTTTTAAAAAATTTCAAGGTGCTAAATTATTTACAAAGATCGATCTTCGTTCTGGATATCATCAGTTAAAGATTAAAATTGATGACATTCCAAAGACTGCTTTCAGAACTCGGTATGGGCATTATGAATTCCTAGTCATGTCTTTTGGATTGACTAATGCTCCTGCTTCCTTCAAGGATATGATGAACTGAGTATTCAAGGAATATTGGATCATTTTATGGTTGTCTTTATTGATGACATCCTTATATACTCCAAAAGCCGTGAAGATCATGAGCAACACTTGAGGATGATACTCCAAAAGCTTCGTGAAAATAAGTTATATGACAAGTTGAAGAAATGTGAGTTCTGGCTTGAGGAAGTAGCATTCCTTGGGCACATGATATCAAATCATGGAATATCAGTTGACCCAGTGAAGATTGAAGCAATACAAAGTTGGGAGCAACATAAGTCAGTAACTAAAGTACGTAGCTTTCTGGGCTTAGCTGGTTATTATCGGAGATTCGTGGAAGGATTTTCTCGAATTGCCACTCTGTTAACTCAGCTAACTCGAAAAGATACAAAATTTGGTTGGAGCAAGAAATGTGAGAAGAGTTTTCAAGAACTCAAGAGGAGACTCATTTCAGCACCTGTTTTGACAATACCATCAAGTTCGGAGGGATTTGTCATCTATAGTGATGCTTCAGGCAGATGTTTAGGATGTGTTCTCACATAACATGGGAAAGTCATAGCCTATTACTCGCGTCAACTAAAAGAATATGAGAGGAATTATCCTACTCATGATCTAGAGTTGGCAGCAGTTGTTTTTGCGCTAAAGATCTAGAGACATTACCTTTACGGAAAGAAGGTGGAGATCTATACAGATCATAAAACCTCAAATATTTCTTCACCCAAAAGGAACTCAACATGCGACAACAACGTTGGTTTGAGCTGTTGAAAGATTACTATCATACCATTCAATACCATCCTGGAAAAGCGAACGTGGTAGCTGACGTATTGAGTAGAAGATCATATGCGGGTACGAGTGCGATATTGTCAACGCAAAGGCCCATTTTGTATGACTTACAAAGGATGGAGATAGAGTTAAAGACTTCAGAGACCCACGTGACGATGTCAAATATACGAGTAGAACCGACTTTAATCAATAAAGTTAAATATGCTCAAGCTATAGACCCAAAGTTGATGCGTATGAAGAAGAAAGTGCAAGAGGGTACTATTCCATAAGCAAGAATCGACGAAGAAGGAATACTTCGAGTCAACTCCAGACTTTGAGTTCCTAACAACTCTGATTTTATGTATAAAATCATGATTAAGGCACACAACACACCGTTTGCAATCCATCCCGGAAGTACCAAAATATATCGTGATCTTCAACATATATTTTGGTGGAGCAATATGAAGAGAGAGCTAGCGGAGTTTATCCCAAGGTGTTTATCTTGTCAACGTGTCAAGGCGGAGCATAAGGTGACAAAAGGACCATTGCAACCACTTGAAATTAAAGAATGGAAGTGGGAGCACATTAACATAGATTTTGTTACTGGTCTTCCTAAGGTTTCTCAAGGTGTAGATGAAATTTGGGTCATTGTCGATAAATTAACCAAGTCTGCTCATTTCTTCCCTATACGAGAAACTTATTCATTTGAACGTCTTACTCGTATATATATAAATGAGATTGTAAGACTGCATGGTATGCCAATATCCATAGTTTCTTATCAACACCCAAGATTCACTTCACGATTTTGGGTTAGTTTGCAAAAAGCTATGGGCACGGATTTATCATTCAGTTATGTATATCATCCTCAGACGGACGGGCAGTTGGAGAGGACTATTCAAACTCTTGAAGATCTATTAAGACTCTGTGTCCTAGACTTCAAAAGAAGTTGGGACAAGTTCTTGCCATTAGTGGAATTCTCTTACAACAACAGTTATCAAGCAAATATAGGCATGGCTCCATTTGAGGCATTGTATGAACGAAAGTTTCGTTCTCCAATATGCTGGGACGAGGTGGGTGAAGCAACGTTGTTGGGACTAGAATTGGTACGCATGACAACATAAAATATTCAAATGATCCGGCAACGTATACAAACCTCACAAGATCGACAAAAGAGTTATGTTGATCTTCATCGAAGGGACATGGAATTCAATGTTAGAGATCATGTATTGTTACATGTTGCTCCATGGAAAGGAGTTACAAGATTTGGAAAGAGTGTGTAAACACTAAAAATTTTGCATTCATGTTACTAACCTTGCAGAAAGGCAGAATAATCTTCCAGAGATAGCCCTGGAAGTCAAATCAGTTCCAGTTCCGGAGACAACCCCGGGATACTCAATCAATTCCATCTCGGAGACAACCTCGAGATACTCAGTTCCAACCCCAGAGACAACCCCGGGAGTTTCAGTTTCAACCTCGGAGACAACCCCGATGAATGAAATTCCAGTTCCAGAGATAACGCTAGATAAGTCAGTTCCATCTCGGAGATAACCCCGAGATACTCAGTTCTAACCCCGGAGACAACCCCGGGAGATTCAGTTCCAACCTCGGAGATAACACCAAGGAATGCAGTTGCAATTCCGGATATAACCCCAGAAAAGTTCGTTTCAATCCCCAGTAATCAGCTTCAACCTCGGAGAGCTCTGAGGCACTCAGTCCCAAACTCGGAGATAACCCCAGGAGGTTAGGCACACCTCAGAGATAACCTTGAGGACATTCAGCACTTGAAGTAGCCCAATCTTAAAGATAACCCTGAGCAACGACTGCTAGATCAGCCCAGAGCCGGTGACAACCCATGTGAGGGGCAAAATCATCATTTTGCCACCTCGATCCCACATTCACATCGTTTTAACAACATTTCAACCTACATGCTACACAGAAGTGTCCTACAAGAACCATAGTACAACCTCTTCCCGACATCGTACAACCTCTTATCCCATGTCATTGTGTAGCTCTCGACAACAACATTCCGAAAAGGTATTATACGCCTCCATCGGATGCCCGGATTGAAAGTTATGAAGGTTCGAGCGGACAACGCGTTTCACGAGTGCATGTACTTGAAATCTGGGGTCCATGGAGCAGGGGCACCGAGCGACTTGCAAGCCAGTACATCTGCACATCGCCAGTACACTACACTGCTGCCCCACCTCTATAAATAGAGGGGTTGGGGTGGCCATTTGGAAGAGAAAAAAGGCGAGGAAGCCCTGTCCATTTTGCTTTGTACACACTATAAACTGAGTAATTTCTCATTTCAAACACTTGTGAGCTTATATTTTGCTACATTTTACTGGTGGAAACCGAGTGTTCATTCATTTAAAGCTATTTGAAGTCTTCTTTGGCAACCCACTGTAAGCCTTTCTCCACTTTTGTTCACACACAATTATTCACGTTGAGAGTTGTGTTGTGTGTGTATGCCCGAACCGTCGATCAGTGGCTTTTATTGCTTTTCTATATATATATATATATATATATATATTATCATCAAACACTGTTTGATTGAGCCTGGATTTATATCTGAAGCGTTTACTACTTTTATATATATATAAAACATATATATATATATATATATTTACATTTAGTCCCACTTTGAGTTTACTTACATATAAGCGGTTGATCGCCTTTTATATATATATATATATATATATATATATATATATATATATATATATATATATATATATATTTTTACATTTAGTACCACCTAGAGTTTACTTAAGTATGCGGTGATTGTTCATATATTTATATATTTACTGCCTTTTATATATATATAATCATTTACTTTCATACATACATCTTGCATCATCATGTGAGCCTAGGAATCATGTGATCACAGATTCAATCTCCCGAATCTAGATTCGGCCTCGTGATAGACATTTTCAATTTGTAGAATCAACTTGTAAATTATTCACGGTGTTTGAATTTCCTTAGACGGCTTTCATGCCCACAAGGAGTTCGGCACTGCTTTTTATCTTATTTTCTCGAAGATGCTTCGCATCTCGAAAATAAAAGCAATCTAGTGGAACACATAATAAAATGGAAGTATCAAAGGCCTCAATTACTATTGAGCACAAGGGTTTGAAAAACCTCTTTTACAAAAGATCATTGCTATATCTTGTTAAAATTGAACTTTTATACAAAATTCAAACCCTTTGTATATAGGTGAAAATGAGGCATAGCACTACTTCCAGACAACTGGACATTGACCCACACACACACACACTTATTCAGATAAAGTTTTAAATTGAAAAGTGGCGGTCACCGTCTCACCACGGATGTCGGGGGGTGCCTAACACCTTCCCTCCACATAATCAAGCCCCCGGACCCTAACGAATCTAGGTTTCACAGACCAGTTAGATAGTGTCACATCACTAGGTCAATGTGCAAACCTTTTCCGGTTGAGTTGGTGCAACAATTTAAAAATAACAACCGATTTACACTTTCATAGGTCAATCGTTTACATATATACATGTCGAACCATTTCACAACTTATTTTTTCAAACAAATCTCACCTAACATGAGAACACCAAAAGATAAGAACAAAAAAGTGACAAATAAAAATCCCGATGTCGACAGGTGGCAACTCTGCTGGGGACACACAGTAAGAGGGCTTAAGCCGCTATTTATAAGCTTTTCAAAACCTTTAACTGCATGTGTGTGGATGTTGGATTTACATTTGAATGAATGTGTACGAATGCATTTACTTATTGCACTTAGTGCTTTGCACCATATCTGTTTGTGATATTAGTGCTTTGTTAGTCGTTTTACCGATCAATATATGCGTGCAAGTATACACGGTCAACAAGTAATAAAGAGTAAGTAAAGTATCGTTCCCACGAAGAATTAACTAATAAATTTCACCAAGCACTAGTCCATAACCATTTCAGTCTTATTTAAACGAATGATTTAATATTTTATATTTAAACTATTAAATTAAATAAACCTAACTATTCCTAGAGTGAGACTAGATAATGAAGACCTGAGATCACAATTTCATCTATTGACTCATTCAAATCCATACACTTCATGTTAAGCCAAACTAATTGTACTTCTATTGTTAGTCGAGAACACAAAAGTAAAGTATGTACCATCTCTCAATGTACCATACCCATATCACATATAATCCACAATTGATAAAATACACATGAACACCCATATTACCTAAACCACTATATGTCTATGTGATTTATAAATATTTAGGGTTTAATCACAAGTTCTCAATAGACTACGAATGGTACGTCGGTATATGTCTATCCTAAGCACAAATCATACATCCCAACACAATGTAGAATATACAATCATAAGCTATTAAGATCAAATCCAAACCCATACTTCATCTCTCAAGTCCATATGGATTATCACAATAATTGATGGCCAATCAACTAAGCAATTAAGCATGAATCTTAATAGACAAACCCATAGAAATCAATAAGACTATCAATGAAACATATCAGAAATAATTAATCCATAGAATCCATTACAATCTCAGAATAGTGTTTAAATCATAACTGAATTAAAGCTATCATCCACATATTGAATAAACATCATAAGATACAATTAGGAATCAAAGAGAGAGTAAGAATAGAGAATGGTAGTGAAAATCTATTCTCTTGCTCCAAGGTTGAATCTCCAATGCTTTCCAATCACTTCAAGTCTTCAATCTAATCAACTCGAGAAAATCACTACTCGAATCTACTTATTCAAAGTTGAAGAAAGAAAACAATAATAGCTTTTGGGGGGTGGAACCCTCCTCACATCCTGATCCTCGGTCTAATATATTAAGAGTCCTAGTCATAACATTCATCTCTCCACACTCAGCCTGTTAGATCGGACAATTAAAAGTCAATCTTTGAATTACGATCAAGGCATTGCTACCGTGAATAGCCTTGCATAGGGTCTTGCTACTGTAGCCGACTTTTGGGTTTGTCTATCCGCACAATCGCTACAATCATAAAGTTAAGTTAAGTTGCAATACGCGCTAGCGCTGCACACCTAGGCCTGACTTGTTTTGCTTGTTCTGTTGCAACCTTCTGCTGCCTTTTAACCTCATAGCACTTCACTCCAAGACTTCAATCCAACCTTTGGCAATATGCTTAACTCCATCTCCTTTCCATCATCAATCCATCATAGCTTTGAACACAACTTAGCTCCAATAACACCAAGGAAGTTTCCAATACTAAAACTGCAAAACAGAGCACAAAGGCATAAAAATCTGTACAATAACATGAGATTAAGCACAAATTCAAGTCAGTTAATATCCAAATAAGTGGTTATAAAACCACTTATCAAATACCCCCAAACTTAAACTGTTGTTTGCCCTCAAGCAACCAAACTAAAACCAAATCAAAATGTGATGCAAAAACTACTATGTATGCATCCTACACTATCATGAACATGAGTCCAGTAGTCAACCAGAAATGAAATTCAATTGCAATGCCTCAGAAAAACTACAAGATAATCAAAAGAAAAAGCAACCCAAGATAAAATCATAATGCACAACACCTTGCAAATCCAAATCTGTCCGCACTGATATAGTGTGTGAGTGTGAAGCAACCACTAAACATACTGTTGAATAAATTTTTCACATACTATGCTTCTTAGAGGGAAAGAACTAGTTTTAAATCAAGATAAGTAGTAAATCAAATAAGTTCTAACCAAGACCATGTATTACTTAAGTTCATAGTCAATAAGGGAATTTATGCCTTTATTTACTCACGAGTGCATTTTCGCTCTTCTCGCGCTTCCAAAGATATAAATGAAGTGCATTTTACGCCCATCTCACTTTTCCAAAGATTCAATGATTTAGCCTAAGAAGGTTTCAAGATAGATTTTCCTCTTCTCTTTTTTTTAATAGAATAATACTGCATAGGCATGCATAACACTGAATTCCCCCAAACTTAAGCTTTTAACAGTTCTAGCTATCACTTAATGAAGTATTGACATTCTTTCATTAAAACACAGAATTCCCACCAGAAGGCAAATATGTGAAAATTTAAACTAAGCATATCATAATGGTTACTCAAAAGTGCTAACTGGTTATATCAGTAACAGACAAATAAGGATTTATATAATGCTATGACATCACCACCCAGCTTAAGTCTCAAATCAGTTCAAAAATCAAATAGTTTTAATTTCATCACTGGCCAACTAAATAACACATCAACTGACACTAGATTCATGCAGTTACAAAATGCAACATTTTTTTAAAACATAATTATTCAACAGAATGCAACATTTCCTAACACAATCAACTAAAACAAGACAAAATGCAACATAACATATACTAAATGCAACAAATAAACCTAATACCCCTAAACTTAAATATTCCAATGTCCTCATTAGAGATAAAAGGTATAAGGAAACTCCCCTAGCTGTTAGCATCATCACCATCCTCCTCTTGCTCATGTGAAGTGTCTGGAGGTGGATAAGGAGTAGCTATCCCATATGTCAGAAATTGAACTCAAGGCTCCAAATTGGCCAAGGCATTTGATAGAATTCCGTAAAATTCGGTAGTGTAAGCTTAGAAGTTCGCGTGCATCGCATCCATCCTTCTTTGGAGGCGGCGAATGTCACGGTTTTGCTCACCTAGAGGTGGGCTAGCTGAATGCTGGGCAGCAATGTCCTCTTCTTCTTCATTGTTATCTCCATCTTCTTCACTTTCTGACTCCTCCTCAAACATGATAAACCCCAAATTTCTGTGGATGAGACTCTACACCATTCCAAATGGTGTACTTCTGAATAGTGGCGTGGTCAATATCCCTCATAGGCAGCTGAAGAGCCTCATCATCCCAATCAATTCCCACAGCCACGCACAGTCGAGTAACAAGAGAAGCGTGTGGTATGCCCCCTGAAGTACTCCCTCTCATGTATTTCAAAGATTGATCGACGGCGATATGCCCGATGTCAATTGATTTCATCTTTAGAATGCCATATAGCAATGTAGCTCACAATGTGACATCGGCATGATGGCTGGTGGGGAGTATGTTCGCACATATGAAGTTATACCATGCCTTGGCGACGGCCGAGCGAGGTCTCATGGAAATGAACCTTTCTCGATTGCTTGATTTGGTGGTCCATTTTGTACCTGTCTTGCATAGCTCTTTCACCAACTTGTCTAAATCTGTCTCAAACCTTTGTGATTCAGCCCAATTCTCAGCACCTGATGGCAATGTCCTCACATGGAATATCTCGTTGATTGCTTCTTTGGTATACCGCACTTGATTTCCCCGCACAAAGGAGATGCCATTTTGGGTTTCGCGAGCGTTGGCGTAGAATTCCCTTACTATCGCCATTGGTGCGGCCACCGGTTTGGCTACCATTGAGAGCCATGCATGCCCCCTAATCTGATCCTTCAACTTTCCATCTTCTTCTCCCAGTCTGAATCCCCTCTCTGGGACAAAGGATTTGCCCACTAAAACATCCATATAATAGTTCTGGGCCGAGAGGTTCACAAATTGGGCAGTGTCCAGCACATTTCTATTGTTATCCCTCCTCTCATGCTCACTACTCGATGAAGGAGATGGAGTTCTAATTCGATTGGGCGCCATGATTTTTGATGAAAGTATTTTCTTGGATGCCACTAAACCCTTCAATGAACCCCCAACTCTGCCAATTTTGAATCAAACCATTGAAGTGCACTCAATAGATTTCTAAATGAACTCTCTTATATAAACCCTTAACCCTTTCGGACCTTTAATCAAACACCCTCTGTGCACCACTACAAGAAATGAGGAACTAGGGTTCGGTTGAGAGGGAGAGTGGGGATGAGATTTTGGTAGGAATGAAATAGGGGATAAGAATTTGTTGGGATTCATTTGTGGAATTCAGTGTGAACAAGTTTAGACCCTGATTCACTGATCGCTAGCAATGTTCGAAAGTGATTAAAGGGATGAATAACTAGGGTTTAGTATGGGAAGAGAGAATAGTGTTGGATGGAATCAACAATAGATATGTAGACTGGAATCAAGGGTTTGATTTAGGGCTCTTAGATGTTCGGTTTTGTGAGAGATAAAGAGTTTGAGAGTTTTGAAATTTTAAGGAGATGTAGAAGGTGTGGTCTGTTCCGGCTCCTAAAGTTGATTTTTAAAAACCCACATAAAGCTTGGGCGCAACTGCGCTATGAATGGCTGGGAATGGGGCGCAACTGCGCTGTGTTAAATCTGGCAGTATTCATGTGGCGCAATGGCAAGGCTTATTTTGAATCATGATTGGGCGTAATTAAGCACGCCTCGACCTCGTCCCCGACTCACCGCTTCCTTAAACTTGATCCTTTTATTACTAACTTTTCTGCCTAATTGGTTATCCCTGATACAAATCAAAAAGAACTCTTAGACATTATTTAACTATAACCAATGCTTACTACTAAAAATTTAATTCCTATCAAAATAACGAACTAATTAATTGAAACAAAAAGAATTAACCACAGCGAAAGGAAGATGATAGACTATAGATACTGAAGAATTAAACAAATAGGAAGAGAGAGATTTTATGGGGTGCCTCCCATCAAACGATCGATTTATAGTCTGTTAGCTTGACTCTGTTTCTTGACACCGCTATCCAATTCCCCTACGATAAGTTAAGAACCCTCCATCCATTAGAACCGCTATGTGTTTTGGTAGATTCCCCATCATATGTGTGTCTATGAATTGAAGCAACCTAGCGTATTTCCTGTCCATGATGTCTCTAGTTCCATTGCATAGCTAGGTGTCTCGTCCGTTGTAATTGGGAATAAATTGTTGCGTTGAGGTATGGAAAGTAAAACGAAATTTTCCTATCTTATTTTCTCTTCTTCAGCCCACCATGGTGTATACAAGGCATCTTTATCATACTGCTCATTGCCTTGAATGTGACTACCTAGAGGACATGGGTTTACAAAACTCATTGGATTTTTCAACTCTAGTCGAGACGGTACTTGGGGTATAATACAGGTGATATGATATTCTTCATTTTCCAAACCCCTAGTTGTCTCCTCAACGTCCACTCCTTTCAGTTCATCCAGTGGCATGCACACTTCTAGCTCTCCATCAATTTCATCATCCATGTCATAGAACCAATTGTTTTGAGGGCGATTGTTCAAGATTTCGAACATTTGATCCATCTGATTTTGTAGATTTTGAATCGACCTCACTTGCTCAATCATCTTCTCCTTAGTTGATGCTACAAACTTGAACCACAAATTCTCCAAACTTGAATTATCTTGTTCAGTTTCGGAATCCATGTATTGAGGACCATTCATTGAAGAGTTAATGAGTTGTTCCATCTGTCGATTAAGATTTTGGGTTGATAACTCCCCGACTCATTATCATCTCTTCCTCTTTTCTCGCTATACTCTTAACATGAATTCCTTCAACTCTAAATTTTTCTTCTTGTTGCATCGAGGTGGATATGAGAAATCCGATGGATGTGTTGGACTTGGGACACAGTATTGGTCTTGATAGTTATAACTCCATTCATAATCTAGGTGATATCCCCAACCTTGATGATCATTGGGATAAACATTATTGTTGAGGTAATCACCCCAAAACATGCTTTTGTCCAACTCTCGATGTTACGAATCGATAACTCCTCGATGCTCGCCAAAGACAATATTCACATGTAATCTGCTATCTCTCGAGTATGTTGGGCTGCAAGAACATCCAACCTCTCTGAAAGTGTTGCAATTTGTACCGACAATGTAGAAAATACATTGAGTCCTTTAGTTCTTATGTCCTTTGGTTGAGGCATATTCGCATAAGGCCATTGATAGGCAAAGTCACCCATGGTACCTGAAAAGAGAGAAATATAAGAAGATAATTAAAACAAAAAAAATTGTTTAAATTAAGACCAATTTGATTGAAATTAATGTTGGCAAAAATTTATTAAGCTAATTCCCCGGCAGTGGTGCCAAAAACTTGTTAGTCATTTTACCGATCAATATACACGGTCAACAAGTAATAAAGAGTAAGTAAAGTATCGTTCCCACGAAGAATTAACTAATAAATTTCACCAAGCACTAGTCCATAACCATTTCAGTCTTATTTAAACGAATGATTTTATATTTTATATTTAAACTATTAAATTAAATAAACCTAACTATTCCTAGAGTGAGACTAGATAATGAAGACCTGAGATCACAATTTCATCTATTGACTCATTCAAAACCATACACTTCATGTTAGGCCAAACTTATTGTACTGGTTTGTTAGTCGAGAACACAAAAGTAAAGTACAGCCATCTCTCAATGTACCATACCCATATCACATATAATCCACAATTGATAGAATACACATGAACACCCACATTACCTAAACCACTATATGTCTATGTGATTTACAAATAATTAGGGTTTAATCCCAAGTTCTCAATAGACTACGAATGGTGTGTCGGTATATGTCTATCCTAAGCATAAATCATACATCCCAACACAATGTAGAATATACAATCATAAGCTATTAAGATCAAATCCAAACCCATACTTCATCTCTCAAGTCCATATGGATTATCACAATAATTGATGGCCAATCAACTAAGCAATTAAGCATGAATCTTAATAGACAAACCCATAGAAATCAATAAGACTATCAATGAAACATATCATAAATAATTAATCCATAGAATCCATTACAATCTCAGAATAGTGTTTAAATCATAACTGAATTAAAGTTATCATCCACATATTGATTAAACATCATAAGATACAATTAGGAATCAAAGAGAGAGTAAGAATAGAGAATGGTAGTGCAAATCTGTTCTCTTGCTCCAAGGTTGAATCTCCAATGCATTCCAATCGCTTCAAGTCTTCAATCTAATCAACTCGAGAAAATCACTACTCTAATCTACTCTAATCTACTTATTCAAAGTTGAAGAAAGAAAACAATAGTAGCTTTTGCCCCCAAGGGGTGGAATCCTCTTCACATCCTGCTCCTCGGTCTAATATATTAAGATTCCTAGTCATAACATTCCTCTCCCCACACTCACTTTCGTTAGACCAACAATTAAAAAGTCAATCTTTGAATTACGACTGGCGCAATTGCTACTGTGAATAACTTTCAGATAGGCAATTTATACAAGGCCATCTAACTTTGGGCGGGTTATGCATTCGGCGTCATTCTTGTGATGTCATAAACCAAGTTGTTAGCAATGTACCAGACCGTGGCACCAGCTAGGCCTGACTTGTTTTACTTGTTCTGCTGCAACATTCTGTTGCCTTTTAACCTCGTAGCACTTCACTCCAAGACTTCAATCCAACCTTTGGCAACATGCTTAACTCTATTTCCTTTCCATCATCAATCCATCATAGCTTTGAACACAACTTATGTGACGCCCCCAAAATAGGTATACAACACCCATTCTGAGTCGCCAAAATACATGGTATAGAAAGCAAACTACAACTTTGACAATACAGATGTCGTGTAGAATTCGTACTTTGTTTTACCCATGTCCAAAAATACTTCAAAAATAATCATATTGGTGTAAAATTCAAGAATGATCAAAACATGGATACAATCAAAGCTAGTATCCAGAATAGATATTTTGGACAAAAAGAAAAAAATTTATTTTTCGGTGAATAGTGTCGTATTCGTGAATAGTGTCGTATACGCAGTATACGTGAATAGTAACCCCGACACAACAAGTTCCAAATTTGATAAAAAAGTTCACCAATACTTCGGCATAATGATATTGAAGAAAAATATCATTTAAGAAGAAAATAATACCCCTTACCTCAAAATACCAGAGTACTTCATTTGAATTTTAAGATATAGTCTTTGTAAAACCCAGACTATGAATATAGCAACACTCAAAGTATACTCACAAGAATACGCTTCGATAATTTAGAGAGAAAGAGAGAAAACTTTGTTTACGGTGTGATTTTCAATTCTAACTTAGCCCTCTATTTATAGAAAATGTTAACGCCAAAAAAGAGACTAAATTAATAAATTATTATTATTTAAAATTACATTTCTCGTTATACCATTTGAACACTTCAACCACCACCAACCTTGACCCAATTTTCAAAGCCCACATGTTCAAACAAGAGTGGGTCCCACCCATTATTTAATAAAAATTATTTTATCTTCCGAAACTTCAATAATTAAGTAGAAAATAGCTCGTTTATCGTAAAAATTGAAACTCACGACTTTCCATGGAAATTCCATTCTCTACAACTTCTACGAAGAAAATGTTTCCAAATTCCAAATGCAAATTGACCGAAATCCACAAACCAAGCGATTTTACGATCCTATAATCAATTTTCGGTCAAGAATTGTGTCCACCGACACACAAAAAAACATATGTTAAACATTTAATGCCACAAAATACTCTACCTCCTCATATACTCATATATCCCACATTCATTATAAAAATATCACCGCTAATATATTATTAAAATAATATATTTAAATGAATTATTTTATCGTAAAAAGATAAAATATTAATTTTCAACAATTGTCACATTAAAATTTTCTCCATCTATATCCACATAAAATAAATATTTTCTTTATCATAATAATCAATAATTACTTATTTAAAATAATATTACGTAATCACAAGATCGTGATTAAGTAGTTCCTGGGAAAGAGGGGCTTTCCAATAAGGATTTCTCCTTCTTTGGCCAAGTAATTAGGTGACCAAACCTCTCCTTAGATGTAACTTTCTAGACATTGCCAATAATGTTATCCGATAATATTATTCAAATAATATGAATTATTGATTTGATAATGGAAAATACTTGTGTAATGATAATTATTGAAACAACAAAGAATACAAAATATCAACGCAAAGAATTATTGAATCAATAAAATATAATATTGAATAAGAATTCATCGTAACAATTATTGAGTAGTGCCTTCTTACGTAAGGATCAATAATTCAATAATACATGCAATCTGCGTGTGCTCTTTGTCGCAACCACGCCAGACATCAGTATATTTTAACCACCGTAACCCAACAAAGATTAATTCGGTAACAATTTACGTCGTTATTTATAAAACTCAATCTTTATCGCTTTCCTTCATCCAACCGCTTTTCCGTTATGGGGCCCAATTAATGATCATGCGCCGTCAGCACGGAGATTCCCGACAAAAAAGAATATTCCACGACCAAACGAATATTCCCCACAATAATGAATATTTTATAACCACTTGCTTATTTTGTAAACTTTGCACATTTCACCCATAACAAAAGAATTATATCAAATTAACCCTTATTAATTTAGAATAATGAATAATGGAAAATTCAATTTTATTTATAATAAGTTGGGGTCTTACAACCTCCCCTCCTTATGAAATTTCGTCCTCAAAATTGACGTACGTACCTGGTATATCGAAAAGGTGAGGGTACCTCGCTTTCATCTCCGATTCCAACTCCCATGTCATTTCCTCAATTGCATGGTTTCTCCACAAAACCTTAACTTGTGGTATAACCTTCGTCGTAAGACATGCTCTTTTCCTATCCAAAATCTCAACAGTATCTCCTCGTAGGTTAAATCTTCATATCTCTGCCCTCGGTTCTAATGCAATAATGTGGTTCGGTCTTTCACATATTTACGAAGCATAGATATGTGGAATACATTGTGAACACGAGACATACTTGAGGTAACGCGAGTCTATAGGCTACGTTTCCTATTCGGTCAAGAATCTCAAATGGACCAACAAACCTTGATTGAGCTTTCCTCTTTTCCCAAATCTTGTAACTCCTTTCCATGGAGCAATACGTAATAATACATGATCTCCAATATTAAACTCCACGTCCTTTCTATGAAGATCGGCATAACTCTTTTGTCGATCTTGTGAAGTTTGAATACGCTGTCGAATCATTTGGATCTTTTCGTAGTCATGCGTACTAATTCACCTCGGGTCCCAACAATGTTGCTTCTCCCACCTCGTCCCCAAAGATATCGAGAACGACATTTTCGTCCCATACAACGCCTCAAATGGAGCCATGCCTATACTTGCTTGATAATCATTGTTGTAGGAGAATTCCACCAATGGTAGGTACTTATCCCAACTTCCTTTGAAATCTAGGACACGTAGTCTTAATAGATCTCCAAGGGTTTGAATAGTCCTCTCCGATTGTCCGTCTGCTTGAGGATGGTATCTTGGGCAATCAATAAATCCGTGCCCATAGCTTTCGCAAGCTAACCCAAAATCTTGAAGTGAATCTCGTCACGATCCAAACTATGGATACCGGGCATGCCATGCAATCGTATAATCTCATTCACGCATATACGAGCAAGACGTTCAAGGGGATAAGTCTCAAGCGATTGGTAAGAAATGGGCGACTTGGTTAATCTATCAACAATAACCCAAATTGCATCTACGCCTTGAGAAACTTTGGGAAGACTCAGTAACAAAATCCATAGTAATGTGTTCCCATTTCCATTCTCGAATCTCAAGTGGTTGCAATGGACCTTTTGGCACTTGATGTCTGCCTTTACACGCTGACAAAGTTAAACATCTTGAGATAAACTCCGCAATCTCTCTCTTCATATTGTTCCACCAAAATGTATGTCGAATATCATGATACATTTTGGTACTCCTGTGATGGATTGCAAACGGGGTGTTGTGTGCCTCCATCATGATTTTATGCTTCAGTCGTAATCGTTAGAACGCAAAGTCTAGAATTGACTCAAGTATTCCTTCCTCATCAATTTTTGCTTCCTAATAGCTCCTTCTTGCACTTTCTTCTTCATACGCGTCACCCTGTGTCCGTAGCTTGAGCAAATTTTAACTTTATCGATTAAAGCCTGGTTTTTACTTGTATATTCTCCATCATTATGTGGGTCCCTGAGAGTATTTAATTCTACCTCCATCCTTTGCAAGTCATACAAAATGGGCCTTTGCATTGACAATATCGCACTCGTGATTGCATATGATCTTCTTCTACTTAATGCGCTACCTACTACGTTCGCTTTTCCGTGGATGATATTGAATAGTGTGATCGTAATCTTTTAATGACTCACCAACGTCGTTGCCGCATGTTGAGTTCTTTTTGGGTGAAGAAATATTTGAGGCTTTTTATGATCCGTATAAATCTCTACTTTCTCCCGTCAAGTAGTGTCTCCATATCTTCAACGAAACACGATCGCCAGCTAACTCTGGATCATGAGTAGGATAATTCCTCTCATATTCTTTGAGTTGTCGTGAGGCATAAAGGCTATGACTTTCCCATGTTGCATGAGAACACATCCTAACCCCTTGCCGTAAGCATGTCAGTGAATAACAAATCCATCCGAACCGGATGGTATTGTCAAAACAGGTGCCGAAATGAGTCTCCTCTTGAGCTCTTGGAAGCTCTTCTCGCATTCCTCGCTCCATAAGAATTTTGCATCCTTCCGAGTCAGCTGAGTTAACGGAGTAGCGATTCGAGAATCCTTCCACAAATCTCCGATAATAACCACTAAGCCCGTAAAGTCACAGACTTCCAATTCACCGACTTCGGTTGTTCCCAACTTTGTATTGCTTCAATCTTCACACGTCAACAGATACTCCTTGTTTTGACACCACGTGCCCAAGGAATGCTACTTCCTCAAGCCAGAACTCGTATTTCTTCAGCTTGGCATAAAGCTTGTGTTCACGAAGTCTTTGTAGTACCAGCTTCAAATGGTGCTCATGATCTTCATGGATTTTGGAATAGATGAGGATGTCATCAATAAAGACAACAACGAACTGATCCAAATATTCCTTAAATACATGGTTCATCATATCCATGAAAGCAGCAGGAGCATTAGTCAATCCAAAAGACATGACCAAGAATTCATAATGCCCGTATCGAGTCCTGAATGCCGTCTTTGGAATATCCTCAGTTTTAATCTTCAGCTGATGATATTCAGAATGAAGATCGATCTTTGAAAAGAATTGCGCTCCTTATAATCGGTTGAACAGGTCATCAATGCGAGGTAGCGGATACCTATTCTTGATGGTGACATGGTTCAATTCTCGATAGTCAATACAAAGTCGCATACTCCCGCCTCTTTCTTCTTTCTGAATAAAACAGGAGCACCCCAAGGAGACGATAGAGACTAATGAAACCGATGTCTAATAACTCCCGTGGTTGGACTTTTAACTCTCGAGTTCAATAGGAGCCATTCGATATGGGGTTTTAGAAATGGGCTTTGTAATTCGGTTCAAGGTCAATAAAGAATTCAACATCACGCTCGGGGTAAATCGAAGCTCTTCAGAAATACATCGTGGAATTCTCTAACCACGTAAATATTATTCAAATCGACTTGTCTTTATTCAAATCCATAACATGGGCTAAGAAAGCTTGACATCCGTTTTTCAATAAACGAATAGCTTTGTGGCTCGATATGACAGTGACTGATTTTAGTGGTTTAGTGGTTTGAATTCGTATGACAGGTTGGTTAGGAATATGAAAACTAACAACCTTACGAAAACAATCAATTTTGGCATGATGAGTGGTTAACCAATCAATTCCTAAAATCACATCAAAAGTAAGTATCTTTAAAGAGATAAGATCAATAGGTAATGTGATAGTGCCAACTTGGATCATGCAAGATTTATAAAATGTAGATGTAACGAAGGTTTCACCCAATGGAGTTTCAACAGATAAATCAAAATCTAATTTCTCTAGAGTCAAGTTTAAACGCTTGAGCACAAGCGAAGAGATAAAAGAATGGGTAGAACCCAGATTCTAGTAAGGTATAAACTTCGCAAGAATTCAAGATTAGCTTACCCGTGATCACCTCGTTTGGGTTCCTCACGCTTTGTCCAATCCGCGACAAAACGCTCTTCCAGAACCGGCCGATTTCGACTTATCCGGACAGCCCTTGAATCACCACTCTCACGAACTTGGTTTCGCGATAGTACAATCTCGAAAGCGATGTGGCCTTCCTTTCCACAACTTGTAACATACCTTGGATTTTGTGTGACGATTTGATGATATGTCCCTCCTTCCCGCATTTGTAACATCTAATCAAGGTCGTTTCTCCTCCCCTAGCATTTGTTGTTGGTGCCGGTGCCGCCGTTGATATCTTCCCGTCATTGTTGAATCTTCTTTTCTAAAATTTCCACTTGAGTCACCTCTCCTATTATCATGTCCACGATTACCACCGAGGTGGTTACCGCTTTTGTCCGTATTCTTTCCTCCTAGTCGGTTATCATCGCTTACGATGACTACTCGATTGTGGTCCCGGTTGAGTATACTCACTATCTCGCTCTAATAACGAGCCCGCTGACAACATCTGAATACAGAGAAAATTTACGAGAGATAAGGTATTGACGAATCTCCTCGATTTTAGACCTCTCGAAAACATACGCGTCATTCGCTCCTCATTCTCCACCAAATGAGGTGCAAACTCGATAATTCAATGAACCTTGCCTCGTCTTCGAGACACCGCCATGTTGTTCTTGCTCGAGTCTAATAAACTCTACCTCCTTCATATGACGAATACTTTCCGAAAGTACTTGTCATTGAACAGCTTCAAATCTTTCCCAAGACATGTTAAGTGCATCCGGTTGGGGTACGCCTACACAGATTCCCACCATGTCCTTCGCTTCACCACGAAACATAAAGGTGGCGAATGGAACCTTCATTCCTCCGTGCACCCCAAGACATCGAATATCTTGGTAATTTGCTTGACCCACGTTTTTCGCTTTGATCGGATCCGGCTTTCCATGGAAATCTGTGGTCCCAACTCTTTGAATTGTTTGGCGTGACAAACCGCAAGCGCTACTATCATTTCCTCCCGTATTTTGTACACGAGTCTCCTCGTCCGATTTTGCATGAATCTACAAAAGCTTCTAAACATCCCGCTGCTCATCATTTGCTCAAGGTGGCGTTGTTCACGGAGGAACATTGCCACTGTTGCACGTTCTCCTCGTTAGTAAGCAAAGGCGTCTCACGGTCTCATAAACTCCATTGTTAACGCTCTCGCATGCCCATTCTTAAATCGCCATAAAACAAGGGTTAATTAAACAAATTAACATATCACATAATATCCTATATTACATCGACCAACAAATAAGCTTAGGTAGGACACACTAGCGAAGGATTTACTCGCCTCTCCTCCTAGTTCTATTCCCATCTCCGCCAGAGATCCTATCCCTAAGCTTCGATACCAACCGTGGACGCCCCCAAAATAGGTATACAACACCCATTCGAGTCGCCAAAATACATGGTATAGAAAGCAAACTACAACTTTGACAATACAGATATCGTGTAAGAATACGACAATACAATCGTGAGTTTGAATACAAATATTGTCTTCTAGACAATATACACACCCAAATAAGTCCTCATTAATTATTCATACACTATTTTACGTAAATAGTGAGGACGACTAAAACATCTTCCTAGAACCATCACTCCATACCCCCACTCGATCCTGCTATGTTCTCACCTCCCGAGAAGAAAATGGAACAAAAAGGAAAATGGTGAGCTCAACTAGCCCAAAGAAAGAATATTATGACTAAGATAATATACAACAAATTATCGTTAGTCTTCAACAGGAAAAATCTAATAGAATCTGATAGACAACAAGTTTTAGATCAACAAATGCGTGAAATAACAATCCATTAGAAGAGTCAATGTAGAGAAAGAATTCTACCGCCTTCTAAGGTTTAAAAGTCCATCATCAATAGTTTATCCTGTAATAACAATCAATATACATCTTTAATCATCTTTGCACTACAGTGCCAAAGATATTCATTTTAGATCACCAATTGGTCATGTTCATCTCAACACTGCTCATCTTTGCACTATAGGCCAAAGATATTCATCAGTTAATCGTTCATCTTTGCACTACATGCCAAAGATATTCATTTCTATCACCATTTAGGACTGAGGATGATGAAAAACATTTTTAAAGAAACGAATCCAAAGAAACAAAATGACAAGGATTAAGGATTAAGGATTAAGTTTTGTTTTACCCATGTCCAAAATACTTCAAAAATAATCATATTGGTGTAAAATTCAAGAATGATCAAAACATGGATACAATCAAAGCTAGTATCCGTAATAGATATTTTGGACAAAAAGAAAAATTTTATTTTTCTATGAATAATACGCGTATTATTCGTGAATAGTGGCGATATCGTGAATAGTCTTGCAGTATACGTGAATAGTAACCCCCGACACAACAAGTTCCAAATTTGATAAAAAAGTTCACCAATACTTCTACTGAAGAAAAATATCATTTAAGAAGAAAATAATACCCTTACCTCAAAATACAGTACTTGATTGAATTTGCGGTATAGTCTATGTGAGAAACCCGCACCGTATAGTAACACTCAAAGTATACTCACAAGAATAAGCTCGATAATTTAGAGGAGAAAGAGAAAACTTTGTTTCTACGGTGTGATTTTCAATTCTAACTTAGCCCTCTATTTATAGGAAAATGTTAGAGCCTCAAAAAGAGACTAAATTAATAAATTATTATTATTTAAAATTACATTTCTCGTATGCCATTTGAACACTTCACCCACCACCAACCTTGACCCAATTTTCAAAGAAATTACATGTTCAAACAAGAGTGGGTCCCACCCATTATTTAATAAAAATTATTTTATCTTCCTAAACTTCAATAATTCATGTAGAAAATAGCTCGTTTATCGAAAAATCGAAACTCGCGACTTTCCATGGGAAATTCCATTCTCTACAACTTTGCGTAAGAAAATGTTTCCAAAAGCGAAATTGACCAAATCCACAAACCAGGCGATTTTACGATCTATAATCAATTTTCGATTCGAAATTGTGTCCACCGCTACACACAAAACATATATTTAAACATTTAATGCCACAAAATACTCTACCTCCTCATATATACTCATATATCCCACATTCATTATAAAAATATCACCAATTAATATATTATTAAAATAATATATTTAAATAAATTATTTTATCGAGAAAAAAGATAAAATATTAATTTTCAACAATTGTCACATTAAAAATTTTCTCCATCTATATCCACATAAAATAAATATTTTCTTTATCATAATAATCAATAATTACTTATTTAAAATAATATTACGTAATCACAATCGACAAACTGTGCCGCTAGTTCCGAAGAGGGGGCTTTCGAATAAGGATTTCTCCTTCTTGGCTAGCAAGTAATTAGGTGACCAAACCTCTCTTTGTGGCGTAACTTTCTAGACATTGCCAATAATGTTATCGATAATATTATTCAAATAATATGAATTATTGATTTGATAATGGAAAATCTTGTGTAATGACAATTATTGAAACAACAACAAAGAATACAAAATATCAACACAAGAATTATTTAATCAATAAAATATAATATTGAATAAAGAATTCATCGTAATAATTATTGAGTAGTGCCTTCTTACGTAAGGATCAATAATTCAATAATCTTTGTACAATCGTCACAAGTATCTTCTTTATGCAACCACGCCAGACATCATATTTTAACCACCGTGTAACCCAACAATGATAATTCGTAACAATTTTACGCCGTTATTTATAAAACTCAATCTTTGTCGTTTTCCTTCATCCAACCGCTTTTTCCGTTATGGGCCCACTAATGATCAACGGCCGTAAATCATGCGAGAGATTCCCGACAAAAAGAATATTCCACGACCAAAACGAATATTCCCCGACAATAATGAATATTTTATAACCACTTGCTTATTTTGTAAACTTTGCACATTTCACCCATAACCAAAGAATTATATCAAATTAACCCTTATTAATTTAGAATAATGAATAAAGGAAAATTCAATTTTATTTATAATAAGTTGGGGTCTTACAACTTAGCTCCAATAACACCAAGGAAGTTTCCAATACTAAAACTACAAAACAGAGCACAAAGGCATAAAAATATGTACAATAACATGAGATTAAGCACAAATTCAAGTCAGTTAATATCCAAATAAGTGGTTATAAAACCACTTATCATGCTTCGCAGATGTCATCATTTCTATATGGTAAGACACGTTGTATGTGAATGCATATTGTGTGGTTCCTCCACCAGGAGGCTATCATGTCGGTGTTTGATTACTGCACTCGTAGGGAGACTAATTCCAAAGAGGCTCAGGAAAGGCACCACCCAGATTCGCTCCAGTTAAAAGACCGGATTAACTTCCCGTCGAGTAAATTATGATGATCTGGGAACCTTCATGCCAAAAATCTGCGAGAGTAACCTAAGATAGGTCAGCCTCCGATAAACCAAACGCGGAGGGAAATCTCTTCATACTTTCCCATTTTAATTACTTGTAATTGCAATTACTTGTAATTTTATTTCCATGTCAAATCTCAATGTAATGGAAAATATGAAGGAATATGTGTACATGCATTCCCTTTTATCTGACATGTTATCTAGTCATACAGACAGCTGACATCCGTTTTATAGGATAAAACTCCTAAAACGGACACATCACATAGCATGTAACATTTCTATATTCTCTAAGACTAAACTACATAAGTCTTTTTGAAGGGGAAACAATTGGTCACATTCTGCTCAAAGTCCAAAAAAGGTAACAAACTACTACGACAAGTACATGGCTATATCTCGCCGATCTAATCTTACTCCACCTCTCATGAGGAGTTCAAAGGATTAAGTAACCAAATTACAGAGTTGGTTGTTCTGCTTAAAGAACTACACAAGTCCACTCAAGGTCCACAAATACCTATACATACAGAATCCTCTGCACATAGAAGAGCCCAAGGTCTGGATAAAGAAATTCCCGCACCTGAGTTGGACAAAACCAACAAAACCCCTGAAAACACCCATCTCAAAGAAGATCCAGACACCGGTGATATCAGGAAGAAAGTCCTATAAATGGAAGAGACCATTCGGTCTATCAAAGGGATTGGAACACACGAGAGTGTTTCATATTCAGACCTTTGCATCTTCCCTGGGGTTCATTATCCAGAGAAATTCAAGACTTCCGATTTTGAAAAGTATGATGGATTGGGAGATCCTTACACATATTTAAAGGTATTCATTGGAGAGCTCAGATCTTATGCCGAGGATGAAAAGCTCAGAATGCAGCTATTTCAGAAAAGTCTGACTGGAGAAGCCAGATCATGGTATACCAGATTAGACAACTCCAAGATTCATAGCTGGGAGGAGCTAGCTCATGCTTTCCTCAGTCAGTATAGTTTCCAAACTCAGATGGCTCCTGACCGGTAGCAAATTACCAAAGTAAAGAAACAAGCTAATGAGTCTTTCAGAGAGTATGCCCAAAGATGGAGGCGTCTGGCTGCTCAAGTTATTCCATCTATGACTGAGTCTTAAATGGTGATGACCTTCATAGATATTCAAGAAGCTCCCTTCTATGAGAGAGTGTTAGCTGGCATTGGCAAACCATTCTCCGAGATGATCAAACATGGAGAAATGACCGAGATGGGAATCAAGTCATGAAAGATTCAAGACCTTGCTGCTCTAAAAGCTGTAGTTGAGCACATTTAGTCTGGAAGTTATGGAGACAACCCCCGGAGGGTCCATAAGAAGAAAGAGGAGGATGTTTCCTTGATACTACAAGGAAAAAAATGTAGTTAGAGCATGCCTATTCAGAGGATAAACTACTTCCTTTTTCCAAGCACAGTCTTCAAACCCTCCATTGCCAAAGAGTGGAGAAGTCAGACGCACTCGAATGTTCACACCCTTAGGTTACTTGGCAAGTAAATGAGCAAAAGTTGGACTGCTGCAGAATGGACCCCCGTTGGGGCGAACATTATACATACAAAACCCCCGTCGGGGTAGGGGTACTTAATCAAGAACAGAAGCACCCCCCCGATGGGGCAGGCACCAAGAGGAGAAAAACCCCCCACCGGGGTGGGGGTACGGGAAAAGTCCAAGACTCCTGTTTCAGTTGGAATGTTGCAGTGGTGTGAAGGAACAAAGTTGGTATAGTTTGGAACTGTATTTGGCATCAGTTTATGGTCTAATTATGTGTCTTATGCTGGAGATAACAAGAGGCAACAGAGGGAGATTAACAACATACAATCAATTAACAATTTGAAGCCCTAATCTTGAGAAATAGCATTGGAGGAAGGATTGAATGTCAGAGTCACGATAATTGCATATTGAAGTTGAAGAGAAGGGTGGTTTTGTATTCATTCTACTTCTTTAATTCAATTATTGTAATTGGGATGATGATTTCTTTTATGATTTCAGTTTTTATTTTATTTGTGATGAACTAATTTACTTGTTAGGCTTATGACGGATCTTGATGGTTGAATAATGATTATGTAGCCTTGAATTTCATCTTAATAATCTATCATTCAGTTTATCTATTGTGATTTGTGATTTAATTCATGAATTGCTTGATCACCAATTCTGTGTGGATTTGTATGGATTCAAGAGATGATATATAAATTTAGACTTAATCATTGTAGCATGTGTTCTTGAATTCTGTGATTGAATGGAATCTTGATGAATGTTAGGGTAGAGATATGCTTAACATCGCATGTAATCGGGTAGAGAACTTGAACTTAAACCTTATTTGATTGTAATTCACATAGAGATATAGTGAATTAGTTGACTAAGGTGTTTAGCTTAATTCTATCTAATTTATGGATTTAAGTTAATATGGTATTAGTGTATCAAGAGATGGCTAGTTCTACTTAAGTGTTCTTGATTAATAAACTGAGATAATGAATTGAAATGAAATAAGGTGTAATAATCATAGTGAGACTTAAAGTGAAGTTGTAAGCCTAATTCTCTAATATTTGCTTGAAATTACATTTTTTAGGTTTGTTGATTGCTTGGTATTTTCATATTTTTAGTTTTTAATAGTTATAATTATTGAATTGGATAGTTTAATAAAATTTGGATTAATATAAAGTTGGTAATTCTTATGATTAATTTCATACTAGTCTATGTGGGAACGATACTTGACTTATCATTATATTACTTGTTGACCACGTGCACTTGCGTGTGAGCGTAATTAGATTTCGACCAACAACCACTGAAGGTTAATATTTAACTGTTGGAAGTTGTTGCTCCCAAATTCTATGGATGCGCCAAACGTTATGTGATTTTGATATTACATGCAATAATGTGTCAATTTATTGTGATAATACTAGCACTATTAATATATCTAAAAATCATGCTTTGCATTCACGTACAAAACACATAGAAAGGCGATATCATTTTTTCAGGGATAATATTTCAAAAGGTTTAATTAAATTAATTTTTATTCCCGCAGAACACCAATTGGTAGACATTTTCACAAAATCATTAAGTGAAGAAAAATTTTGCACATTAAGAAGAGAGTTTGGCATGTACATAATTTAATAATCACAGTCTAATTTTCATGTGCATGATTTGAGGCCTAGTTTATCTACTCTTTCCACTGGGATATGTTCATTCACTCTAAAGGATGTTGCATGTGAACCTTTTTCACCCTTAGAGCATCTTCAAATTATCAAAAATGAACTTATAATGACTGATTCTGAATTTTATGAGACTATACATATCCTATCTACTAATTTGGTTTGGTACTATATTTAAATTTGAGGTTAATAATTGTTGAACTTAGAATTTAATGCTTAATTTGCTATGTTGGGATGAGTATGAAACAGGGTAGCTAATTGAAATTGAGAAATGCATGTTTATTAAGTATGTGGATTCCAACTATTATAGATCTTTAAGACATGTCTGAAAGGCTAAATTGATACAGTTTAAATTGCGAGATTTAAATCAGAAAACTTGACTAAACATACAATTTATTATCTATATCAAGAATATTTTAATATATGCATGGTTTTAGGGGGAGTCATATATTTAGGTGGAGTTATATTTTGTCATCATCAAAAATGGGGAGAATGTTGACTTGGTTATATTCCAACCTTAAATTTTGATGATGACTTTCTCATTATGCTAAATGTTTACTCATATATTTTTCAGGATATTGATGAGACAACAAAAGATTTCTTGAAGTATTGGTTCTTAAAAAAAAAGAGGATTAAAGACATGAAGGCTTGAAGAAATAATTGAGTCTTTAGAAAATCAATATAAGATTTTAGCGTTAATTATATCTCAATCAAGGCTCTAGGATTTGCATTTCATGGAATCTATCATGGTAGTAGTTAATTAATAAATGGGAACAACTAATAATAAGGACTAAATATTGTGTTAAATTCTTTTCCATATTAACTAACACATTCCTAGACTAAATTTGTTGAAGTTGTCCTTAGTATACTTTTGGAATCATAGGCATATTGCTGCCCATTAAGTATTCTTCTTAAACTGAGTATTCTATTAAAGCTGAGTTTCTAAAGCTAAGTATTCTGCTAAAGCTGAATATTCTACTGAAATTACCTAAAACTAAGTATTCATACTAAAGCTACCCATCTACTCTCAACAATATTGCAGTATACTAAAGTTGCCCATCTTTTTTACATATCCTCTTAATAATGGGCATGATTACTAATCCCATTAAGTATATTGCTGACCATACTAAAGTTGTTCACTACTTAGCATGATTCTCTAATCTCATTTAGTATTCTGCTGAAGTTGTCCATGTTATCCATTACTTAGTATATATTCTGTTGAAGCTGTACATGTTGTTCATTACATCAAGTACAATATTGCTCATTTCATTTCAGCTACTCTCCACTTCATCTCAAAAATATTGTTGGCACATGTTGTTCATTACATTAAGTATAATGTTGCCCATTTCACCTACTATCCACTTCCAAGAATATTGTTAGCATGTGATGTTCATTACATTGCTCATTTCACCTACTCCCTCTCTAAATGTCAAACAACTACTATTCCTCCGCTATAAAAGCATATCAACAATAGCTTGAAAAGAAGTAGCAGAACAACAATAAGAACATATTCTGAGTTTCTCATGTCTTCACAAACACTAAAAGAAGGCTGTCTATTTTTCTATTGTGAGGAATTATTTAAAGGTTGTTGTGTTTCGTCTCTATTAATTTTCAGCTTGTATTCACTGCACTCAAAATGGTGATATCTTCATTTAACTCTTTGATCATTGCATATTTAGTTGAGCCTTGAATTTTGATATTATTAATGTTTTGATCATAGTTTATTTTGTTATCATCTTATATATAATCAATTCTCATAAATAGTTGATAGACTAGGGGGTTAGTAGAGTTTCTAATCCGGTTTGGATTAGGGGTTATTACAAGTAAGTTCAAATAAGTATAAGTGCTTAAGAGTATATAGGTGTACAGGGAGTAAAAGTGTTTAGAGAGTATATAGAAATTTGTTTTGTATAAGGAGTTGAATTGTAAATCAAGTCCATTAATAAAAGAATCTCTGATACTAGTTGGTATTGGACGTGGATTAGGCCACTAGAATAGAGCATAGGGGCCGAACTACGTAAAAATTTTGTGTTCATTCTATTAATTGTTTTGCTTTAATTGTTCACTACATACTTCGATTTGAATTGACAAATTATTTTATTTAGAAAAATTTGATATCGTTTGTTCACACACTTATCAACTCCTAAGTGTACCTATCTGAATTTCAATCATGTCTATTAAAATAAGTGTTTACACATTAAATCACAAAAATACCTTGATCATTCTAAAAGGTAAAAATATTTATCAATAATCCCCCAAAATCAAAGAAAAACCCATTGCATTGAAAAGTGAATTACCATGAATTAAATAATAAATCAATATTAATTGAGTGAGTTAAATTGGAAAAAAAAAAACTGTATAAATCACTTGCAATCAAGACTTACAAAGCCTGCTATTTGAAAACTATTTTCAGAATGCCATGGACATGGAACTGTTTGTTTGTAAATCTTCCCACTATATTAAATGTTGCACGGCTGCATGTGTTCCCTATGGAGAAAAAAAAACGCATTCTAGAGACAGAGGTTTAGGGAAAAAAAGTAACTTGCTAAAGAAAAGAAAAACTAAACTAAACGTACTAAACCAGAGATTATTTTCTGTTTCTCTTGCAAGAACCTTGACAAAAATGTGACAAGTAAAAAGAGGTGAGAGACCAAAAGAATTTAGAAGAGAATGAAAAGAGAATATAAAAAAACAGATTGCCTAAAAGTTTTAGGGTTTTAGGGTTTGGGATTTGATTATTTTATAAGGTAGGATTTAAAGTGTTCCCTAAAAATTATGTATTTTGATAGGTAGGTTTTAAAATCTTCCCTAAAATTTCGTGTTGAAAGATTGAGTTGGGAGACGATTTTATACTATTAATTATATATATTTAGATATCGATATATAGATTTTAACTTATTTATCCTAGTTAAGTACTTATAAACACTTTAATCCTTGGATCAACTTCATGTACTGTTTTTTATTTTATTTTTTTAGTTCTATAGTCATTTATGTGGGAATATATAATCCCAAATAACAATATAAGATTAAATAGTACTCTCTTTTGAGATATCAAAAGATAACAGAAGTAGGAAAAAAGTGCATGAGATTGTCATCACAAGACTAAACTCGAGGATAAAAAAGTACTTGCAAATACTTGACTAGTATAAAGTCTAATTCCATACAATGTAATTACAAAAAGAAATAGTCTTAGAGTTATGTTTGTTTGTAAGGATTATAATATAATCTATGTGATTATAACCTCAAGACTATTAATCTTGTGATTATAATTCCGTAATTATAATTATAATATCAAAACTATTAAGTCATTTTATAATCCTAGATTAATAGTCTCAAGTCTGAATATAAAAACAGACAAGACACTTGAAATTAATATTCCAATTCCAAATATAATCATTGCAAACAAACTTAGAGAGTGTTTGATAAAAACTGAATGAATCTAAATCTAAATCTAAATCTGAATGAGCTGAATTTAAATAGAAAAAATTCTTTGATAATCGATATGTCTGAATCATCTGAATAAAATATTTTTATTATTTTACCCATCTGAAAAAATTCAAAATTGTTGTAAATTTATTTAATATTACTTGATATAATAGTTAATATTGTAAAAAAAATTAAATATAAAATATTCCCGTCATTCAGCCAAAAAATGAGACTTAACCATTCAGCCCAAATCATCTGAATGACTGACCGATTTAACAATTCAGATAATTTTTATTCAAAACAAACACATTAAATAACTGACCGATTAAGTCATTCAACCATTCGTTGGAAAGAAAGCTAACAAATAGGCGCCAAAGTTAGGGCTTCAGATTTCAGATGTGCATATCGGCAAAGCATGGAGATGTGGAGGAATTGGAGAGGAGACAAGAAAAGTAAAAGGAAATAAGTTGAATCATCAACAATCCAAAAAATTAGATTGTTTTTAATTTTATTTTTAGTTAAATTTATCTTTGATTGGTAATTATGAACTAAATCTTACCGAATCATTGAAAATAGGTACATTTTGGTACGAGACTACCAAAATGGCATGAGGTAGAAAATCGTAATTTGAGTTCAGCAAAACATCCCAGAACTCGGAACAGTTCAAGGACTGGAAAATGAAATTCTCGAGCATTAAACATTTCACTAAATTGACTTGATCAGCCGGCATATCAAGTAGGCAACTGTGCATTTTGATAATTTAATGAACTGGGAAAAAAATAATGAAAACAAATGAGCCGAATAAACATTAGGAAAAGGAAAGAGAGACATATTCATACATAAACTTTAATTGATACACAACAATATCTTCACACTTCACACTTTGATTGATATACAGCCGGTGTGGAAAGTACAGATTATACAAGCCAAAAGGAAGAAGAAAAAAACACAATGAAATTCATGTTCAATGCTCCCCCCCCCCCCCCCACCCCACCCCAATATATTTTATATCACTTTTATCTCAAGGTCATCACAGACAATGGCGTCAAACTAGCCGCTGGGAACGACGATAGTCGAATTTGATGGGGACCTACTAGCCAAAAGGGAAAAACTGAATGTACCTCGTTTTCGGTGCTTCCCCCTATATTTTAAATCGCTTTTACCTCAACATCATCACAGGCCATGGCGTCACACCAGACGCTGGCAACGATGGTCGAATGATGGGGACCCGCTTCACTACGGAGAATGCCTCATTCAGTCGTGCCGCTCGGCTCATAAAGTGAGATACCTTCTGCAGAAAATGGAAAGTGATATGTCCATTAGTTCTTTTAGGATTATTCAATAATGACATAACCATATTAATATCCTCAAATACATAATTCTTACAACAGGGGCAAAACATCAAAAACACCAGAACTACACAGGAGAAGGTGCTAACATTTCAGTTGTGTTTTTTTAAGAAATTTTTTATTGCAGGAAATGTAAGACAAATAAAGAGATGCCAAAATTCATGTACTTTCAACATGTCTCTTTAATTATTAATTCAATTGGAGATGAGGAAAAATTCTCCATATTACTGAGTGTTTAGTAACTTTCAATAGCATACCCTTCCATCTTACTGAATTTGGCACCACGTCCTGCTGCTTCTGTAACATCTAAAAGCAACCATGATCATATCATATTCTGACATGATTTATACAAAACGCTGCGGTTTACTCACGAGTGTTTGGTTACTTTTTCAGTCAGCAAGCTCACAGATACGACTGTGTGATTTCTTTCCCCTTACGGTTTGCCGCATCATCTTATTAGAGCATACATGTCTATGGGATCGTTATGCACAACATGAATCCCATGCTAATACCCATTCTATTATCAAAAGCAACACAACGAACTCATGTGCTACTGACATGCCAAATTTGAAGTTCATAAAGAATTCCGTAATTGATCCCTCTTGTTTTGATGTTCTTAAATCTACATAGTCGAGTACTTTACAGAGAAGGAGAATTGATGCAGGAAATAAAAGAAAATTCTAGAAATTGTGTTTAATTAATTTAATCTATATGTAAGTTTGGTAATTATCTTTGCTAGAAAATAACAATGTAGTAAAACAATAGCTAAGAGAAATCAAAAGAAAAACAACCATATAAGATACAAAATTTTACATGATTCGCCCAAAGGTTGAGTTACTCCAAGATTGGTGGCAAATTAGTCTCACTATCTCAAAATATTCGTACATAATACTCCCTCCGTCCCACGATAAAAGTCCTTATTACTATTTTGGGTTATCTCATGTTAAATGTCCACTTTCTTTTAATAACCAAATTTTTACACATTTTTTCCTATTATGCCCGTATCATTAAATATCTCATACTTTTCTTATTCTAATTCTCTCTCCATATTTAATGACATTATTATGGGCAATTTTGTCATTTTATTCCTCTTCTTAATATGCGTGAAAAATCTACCAGGACTTTTATCCTGGGACGGAGGGAGTATAATGCAGGATCACATCCTTCTATAATGCAATATAAGAACCTTAACTCATCCCTAAAGTACAAAGCTACCGATAACAATCATTTTAGAAACCAATTTAGGTTAGGAAAGTTATTTAAAAGTATTATAGTATGAATGTACTTTGTTATTTTATACACGATGAATTATTATAATGGATTAAGTTTTTGTGAGTATTGCTGTGTGAGATTATCCCTTGTTCCTAAACCCCAGGTCCCCACCAAGTAGCCTCACCAAATAAAACAACACTAAATCTCGAAGCCACTAGCCTCTTCCAGTTTTTAATTTTTTTCAAACCCAGTAACTTTGTCTATATATAGAAGATACCATTTAAAAATATCCAAGAATATGGAATACCACTTGAAATTTTCCTAGACTCAGTTAAAACAATCTGGCATGCTAGGCATTGATTATAGAAGTTGTGAATTGATATTCTCCGATACGACTACAAATATTATAATTTGCATGCATGTGTGTGTGTGTATATATATATATATATTAGTGATGGTAACAAATAAAGCGAAGCCCGACATTTTCAAGTTATTGTTGTCGATATACTCATTTCTTATCTGGGGTGTATGACTCTATTGCCTGCCTCAAACTTATTGACATTGTTTGGTGCAATCATTTCCTTGAATTATATATTCTCATTTCACCTCTCATGAATGTAGTAGGTCAAGATTGAAAGAAAGAAATAGAGGGATAAAAGGAAAGATAATAAGGTCAAAAAGCATCAAAGCTCTTAATTCAAAAATAATCAATCATTTAATATATCATAATAATAAAACTAAATCAACTTATAATAGAAAATAATTGAAGGCTAGGTAAAATCTAATTTAAAAAGGAAATAGTATCAATAATGATTATCAACTACTATTCTAGAATAATCTAATAATATAATTAAGTAGATATCCTTATATTGTTTACTGAATAAACTAATTAAATTGAAATCATCCATAAATAGTAGTCTATAACAATAAACCAGTATTATTAAAATTATTATGCTTCCATCCTCATCATTCTTCCCTCCATTGGAATATTGGATAAAACTCGTCCTCGAGTTTTGAATTGTGGAAAAATGAGGAACCATGAGCGCCAAGATGTACTCCGATAAAGATTGAGAACCCCACGTTCCAGTTGTATGAACAAATTCTTTGAAAATAATTGTGTGGTCATAAAGGACTTCACGACACCTCCAGGAATCGAATATTTCGTCTTGAAAAACAAAGTCAACAAGTTCCACTTTGATAAGTTCTTGGGCTTCTTCAATCAGAGGCTTCAAAGTTCAAAACTTCTACTGATTGATCATCTTTTTCCCTGAGTTCATCAACCACTTCATTGATGTTTTCCTCAAGTGGCTCAATTTCTTTCTCAATGTGTACTTCATTAAGTTAAGCTTTTTCTTCAACCTTTTCAAATTTTATTTGAATTTCAAGTTTTCACCGCCATCTTCGCTTCCTCATAGCAAGTCTCTAAACATGCAAGGCTTCGTTTATCCTGATCTAGTTTAGAGCACAAACTCTTGTAACAAAAAGCAGAGGATGGAGTACAGTAATACACCGTTTAAGTTGCTCGTGATGGCAAAAATAATATGCTTAAGTTGCACAATTTGAGTACAAAATAACTGTGGAGCTTCTAGGCAAGACATTGTGTTCAACACACTTTGTTTCCCATGAACTTTTATTTGTAAGATAGGGATTGAACTAAAAAGAAACAAAACAAAACAGAGGCCAAAGCGAAAAGACTAAAACTTCAAGCGACAGAGACAAACTTTGAAATAATGACAGTTCAGCAAGAGTTTTCAAATTTTAACAAAGTTGGGTACCAAAAATAAAAACTTTAGGAGACCTTGGGGTACCTAACTGCACTTGTAGAGGAGAAAATAATCAGGTTCAGGACTGTTTTTTTCCTCTGTTCCAAACTAATGGGTCTGATTTTGTTCCAATTGATGGCATTGATCTGTTCCAGCAACCCCTTATGGAGATATGGGCAGCAGTAAAGGAGGATGATTACAGCTGTTGCAAAACTACATTTTTTCTTCTTTCATTCTTTTGTGCTCTGGATCTCTCGAGCAAAATGTCAGCAGCACGAGGGTTTAATTAATGATGATCACAATTGGTTCTCTTGCGAGCTGTAATGGAGTTTTTTGTGCTGGTGTATATGGTAGATCTGTGGCTTTGTATGATGACAAACAAGCGGTGTTAATATTTTAAGGCTGTGTTTGGGACCGCAGAACGGTACTTAGTGTTGGGGGTTTGGTAAAGGTTTTGACCAAGGCACTGGGTTTTGAGCAGAGATGATGGTTAGTGTTTAAAGGGTATTGATGGCAAACTGTTTGGTGTTTCTGGGAATGAGATTTTGGGACAAGGGATGTGTAACGATAGACTGGTTAAGGGTAAGATTGTGTATGGCAGGAGTTCGCTTGGTGGATGTTTTGTTGTCGGCTCTAACGAATTTCAACAACTAATAAAGGTCGATTCTCTACTTTGGCTAACAGATGGAGGGCAGAAAATTGGGCAGGAAAAAAGATCGGTAAATCACCAGGTTTGGTTCTAATACCAAATAATGTAGGACAAGATGGAAAGAAAGGAAATAAAGGGAATAAAAGGAAAGATAATAAGGCTAAAAAGCCACAAAGCACAAGGCTTAATTCAATAATAATCAATCATTCAATATATCATAATGAAAATTTTGAATCAAACTTATTCAGAAAATCTAAAATTTGGAGACCAAGTAAAATCTAATACAGAAAGTGAACAATATCTCTAATGATTGTCTACTACTATTCTAAAATAATCTATTAATATACTTAAATATATATACTAATATACTAAAATTGTCCACAAAATAAACTAATTACATTGAAATCGTCCATAAATAATAACATACAACAAACAATAATATATTAAAATATTAAAATTCTTTTGCTTCCATCCTTGTCAACTAGTCATAATAATTATACACCAACTATCTCTCATTAAAGGTAGTTTGCCAAGATCAAATCCCTTCAATGATTTTAAGCATGACAGACATTCATTACCACTAAGCATTCTCCATAAAACTAGCAATCAACTCACCCCCAAATTAAGCTAACGGAGGTAAGGAGTTTCCTTGGCATGACCAACTACCTCCGCAATAAAAATTCATAAAAACGACTTCGGGTTGATCTTATTCGGGGCCTAGAAAAGAAACAGACCTTTCGAGATGGGGAGAGGATCAAGTTACAAACTTGAGGCAGCTCACCAATTATAAACAGATTGGCAACCATTCACCACTATAATTATCATAGTAGAAGGGCTATTCCATATATCCCTTCATACCGCAATAAGTTAAATCATATGCTTCTTAAAAACCGTACAAACATATGCAACTGCCTGGAAGTCATAATCCATATATGGCAAAGTCAAAGCTAGTAGTTCTATTTCTCATATCTAGGTTTGATGAACACCCTTAAAACTTCTTTATATAAATCTATAGTTATTAAAAAAGTTAAATGTTGTTATAACTAAGCTATACAAATTGAAACTGGCTCTCTTTGCAGGCTCTGCATCAAACATGAGTGCAGCAACCCCTATCGCCTGAAAAAATCCTACTGGTTTTAACAAATCTTGAAAGACGAGGAGGTGTTGTTTTTTTATTTGATGAGACAAATCCACACAAGATTTAATGCCTAAAAAACTCCTTGGATACCCTTTACCATAGGCAATACTTTTTGTGGTTAATCTTTAATAACATTCAATTTACTTATCCTGAATTTGTTTAATGAAAATTGGAAAACCAATCATAATTCAGTGTGGTTTACGATTTAGGCTGAAATCCTAACGGGCTGATACACTTCCCAAATATTATTAAAGCAAAAATTGTTCTCATAATTATAACAGTTGTCTACAGAATCAGAAAGCAATCAGAATTCTGGGACTGGATACAAGATATCCTCAAAGCTGAAACTTTTGAGTGAATTATGGATTTGATTGATGCAAGCAAAAACATATACAACTATACAAGCACGTAAAATGTTGGCTCAAAGCCACAACTCATCCAAGAGAATTTATTGTGTTTTCTAACACTGGAATATGGGACACACGGTGTTTAAAGGTGTTCATGTATAGTAGCATATCGCAAGACCACTTACGCTAATGCTTTGCAATTCATTTAGGCAATTCCAGTTGCACATCTCAAATGTAAAAACTGAAAATACTTGTAAGAATATTTAAATATAAATTATGCTTCTTGCAAAGAAAGTCTATTGAGTATTATACAGATATAACATAAAGTAAGCCTTGTAATGGTGTAAAGTATAAACAGAGTTGACTTAAACATTACAAATTCATAAGTTGACTAAAGTTTCATAATTGTATACACTAAATTCTCTAGAAACTATATTTTCTCCAATCCAAATTCCAACGATATGAATACTTTAAATATTTATAGCAATTTTTTTCATCAACCGAAACATAAATTAGCAAGAATATCAAATAGGCATAAAAGACAATTAAACTCCCCAACAAAAATCAAAGCGCAGGTTAATAATATCTTAAATCATAGTAAGATATTACACAACACAAAATAACTGACCTTGTCATCCATAGTAACCTTCAGCTGCATGCTCCTGCTCTTCCTCTTCATCATATAATATCGGCGTCCCAAAATAACAAAACTTATAGCAGCAGCAGCCATTGAAACAGTCCAAAGAGGGCTAATCCTGAACACAAAATATTTCAAAAGCTCCACTGGAAGCTTCCACCATAACGTGATTCTCTTCTCCCCTACACCGCCTGATGCCATTGCTCCTAGCACAACATCGCCATCCTCAGACTGCTTATCTCCTCCTTCCATAGGTTGATCGGCATCTTCCTTTTTGCCGGAAACCGCCACCCCATCTAGCAAATTGGCCTTTTCCCCAACACCCATCTCAATATTCTCCACAAGGTCCTCGATTCCACTGGAAGCATTCCACAATTTGCCTGAATTCTCACTCTCAGCTACAATTCCATCTGAACCGACCTGGGCTTTTACAGTTTCAGAATTACCCAATTCCCTGACTACAATTTCTTCAATCCTATCAGAACCCACTTGCCCTTTTGCATTTTCAACAAAACCCAATTCGTTCCTACTCTCAATTTCTCCAAATTTAAGATTATCAGACCGATCACTCCCGGAATCAGACCAAAATTCCCCTAATTCCTTCCTCGGAGAGCGAGTCTCCGAGCCAGGATCAATCCAACTCTGATTATCCGATTCAATAGAACCCTCCTCAATCACATCACCGTCGCGAATAGTCCTTGAGTATTTGCTCTGAGAATCCAAAGAGAAATAATCTGACCTAATAATTCCTTCCGAGTCACCTTCGATCCCTTCCAAACCCTTCGTATCTTCAACTGAGTCGGAATCCGAGTTGTGAAGCACCTCCCAGTCTCGAAAATCGCCAGTTTCGACCTCCATTTAATGGTAAGTTCTAACCCTAGGAAATGGAAATGGAAAAAAAAACCATAAAAATAAAAACTATGAGAGGGATTTGAAAAAATAGAAAAAAGAGGAAAGAGAGGAGAGGTGATTTATACGGGCAACCCACAAATTCATCATTGAACTAAAAAAAAATTTATGATCAACTCATTAAATTATAATTTTTTTATAAAAATTAAAATTTGTGTCTAAAATTGTTATAAGTTGATGGAATGTTGATGTGGCACCAACTAGGATGCTTAGGTGGATATTTAACTATTAAAAACACAACAATTGTTAACTCTATAAAAATAGTTAACTAAAATATAAATTAAATTAATGTACATAACAAATAATTAAATAAATTAATAATAAATATATTAATGTATAATTTTTACAAACATATTTATATAAAATTAATGAACTTATATTATTTTTTAATTTTAAATATTTTAAGTTCACTTTAAAAATATAAATTATCTAATATTTTAAAATGGAGGGATTATTATTATTATTATAATTAGTATTACTTTTATTATAATTATATTTATTATTATAATTATAATATTTAAAAACAAATTACTACCAAAATAATAATAATTATTATTATAATTATAATTATAAGTATTATTATTATTATTATATTTTTATTTTTTATCATAATTATAATTATAATTATAATTATTATTACTTTTATTATTATAATAATTATTATTATAATTATAATATTTAAAAACAAAGTATTACTAATATAGCCATTATATTTTACAAAACAAATTAAACTAAAAGAAAAAATTAAAGCTTAACGTAAAAACATAAAAAGAAAATTTGGGCAACTAAAATCAAATGAAAAGAATAAATTAAAGTTTATCATTTATTCAGTAGGGACAGGTAGTGTAAAATCATCAAATTCATCATTCAGTTGAACCAAAACTAAAAAGAACAATCCGCGATCGACACATATACATCGATAATCTCTTCACAAAAGCAGGTAAAAACACGATATCACGTATAGCATTAAAGAACAATTACATCCAAATATTTGTTCTGAACTCTGTTTTTTCAACATGAACATATGTTTCAAAATTGCATCCAATTTTCTCACAATTGGGTTATCATGTAAATGGCTAATCCTCCTTATTTTCAATTCAATCCATTACAAAAAGTGGTTACATGTTGTGGACTAGATTTAGGAGTAAACCCACCTGATATGGCACTTAGAAGAACAATTAGTATCAATCCCAGAAACATACACGGATTAAAAGCAAAGCAAGGAGCCAATCCGAGAATACAAATGATAACCGAAAAATTGGATCAAGAACCCAAAAATCGGCGATAGCAGTTCAAGATAATGAAGAGAATGAAACAAAACCCATAAACCCAGATCTGAATAGATCAATCTTCCAAAAACCCCAAACACCAACAAATCGTCAAGATCCGAACCCCAAGCCAAACAGATCCACACCAAACAGCATATCAATCTAGAGAGAAATAGAATGATATAGATCGACTTTGTAATTAGGAACATAATCGGACTTTCTCTTCCTTCAAACCATATCAATTATCATAAATCTAGAGATCTAGAGAGAATGAAATGAAATGCGTGAATTTGGAGAGGGAAAATTTAGGAATCGATCCCGAATTGATTTTCTTAATATTGATTTGTTTTAATTTCTTTTTTAACTTTTCTTTTAATTTGTAATATATTAAAATTTTAAAGTTTACTTTTTAGCATATTTTTATTTTTAAAGCTTATCCAACTTTTTTTTTATAGATTATATTCCACTATTGCAGCCACATAGACAAATCTTGGACATCCATGTGAATAGTTGAACAAAATTAATTTTTTTTATTTTTTGCCGTTAAAAGTCAATTGGTTTGGACGGAATTTGTAACGGTTTGTAAAAAGAATGTAGTTCAGTGAGTCGATTGTAAAAAATTTTAGTTCAGTAATATATTTGTAAACCGAGGTCAAGTAGAGTGGGAAAAAATATATTTAACCCACAAAAAAAGTGGTTGGTTCTTATCAAACATCCTCTTTAAACTATGGCAAGGCTTTAGGCTAGTTTGCAAATATGGTGGGTCCGATAATATTATTTATATTATTTTGAACTATTATATTTTATAATTCGTCCGTTAATATTTTATTTTATGGTTCATTCATTATTTGATTGGATCACTTTCATTTGATACATCAAAATGTGATTATATAATAGTAAATTTTTTACCAAATAATCTTAACAATGATAAAACATATTTTTTAAAATTAAATAATAAATTAGTCATTGAATTAAATAGTTCAAAGTGATAATATATTAGTACAAGTAATCATATCTCATTCATATTTTTTTACAAATAAACTATAATTTAAGGTGTTTTTAATCAAAAATTAAATTTGGGGTGCAATTAATTTTGGGCCTAAACTATAGAGTTCAACTTGTATAAAGTGTAACAAAAAATATATATTTTGCTTTAGTAGACTTTAGTTAACATTGTGTTTTAAAATTTGGGGATTCTGTTTAAATTACAGAAATCAATTATATAATAAAAAACACAAACTTGGTTTCATTTTTATTTCATTATTTTTTTTAATTTTACAATTTTTTAATTCAGTTTTCCTGTTCATATTAGCATAAATACTATAGGGCACCCCTAATCTTGGTAAATGTTTGATTTTAGTTAGAACTTGTTTGTTTTTGAAATTTTTGAGTTTATTCTGTATGATTCCTATTAAAAGATTGGTTATGTGTTGAATTTGAATTAATTTCAGTTAGCATAGATGTTGATCATACACACACACTATATCAGTGATGACGGTATAAGATTCGAGGATTGATAAGAAGTTATTGATGGGTTTTATTATGAAGTATTGTAGTGTGTGTGCTTGATTGTTCTGAGGCCGAAGGAATAAATGTGATTTTGTGATATTGTTGGATTCGTAGACATATAGTTAGATACATTACATCTCATTGCATTGCATTGCATTGCATGTTAGTTTGTTTGATTGCATGTGTTCGAGGACTAGCACGTTTTAAGTTTGAGGGATTTTGATAAGTAGATTTTATATCCACGAATCGATTCTTAATCCAAGCTTAATCGGTGTTAATTCTTTGTGTTTGTGTTCTATTTTACTTGTTTATGGTTATTTAATGTATAGGTGTGGTGGTGTGATGTTTGGGCATGAAAGGAATGCATTTGAGGCAACATTGTGGCATGCAAAGGAGAAAAAAAGAAGTTAGAAATTTTACCTACCCACGTAGTGTAATAATTTATTAACCCCAAAATGAGGGTCTTCAACAAGTGATTGGGGGCCTAACCATGGAAGCGGCATTTCTATCATAATACCCATGGCGAAGTGCCGATCCTTTGACACTCCTTTACTTATTGAAACAATACTAGAAAGAGAATTTTAGGGCTTGGGATAACATATGGACTCTAATTTACATGGGACTTCGACCAAAGCTCGTGTGTTGGATATTTATTGCTGAACAAACAACTAAATAATCATCATTCAAAGCAATTGACAGCGATTAAGGACATAATTGGATATTGAGCAACGGAGTAAAGATTTTGAAGACATTCATATCGATTGCGGATTAAGGCTAAAGTGAAGGGTGTTTTGCGTTATTCTTCTACTTTAGTTTTATATTTGTAATTGAGAGATGTTATCTTTAATTTATTCAGTTATTATTTCATTTATGATGAACTAAAAACTTTTTAGGCTTAAGACGGATCTTTAAGTGGAACCATGGTTATGTAATCTTTGATTTCAGTTTAATAAGATATTATCCAATTTATCTATATTAATTTGAGCTTGAATTTATGAATTCCCTGATCAATGATTCTTTGTGGACTTGTATGAACTCGAAAGATGAAATACGAGTTTAGACTTAGTTAATATTGTAAGACCCCAACTTTTTAATGAATAAAATCGAATTTTCTCTATTTATTATTGTGAATAATAAGGTATTAATTTGATATAATACTTTGGTTCTGGGTGAAATGTGCAAATTTTGCAAAATAAGCAAGTGGTAATAAAATATTCATTTTATCTGGAATATTCGTTTGGTCATGGAATATTCTTTACGTAAGGGGAATATTCGTATTGCGACAGTATGACCATTTGTGGGCCCCATAACGGATAACCCTGCTTGGATGAAGAAAAACACAAAGTTTGGGTTGTTATAAATAATGACGTAGTTATTACCGTTAAGATTGTTGGAATACCCGTTGGTTAAAATACGATGTCTACGGCGTGGTTGCACATAATAGCACCACGATATTCAACAATATTGTTGAATTATTGATCTTTACGTGAAGAAGGCACTACTCAATAATTGTCACATGAATTCTTTGTTCAATATTTTATTTTATTGATTCAATAATTCTTTGCGTTGATATTTTATATTATTGTTGTTCAATAATTGTCAACTGCGTAGTATCTCTCCATTATCGGATCAATAATTCATATTATTTGAATAATATTATTAGATAGCATTATTAGCAATGTCTAGAAAGTTCTCATCAAGGAGGTTTAGTCACCTAATTGCGCCACGTCGATGAGAGAAATCCTTATGGAAAGCCCCTCTTTCCTGGAAGCGGCCAAGGTTGTCATAAATGTGATTCTGTAATATTATTTTGTGAATAATTAATTATTGATTCATATGATACTAAAATATTTATTTTATGTGGATATAAATGATGGATTTATTTATGTGGTTATTAATGAAGGAATTAATCTTTGAGATGTTTTATCAGTATTTTGTTGGATTGGAAGTATTTAAAAATCATTTGTTTGTGGATTTGGGTATTTTTTACATTTGGAATTTGGAAAAACTCAAAGCTACAAAGTTGTAGAGAATTTGATTTAATGGAATGGACATAAAATTCGTATTTTTCTCGATAAACCAGCTATTTTCTATGAATTATTAAAGTTTGATTATTGTTTAAATGATAAAATATTTTGAAAAATTCTAGAATTGGTTGGTGAGAAATGTATCAATTGAATTTTCAAATGTGGTGGGTGGGAATAATAATGAGTAAAGCTATCGGAGTTAACAGGAGTTAAGTCGCCTTGTACTTAACATTTTCCTATAAATAGAGGGCTAAGTTAGAATTGAAAATCACACCAGAAACAAGTTTTCTCTCTTTCTCTCTCTATATTATCGAGTGTATTTTGTGAGTATTTAGATACTTTGTGAGTTTCTAATTAGCGGTTCAAGTTCCTTCAGCACTATATCCAGTATTCCGGTCAGAAGTACTGTCTTTACAAGGTAAGGGATGTTATTTTCTTCGTAAGTGATATTATTTCTTCAATATCATTATGCTAAAATATTGGTTGGAACTTTTTATCAAATTTGGAACTTTTCATGTCGGGGTTACTATTCACGAGTTACTATTCATGAGTTACTATTCACGAATTACTATTCACGAAGCATGATGATTTTTCTTGTGAAATTTCTATCTTTTGGTGTCGAAAGTTACTATTCAAGTATACAACACTATTCACTTATTCACGAATCAAGACTATTCAATAGAAAAATGAATTTTTCTTCTTTTTGTCCAAGTTGTCTATTATGGTTACTATCTTTGATTGTATCCATGTTTTGATCTTTATTTTGAATTCTGCTTCAAAATTGGTTATTATGAAGTATTTTTGAACTTGATAAACCGTAATACAAATCCCTAATATTTGATCTTTTATCTCAATCGGATTAAGTTTTATTTAAGATATTTTCATCATCCTCGGGTCCTAAATGATGATATTCTTGAATATCTTTGGCTCAGAAAAAAGATGAATGATTACCTAATGAATATCTTTGGCCGTAGTACAAAAGATGAAACAGTGTTGAGATGAACACTGACCAACCTGGTGATACAAATGAATATTTTTGGCTGTGGTAAAAGATGAATATTTGATTAAAGATGTATATTGATTGTTGTTACAGGATAAAATATTGATGATGAACTTTTAAATCTTAGAAGATAGTAGAACTCTTTCTCTACTTGACTCTTCTAATGGATTGCTTATTCATTGCAATATTGTTGATCTAAAACTTGTTGTCTATTATATTTTATCGATTTTTCCTCGTTGAAGACTAATGATAATTTGTTGTATATTATCTTAGTCATAATATTTCTTCTTATCGGGCTAGTTGAGCTCACCCTTTCTTTCACCGTTTCTCTTCGTGAAATGAGAATATAAATGGGACTAGTCGGGGAATGGATTGGCCAGGTCCGGATGGTTGCATTAGTAGTCCTCACTATTCTCGTGAAATAGCGTATCAATAATTGTAATGAGGACCCTTTTGAGTTTTTATCCGCATCTATTAGACAATAGTTGTATTAAAACTAACGTTATATGTGTTGTCGTATTTTGCACGACGATTGTATTACTGAAGTTGTATTTGTTTTTGTACCATGTATTTGGCGACTCAGAATGGGTTGGATGGAATGGACCTATTTCAGGTTCGTCACAGTTGGTATCAAAGCTTAGGGATATGATCCCTGGCGAAGATGTGAGACTAGAACTAGGAGGGGAGAGATGAGAAATTCCTTCGCTAGTATGACCTACCTAAGTTTGTTTGGTATTTATGTGGTCGGTCAGAGTAAAAGGATAATATGTGACATGTCAATTAACCCTTGTTTTGTTGCAGTGTTTGAAAATGGCATCTAAAAATGTTGTGATAAGTAATGAAACATATGAGACCGTTGAGTCACCAACGATCAATACCCAGGATAATGTGCATCAGGATAGCAATAATCCTCAGGTGAACAACGACATCGACCAAATGACGAACGGTGGTATGTTTAGGAGCTTTTTAGAATTCATGCAACACCAAACGAGAGAGACTCCTGTTCATAATGTAGGTGGAAACAATGGCAACCCACGGTTGGTCACCGCTAAGCAGTTCAAGGAGCTGGGACCACCGAAGTTTTTGGGAAAGCCAGAACCACTTACGGCAGAGACGTGGATAAAGCAGATCACCAAGATATTTGATGTCTTGGGATGTTCCGAGGAGCAAAAGGTTTCCTTTGCCACCTTTATGTTGCGAGGAGAGGCAGATTACTGGTGGGAATCGGTAAAGCGTACTCAACCTGCCGCACTGAAGATGTCTTGGGAGAAGTTCCAAGAATTGTTCAATGACAAGTACTTTCTCGAAAGTATTCGCCACATGAAGGAGGTTGAGTTCATCAAGCTGGAGCAAAACAATATGAACGTGTCGCAGTACGAAGCTAAGTTTGCGGAGTTATCCCGATTTGCATCCTATTTGGTTGATAATGAGGAACGAATGACACGAATGTTTCTGCGAGGTTTGAAACCCGAAATACGTCAATACCTCATTTCTCACAAACTTTGTTTATATTCAGATGTTGTGAATAGGGCTCAGTTAGTGGAGCGCGATAATGAGCCAGCCCAACCGAAGGATAACGAGCAACAACACGATAATAATCGTACTGGTGGCAACGGTCATCGGAACAATGATAACCATCGTGGAGGAAATTATCATGCCAGAAATGGTAACCACTTCGGTGGTAATCATGGCCAAGATAATAGAAGAAATGATTCAAGTGGAAATTTCAAGAAGAGAAGATTTACCGGCTGACGGAAAGACGTCAAGAAGAATAAAGACCAAAGACCACACCAAGAACAAATTCTAGGGGAAGAGAAACGGCTCGTTAGTTAGATGCTACAGATGCGGAGAGGAGGGACATATAAGTCCAAACTGTTCACATCTTTCCAAGATATGTTTTAGTTATGGAAAAGATTTTCACATAACTCAATTTTGTCCCTGTAAGCGAAATCAAGTTCGATTGGGACTATGGCACCAAAGGTGGATACTGGACAAAACAAAGTCGGTGATTTCGTGAAGAGCGTTTTTCATGACTTCTCAAAGAGCGAGTAACTCGAACGGTTAGTTAGCAGGTTAGTTAATTATAAATTTTTGTGAAGTCTATACCTTATTAGATACCTGCTTCTACCCATTCTTTTATCTCTCTTGCTTGCGCTCAACGCTTTAAATCGACTCAAAGAGTTAGACTTTGACTTATCGATTGAAACTTCGTTAGTAGAAACCTTCATTTCATGTGCTATCCAAGTCTTGGATGAGAGTCACGCTTTTTAAATGATATTTCTATTGTTAATAAATCTCCGACGTATTCTCAAGGACTTCTTAGCCTACCCTAGAGCGTGAAATCGAATTTTGTATTGACCCCGAAGACAAAACCCATTTCTAAAACCCTTAAATATTTCTTCAACCAAAACGAACGATAATCGCCAAAGACGTTGGCTCGAGTCAAGAAGATTACGATCGTACCATTCAATACCATCGTGGGAAAATGAAAGTGGTGGTAATGCGTTGAGTAGAAGATCGTGATGCGTTCTTACGAAAAGCGATGTTGTTAACACAAAAATCTATTTTATATGACTTACAAATGATGAAGATAGAGTTAAAGACTCTAGGGACCCACGTGAAGATAACGAATATACGAGTAGAATCGACGTTAAAACCGCTCAAGCTACACACCAGAGCTGATGAATATAAAGAAGAAGGTGCAAGAATGTGTTATTCTAGAAGTAAGAGTCGATGAAGAGAAGAAAGCTCAAGCCTTCGATTTATTTGAAATCCTCGATCAAGTAGGAACTGTGGCCTATAAACTCGCCTTAACGCTAAGTATGACGCGTGTTCATAATGTTTTTTACGTATCGATGTTACGTAAATATGTGGAAGACCCAAACCACATTATTGCTTTAGAACCAGATGAGATAGCCGAAGATTTAACGTAGGAGGAGGTACCTGTCAAAATCTTGGATAGGAAAAAGCATGTCCTATGCACGAAGGTTATACCACAAGTTAAGATTTTGTGGAGAAACCATGCTATTGAAGAAATGACCTGGGAGTTGGAATCAAAAATAAAAGCGAGGTATCCTCACCTTTTCGAAACACCAGGTACGTACGTCAATTTCAAGGATGAAATTTCATAAGGAGGGGAGGTTGTAAGACCCTAACTTTTTAATGAATAAAATCGAATTTTCTCTATTTATTATTGTGAATAATAAGGTATTAATTTGATATAATACTTTGGTTATGGGTGAAATGTGCAAATTTTGTAAAATAAGAAAGTGGTAATAAATTATTCATTTTGTCGGGGAATATTCGTTTGGTCGTGGAATATTCTTTCTGTCGGGGAATATTCGTACGACGGCGCAGCCATTTGTGGGCCCCATAACGGATAACTATTGGATGAAGAAAATGATAAAGTTTGGGTTGTTATAAATAAAAGCGTAGTTGTTACCGTTAAGACTATTGGAATACCCGGTGGTTAAAATACAGTAATACGCGTGGTTGCACAAAGAGCACACTTGTATTGCACAAATATTGTTGAATTATTGATCCTTACGTAAGAAGGCACTTACTCAATAATTGTCACGAGTTATCGCTTTAATATTTTATTTTATTGATTCAATAATTGTTATGTTGATATTTTATATTATTGTTGTTCAATAATTGTCATCGCTGCGAAGATATCTCCATTATCGGATCAATAATTCATATTATTTGAATAATATTATTAGATAGCATTTTTGCAATGTCTAGAAAGTTACACAAGGAGAGGTTTAGTCACCTAATTGCACGCCAAGAAGAGAAAAATCCTTATCTGAAAGCCCCTCTTCCCCAGGAACATTCGTTGTCATAAATGTGATTCGTATTATTATTTGTGAATAATTAATTATTGATTCATATGATAAGGAAATATTTATTTTATGTGGATATAAATGATGGATTTATTTATGTGGTTATTAATGAAGGAATTAATGCTGAGATGTTTTATCAGTATTTTGTTGGATTGGAAGTATTTAAAAATCATCTGTTTGTGGATTTCGGGTATTTTTCTGTTTGGAATTTGGAAAACTCAAAGCTACAAAGTTGTGAGAATTTGATTTAAGTGTGGAATGGACATAAAATTCGTATTTTTTACGATAAACGGGCTATTTTCTATGAATTATTAAAGTTTCTGATTATTGTTTAAATGATAAAATATTTTGAAAAATTCTAGAATTGGTTGGTGAGAAATGTGCTCAATTGAATTTTCAAATGTGGTGGGTGGGAATAGTAACAGGTAAAGCTATCAGGTTGCAGGTTAAGTCTGCTTCGGCGTGCTAACATTTTCCTATAAATAGAGGGCTAAGTTAGAATTGAAAATCACAATTTAAACAAGTTTTCTCTCTTTCTCTATATTATCGAGTGTATTTTGTGAGTATTTAGATACTTTGAGTTTCTAATTAGCGGTTCAAGTTCCTTCAAAGACTATATCCAATATTCCAATTAAGTATTGCTCTTTACAAGGTAAGGGATGTTATTTTCTTCGTAAGTGATATTATTTCTTCAATATCATTATGCTAAAATATTGGTTGGAACTTTTTATCAAATTTGGAACTTTTCATGTCGGGGTTACTATTCACGAGTTACTATTCATGAGTTACTATTCACGAATTACTATTCACGAAGCATGATGATTTTTCTTGTGAAATTTCTATCTTTTGGTGTCGAAGTTACTATTCAAGTATACAACACTATTCACGAATACGGCACTATTCACCGAAAAATGAATTTTTCTTCTTTTTGTCCAAGTTGTCTATTATGGTTACTATCTTTGATTGTATCCATGTTTTGATCTTTATTTTGAATTCTGCTTCAAAATTGGTTATTATGAAGTATTTTTGAACTTGGATAAACTGTAATACAGAATCCCTAATATTTGATCTTTTATCTCACTGGATTCGTTTTATTTAAGATATTTTTCATCATCCTCACCCTAAATGATGATATTCTTTGAATATCTTTGGCCTGTAGTGCAAAGATGAATGATTAACTGATGAATATCTTTGGCCTGTAGTGCAAAGATGAATGATTACCTAATGAATATCTTTGGCCCAGAAGTACAAAGATGAACAGTGTTGAGATGAACATGACTAAATCAAATGATATAAATGAATATCTCTTGCCTCAGTGCAAAAGATGAATATTTGATTAAAGATGTATATTGATTGTTGTTACAGGGATAAAATATTGATGATGAACTTTTAAATCTTAGTAGATAGTAGAATTCTTTCTCTACTTGACTCTTCTAATGGATTGCTTATTCCGCTGCAGTTGTTGATCTAAAACTTGTTGTCTATTATATTTTATCAGATTTTTCCTGTTGAAGACTAATGATAATTTGTTGTATATTATCTTAGTCATAATATTTCTTCTTTGGGCTAGTTGAGCTCACCCTTTCTTTCACCGTTTCTCTTGAAATGAGAATATAGTTGGACTACTAGTCGGGAATGGATTGACGGTCCGATGGTTTGCATTAGTAGTCCTCACTATTCGTGAAATAGCGTATCAATAATTGTAATGAGGACCCTTTTGAGTTTTTATACATTGCTATTAGACAATAGTTGTATTAAAACTCACAGTATATGTGTTGTCGTATTTTGCACGACGATTGTATTACTGAAGTTGTATTTATTTTTGTACCATGTATTTGGCAACTCAGAATGGGTGTTGTATATCTATTTTGGGGGCGTCACAAATATAGCATGTGTTCTTGATTTATGTGATTGAACAGAATCTTGATGAATGTTAGGGTAGAGATATGCTTGACATTGCATGTAATCAGATAAAGAACTTGAACTTAAACCTTCTTTAATTGTTATTAACATAGAGATATAGTGAGTTAGTTGATTAAGGTGTTTAACTTAATTCTATCTTAATTGTGGATTTGTGTTAATATGGTATTAGTGCATCGAGAGATGGCTAGTGCTATATACATATTCTTGATTAATAAATTGGGATAGTGAGTTAAACTGGAATAAATGTGTAATAATCTGAGTGATACTTAGAGTGAAGTCGAAAGCCTAATTCTCCATTATTTGTTTGAAAATTCAGTTTTTAGCGTTTATTGATTGTGTGGTGATTTTAATATTTTAAATACTTTTAGCCATAAACTGGAAATTGATTAGTTTAATAAAATTAGGATTAATAGAAAATTGGTAATTGTGAGGTTTAAATTTTATTTACAGTCTCTGAGGGAACATTACTTTACTTACTATTATATTACTTGTTGACCACGTATACTTGCGTGTTGTGCGTAACTAGATTTTACCAAACAGAATGTGTGTGTGTGTGTGTGGGTCAATGTGCAATTATCTGGAAGTAGTGTTATGCCTCGTTTGCACCTATATACAAAGGGTTTGAATTTTGTATAAAAGTTCAGTTTTAACAAGATATAGCAGTGATGTTTTGTAAAAGAGGTTTTTCAAACCCTTGTGCTCAATAGTAATTGAGGCCTTTGATACTTCCATTTTATTATATGTTCTAAACAGTTGGTTTTATTTTTAGACGCAAGCATCTTCGAGAAAACAAGATAAAAAGCAGTCGAATTCCTTGTGGGCATGAGAACCATCTAAGGACATTTAGACACCGTGCATAATTTACAAGCCATGTACAGCTGAAAATGTCCATCACGGGAACCGAATCTAGATTTAGTAGACTGAATCTGTGATCTTATGATTCCTAGGCTCATATGATATAGCAATTCGTATGAATGTTGTAAACAGTTATATATAAAAATTGTAAATATATATAAATGAACGATCAACCGTCTCGAAGTAAACTCTAGACGGGACAAAAATGTGAATAAAGCAATAAAAGCGACAACCGCCACAAAGTAAACGCACCGGATGTGAATCCATGCTCAATCAAATAGAGTTTGATGACAATAACATATATATATATATATATATATATATATATATATATATATATATATATATATATATAAGCAATAAACGCTCCAAATATTATATTAAGGCTCAATCGAGATAACTCAATAATATATATATATATATATATATAGAGAGAGAGAGAGAGAGAGAGTTCGGTTCTAGTCAGGGAGTCCGGATTTTCTTAAAATCCGGATTATTTTTTTTGCTTTTTTTTTTTAAAACAACTATAAAAAACTTTAATATTGTATGTAACTGGAATTTTTTCATAATACAGTGTTTAGGGCGTGATTTGGATACCTATAACAAAACAATTTGTACAAACTTATTTTGTTATATATATCTAAATCACGCCCAAAACACTGTATTATGAAAAAATTCCAGTTCCATAAAATATTAAACATTTTTTTAGTTGTTTTAAAAAAAATAAAAAATAAAAAAAAGGGTCCGGATTTTGATCAGGTCCGGGAGTCCAGACCTGATCCGCTGTCTATATATATATATATATAAGCAATAAACCACGGACCGACGGCCCGGGAATACACACACACGCGACTCTCAACTTGAATAATAGTGTGCGCAAGAAGTGAAGAAAAGGCTTTAAATAAAGCAAGAAAGCTTACAGTGGACTGCCAAAGAAGACTTCAATAGCTTTAAATGGATGAACACTCGGTTCCCACCGGTAAAAAGTAGCCAAATATAAGCTCATAAGTGTTTGAAATGAGAAAGCACTCAATTTATAGTGTGTACATAGCAAATTGGACAGGGCTTCCTCACCATTTTCTCTTACAAAATGGCCACCCCAAGCCCTCTATTTATAGAAGGGGGAGCGACAGGTGTAACTACGGTTGACCGGGGTACCCCAGGCAAGGTGGGTCCCGCTGTCTCGAAGTACGTGCATTCGGACAACGCGCTGTTCGCTCAAACCTTCATAACTTTCATTTCGGGAGTCCGATGGAAGCGTGCCATACCATTCTGGAAAGATCTTTCTGAGAGATATGCAATGACATAGGATTTGACCTTTTTTGAATCCAGGAAGATCGGTCCATGAGCAAAATGGCATTCCGGGGTTTCCGTCAGGCTGTCTGTTGAGCCATTTTGTGTAGTTTGCGATTGGAAGTTAAGATATATTTCTTGTGGGACTTCTTTTGAAGAAATTTGAATTGAAATGAGTGTATTTGATTTGAGTAGAAGTTGAGTTGGCAAAATGACCATTTTGCCCCTCCCAGGGTTATCTCCGGTTTTCGCATAATTATAGCAGTCTTTTTTAGGGTTATCTCTGAAGTTGGACTTTTGTTGACTCTAACTGTCCTCAGGGTTATCTCTGAGGTTGGCTTGACCTCCTGGGGTTATCTCCAGGCTTTGAACTTGATCCTCCGGGGTTATATTCGGGGTTGGAAATGATTTTCCCGGGGTTATCTCCAGGGCTAGAAACTGATTTCCCGGGGTTATCCCCGGGGTTGGAAACTCGATCTCTCTGGGCTATTTCTGGGTTTGGAATTGATGTTGTGGTCCTCCAGGGTTATCTCTGGAGTGTGAAAAAGATGCTTTTGTCCTCTTGCATAGTTAGTAATAGGAAAACGAAATTTCGAGTGTCTACAGATGCCCCTCTTTATAATGTTCAAGCAATGCAATTGAATGGACATGATAAAGACTACTAGACACTTGAAAAATGATAAGGTATTTCTAATGATGCAAATCGCAATATAATGAATGTTATGATGAATGTTAGAATGTTTTCGCAAATCGCACATCGCATTTCGCACTTCGCATTTATCCAATCGCACTTCTCAACTCGCACATCGCATTTCATATATCGCAATGTAATGATTGTTATGATGAATGTTAAAATGTTTTCGCAAATCGCTTTACCTTTACTGATTATTATTGATGCCTATGCTAGTGTTGACTCCAACGGTTTAGCTTTTTATCGGTGTTGCTGATGCTTATTTAATGAAGATAAGTTGAGATGTTTTCTACATCTCTACTAGGGATGACGTTCTGAAATCACCGGACCTTCCCGATGCATACGCTGGTAGTTTACAAACAGTACCTACCCGGATGGTAGTTGACTACGCTGATGTTGCCAAACTGTTTCGGTTCCCACTCAAACGGTGGTATCCTTGAACTGTCTTGATGTTACATTGAATTGACGCCAATGGTTTAGAATACTAGATCTTCCGACACCTTCGCTGAAGTAATATTCTAAGGTTTGTTTCGCTAGACTCTGCCTGATATTATGCTCACCCCTTTTTGAGGTGATTTGGAGTTTCCTTTCGATGTTGGGTGTTTGTTTCTCATTTCTTTGAGCATTTGATTCGCAACCCGCCTGAACTGATGACTTGAATGCCACTAACATCCCTAGAGGGTGCTACTCGTTCTTTCGCTTTCCAGATTTGAACTTCGGTGTAGAGGCCTCAACTTGTGAGGACTTGAAGCCGATTGGCACATTTGATGATGATGATTTAATTCGCTAGACCTTTCGTCGTTGGCCTTCTGCTCTTGAGTTAAGGACTTTTTTGAAAAATTTCCCCTTCTTCTGTAGGGGCAAGCTCATATAGCCATGATTTCTTTCAGGAGTTCTTCCCTTTCTTTTGATGAGAGGCTTGATCCCGCTTTAAACTCCTTCACTTTCCTGGAATCGGAAAATGCCCCAGTCCTTTTGCATGTTGATGCCGAGGATTCATATGAGAAACTCTCTTTGTTGACAAATTCGCAAGTGAGTAATATCCAAATTGCCAGTGAGATGATGTGAGGGAAGCTCTGATGATGATGTACCATGCTGATGGTGCTAACTGGTGCATTTTCCTCTTTAGGATGGTTGATAAATGCTCCAATATTGAGTTGTCGTTATTTCTAAGATTGCCCCAGTCTTGTTGTAAGGGTTCCAATATCGGGTTGTCGCAAATTTTGAAATTTCTGACGCTTGCTTGTTATGCAGGATAGTTCCTTTGATGATAATTGATAAGATGTCGAGATCGTAAGAGGCTTTTACTTCTGTACCAGATGGTGAACTGGTAGCAGATTTGGGCTTTGATGCCCTCATCCATTGTTCCTGACTTGTTCTCGCAATTGGCATTGATGGTTTTCTTCTGATTTGATGAAGACTTGTGATTGAGGGTGTCGTCTCTTTGAAGGTCCTCGCTGCTGGTTATCTTAGTGTATCGATGTTTCTTCCTTTATGGGATTTGTGCCAGATTTGATGGAATGACATTGAAGTGTTATTGGGTCTTCTCAACATGGGTCGCTGACTTGGAGGGTTGTTCTTTGGTGTCTTGGGATTGATGTTTGGGTTTGGATATTTCTTTTGAGGGTCCGACCGCACCACTGATGGCTGCCTACGTAGTCCTATTTGTGCGAGAGATCAGGTATGCATAGTTCCTGCTTGATAAGCTAAACGGTTTGAGAAGTGTTTGTTTGGGGGTTTTTGGGTTTTTTGTTTAGTTTGACCGCACCATAAATGGTTGCCTACGTACTCCCATTGATGAGGGGAGATCAGGACTTTCGTAGTTCATGCGCGGCGTGGTAAAAGGGTGTAGAGATGTTTTTTGTTTGTTTTTGTTCTTTCTTTTTTTTTTATTTTTTTTTTGTTTTTGTTGGTTTTTTTTTCTTTTTTTTTATTTACATGCATGGAAAATAAAAGGCACACTGCAAAGAAAGTGATATCGTCCTAACATCTCGAGGAACTCATAATTGTATCCTCTAGATTTACATCTTCTTGGCTAGATGAGGCATGATAGTCCAGTTGTCAGTGGTTATGCTGCCTTCAGGGATCGCAATAGAAGTTACCTCTTGGTTCTGAATATCTTCACTTATGGCCATAACTTGATCGCTTCTTAATTCAGTACATTCCTCAGGGACGCTTGAACTGGACCCTTCGCAAAAAGGGATGAACTCTGGATTCTTCAATGGGATGGCTTCCCAACCTCACCACATTTTTCTTTATCTGTTCCTTCACCTTTTTCCTGGGCTTAAGAGGATTCGACCATGAAATCTCCCTCGAACTGTTGTTGCATTTCTCGCAAGGAACTTTACTTTTTGGCTTTTTCTTCTTTGGAAAGTGTTGGGAGAGTGCATATTTTGATTTGATGTTTAAAGTAAATACTCATAATTATATGTAAAGTCCTTCAAAGAATATATGTACAAGGACTTAGTGATAGATCAAATTTGTTAGGTTGATCTAAGCTTTTAATGTTTATCATTCTGTAAATGAATGTATAGATAAAGATATCAAAGATGTTAGGTTAATCTATGTCTTGAAATGTAATAGATAGGCTTCAACAAAATCGTAGTCTATTGAGCTGATCAAGAGTTTGTAGAAGCCAAGGCAGAATCGTAGAGCATCGAAGATCGTAGTATGACTGCCTTGAAGGGCCTCTCCAGAAATCGTAGAGTGGTCTAGACGTTTGCCGAAGCCAACTCAGAGATCGTAGTGTGCTCTCGAAAACGTAGAGTCTGCAAGACAAGCAATTGAAGATCGTAGTGTGCCAGTCCTTAAGAGAAATCGTAGTGTTCTCATTTGATAGCATCAGATCAAGCACCAAGGTGGAAAGACACCACGATCTGAATCGTAGAGTATCATCTGCCTATGTCAGAAGCATCGAGCCTTACCCTTTTGTTTAAAGATAAATTCCAACAAATGTGGAATGGGTTATAAACTTTGAAGTCCTCACCAGTCCCAATTGCACAAAATATATCCTTAGTATACAACGAAGGAAACGTATTGAAGAAGCTAAGGAAAGGACCATGGGTAAGAGGAAAAAACCTTTTCAGGTGTTAGGTGAGAAAGCAGTCTGCTGTGTCAGTGTGCCAGAATGCAATTCAGAAGATGTGCAGAAAAGTCTCCATCAAAGTTTAGAAATGTCAAACGCATTTAATGCTCCAATGGATGGCTTCAACGGATAGATTTCAAGGATCATATATATGCAAAACATCTGCAGATGATTCAAAAAAGCAAGCATTGAACAAAACGCTGAAGAACACTCAACGCTCAACTCTACGATCTGAGAAAAAGAGAAAGCTTGCTCAGCTACTCAGTTCTTTCGAACAAGAGCTAAACGGCAACTGAGTAGCACCAATCAAGAACTCATCAACTATCAATCAAGTGAAGTAAGAAGTTCCAAGTCAGAAGGACTTGAAGAGTTCTAAAGTGAACTGTGAAAAACTAAGTCTGCTGGACTTGAAGAGTTCAAGAGTGAACTAAGAAGTTCCTAGACTGCTGGTCTAGAAGGAATCTGTGAGATTCAAAAAGTGTAAAAGATATCCTTAGTGGATTTCCTACTCGAGGAGTAGAAGAGTGGACTAGGAGCTTTAAGTGCTCTGAACCACTTAAAATTGTTGTGCCTATTACATTCTTTCCATAACTGCTATAATTTCTATAACTGTTATAACTGCCTCACTCTCATTAACTCACTATATCTAAAAAGAGAGATCAAACAAATCTTAATTCCGCTGTGTTTGAATCATTATCAAAACTAACAAAGTAAAATGAAAAGAATTTCAAATATCTATTCAACCCCCCTCATTCTAGATAACTATTGTGCCTCCGGGAACTAACAATTGGTATCAGAGCAGGTTCTATTAGCCTACAAATCTTAAGTAGATCTAATGGCACACCTACCAAGTGAATCAAAAACTGGAGGAGGCAGCAAGTCACCTATGTGCAACAAAGATAAATTCGCCAACTGGAAAGTTCGGATGCAAGCATACGTGGATTCAATAGATGAAGATCAATTTGAAACTGTTCAAATTGGGCCCTACGTTCCTACAAAGATTGCACCAACTACATATAATCCAAACAGAATACAGATCAAGGTCAATGAGGAATGGACAAACAACGAAAAGAGAGCTGTTCAACTCGACAAAAAGGCCAAGAACATTTTGTTTAAATCCTTAGAAGATGATATGTTCGAAAACGTGGTCAACAACAAAATAGCAAATGAGGTTTGGGAAGCATTGCTCATCATGCATGAAGGAACATAAGAAGTCAGAGAAAACAAACAATCTCTCCTGACTTAATAATATGAGATATTTGCACATGTTCAAGGAGAAAACGTCACTGCCACCTACGAGAGATATTTGCACATGTACTGCTCAACTCTCTACGAGCCTATGGAAAGATCTATCCAAATAAAGATCTAGTCATAAAGTTCATGAGAGGCTTAACAAGCAAGTGGGATGCCAAAACCACTGCTATTAGAGAGTCAAAGAATCTCCAGGAAATGACTGTTCAACAGTTATATGGCAACCTTCTTACATACGAACTGGAGCTAACTCAACGACCAGAAACTCTATCTGAAGGAAGAAAGAAGGATAAGGGTGTTTCTCTTAAAGCAACTAAAATCACCTCCAAAGTCAACACCGAAATTGACTTTGACAATGATGAAGATGATGATGAGGACTTTGCAATGCTGGTGAAAAGACTCAGAAGGTTCATGCGTTAAGGCAAAATCAACAAGCCAAAGAAAGTCAGCAGCTACAACAGCCAGGAGCAGATAAATGATCAATGCTACAATTGCAAGAAGCCTGGCCATTTCATTGCTAACTGCAATAAACCCCTCAGAGAAGAACTAAAGAAGAAATCACATCCAAAGAAGGAATACAAAGGTAACAAAAGTCCCCAGAAGAGAGACAAAGGCCTTGTAGTTAGAGGATCGTGGAGTGGCTTAGACAATGACTCAACTCCCGAATCTGGAGATGATGAAGATCCTCAAATGGCAAATCTTTTCCTGATGGCCAAGAATGCAAAGGACAAACATAACTCCAACATACATGAAGTATGTATAGATGAGGTATTTGACTTCAACTCTCTTGATGTAGACATTGATGATTTAAGAACTGCACTGCATGGCATAACATGTGATCTGTATGAATACATGAAATGGTTTAGAGTTCTGTCTAAGGACTATTCACTTCTTCAAAAGGAGAAAGAGAAAGTTCAAGAAGAACTAAAAACAACCCTTCTAAGTACTGACTCTCTCTCCAAATTTGAAGCTGATAATAAGTTCTTAAAACAGACCAATGAGATCAATGCACAAAGAGAGTCAAGTCTTAACATCTAAAATTGAGGAACTAGAAAAGACAATCTCTACAAGGAATAAATCCTCTTCATCCATGGACTCCCTGATCTCTAGCCAGAGAAGTGTCTCTAATAGAACAGGATTAGGCTTTGGGGAATCTACCTCAGAGCCATGTGTGGAAAAGGTAAAGGAAACTAGCACTAGTAATGCCTCAAGTTTTAGTAGACGCATTATATTTGTGAAATCCTCACAGAAGGATAAGCCAGTCCAACTCTGCTTTATTGATTCAATTCACATTCCAAGGAGCAAAGGATCTCATGTTGGCCTGGGTTTCAGAAAAGAGAAGAGTAACTCAGCCACTACTCTCCAACCTCGAAGGATCGTAAAGTCGAGTAAAATCAACTCCACGAACCAACTGGGAAGGAGCAGTAGAGGAAATGTACACTCCTCTCAAATCATGAAACACAAGGACACATGGAAGAATGAGAATCAGTTTAACAGAAGGATGACTAAAGATCCACAAAAGTCCAAATGGAGGAAGAATCCTCACAGACACACACAAGCATGCATCATATTAGATGTTTTGTGTGCAATAAGGCTGGTCACAAGGATGCAAAATGCTATTATAATTCTATGCATGTGAGATCCAAAATCAAGCAAATTTGGGTTCCCATGGGTACTAACAAAGTAGGACCCATGGAAGTATGGGTACCAAAATGAAAGTTTAATGTTACCTCAGGAACAGAGCTCCACGATCTCAACTTGGTATCTGGACAAATGAATGCTCAAGGCATGACTAGAACAAAGCCCTTCCTGCCTAACTACATAGAAAATGAGGGTCCCTCACCATCTTTGGAGTTAATGGCTCGCAAGAAGAAGAGGATATGGCTCACCGGGAATGGTGCAAAGGTCCTTTAAGTAAAGTGGCCATACGTGGAAGGACTACAACACAATCTTCTAAGCATTAGCCAACTCTCTGCGGCAAGGGTCATCAAGTAACATTCCTCAACAATCAATGTCAAGTCGAGACTTGAAGACATCTCGCTATAAAGCTAAATAGAATAAGAGAAGGAAATGTCTATCGAAGAAATCTTGGAAAACTAAGCTCAAAGTAGACAATATGCTTTTCAAATAAAGTGTTCAAGAAATAAGTCGCTATGGCATAGAGACCTGCCTCATCTCAACTTCAAGAAAGATGTCCAAATCGGCCTCAAAAAGATCTAGTTGCAGGAGCTTACCCAAGTTCAACTTCGCCAAAAGAAAGGCCGTGCATTGCGTGTCACTTGAAAGCGCACGAAGCTCATTCAAGAGCAAAACTGTAACTAAATTGACAAGCCCTCGCAACTACTTCACATGGATCAAACAGTATACATCACCCATCTTGAGTCGCCAGATACAAGGTAATCAATACAAATACAACTTAATTATACAACAAATGTAAAATACGACAAAAACATAGGTCGTGAGTTTTAATACAAATATTGTCATCTAGACAATATCCACACTCAATGGAGTCCTCATTACATTTATTATCACACTATTTCACGTAATAGTGAGGACTACTAATGCACCATCTAGACCATCACCGCTCCCTCGACTAGTCCCAAATGCACGCTCTCATTTCCTCAAGAGAACAAAGAAAGAAAGGGTGAGCTCAACTAGCCCAAGAAGAAATATTATGACTAAGATAATGCGTAATAAATTATCATTAGCCTTCAACAATGTTAAACCGATAGAATATAATAGACAACAAGTTTAAAAACGCAATAAATGATCAAGCAATCCATTAGAAGAGTCAAGTAAAGTATAAAATCTACTATCTTCTATGATTTAAAAGTTTTTCATCAACTTTATCACCGAGACTCACTTAATAAATAAAATCAAATCATCCCCGCCCACTACCAAAGGATATTCATGTAATCATCAATGGTCATGACTATACCGAATAATCCTCGGTCATAATCATACCAACAACCGTCCACCAATGAACTACAGCCAATGAGGACTTTTACCACATCATTCATCACATTACTACCATGATTATACCGAATAATCCTCGGTCATAATCATACCAAGTCCATCTACGCACGTAAGCCAAAGATGACTTTCAACATAATATAAGCATGAGGATGATGATGATTAATTCAATAAAACAAGTTCAAGAATAAATTTTAAAGATTTATAAGTTAATTTATCCCAACTCAATAACGCCCAAATTGTCAACATGATATCGCTTTTGTAAAGTAAAATTCAAGAATGCTCGTAAGAATATTTCCATGAAAAGATATCGGATGAAGCGCAAATATCAAGGATATTCCACTAATTTCATGGAGTATAGAAGCCAAAGCTTTAACCAACCGAGTATAATAGAATATATGAAATCGCAAATGGATTTTCACCCGCCATGCAGAATCCACGAGATGCATCATTTCCACAATTTAATAAGGAATGAATACGAAGGATCATTCACCATGCATGTGGTAATCCATATGTATGTGTTATTCCAATGTAATAATAAAGAATGGAATAATGTATGATTCACCATGCGCATATAGACGCATAAATAATGGAATGTGTTATTCCCAATAATAATAATAAATAATGGAACCAGTCCCATAGAAACGCATGCATGTGATATTCCACATAATAATAAATAATGGAACTGTGTCCCACAGAACGCATGCATGTGATATTCCGAATGTATAATAAAGAACGGAATATTAGAAGAATTTCACCATGTATGCAGATTGCATAAACAAAAAAGTTATTCCAATGTAATAATAAGAATGGAATAATGTAAGAATTTCACCAAGTATGGGTATCCTCGAGAGATACAAAGTTATTCCAACATAATAATAAAGAATGGAATAATGTAAGTTCTCTTCATGAATAAGAAAGAAAGAATACCCCTTACGAGTACAACAAATAATATCCCTACCTTAGAAAAACTCGAATATCAAGTAGTGAAGTAAGCGTAATACTTTTCTTCTTTTTCTCTATAGTTTCTCTCTCTAGAGTTTCAAAGAATTCGTAAGAAATAATGAAGGAATGAGCTTCTATTTATAGGAGAATGGACCTAATAAGAACTAATTCATGAACTATCCAGATTGATTTACTTTTAAACTGGACGGTCCATATTGGTTTACTATTAAAACTTAAAGCAACTATCTCCATACCGATTTACTATTAAAACTTTAAACCAAATGATCCATATTGATTTACTATTATAACTTTCCACCAAATGGGTCCATATTGATTTACTATTATATCTTCAACCAACTATTCTAAAAATTAAGCACATCTCCTCATGGAATAATATTGTACCCAAAAATGATTTGGACCGAAAAGAAATATATCTTATTACGTGAATAGTAGACTCATGTAATAAGAATAATAGTAATTCGTGAATAGTAACTCATGAATAGTAACTCATGAATAGTAACTCATGAATAGTAACTCGAATACCTAAAAGTGTCCCTAATACCCGATCAACAATATAACCTCCGACATCAATTAATTATACTAACACAAATAAGTCCAACACAATGGAACTATAAAATTCATCTTTAATCAACACGAACTTATTCATCATTAATATTATAATTCACAATATTTAACAACCAGTGTCGCTCCTGTGAAAGAGGGGCTTTCCGATAAGGATTTCTCCTTATCAAGCGCAAATTAGGTGACCAAACCTCTCCTCGATGTAACTTCTAGATATTGTCAATATTGCAAATAATAATATGAATAACTTTGTCGCCTCAATTATTGATTTAATAATATAACATATTATGCAGATGATATCGTAATAATAATTGAATCAATAATATGAGAGATATGATGCAAAGAATTATCGTAGTAATAATTGAGTATAACCGAGTGACTTCTCACGTAAGATCAATAATCAATACCGTGCTACTATGCAACCACGCCAGACATCGTATTTTTACTACCGGTAGTTCAACAGCTTTTAATCAGAACACCTCCGCCAAGTATTTTTATAGAAAGATATTTTTGTCATTTTCTAACTACGATAATACTTCCGCCAGGGGTCCACTAATGATTGTGGCTCGTCAGCATTTAATATTCCCCGTTAAAACGAATATTCCCTACCAATCAATATTATATAACCACTTGCTTACTTTTGCAAAATTTGTAAATATTACCCACAACTATAACATTATATCAAATCCACACCATAATATTCAAAAATATATTTCGAGAAAATTATTCTTTATTCATAAAAGTCAGGGTCTTACAACCTCCCTTCTTATGAAATTTCATCCTCAAATTAGGGTACATACCGGTATGTCAAGAGATGAGGATACCTTGACTTCATCTCGCATTCTAACTCCCAAGTCATTTCCTCCACATCGTGGTTTCTCCACAAAACTTCGATTTGAGGTATAACTCGAGCGTAGAACATGATCCTTCTTATCCAAGATTTTAACAGTAACTCTTCATACGCTAAATCTTCCTCTATCTCGTCTCGGTTCTAACTCAATAATGTGGTTCGGTCTTTCACATATTTACGTAACATAGATATGTGAAAAACGTTATGAACACGAGACATACTTCAAGCAGTAAGTAAGCGTAGTCTATAGGCCACGCCCCTACTCGCCGAGAATTAAAATGGGCCAATGAATCGAGGATTGAGCTTTCCTCTCTTTCCAAATCTCAGAACTCCTTTCCATGGAGCAACACGTAACAACACATGATCTCCAATATCGAATTCTACGCCCTTTCGATGAAGATCAAGATAACTCTTTTGTCGATCTTGTGAAGTTTTTATACGTCATCGGATCGCTTGAATCTTTTCTCAGTCATACGCACTCAACTCCGGTCCCAACAACGCTGTTTCACCCACCTCATCCCAAAGATACCGAGAACGACACTTTCTCCCATACAACGCCTCAAATGGAGCCATGCCAATACTTGCTTGATAACCATTGTTGTAGGAAAACTCCACCAATCTGTAAGAACTTGTCCCAACTTCCTTTTGAAGTCAAGGACACAGAGTCTTAATAGATCTTCAAGAGTTTGAATAGTCCTCTCCGACCGCCCGTCTGTCTCCGAGGATGATATGCCGAGCTAAATCAGAAATCTGCGCTCCATAGCTTTCTCGCAAACCAACCCAAAATCGTGAAGTGAATCTTGGGTCTCGATCAAACTATGGATACCGCATACCATGCGCCTTTACAATCTCATTTATGTACATACGAAGAAGACGCTCAAGTGTATAAGTTTCTCAGATAGGTAAGAAGTGAGCAGACTTGGTCAATCTATCAACAATGACCCAAATCAGATCTATGCCTTGAGAAACCTTGGGAAGACCAAAGAATCTAAATCCATGGTAATGTGCTCCCACTTCCATTCTCGAATTTCAAGTGGTTGCAATGGACCTTTTGGTACTTGATGCTCCACCGACTCGCTGACAAGTTAAACACCTTGAGATAAACTCCGCTATCTCTCTCTTCATATTGCTCCACCAAAATGTATGTCAAAGATCATGATACATTTTGGTACTCCCAGATGGATTGCAAACGGTGTGTTGTGCGCCCATCATGATTTTATACTTTAAATCGTGGTCGTTAGAACACAAAGTCCGAGTTGACTCAAGTATTCCTTCTTCATCGATTCTTGCTTCCTAATAGCACCTTCTTGCACTTTCTTCCTCATACGATCACCTCCGTGTCCAGAGCTTGAGCAACTTTTAACTTTATCGATTAAAGCTCTGCTTCTACTCAGATATTCGCCATCATCACATGGGTCCCTCGGAGTCTTTAACTCTATCTCCATCCTTTGTAAGTCATACAAAATGGGCCTTTGTGTTGACAATATTGCACTCGCATTCGCATATGATCTTCTACTCAATGCGCCACCACTACGCTCGCTTTTACCAGATGGTATCGAATGGTATGATCATAATCTTTCAATAGCTCAAGCCAACGCCGCTGTGCCGCATGTCGAGTTCCTTTGGGTGAAGAAATATTTGAGGCTTTTATGATCCGTATAGATCTCCACCTTCTCTCCATATAGTAATGCCTCCAAATCTTAAGTGCGAAGATAACAAATGCCAACTCTAGATCATGAGTAGATAATTCCTCTCATATTCTTTGAGTTGCCGAGAGGCATATGCTATGACTTTCCCATGTTGCATGAGAACACATCCTAACCTTTGCCCAAGCATCATCAGAGATGACAAATCCTCCGAGCTTTATGGTATTGTCGTAACAAAATAAAATGAGTCTTCCTCGAGTTCTTGAAAACTCTTCTCACATTCCGCGCTCCAACCGAACTTTGTATCTTTTCGAGTCACCGAAAGTTAATGGAGTAGCGATTCGAGAAAATCCTTCCACGAATCTCCGATAATAACCAAATGTCAAGCCGAGAAAGCTACGACTTTTGGCCATCGACTTTGGTTGCTCCCACTTTTGAATTGCTTCAATCTTCACTGGTCAATGATATTCCATGATTTGATATCACATGCCCAAGGAATGCAACTTCCTCAAGCCGTAACTCACATTTCTTCAACTTGGCATAAAGCTTGTTTTCACGAAGCTTTTGAGTATCAAATTTCAAGTGTTGCTCATGATCTTCACGACTTTTGGAATATATGAGAATGTCATCAATAAAGACAACCACAAAGTGATCCAAATATTCCTTGAATACTTTGGCTCATCATATCCATGAAGGCAAAGAGGAGCATTAGTCAATCCAAAAGACATGACCAAGAATTCATAATGCCCGCATCGAAGTTCTCAAGGCGCCTTTTGAATATCCTCGCTTTAACCTTCAAATTGATGATATCCGTAATCGAAGATCGATCTTTGAAAAGAATTATGCTCCTTGCAACCGGGTCAAACAGTCATCAATGCGAGGTAATCTGATACCTATTCTTGATGGTGACATGGTTCAATTCCTCGTAGAATCAATACAAAGTCGATACTCCCATCTTTCTTCTTCACGAATAGTAATAGAGCACCCCAAGGAGACGACTAGACGAATGAAACCAATGTCTAACAATTCCTCAGAATTGGGTCTTTAACTCCTCAAGTTCAATAGAGCCATTCGATATGGGGCTTTGAAATGGGTTTTGTACCAAAGTTCAAGGTCGATACAAAATTCAATTTCACGCCTGGGGTAGGCCAGAAGTTCTTCAGGAATACGCCAGAAATTTATTAACAATAGAAATATCATTCAAAACCGACGATTTTTGTTTAAATCGTGATATGAGCTAAGAAAGCTTTGACATCCGCTTTTTCAATAAACGAATAGCTTTATGGCTTGAAATGACCGTGATTGATTTTAATGGTTTGGTCGCTTGAATTCGCATAATAGGTTGATTAGAATATGAAAACTAACAACCTTACGAAAAACAATCAATTTTTGTATTTGATGAGTAGTTAACCAATCAATCCCTAGAATTACGCCAAACGCAAGTATTTTTAAAGAAATAAGATCGATAGTAATGTGCTACTACCGATTTGAATCAAACAAGACTTATAAACCGTGGATGTAATGAAGGTTTCTCCCAACGGAGTTTCAACCGATAAGTCAAAGTCCAATTTCTCCTGAGTCAAATTTAAACGCTTGAGCGCAAGTAGAGAAATAAAAGAATGGGTAGAGCCGAGATCAAATAAGGTATATACTTCACTAGAGTTTATGATAAGCTTACCCGTGATGACCTCGCTCGTTCCTTTGCTTTCTCGAGGTTACAACAAACGCCTCCTCGAACTACCGGCTTTGTCTTGTCTCGGATGGACTTTGATGCCTCCATCCCAAATTGACTTGACTTCTGCACGACAAAAAATCGGGCTAGGTGACCTTCTCTTCCACAATTGTAATATGCTTTGATCGTCAGCAGACAGCTTTGACCGATGTGTCCTCCCTCCGTGATTTGTAACATACGACCGACGGCCGCTTCTCCTTCCTTAACAACAAAAATGTCGTGCCGACGCCCTTCCATCATTATTAAATCTCCTCTTCTTGAAACTCCCACTTTTATTGTCTTGGCCATGATTACCACCGGTGGTTACCATTTCGCATGTTGATTCCTCCACGCTTGTTGTCACCGCTTCACGATCATTACCACCGGTATTTTCATTCTCGCCACCGCTTTCTCTTGTTGCATTGACCATTATCGCGCTTCCAATAATCGAGCCCTATTTACAACATCTCAATACAAACACGCTTTATGAGAAATAAGATATCGACGATCTCCTGCTTTCAAACCTCTTAAAACATCCGCGCTATTCTCTCCTCATTATCAACCAAATGGGACGCAAACCGATAACTCCGCAAAAACTTAGCTTCAGATCAAGCCACACGGCCATATTGTTCGCTCCAACTTGATGAACTCTACCTCTTTAATGTGACGAATACTTTCGAAAGTATTTGTCGTTGAATGCTTCTTGAACTTCTCCCAAGACATCTTCAAGCAGGTGTCGAGTACGCTTTATCGATTCCCACCAAGAATCAGCCTCCTCTCAAACATAAAGGTGGCAAAAGGAACCTTTTGCTCTCTGAGCATCCCAAGACATCAAATATCTTGGTGATCTCGCTTTATCCATGCATCCGCCTTTAAGTGGTTTTGGCTTCCAATAAACTCCGTGGTCCCAGCCTCGAATCTGCTTAATGCTGATGACCGTCCCGAGAGTTTCCAAAGTTTTCCACCTACATTTTGGACAGAGTTTCTCTTGCTCGATGTCAGTATTTAATTGCGTAAAGCTCCTAAACATTCCATTGCTCGCCATTTGGCTCTGGTTGTTGTTGTTCACCGAGGATTATTGTCTTCCCCGCTGCACATTATCCTCGGTATTAATCTGTGGTGACTCCACGATCTCATGTGCTTCATTGCTTATCTCAACATTTTCTGATGCCATTTTCCAAACCGCCACAAAACAAGGGTTAATTAATATATCACATATTATCCCTATACTCCCAATCGACCAATTAAATACCAAATAAACTTAGGTAGGTCATACTAGCGAAGGAATTCCCCGCCTCTCCCCTCCTAGTTCTTATCTCACATCTCACCCAGGATCATATCCCTAAGCTTTGATACCAACCGTGACGCCCCCAAAAATAGTATACATCACCCATCTTGAGTCGCCAGACACAAGGTAATCGAATACAAATACAACTTAATTATACAACAATGTGTAAAAAATACGACAAAACATAGGTCATGAGTTTTAATACAAATATTGTCATCTAGACAATATCCACACTCAATGGAGTCCTCATTACATTTATTATCACACTATTTCACGTAATAGTGAGGACTACTAATGCACCATCTAGACCATCACTGCTTCCCGACTAGTCCCAAATTTACGCTCTCATTTCCTCAAGAGAACAAAGGAAAGAAAGGGGTGAGCTCAACTAGCCCAAGAAGAAATATTATGACTAAGATAATGCGTAATAAATTATCATTAGCCTTCAATAATGTTAAACCGATAATAATATAATAGACAACAAGTTTAATCAAAACAATGATCAAGCAATCCATTAGAAGAGTCAAGTAAGGTATAAAATCTACTATCTTCTATGATTTAAAAAGTTTTTCATCAACTTTATCACGAGACTCACCTTTTAATAAATAAAATCGAATCATCCTCGCCCACTACCAAGGATATTCATGTAATCATCAATGGTCATGACTATACCGAATAATCCTCGGTCATAATCATACCAACAACTGCCCACCAATGAACTACATGCCAATGAGGACTTTTACCACATCATTCGTCACATTACTACCATGATTATTATACCGACAATCCTCGTCATAATCATACCAAGTCCATCTATGCACGTAAGCCAAAGATGACTTTCAACATAATATAAGCATGAGGATGATGACAATTCAATAAAAATAAAACAAGTTCAAGAATAAATTTTAAAGATTTATAAGTTAATTTATCCCGAACTCAATAACGCCCAAATTGTCAACACGATATCGCTTTGTGAAGTAAAATTCAAGAATGCTCGTAAGAATATTTCCATGAAAAGATATCGGATGAAGCGCAAATATCAAGGATATTCCACTAATTTCATGGAGTATAGAAGCCAAAGCTTTAACCAACCGAGTATAATAGAATATATGAAACCGCAAATGGATTTTCACCGCCATGCGTAGAATCCACGAGATGCATCATTTCCACAATTTAATAAGGAATGAATACGGCGGATCATTCACCATGCATGTGGTAATCCATATGTATAAAAGTTATTCCAATGTAATAATAAAGAATGGAATAATGTATGATTCACCATGCGCATAGAGACCGCATGCATGTGTTATTCCCAATGTAATAATAAATAATGGAACCAGTCCCACAGAAACGCATATGTGATGTGATATTCCAACAGTAATAATAAATAATGGAACTAGTCCCACAAGAACGCATTGCATGTGATATTCCGGCGTAATAATAAAAAGAACGGAATATTAGAAGAATTTCACCATGTATGCGATATTCCATAAACAAAGTTATTCCAACATAATAATAAGAATGGAATAATGTAAGAATTTCACCATGTATAAAGCAATCATTTCACCAAGATACAAAAAAGTTATTCCAATGTAATAATAAAGAATGGAATAATGTAAGTTCTCTTCATGAATAAGAAAGAAAGAATACCCCTTACGAGTACAACAAATAATATCCCTTACCTTAGAAAAACAAATAATATCGAGTAAAGTGAAGTAGCGTAATACTTTTTTTCTTTCTCTCTATAGTTTCTCTCTCTAGAGTTTCAAAGAATTCAAGAAATAATGAAGGAATGAGCTTCTATTTATAGGAGAATGGACCTAATAAGAATTAATTCATGAACTATCCAGATTGATTTACTTTTAAACTGACGGTCCATATTGGTTTACTATTAAAACTTAAAGCAACTATTCCATACCGATTTACTATTAAAACTTTAAACCAAATGATCCATATTGATTTACTATTATAACTTTCCACCAAATGATCCATATTGATTTACTATTATATCTTCAACCAACTATTCTAAAAAATTAGCACATCTCCTCATGGAATAATATTGTACCCAAAAAATGATTTGGACCGAAAAGAAATATATCTTACGTGAATAAGACTCGTGAATAGTAATCTCGTGAATAGTAACTCATGAATAGTAACTCGTGAATAGTAACTCATGAATAGTAACTCGTGAATAAAAACTCCATGAATAGTACCGGTAACGAAAAGTGTCCCAAATACCCGATCAACAATATAACCAATTATTATCGAAATAAATGTCAATTTCCACTAACACAAATAATTCCAACACAATGGAACTATAAAATTCATCTTTAATCAACACGAAACTTATTCATCATTAATATTATAATTCACAATATTTAACAACCGTGTCGCTCCTGTGAAAGAGGGGCTTTCCGATAAGGATTTCTCCTTATCATGCCGCAATTAGGTGACCAAACCTCTCCTCGATGTAACTTCTAGACATCACAATATTGCAAATAATAATATGAATAACTTTTGTCGCCTCAATTATTGATTTAATAATATATCATATTATGCAGATGATAATCGTAATAATAATTGAATCAATAATACGAGAGATATGATGCAAAGAATTATCAGAGCAATAATTGAGTATAACCGAAAGTGACTTCAACGTAAGATCAATAATCAATACCGCAGTGCTACTATGCAACCACGCCAGACATCGTACTTTTTACTACCGGGTAGTTCAATAGCTTTTAACTCAGAATACCTTCACCAAGTATTTTTATAGAAAGATAATTTTGTCGCTTTCTAACTACGATAATACTTCCGCTAGGGGTCCACTAATGATTGTGTCGCCGCATTTAATATTCCCCTCGTTAAAACGAATATTCCCACCAATCTAATATTATATAACCACTTGCTTACTTTGCAAAATTTGTAAATATTACCCACAACTATAACATTATATCAAATCCACACCATAATATTCAAAAATATATTTCGAGAAAATTATTCTTTATTCATAAAAGTTGGCATGGAATCACCTTCTCCCATGAAAACCCCAATTGCTCCTGCAACCAAGCTTGATAAAGATGAAAAAGGTAAAAGTATTTATATAACTCAATACATAGGTATGATAGGCTCTCTTCTATATCTAACTTCCAGTAGACCAGACATAATGTTTGCAACATGCATATGTGCTAGATTTTAAGCTAATCCTAAGGAATCACACTTAACTACTGTAAAAAGAATTTTTAGGTACCTTAAGGGCATACCTCACTTGGGGATTTGGTATCCCAAGGAGTCCTTATTTGAACTAACAGGATATACAGATGCTGACTTTGCAGGTTATAAAATAGACAAAAAAAGTACCAGTGGCACTTGTCAGTTGCTAGGAAACAGACTTGTGTCCTGGTTTAGCAAAAAGCAAAACTCAAGATTCACTTTAATCGCAGGTTTAATACATTGTCAGCCGCCAACAAGTCGTCGGATCCTATGGATGAAAAAATCACCAGCGATCTACGGGTTTGAATTTAAATCTATACCGCTTCACTATGATAACACAAGTGTCATAGCAATAACTCATAATCCTGTCATGCATTCTAGGACTAAGCATATAGAAATAAGGTATCATTTCATTAGGGATCATGTGAAAATGGAACCATATCTTTACAATATATCCCTACTGAAAATCAACTTGTTGATGTCTTTACAAAGCCTCTAGATGAATCCAGGTTTAACAAATTAATAAGTGAGCTAGGCACGCTTAATTTATAACCATGAAATATATGCTCTAGTTTGTGCTAACCATACAGATATAAAGGCTATGTTCAAAATCGTAGACATGATCAAAGGAAGTCCACAATCGTAGAGCTGCAATGACATGAAAGACAACGATCGCAGTGCAGACTCAACGATGGCAGAGCTCCATCAACAAAATAAAGGAGCATCTTGTGATGATAAAGTTCAACAAATCAAAGCAATCTCTCTGTCAAGTGCCTCAGGAACAAACCTAACCCTTGATTCACTCTATGAGGTTGGCCCTTCCTGAGCTACCTTAAATCGAGAAGAATGCTCAGTCAAAATTTCATTACAAGAACTCCAAGCGCACTCGACGATCATAGTTCGTGACTAGGACGATTGCAGAGCGTACTCGATGTCATGCAGAAAGCGACTCGACTTAATTATAAAGACTACCTCAACGATCGTAGTCTTCCCAATGGATACATTAGCTCAGAGAGAGCTAAGGGCAAATCAGTACATTCCTATTCAATCAAATTCGTAGAGCCAAGCAAAAGTTGACACATGCCCCACTAAGCAAATGGAGATAGGGAAGTTATAAGTATAGTTTGAAAACACCTTTTTGAAATCAGAAGTTCAAAAAGCTCATTTCTCTCTCTACAAGCAGAAACCCTAACTTTCAGAAAAGGTCAAACAATCATACATAGTGCAAAGAGATCAATGGCAGCTTCAAATGTCATCTCTGGTTACAGACTCTGTTTCGTTGAGTTCAAGATTGCTGACCCCAAATTTCTCAAAACTCTGTCTCTAATAAAAAAAGATGGTCTTGAAGAGGCTCTGGGTATGAGCACATGGATCTACCCTAAGCTAATAAAGGAATTCTATAGAAATGGTGTGTTTGAGAATGACGTCATCACTACGAGGGTCAAGGATGTGGAAATCAAGCTCAAGGCTGAGGATATAAATTGAGCCCTAGGCTTTAAATCAAAAGGGTTTTCATTCATAGAGGGCATCGATTTCCATGAAGGACTCAAGAGAATGCATCATAAAAAGTTCCCTACTGTCAAAGGGTACAAGAAGAAAGAGTTTCCTCAGAGGTACGTAATTTCCGCGTATATTGTTGGAAAATGCATATGATGTATAAACTCAAAGTTATGACTCTATAAATGAAGTGCAATTTCAGCTCATGACAACCCATCATTTGTGGGATACAATTTTAACTATGGAGCCCTACTACTTGAATGGATTGGGAAGTGGATTCTTAGCTCGAAGAAGTCAAAGAGCTTTGGAAAGATGCTCTACGGGCAATTCATAAGTATCATCCTACAGTCTGCTTTGGGTGGTAAGATTAGGGATGATGAAGGAGAGTCCATCAATCCGAACAGACGAATGACCTAGCAACTGTTCGAGAACTGGAAAAGGAATCCAGCAGAGAATGTACGAATGATGTCTAAATCCATTGGTAGGACTGGTGATGCAAAGGAATCAGGGATTCCTGGGAACATGTCTGTTGTTAAGGAGACTAAAGAAGATGAAGAAGAAATTAATAAGGAAGAACTTATTGCCTTAGTCAAAAAAAGCAAGGGCAAAAGAAAGCTGAAGGCTCAAATGGCAGAAGAACCCCAGGGGTCAACCACTGATATACCTCAAGAGCATCTTGACATTGAAACTCTGAGGATCTTGAGAAGGAAAGAATAGCAGGCTGAGGCAGATGAAGATAGAGCTACCATCTCTCAACTGCTAAAGAAGAATAAAGACAGTCACAAGTCCAAGAGGCCATTTGTCTCCTCGATCGTAGAGTCTCTACCAATCGTAGAGACCAGACTGGATGCCTTTCCCAAAGAAGTTGCTGCAACAGATACTCTAACTGATCAACAGTTCAGAGCTGAAACTGAAGAAAGTCCTAAGGCCGTGGCTCAGCCTAGGAAACCTAGAAGAAAGTTGGTCAAAACGTACATCCTTGTCAATGAAGGAGTACTTAAAGAAGAAGACAAAAAGATAGCCACTGAGAAGGGGCTATCCGAAGCAAGACAAGAGAACACTACTCAAGCTGAAGGGGAACTACCCAAAGTTCTCACTCTAGAGAATGCTCCAGCTGAGGGGGAGCTACATGAATTTCTCACTCTAGAGAATGCTCCAGCTGAGGGGGAGCTATTTGAAATGTAGATGGATGATCATGTTGAGGGGGAGCCTCATGATATCCCTATGTCAGAAGAGGCTTCTCCTGAAGAAAATGAGAGAGCACCAAAGCAAGAAAGTCAAAAGGAGGTCATTGATGTAGTGGAATCCTCGAAAGAAGACAGAGAAGAAGAAGAAGAAGAAGAAGAAGAAGAAGAAGAAGAAGAGATCGAGATTATAGTTGTGGGCTATAATAGGTATAGAAGAGTCAACTACAATCATTTGTTCTCCTATCTACCCACGATGCCTCTCCATAGAGCTCAAATTCTCAACTCCTGGGATCATATGTTCTGGAGCTTCAAAGCATATCCTGCAATCTCAGTGCTAGCTCATGAATTTTCAGGCAACTTCAACTTTGCCAAACAGCTAATCACAAATGGCCCTCCTTCAAGGAATGAGCATGAGGTACTATCTATCCCAATCTCTTTCAAGGTTAATCACTGTCCACCATCATCCTTCAGTCAATTCAATGAATTCCCCAAATGGTTGGAAGTGATCCTCAATCCACTTAATCAATTCTCAGTTACAGAATCCCAACATTCTGTAGCTGATGAACCAAATATGCCCAACTTCATTTTGATCACATCCCCTCTCATCTCTACGATTAATGACTCAAGCCCAATCGTAGAGTCACACGCTCAAATCGTAGAGCCACCTACTCAAGAAGCCCAAACACAAGCCCCTCCATCAGATATTCCCTCATCGTTCTCAAATGAATATTTCAACCTTGATCTTTCTCTCTACACCTTGCAAGATCAATACACAAGAGCACCTCCTCCTCCTCCACACATTCCACAACTCAGTGAACTCTTTTTCGTGATCTCGCCCACCAAAACCGAAATTGTCGACGTGTCGAAGAAAGTGATCAAGGACATAAATAACAGTCTTGAAGCTCACACTGAACTCATTCAAATGAACTGACTAAAATGATCAATGTTGCCAATAGTCTCCCAAGCACCCTAAGCTTTGAGCTCACAAAGAAGCTTAGGGAGATCATCAAAGAGATGCTTAAGAGCATAAATGACAGGGATCAGATCCACTTTTAAGCAGCTAAAAGACACAAGGATGTTGTTCTTGTCTTATAGACGACTCAAGAGAACCAGAACCAACTTATGTTGAACATCATCACAAATATGCAAACTTACGTAAAAGAATTCCAAGCATTTTTCATGAGCCAAGGAAAGCAGACTGACAATGTCCTAGACATCCTCCAATGAAGGGAAGCTCGATCAGATGCTCTAATCAAAGAGAATCAAGAGGATATTGCTCAAACCCAAAGTCAACTTAATGAGCTTGTCCAAGGAGTGACTTGCCTCTCAGAAGACATTCAAACCCTTGATGCTAACATAAAGGGGGAGAATAAAAGGGAAAGGAGATCAACGCAAAGGCAGAGGCACATTCTTAGCTCAATCATCAAGGAATCCTCCTCCAAGGAAGTATCACCATCAGACTCCACGATCTGGCCATCACACTCAACGATCTGATGGTGAGCCAATTATCATGGCTCAACCATTAAGGAGTCTAGGGCCAACTCCCAGCTCACAAGAAGTAACCACCACAGGTCTAAGAATGCCAATTGGAGATCCTGCATTCATGAATAGGCATGATCACAATCCAAGACTAAGTCAAAGCGAGCTGGAAGATCTAGCCAGGAGAGACGAAGCCAGCAGGAAAAGAAGAGCTAATGAATATGCCAATCCTCCACCAGGCAAAAGGTCGAAGAAACAGAGATAGGTTGAATTTTAATTCTTATTGATGTAGTCAAACTTAAATGTAATATCTATCTTCAAACATCAATAAATTCATACTTATTCTCTAGAAATTTCAGCTGCTCACTGAAATATTAAGTCATATTTACTTTGCTGCAACTGCATCTAGAATTTAATAATCATGACAACAAATCTCCTTGGTTATGTCAACATCAAATAGGGGGAGATTGTTGGGAGGTGAATATTTTGATTTGATGTTTAAATTAAATGCTCATGATTATATGTAAAGTCCTTCAAGGAATATATGTACAAGGACTTGGTGATAGATCAAATTTGTTAGGTTGATCTAAGCTTTTAATGTTTATCATTCTGTAAATGAATGTATAGATAAAGAGATCAAAGATGTTAGGTTGATCTATGTCTTGAAATGTAATAGATAGGCTTCAACAAAATCGTAGTCTATTGAGCTGATCAAGAGTTTGCAAAAACCAAGGCAGAATCATAGAGCATCGAATATCGTAGTATGACTACTTTGAAGGGACTCTCCAGAAATCGTAGAGTGGTCCAGACGTTTACGGAAGACAACTCAGAGATCGTAGTGTGCTCTCAGAAATGTAGAGTCTTCAAGACAAGCAATTGAAGATCGTAGTGTGCCAGTCCTTAAGTGAAATCGTAGTGTTCTCGTTTGATAACATCAGATCAAGCACCAAGGTGGCAAGACACCATGATCTGAATCGTAGAGTATCATCTACCTATGTTAGAAGCTTCGAGCCTTACCCTTTTGTTTAAAGATAAATTCCAATAAATGTGGAATGGGTTATAAACGTTGAAGTCCTCACTAGTCCCAATTGCACAAAATATATCCTTAGTATACAACGAAGGAAACGAATTGAAGAAGTTAAGGAAAGGACCATGGGTCAGAGGAAAACACCTTTTTAGGTGTTAGGTGAGAAAACAATCTGTTATGTCAGTGAGCCAAAATGCAATTTAGAAGATGTGCAAAAAAGTCTCCATCAAAGTTTAGAAATGTCAAACGCATTTAATGCTCCAACGGATAGATTTCAAGGATCACATATATGCAAAACATCTGTAGATGATTTAAAAAAGCAAGCATTAAACAAAACGCTGAAGAACACTCAACGCTCAACTCTACGATCTGAGAAAAAGAGAAAGCTTGCTCAGCTACTCAGTTCTTTCGAACAAGAGCTAAACAGAAACTGAGTAGCACCAATCAAGAACTCATCAACTATCAATCAAGTGAAGTAAGAAGTTCCAAGTTAGAAGGACTTGAAGAGTTCTAAAGTGAACTGTGAAGAACCAAGTCTGCTGGACTTGAAGAGTTCAAGAGTGAACTAAGAAGTTCCTAGACTGCTGGTCTAGAAGGAATCTATGAGATTCAGAAAGTGTTAAAGATATCCTTAGTGGATTTCCTACTCGAGGAATAGAAGAGTAGACTAGGAGCTTTAAGTGCTCTGAACCACTTAAAACTGTTGTGCCTATTACATTCTTTCCATAACTGCTATAATTGCTATAACTGTTATAACTGCCTCACTCTCATTAACTCACTATATCTAAAAAGGGAGATCAAATAAATCTTAATTCTGTTGTGTTTGAATCATTATCAAAACTAACAAAGTAAAATGAAAAGAATTTTAAATATCTATTCAACCCCCCTTCTAGATAACTATTGTGCCTCCGGAAACTAATAATTGGTATCAGAGAAGGTTCTATTATATATCCTACAAAGCTTAAGTAGATCTAATGGCACACCTACCAAGTGAATCAAAGACTGGAGGAGGCAGCAAGCCACCTATGTGCAACAAAGATAAATTCGCCAACTAGAAAGTTCGGATGCAAGCATACATGGATTCAATAGATGAAGATTTATTTGAAACTGTTCAAATTGGGCCCTATGTTCCTACAAAGCTTGCACCAACTACATACAATCCAAATAGAATACAGATCAAGGTCAATGAGGAATGGACATACAACGAAAAGAGAGTTATTCAACTCGACAAAAAGGCCAAGAACATTTTGTTCCAATCCTTAAAAGATTATATGTTTGAAAATGTGGTCAACAGCAAAACAACAAAGGAGGTTTGGGAAGCATTGCTCATCATGCATGAAGGAACATAAGAAGTCAGAGAAAACAAGCAATCTCTTCTGACTCAACAATATGAGATGTTTGCACATGTTCAAGGAGAAAACGTCACTGCCACCTACAAGAGATTCAATGTACTGCTCAACTCTCTACGAGCCTATAGAAAGATCTATCCAAATAAAGATCTAATCATAAAGTTCATGAGAGCCTTACCAAGAAAGTGGGATGCCAAAACCACTGCTATTAGAGAGTCAAAGAATCTTCATAAAATGACTGTTCAACAGTTATATGGCAACCTTCTTACATACGAACTGGAGCTGACTCAACGAGTAGAAACTCTATCTGAAGGAAGAAAGAAGGATAAGGGTGTTACTCTCAAAGCAACTGGAATCACCTCCAAAGTCAACATTGAAATTGACTTTGACTATGATGAAGATGATGATGAGGACTTTGCAATGCTGGTGAAAAGACTTAGAAGGTTCATGCGTCAAGGCAAAATCAGCAAGCCAAAGAAAGTCAGCAACTACAACAACCAGGAGCAGATAAATGATCTATGCTACAATTGCAAGAAGCCTGGCCATTTTATTGCTAACTGCAACAAACCCTTTAGAGAAGAACTAAAGAAGAAATCACATCCAAAGAAGGAATAAAAAGGCAACAAAAGTCCTCAGAAGAGAGACAAAGGCCTTGTAGTTGGAGGATCGTGGAGTGACTCAGACAATGACTCAACTCCTGAATCTGGAGATAATGAAGATCCTCAAATGGCAAATCTTTGCCTGATGGCCAAGAATGCAAAGGACAAACAGAACTCCAACATACATGAAGTAAGTATAGATGAGGTATTTGACTTCAACTCTCCTGATGTAGACATTGATGATTTAAGAACTGCACTGCATGGTATAACATCTGATCTGCATCAATACATGAAATGGTTTAGAGTTCTGTCTAAGGACTATTCAGTTCTTCAAAAGGAGAAAGAGAAAGTTCAAGAAGAACATGAAACAACCCTTCTAAGTACTGACTCTCTTTCCAAATTTGAAGTTGAGAATAAGTTCTTAAAACAGACCAATGAGATCAATGCACAAACAGAGTCAAGTCTAACATCTAAAATTGAGGAACTAGAAAAGACAATCTTTACATGGAATAAATCCTCTGCATCCATGGACTCCTTGAACTCTAGCCAGAGAAGTGTCTCTAACAGAACAGGATTAAGCTTTGGGGAATCTACCTCTGAGCCATGTGTGGAAAAGGTAAATGAAACTAGCACTAGTAATGCCTCAAGTTTTAGTAGAGGCATTATATTTATGAAATCCTCACAGATGGATAAGCTAGTCCGACTCTGCTCTACTGATTCAATTAACATTCCAAGGAGCAAAGGATCTTATGCTGGCTTGGGTTTCAGAAAAGAGAAGAGTAACTCAACCACTACTCTCCAACCTCGAAGGATCGTAAAGTCGAGTAAAATCAACTCCATGAACCAACTGGGAAGGAGCAGTAGAGGAAAGGTACACTCCTCTCAAATTATGAAACACAAGGACACATGGAAGAATGAGAATCAGTTTAACAGAAGGATGACTACAGATCCACAAAAGTCCAAATGGAGGAAGAATCCTCACACACACACAAGCATGCATCATATTAGATGTTTTGTGTGCAATAAGGTTGGTCACAAGGCTGTAAAATGCTATTATAATTCTATGCATGTGAGACCCAAAATCAAGCAGATTTGGGTTCCCAAGGGTACTAACAAAGTAGGACCCATGCAAGTATGGGTACCAAAATGAAAGTTTAATGTTACCTCAAGAACAGAGCTCCACGATCTCAACTTGGTATCTGGACAGTGAATGCTCAAGGCACATGACTAGGAACAAAACCCTTATGTCTAACTACATAAAAAATGAGGGTCCCTCCGTCATCTTTGGAGTTAATGGCTCTGGCAAGAGAAGAGGATATGGCTCAGCTGGGAATGGTGCAGTGTCCTTTAGTAAAGTGGCCTATGTGGAAGGACTACAACACAATGTCCTGAGCATTAGCCAACTCTGCGACAAGGTTCATCAAGTAACATTCCTCAACAATCAATGTCAAGTCAGAGAGTTGATGACATCTGCTATAAATCTAACTGGAACAAGAGAAGGAAATGTTTATACAGTAAATCTTGGACAACTAAGCTCAGACGAGACAATATGCTTTCTCAAGCAAAGCATCACGAAGAAATAAGTCAAGCTATGGCATAGAGACCTGCCTCATCTCAACTTCAAGAGCATGTCCAAACTGGCCTCAAAAGATCTAGTTACAGGCTTACCCAAGTTCAACTTCGTCAAAGAAAGGTCGTGCAATCCATGTCAGTTTGGAAAGCAGACCAGAAGCTAATTAAAGAGCAAAAACTGTTAACTCAATTGACATGCCCCTGCAACTACTTCACATGGATTTATTTGGGCCAATTCCAACAACGAGCCTTGGAGGGAAGAGATACTCATTAGTCATAGTGGACGATTACACCTGATTCACAGAGGTATTCTTTCTAACCTTGAAAGATGAAACAAGCTCCCAACTGATCAAGATGTTCAGACTAGTGATGAACGAGAAAGGGGAGAAAATCATGGCTATAAGGAGTGATCATGGCAGAGAATTTGACTTCTCAGAAATGGACCAGTTCTGCACAGACGATGTAATAACCCAATATTTTCAATATAATTAAATAATAAAATTTGTATTTTTTTAAAATATAAAGGTGGGATTATGTGCAAAGAAAAGTATATATATTTATGTGATAAATAAAACTTATTTATTATATGAATATTTATAAATAAATTCTTTTATGAATTATTGATCATTATAGATTATAATCTTATTATAAATTAATTTTATAATAAAAATATTTATTATTTATTTTCCATGAAATATGAATATTATATATATGATATGATTATAAGGATTATTATGATATGTATTTTATTATAGTAGTTAAGTTAATTATTTTAACTTAATTAAATAGTATATATGAAAGTGAGGTGGGATATGGATTCAAAACCCTAATTCTGGATTTTGAATAAGGAATGAGAATATTGATATAATATTATTTATATTTCAGTAATATAAACATGTCTGATAGGTGTGGAATGTTAATGTGTGGAATAGTTATAGTAACACAGTGCAAAACCCTAGCATTACTGATAAACTATAGTACATGAGTCAATTATGACTATAAGATTTGTTAAGTTATTGTGTAATGTAATTTATGGAAATTATTATATTTAATGTTAATTAGGTAAATCCTAATTAATATTTAGAAACCCTAATTATTAAATTAGAATCCTAATTGCTAAGTTGTAAACCCTAATTATTATTTTAGCAAGGTAAATGATAATTAGTATTTGATAAAGCCTATTTTGCAAGTCTAAAGTAATTAGGAAACCTAATTTAATTAGGGAACCCTAATTCAATTTTTTTTAGAAACTAAGATTACCATTTTGACCTTAATACACAATCCTAGATTTAGAGCTTAGGAAACCTTAGGGTTAAACCCTAAGGGTTAGAAAGGAATTGACAACCTTGCCACTAAAAGTAAACACCAAATGACGAAATTGCCATTCTTGTATTATTTAATAGATAACTTGTAAAACTTGCCATAACTTTAGTTGGTAAACCAACTCAACCTAGCCATGTGCCTATAAACCAAAAAGATTAGACATCTTGCATCACAAGTACATTAGATTCAAGTATTATATAAGATCAAGGAGAGAGAGAAGTTGCATAAGTTAGCTCATTTTACTTACAACACTCAACCAAAACCCTCTCAACTTCAAACCTCTGAAAATACCTTGCTAGACTAGTCACTAACCAAGCCCCACTATCACTTGTAGCATATCAGAAACATTAGATCAAGAATTTGTCCAAGAAAGGTAAACCCTAAGCCGAGAACATTTGATCTTGTATGTTATGTAGGATTTGATGTTTGAATGTTTAAATATGTTGTATAAGGTGTGAATCAATGATCTTGGTTGCTAAATAGTGGATGCATAACATTTATATGCTCGAATCTAAGTTTTTACAAAACTGAAATTTTATTTTGTCATTCTCCGACAAGAAATGTCGCCCTTGTAGATCTGTGCTAGTTTATTGTTTTGGTGATTTAAAGGTTCGAAGTTGTAGTATGTAATGTTTTTAGTAATCTGCAAGTCGGTTCATGATCATTGCATGTGTAGATCAAAAGTTATTCACGGCTAAAGTTCGCTGACAGAACACGAACTAAGTTTTCTTCGGGTAACCCAAAAAAATCAAGAACGTGTTTTGGCCGCGGACTTTAATTTTACTTTGATTTTGTTTCTCGAACGTTGTTAGGATGAATATTGGTATCTAGATTATAGTATGTCATGAGTACTACAAGTTTAAAGCACGTTCGAACCTTATAAAGCCTCGGATCGATCGTCGTAATTGGCCAAACCTCGTTGACCGTTAGCTTAACTTTCTGGGTCACCCAGAAAGTTTAGGCAGTGGTCTGACAAGTTCTTTATTGACTTAGATCTTGCATCTAAATTATGTTTAGACATTATAAAGGCTCACCACTTGTTCTCTAATGGTTTGTCTACAAAGCCCAACGTCTAGATCACTTATGTAACCAACAGACTGAAAGTAATGTACGGTCAAACTAGCCTACTCGCACATGAACTCGATTTTTTGGAAAACCCAGAAAACGCAAGAACATCCTTTCTGACATGTTTTGACCGAATGCTAGTTAGTGATCCAGATGTAGTTTAACTGATGTTAGGGATGTTATATGTATTCTGTCATGTGTAATACAACCCAGACCCATTCGAACAGTTTAACAATTAACAGAACCCGAAGATAATTAAGCCTCAAAGTGTACCCTCGAAGCTGACTGGGTTTCTAGGTAACCCAGAAAACCCAGGAAGCTCTGATAGGGAGTTTGATGGCCCAGATCTTTATGCTACGATGTGTTATGACCTAGATTATGATTGTTGATGGTAGTATGACATACCTACTGCACGATCAATGTTTAAACAAGCCCAGAAACACAGTAGGAATGAAATTAAACTTGTCAAAGTAAGACTAATGAACGCTTGCCTTGTCGTTGTTCTTGAGCTCAAGAACACCAATAATGATGAAGAAGTGTCGCTATAGCCTATAAATACGACGCTTTCTATTATTTTAGTTTCTAATTTTCGAAAAATGATTTAAAATAGAAATAAATTCTAAAAATCATTTAAAAATAGTAAATAAATTAAAAATTATAAAATCAGCTTTTAAAAATTATTTTAAGTCATAAAAATTAACTTTTAATAATTTAACATATTTTCCATAAATATTAGTAATTATTTGAATATTATTAATATTTAATTTATTTAATAAATGCATTAAATAAATTAACTAAAGATGATTTTTATTATATTAAAAATCATTTTAAATAATAATAAGGTATTTAATAATATTTTAAGTTATCAAATGTAACTTTCAATATTTTAAGGTAAATTTCATTAATTATTTAATATTAATGATATTATATTTATTTAATAATAATATTAAATAAATTGTTTAAAAATGGTTTTATTGATTTAAAAGGATATAAATGAATTAAAAATATTCTAAGTTATAATTAATGACTTTTAATATTTAGATAAATAATACCTTAATATTTAAATATTAATGGTAAGTGTTTAAAACCCATCTTTAATGTTTTAAAAATCATTTAAGGGTAATAATAATACTCTAAAAATAGTTTGAGTTATTATAAATTATTTTAATGGTTTCATTAATATTTGGATATTAATTAAGTGTTAATGATAATAGAATTATGTAATATTTAAATCATTTAATAATGATTCCAGAGTTTGAAAAGTCATGATAAATTATAATAATTAATTTATAAATAATATGATTGATATTTAAATTATCCAGAATGATATTTGAAATACAGATTAGAGTTTTATACTCGGAAATTACCCGATAAAGCCGTCGGTACACCAGAATGCTACCGAATTTGATTCGACCTATATAGTTTGACTGTATAAGAGTTTGTTTGTGTCTTAATAACTGATATAACTATGTGACAATATGATTAGGTTATGTATTAACTGTAAATAACAATATGATGTGTTATGATATGTTATTCTAATCAATAGAACAATCTTATAAATGATAGGTCGTTGAATTAAGGATAGAACTAAGTTGTGTAAGCAGCAGACTAGACAAGTATCCTAAACTCTTGTTTTACTTTATTCAACGGATATCGTAAGCAAGTATTTTTACCTTTGCATTTTCTTTATGCAATGGACATGAGTAAGAAAGTTTCATAATTGTATTATTATTGTACCAGATTATTAACCCTATTGTTATATATGTTATATCCGATCATTGATTATCAACATGGTACTATATTGTAATTCAGATATATATATATATATATATATTATGTCCGTTAATTTCTAAATATGGTTATTCAAGTGTCCCCACTGGATAATCATTAGATTTAATCACATGTTGATATATATATATATATATATATATATATATATATATATATGTATATACCTATTGATACCAAAAGATGTATAATGATAATAAAGAGTCGCTCTGCTTATTCGACCGCCTAGACACATGATTTAGAAATATCGTTGAATATGATAAAACCTTTTTGTATCCAATCAAATTATTTTGATTTGGATTCCAGACTAAGTATGAACCTCCCGATCAAGGGAAAACTTTTATGCGCCCAAGGCGGATAGAGTGAACGATAATATCGTTCTTGCATGTAGTATTGATCAATACATGGCCCATGGGATGTACACCCTCGCGCCCGTAAGTTATGACAGTTTGTGGATGAAGTTCTGCTAAAACTATTTGAAAATTGAGAATAATATTCATAGTATGTCACCTTAACCCTATTTATAGTCAGTACGTAGTTTCAAAATGTTGATAAAGAGTTGTTATGTTATTATTATCGGTTCAGATTACTTCACAGCCATAAATTTGTTGTAGAAGGGTAGTACAAAGAAGACATTTAATCCTTTCAGCTAATATTTATAATTGTTATTACTTGTTGGGCACTCAAATGCTCATCCTTGCTTAAATTAAATATTTTCAGCTAAGTATGACCAACCGTAGGGCTCCGCCAGAACAAAGGGAAAGGAAAGCATCGAGTAATAAGTTGTGTTATCTTATGTAATAGCTAGACTTAAATAAGATGATGATATTATTATCTATCATGTAATGAAATGTTTTAAGGTCGCGTACCTGAGATTTAGACAATTCTGATATGTAAATTAAGTTTGATATTTATGACAATATTATTATTATTCCGCTTAAAGAAATGGTATCGTGAAGTACTGAATTCGGGTTTCAAGTACCTGAATTTGGGGGCGTCACAGGTTGGTATCAGAGCTTTAGGGTTAGAAACCGTAGGTGGGAGTAGACCTTAGGCTATAACCTTAGAGCAGAGGAAAACGTTGAAGGTACAAATAACTAATATAGAGTTTAAAAGGAGATGAATCGAATAAATTCATCGTCAAAAAAAAAGAGAAGATAACTTATATAAAACTTTGACTTGCTGTGTGTATATATTATATGTTAATCAGGATAATTTATGTGTAGATGTCAAGAGGAAAAGGATTAGGATACCCTAAGATCGTAAAGAAGGAGCCAATAGCTGAACTAGAGGCTCACGTTGAAGATAATCTTGACGAGGTGATCATTTTGGAAAATATAGTACTGGACCCAGAAACGTTAGAATTAACAGATAGTGATTCAAACACTAAAGTTGAAGCTAATCAAGCATCACCGGAGGAACATAAGGTGAGGGATTGTCCAAAGAGGAATTTTAAACGGGTGATTCCGGGATGGAATCCCGAGGTGAATTTTGCGATATTTTGCAATAAATAAATAAGAAATTTTGCATATAAATTTTTTTATTATTATTTTAATGATGAGAATATGTGTCAAGTAATGTATGATAAATGCAAATATATTTATTACCTATAAATAATTTTAGAATTATTAATCACCACAAATTATATTCCTATAGTAATTAATTTTTGTAAGCAAAAATGTTTTTATTAATTATTTTCCATGAAAACATGATTTTATATTATTTAAATAATATATGAAATGATTATTATAAGTATAATAATAAATATTTTATTATATGAATTTGTTCGAATATTTAAGTTAATCATTTTAGCTTAATTATTGATGTTGTATATGAAGAATAAATCGGATATGGAATCCAAACCCTAATTTTGGATTTGAACAATGAATGAGAATAATAATATAATATTAATTATATTTTAATTTTTCGATCTTTATGAATATGTCTTTGTATATCCATAGTCCCCGATAATGGTGGGCCAAATATGATAAATTAGGTTACATAACCCTCATATCGTATTATTAAACCCTAATTGTTAAACTTCGGTTATGAGTTTAAGAGTCAAGCAGATAATTGTGTGTTATATGAATTTTACTCGTATTATTATAATTTACGTAATTAGGAGAAATCTAATTATTTATTTGAAAACCCTAATTTGCAAAAATTAGAAACTCTAATTATTATTTTTGTGAATTATAATGATAATTAGAAAACCTAATTGTTAATTTGGTAACCCTATGATATTAAGGAACCCTAATTTAAAAACCCTAATTTTATATTAAAACCCTAATTTAATTAGTATGTTTTAAATTAAAATTTTATTTCACTTTAATTTTAATTGTCCAAATCCTAGAAATTATTTGGGAAACTTTAAGATGTAAAATCTAGTGATTAAACCCTAGATTCAAGCACCTTGGACAAGAATACCCTTGAAATTTAAAATAATTACAAAAATACCCTTTTGTCCTATTAGTTGCATTATTGCTAGCCAAATCTTATCCAAGATCTGGCCAGCCACCCTAGACCTACCTACAAGCTACTCAGCAGCACATGATCAGCATTGCCAGCATTCTATACATTGCATCAAGTCATTTGCATAATTTAAGAGAGAAATGTAAAAAAAATAAAGCTCATTTGATCAACCACACTTAGCCATTCTCTTTCAAGCTCAAACCCACGAAAATATAGTGCTAGATCAGTCCCCAGTCAAGCCCCACGATCACACTTATCAAATCAGAAGCACAGAATCAAGAATTTGTTCACAAAAAGGTAAGAACCCTAGAAGAAATCTGACCTTGATCAAGGTGTTATATGTTAGTTTTTTTGTTAAACATGTAGTATGTAGTCTATAATGATGATCTGGGTTGCTAGATGTTAGATCCATAACATCTAGAGGCTCGGATTTGATGTTTTAAAAATTCGGAAAAACATTTTTTTGATGTCTGACAGTGAATGTCAGGCCGTGTAGATCTCTGTAGGTTTTTGATTTGTGTGTTTTAAGTGTTGGATCTTGTAGTATGTTGTAAGATCTTAAATCTGGAACTTGAATCAGGTTCATATCTGTTGTAGATTAAAAGTTATTTAAGGTCAAAGTGGGTTGGCCAAGCATTGACTAAACCGTTTTGAAGCCCGAAATTTCCCAAAGAAGGTCGTGATGCATTTTGATGGCCTCTGATCTTGCTCCTTGTAATTTGTTTTGCCATGATTGTTGTTTTGTAGTTGTAAATGGACATAAATACTACATCTTAAAGTCTTTGTATCACATATATACTTAACAGAAATAAATCTAGAGGTGGTCAAACTTGGTAGCCAAAACTGCTCAAGAACATTTATGGGTTTCCCAGAAATGTTCAAGAACAGTTCTGGGAGGGTACTTTTGATGGGATTAGATCTCGCTTGAGCTATTGTTTTATGGTTTTTTATGTAATATATATCTTTATCTACATGTTTACTACAACCCTAATTCTTAGATCGAAAAATATTGCATGATCATCAAGTTGTGGAAGCCCAAACATGCACTTCTCGATCTGTTTTCATTTCGAAAACCGAGAAATGAAGAAATGATTTCTCATTCTGATTTTTTCGAGCCTTAACCCGGTTTTATTAATACTTGTTAGACCCTACTATTTCTTGTAACATGTTCTATGATAGTTTGTCTACATGTCCCGATGAGCAGAAAACTTGTAACATTAACATATTGACAGATTTAAGGCCACGAAATGCGTTAACCGTTCATGACTATAGTTTTCTGGGTAGCCCAGAATATGATGAACACGCCTGACAGGAAGTTTGAATGGCTAGATTTTCATGATGTTGTATGTTATGACCTGAATTTTGATTGTTAATTGTAGTGTTACATTAACACTATAAGATCTGACCATTAGGTAGCCCAGAAACATTTCGAGATGAGAATTAGGCTCGGTCAAACAGGGTACCTTGTGCACTGACTTGTCAGTGTTCTTGAGGACAAGAACACCTAACATGACAGATAAGTGTCGCTATAGCCTATAGCGACGGTTATTAATAATTTTATTTTATAATTTTGGGAAAATGATTAAAAATAGAAAAAAAATAGTTTTAATTATTAAAAATACCAAATAAATTACTAAAAATTGTTTTAAAGTCTGAAAATTAGTTTTTAATTATTTTAAGTATATTTCATGAATATTTAATATTTTTGGGATATAAAAAAGTATTTAATTTATTTAAGTATAATATTAAATAAATTATTTAAAATAATTTTAATACATGAAAAATCATTTAAAATAGGTTATGATATAAAAAGATATTTTAAGTTATTTTCTATAATTTTAATATTTTGTGATGATTTTCATTATTAATTAGATATTAATGATGATTAAGTTATTTAATAAAGATATTAAATAAATGATGAAAAATAGAATTAATGATTTAAAATTTATATGAAAATGATTTAGATTAGAAAAAATATTTTAAATTATAAAATATAACTTTTGATATTTTGTCAAAAATTAATATCTTAATATTAAGAATATTAGATTCATTTAATAATTATATTAGATAAAGTAATGTAAAATGATTTTAATATAAGAAAAATCATTTTAAAAGAAAATAAAGTGTTTAAAGATATTTTAAGTTATAAAACATAACTTTTAATATTTAAAGGATAATTTCATTAATAAATCAATATTACCGATAATAATTTAATATTAATGATATTAAGTTTATTTAATAATTATATTAAATAAATAGTTTTAAAATGGTTTTATTGATTTAAAAGTCATTTAAAGGTAATATTAATACTTTAAAAATATCTTGAGTTATTATAAATAACTTTAATATTTTGGCAATAGTTTCATTAATAGTTTAATATTAATTAAATATTAATGATAATAGAATTAGTTAATATTTAAATCATTTAATAATGATTCCGATGTTTGAAAATTTATGATAAATTATAATAAATGTTTTAAAATTATTATAAGTCATTTAAAATAATATGACTAATACTAAGTTATAGGAAAGAGTCTTAGACTCGATAATTACCCAATAAAGTTGTTTGTTTTATCGACATGTTTGAAATTGATCCGGACTTAGATAATTTAATTAGATATGTGATTATTTGTGATTGAATGGTTTGTTAAACATGGGTGACAATGTGATTAGGTTATGTCTTTCGCTGCAATAGAATGCGATTATTACGTATTACGATATATTATTCTAATCGAACGAATGATCTTATTACCGATAGAATCATTGTATAAAAGATTAATCTAAGTTGCGTTATTGTAAGTATCAGGCGGCGACTGTAAGTATCCTACTTTTGCATTTACTTTATGCAATGGACATGAGTAAGAAAGTTTGAAATTATATTATTATTGTGCTAGATTATTAACTCTATTATTATTGATTATGTATCCAATCTTTGTATTCATACAAGTTCTTACATTATCCGATCATTTGTATTATTGTATAATTCGGATATTTATTACATTAGATTAATTACATATATAGGGTTGACAAGTGTCCCCACTTGGATAACCATTGTATTTAATCATATGTTGATACATACTTATTGATTTCAAGTATGTATCGTTGACTTAAAAAGCCGTCTAAGCTATTTGATTCAATTTAGACATAAAAATATTGTTGAACAAGATAGAATGTTATTGTATCCAACCAGTTTGTTTTGGTTTGGATTCCGACTAAATATGAACATCCGAATATGGGAAAACTTTTGTGCACTAAGGTGGATAGAGTGAACGATAATATCGTTCTTGCATGTAGTATTGATCAATCTGAGGGCATAACAGGTTGATCTTTAGTGCGTAAGTTATGATGGTTTCTGAGATGAAGTTCTGTTTAAACTTTTCGAAAATAGAAAACAATGTTCATAGTATGTTGACTAATCTCCAGTTATAGTCTAAACGTAGTTTCAAAGATTACATATGAAAGTGATATGTTATTATTATTGTTTCAACTTACTTCACAACTGTTGATTCGTTGTAGAAGTGTCTTTCAAAGAAAACATTTAATTCTTTCAGCTAATATATATTGTTGTCATTACTTATTTTGGGCAATCCAATGCTCATTCTTGCTTTAAATTTAAATGTTTTCGATTAAGTATGATCAACTTAGAAGGCTCAACCAAGAACAAGGGGAAAGGAAAGGCATTTGAATGAGATTTATAATATGTTGTGTAATAGTTATAGTTTATTAAGACAATGATACTTATTATCTATGATGTAATGAATGTTTAAAGGTCTAAATGCACTGGAATAAACTTTGATGCATATGTAAATTAAGTTTAAACTTTATATTATTGTTATTATTATTAGCATTATTCAAATTATAGAAATGGTATCGTGAAGCACCGAAGTTCGGGTTTCACCCGAATTTGGGGCGCCTACAAGTTGGTATCAAAGCTATAAGCATGAATTTGCTAAGAGCCTCGAGCCTTTTATTGGTGACATCCCTTTAAGGAAGGCAGAAACGCTTTACTTTCTACGTAGGGGACGATTGAGCGAAGCCTCGGTAAGAAGTTGATAGGTATCACTGTGAGGTGCTATGGTTGGAAGTACCATGAGTGTCACAGGTTGGTATCAAAGCTTTAGGGTTAGAAACCTTAGGTGGGATCGACCTTAGGCTATAACCTTAGAACAGAGGGAAACGTTGAAAATACAAATAACTCATACAGAGTTTAAAAGAAGATGAATTGAATAAATTCATCATTAAACAAAATAAAAGATAACTCTTATAAAACTATGGTTTGTTGTGTGTATATACTATTTACTAATCAAGATAAGTTGTGTGTAGATGTCAGGTTGAAAAGAATTAGGATACTCTCTGATCATAAAGAAGGAGCCGATATCAAAGCCAAAAGCTGAAATAGAGGCTCATAGTGCAGACAACCTTGATGAGGTGGGGGTATTGGAAAACGTAGTACCAGATCCAGAAATGGTAGAACTGACAGATAGTGATTCAGACACTAAAGTTGGAGCTGATCAAGCATCAACGGAAGTATAGAATCTGAAGAACAAGGTTTCTTCTCTAGAAAAGCTGTGGGAAATAGAAAAGCTACTAAATAACCAATTGCGAAAGGCGTTAATAGAAACTATGGAAGAACAAGATAAGCTTAAAATCCAAATTGATCAAATGGGAGCCAGAATCAACAAATCGTAATATGATTCGAGCAAGAAAGGGAAAAGAAAGAGGAAAGACCGTGACTTAGGAAATAAGTGGGATTAGTAGTTGATTATGTATGTTGATAAAATACGGGTGTAATGTAATATTCTCAAACTTTTGTATAAGTTATTACAGTAATTCCCGACTTTTTTGGTCACGAAGGGATAGCAGTATGTGTTATGTTATTTAAAGTACTTTGAATTAATGAATACGAATCAATGTTTCATTAATGGAATAAGTTTTAGATAAAACTTTGTGTTACATGTTAAACTTATACAATAAGGTTTAGAATGTAAGTTAAATTTATGATTTTATGTAATCAGATAATGCCGCCAAGACGTCAAACACGAAATCAAAGGGCGTAAGAATCATAACACCTTTGGGGACAACAAGAAGACCCAATGCAAAACTTTTGCGAACATGGTAGCATAGCAGCTATGCAACAGGGAATACCAACATTGCAGGAACCGACCAGAATAATCGCTAGCAAACTTTAAAGACTTCAAGGCGAGAGGACCACCGTAATCTGTGGAAGCAAATAACCCTATAGAAGCCTGGACATGGGATAACGAGATAGAAAAGGCGTTCGTAGTTGCTAGGGTAGATGAGGGGCAAAAGACCTCTTTTGCCACTTATATGTTGAAAGGAGAGGCGAACTTTTGGTGGGAGGCAAATCAAGCTAGGGCAGGAGAAGGAGTGATAGCATGGACTAGGTTTAAGACGCTATTCTTTGAGAACTATTTCTCGGCTAGTGTACATGCTAGGATGGAGGTGAATTTTTTGGAATTAAAGCAGGAGAACTTGACAGTTACGGAGTATGCCGCAAAGTTCAATGAATTAGCTAGGTTCGCTCCGCACCAAGTGGATACGGAGGCTAGAAAGGCAAGGAGGTTTGAGCTAGGCCTAAAATTCTGGCTCTACAATAAGGTGGCGGTGTTGCAGATCAATACATTTGTCGCACTCTTAGAAAAGGCTATCATAGCTGAAGGGGGAAGTGAGGCCATGAGTCTCTACAATAAGGAGAGAAAGAATAAGGGTGAGGGAGCTGGGAAGTTAGAAGTAGGTAGTAGAAGTAGGGGTGAGAAAAGGAAGTGGAACAATGTGGGGAGTGTTCAAGTCAAGCAGGAAGGTGTGAAAAAGCAGGCTGTGCAGTGTAAGAATTGTGGGAAGAGTCATTCAGGTGAGTGTCTTAAAGGCAAGTTTGTGTGCTACAAGTGTGGGCAGGAGGGACATATCTCTCCTAACTGCCCCAATCCTAGGATGAGCAATGAGTGTTTTCTATGTGGATCCATAGAGCATAAGGTGAAGGACTGTCCAAAAAGGAGAATGGATATAGGGAGCGTGAATGCGGGAAGAGGCAGTGGAACAATGGCGATAACGGGACCAACTTCAACGAAATGAACCGCAAGAGTCTTGAACATGACGGTTCAGGATACCGTAGCAGCCGAGGATGGAACTTCAGGTATTATTCTTATGAATTATATTTTCGTATATACAATTTTCTTAAATATAAGTAAATTATGTTATAAAAAAATTTTGAAGGAGAAATTTTAGTTCTGTTAGAAATCAGATTTCCGTATAATCAGATAGACAAGCTTTATGTTGAACAGTTAAAGATCAGTTTGATCAAATTTGATTGAGATCTACTTGGAAAGACTGTGTATGCTATTTTCCCTAGTATCTATAAGTTTTGAAGCGGTGATTTCGGGGACGGAATCCTTATAAGGGAGGGTGGATGTAATAACCCAATATTTTCAATATAATTAAATAATAAATTTTGCATTTTTTTATATATAAAGGTGGGATTATGTGCAAAGAAAAGTATATGTATTTATGTGATAAATAAAACATATTTATTATATGAATATTTATAAATAAATTCTTTTATGAATTATTGATCATTATAGATTATATTCTTATTATAAATTAATTTTATAATAAAAAATATTTATTATTTATTTTCCATGAAATATCAATATTATATATATGATATGATTTTAAAGATTATTATGATATGTATTTTATTATAGTAGTTAAGTTAATTATTTTAACTTAATTAAATAGTATATATGAAAGTGAGGTGGGATATAGATTCAAAACCCTAATTCCGGATTTTGAATAACGAATGAGAATATTGATATAATATTATTTATATTTCAGTAATATAAACATGTCTGATAGGTGTGGAATATTAATGTGTGGAATGCTTATAGTAACAAAGGCAAAACCCCAAGATTCTTGATAAACTATAAGTACATGAGTCAATTATGACTATAAGATTTGTTAAGTTATTGTGTAATGTAATTTATGGAAATTATTATATTTAATGTTAATTAGGTAATCCCTAATTAATATTTAAAAACCCTAATTATTAAATTAGAACCCTAATTACTAAGTTGTAAACCCTAATTATTATTTTAGCAAGGTAAATGATAATTAGTTTTTGATAAAGCCTATTTTGCAAGTCTAAAGTAATTAGGAAACCTAATTTAATTAGGGAACCCTAATTCACTTTTTTTTAGAAACTAAGATTACCATTTTGCCCTTAATACACAATCCTAGATTTAGAGCTTAGGAAACCTTAGGGTTAAATCCTAAGGGTTAAACCCTAAGGTCAAACACTAAGGGTCAAACCCTAAGGGTTAGAAAAGAATTGACAACATTGCCACTAAAAGTAAACACCAAATGACCAAATTGCCCTTCTTGTATTATTTAATAGATAACTTGTAAAACTTGCCATAACTTTAGTTGGTAAACCAACTCAACCTAGCCATGTGCCTATAAACCAAAAAGCTTAGACATCTTGCATCACAAGTACATTAGATTCAAGTATTATATAAGATCAAGGAGAGAGAAACTGCATAAGTTAGCTCATTTTACTTACAACACTCAACCAAGACCCTCTCAACTTCAAACCTCCTAAAATACCTTGCTGGACCAAACACTAACCAAGCCCCACTATCACTTGTAGCATATCAGAAACATTAGATCAAGAATTTGTCCAAGAAAGGTAAACCCTAAGCCGAGAACATTTGATCTTGTATGTTATGTAGGATTTGATGTTTGAATGTTTAAATATGTTGTATAAGGTGTGAATCAATGATCTGGATTGCTAAATAGTGGATCCATAACATTTATATGCTCGAATCTAAGTTCTTACAAAATCTGGAAATTTTTATTTTTGTTGTCCGGATGTTGAATGTCGTGCCCAGATCTGCGCTTTCGCTTATTTTTTGGTGATTTAAAGGTTCGAAGTTGTAGTCTATAATGTTGTTAGTAATCTGCAAGTCGGTTCATGATCATTGCATGTGTAGATCAAAAGTTATTCACGACCAAAGTTCGTTGACCGAACACGAACTAAGTTTTCTGGGTAACCCAGAAAACTAAAGAACGTGTTCTGGCCGTGACTTTGACTGACCTTGATTTTGTTTCTGGAACGTTGTTAGGATGAATATTGGTATCTAGATTATAGTATGTCATGAGTACTACAAGTTTAAAGCACGTTCGAACCTTATAAAGCCTCAGATCAATCGTAGTAATTGGCCAAACCTCGTTGACCATTAAGCTTAACTTTCTGGTAACCTAGAAAGTTTAGGCAGTGGTCTGACAAGTTCTTTATTGACTTAGATCTTGCATCTAAATTATGTTTAGACATTATAAAGGCTCACCACTTGTACTCTAATGGTTTGTCTACAAAGCCCGACGTCTAGATCACTTATGTAACCAATGATCGAAAGTAATGTACATACCAAACTAGCCTATCAAGACATGAACTTGGTTTTCTGGGAAACACAGAAAACGCAAGAACATCCTTTCTGACATGGTTTGACCAAATGCTAGTTAGTGATCCTGATGTAGTTTAACTGATGTTAGGGATGTTATATGTACTCTGTCATGTGTAATACAACCCTGACCCATTTGAATACTTTAACAATTAACAGAACCCGAAGATAATTAAGCCTCAAAGTGTACCCTCGAAGCTGACTGGGTTTCTAGGTAACCCAGGAAGCTCTGATAGGGAGTTTGATGGCTCAGATCTTCATGCTATGATGTGTTATGACCTAGATTATGATTGTTGATTGTAGTATTGTGACGCCCCAAAACAGGTATACATCACCCATCTTGGGTCGCCAGATACAAGGTACTGAATACAAATACAACTTAATTATACAAAAGTCGTGTAAAATACGACAAAACATAGGCTGTGAGTTTTAATACAAATATTGTCATCTAGACAATATCCACACTCAATGGAGTCCTCATTACATTTATAATCACACTATTTCATAGAATAGTGAGGACTAGTAATGCTATCATCTAGATCGTCACTCCGTTCCCCGACTAGTCCCTGCTACGTTCTCATTTCCTGAAGAAAACAATGAAAGAAAAAAGGGTGAGCTCAACTAGCCCAGTAATAAATATTATGACTAAGATAATGCAGAATAAATTATCATTAGCCTTCAAAAATGTTAAACTGATAGAATATAATAGACAACAAGTTTAACTGCAGCAGATCAAGTAATCCATTAGAAGAGTCAAGTAAGGTATAAAATCTACTATTTTCTATGATTTAAAAAGTTTTTCATTAACTTTATCACTGAGACTCAGCTTAATAAATAAAATCAAATCATCCCTGCTCCACGGCCAAAGATATTCATGTAATCATCAGTGGTCATGACTATACCGAATAATCCATAGTCATAATCATACCAACAACTATCCATCAATGCACTACAGGCCACTGAGGACTTTTACCACATCATTCGTCACATTACGGTCATGATTATACCAAATAATCCCTGGTCATAATCATACCAAGTCCATCTATGCACGTAAGCCAAAGATGACTTTCATCACAATATAAGCATGAGGATAATGACAATGACATAATAATTCAATAAAACAAGTTCAAGAATAAATTTTAAAGATTTATAAATTAATTTATCCTGAACTCAATAACGTCCAAATTGTCAACATAGCGTACATCTTCAAGACCACGACTGATGAATAAATGAAAAACTATTCACATCAATGCCTAACCTCTGTATATCTAAGTTAAATGACTATTAAGAAACTGACAGTAGAAAGGTACGGTTCCTCATCAATATAAATGTGTACATCATGTTGCCTCATCTTATGCTCTATAAAAGTATTCTATCAAGAGACCATACTCTACCTAAAAAGGGGAAGAGAGAAAGTACACTGAGGTTGGAAACTCAAATGCTTACAAACTTTCTCTCCATCCAAGTTTTAGGTTGAAGATTACATCTTGAAAGAAGTTTGAAATATGTCATAATCATGTTTTAATTAATATTAAGTGGAGTAATCTTTGCTATTGGGTTAGTATGTATATACAAACCTATGTTCTAGGTTTTTGATAACACATAGAGTATGATCAGTTCTACAAGAGTATCTTGAAGATTCGTAGAAACTGATCACCTCCATGAATCAACCAGATACAAATAAGTGATAGTGTTGATTCTCACTCTGTGAACATTTAAACTTTGTGAACATAACCAAGCAAATGTTGAAACCATCAAAGAAAAAGAGTGGTTTATTTAAATGATTAATCTTACACACACTCATCATCATGCATTTTAAAACATAATATCTATTGGATGTATGCATGAATATGATAGTTGGTGATCAATATGATGAAAATCCAAACATATGAGGAACGGTGATTTTGAAAACTAACCTGGCAGGACCCATTTCACTATGGGTACCAAAAACAAAAATGTTTCTGACCTGCAGGTACTTGGTCTATCTGACCACACTAAGGAATGCTGAAGTAAAAGACTTTAGTCAAGAAGATTCAACCAGCAGAAGGCTTAAGACTGTTCAGAAGTAATTCTGATAAAATTCCTATATGTCAAAGCCTGTCCTTGAAGACCTACTGAGCTAACCTGAATAAAGCTCACATGGCTGTTGATCTTATTATGGAAGCATGCCATTCAGCCTAAGATAAAAATAGTCATATATGCTCAATCATGCAAAGCATATCATATGAGAAGAATCCTTAAGGAAGTTCACATTAGAGGATCATCGAGCATTAATCATGAGGAACTCGGTATGGAAGCAGGACTCCACAATCACAAGCTGTCAAAGAAGACTACGTTTGTAGTGCTGCCAAATGATCGTAGAGTGATCAGTCCTGAAGATATCCATGACTATGAGATAAGGAGATATGCAAGGCTATCTTCTAATGCACATGAAGAAAAGGAAATCACTCCTCACTAAGAAGACAATATCAACTATGGGGGAGCGATGATTTGCTAAAGAACAGCAGCACTGAAAGTATCAGAAATACACTGCGAAGCAATATACCAGTTACAAAGTCTCAAAACTTTATGACTGATGAACCAAATGAAGATCTATAGTCAGTAGGAACGTCTCAAAATGTACTACTGATAACTTTGTAAATCACCCAACTCAAAAGCATGGTGCACCTACGATCAAACATCTGATCGTAGTGTAAGAGCAGGAGGACACCACGATTACAACCAATGCAAATGTCTAAAGTTGGTAGAGGAACTCCCCAGCAGAAAAGGTCAAATGAGATATCAGTGCAAATACTTCTAAAGTTTTTCATCTGGAAAACACCTCAGGGACAAACCTGAACCTTAGTTCACTCTAAGAGGTTAGCCCTTCCTGAGCTACCTTAACCCAGAAGGATTGCTTAGTCAAGTTCATCTCAAGGACCAGAACAGACAACGATAGTAGAGTAGAGTTTGAAGTAAACTCAACTATCATAGTGCAACCTCAACGATCGTAGAAGCAGACTCGACGATCGTAGGCTTCCAAGCGGATACACTAGCTTATAAGGAGTTCTGAAAAACTAAACAAATGCTCAACTATTCAGATCAAGAGAAGACAAGTTCGAATACTGGTTGGAAAGATGACCTGCAGAGTCATCTCAGAAGTACAGTGCCCAAACCTTCATAAAGTACATCAGTGGATAAGATATACAGTTTCAAGATGAGGATTAGTATCAAACCTTCCACTATAGCATCTCTCAGAAGAAGATCGTTGAGTCAACAAAGAAAAACGTAGAGTCCATAGCTACCTCACCAAGCTACTCTACGAACAAAAAAGGTCAATGGTCAATCCACGTCATTGACGCCTATTTTCTTAAAAGAAATATCAAACTGAAAAGTTTATGGGGAGTTACAGTTTATTACTGGGCATCGTGCAACCAATGGTTGGTTAACACATCACATCTTATGCAGAGTCAGAAGGAACTGCCATAAATACAAATTCAAAATCTGCAAATAGTTATCAAAGGCTGTTGAACCTCTCTCCCTCTCTTTTTCAAATCCTAGAATCCTTTTCACAGCCCAAATCAATTAGCCCCCTAGAGCTTTGCCCAAATCACATTCAACTATATCTCATAAAACTTCTTAAATCAAATACCCATATTCTTCGAACTCTTCAAATGGCAGATTGGCGAGTAATCATTGGCATTTAGCTCGGAACCAAGACGTTTGAGAAATCCGAAAAGAAGTTCAGAGATATTCTTGAATTAGTATAGAAGGCTGGATTCTCAGAATGTCTTGAGGCAAACACTCGAATATATGCTCAACTGGTCAAAGAGTTTTACTCAAACGCATCCATAAATTCCGGAACCCTTTCTACCAAGGTCAAAGGTCAGATTCTAAAGCTGAAATCGTCTGACATCAATGAATGCTTAGGCCTTCCGGACCTAGGACTGAAAAGCCTTGATGAAATTGACATTGAACAAGCAAAGAAAATTATGAATACAAAAGAAACCCTAGTCTGAAGGACATAAATAAAAAGGAGTTTCCTGAAGAATTCGAGTTCCTTGCTGAGATAGTGGGCAAATGTATACTATGTAAGGATACTGCACATGACACTGTGATTGATCAACAACTAAAGATTATGTCTGCAATAGTTCTGAAGAAGCGAATAAACTTTGGAGTTATCTTGCTCGATCAAATTTCCAAATAGCTGGAAGAGGCTGAAATGAAGAAGTCTACAGATAAACCCCTTACAAAGGTTTTTCATGAAAGACTCTTGAGCATTGTGCTGAAGAAGAAATTGGGAAGCAAGATCAAAGATGATGAGGGAGAACCACTAAACGTCCATAAAATCATGTCTCCACAGTTGTTTGTAAACTGGAAGAAAAATCCCAAGGAAAATAGGAGGCTAATAACAATTGGGAGCAGCAGCAAGGTCTCTGCAAAGAAGAGGAAGACAAAAGAGGTGGAAAGCTCTCAATCTGATGACTCTGTACTAGTAGCAGCCACACCAACAAGGAAGAAGTCCAAGGGTGTAAAGAAAACAGAGGCTCCACCAAGAATTCTCTCCACTGACAACAAGGAAGTAGGAGAAGAATTGGTCTCAACTACAGAAACCCCGAAGAGAAGAAGTAACAGACTACTCCAAGGGCCATCCAAAAAGAAAGCAAAGGTGATAAAGAAGTCAGCCCCAGTTCCCCAAGAAATTCTATCTTCTAAGGATGAGAGCAAAGAGTCAGAAGATGAGAAGGGAATTGAAAGTCTCAAGATTAAGTCCCCAAAGAGCAAGTCTGGAAATGAAGAAGAATGTACAAGACCTATGGCTAACTCTCAGAGCATACACTCTAATGATGAAGAAAGGCTGAAAGATGACAAAATTGCATCTCCCACAGAAAATGCCCCAACAAGTTCAGATGATGGTTCTAAAAATGTTGAATCCAGAGAAGAAGGACCTGCCCCTAGTGTTGCTAAAGATCAAGGAAGTCTATCTGATGATACAGAAGCTTCAGATTTTGAAGAAGAAAAGAAGTCTGAAACTCTTATAGTTAAACCCCCAAAGAGAAGAAAGAGCAACAAACTGCTTGCCATATCTGTCTCAAAGAAGCAAGGTGAACACTCAACTGCAATCATTGAAGTGAGTGATGATGAATCTGAATCAAAGGAAGAAGATGTTGAAGAAGGTACTAGTGATGAAAATCAGCAAGAAGAATTCACTGATGTATCTGATGAAAGCAGTCAACAGGATTCAAGCTCAGAAGGTGAAGAAATGGAGAAAGATATTAATTTTAAAAATAAGGAATCAAAGGGAAGTGTATAAAGGTCTAACTCCAGTTCAGAACAGAGAGAAGGTGGAAGAGACTCCAGCTCTACAGAAGAAGAACCATAAGATTTTCACATTCCCCACCTTGTTCATCACAAGAGAAGAATTGTAGTGAAAGTTGATGAAGAACCATTAGAGGTGCTTCCTGGCAGATGGATTAATCATGGAGATGGAAGGTTAAATGTGGTAATGATGACCACAGAAAACTTGCTCAACAATCATAGAGCCATGAAGCTTGACACTTCAACTGTGATATATGAGCCTGAAGCTAAGAATCATGCCATAAGATGGTTTTACTCTCATATGCCATGGGTAAAGTCATCCCTAACTAAAGACAACAGTTATCTCACATGGGTCTTCTCTCACCTTCCCAACATAGAGCTGGTGGCACAGAACTTCCCAAGAGTAAAGAAGTTTGCTACAATGATTATCAAAGATCAGCCTCACTACAAAGTCTACCGACATGCTGGAAATCACTACATTCCTTATGATCGTAGATTGGGTTTTGATGGCAGAAGGATCATAGCCAAGGAGATGATAGTAGAGTCGTTTCACTCTACCATTGAAAATGATCAAGTTCAGGTTAAGAAGATTTCCTCTGCTCAAGCACAGTTGTCTAATATTCCTTCATCCTCCAACGGCGATTGGCACTCAACGATTTTTCAGATTCTCATTGCTTTCAAAAATCTATCCAAGAATGAAAATCATAGAGTTCAATCTGGTGTTCAACAAGAGGCTGCCCAACCACATGACCAAACTCCTACGGAGCAGGAGTTACTAAAAAATTATGATGAGTTAGTTGAGAAGATATCTATCATCACTGAAGAGTCAAAGGTGTTGACAGAAGCAGGAGGCAATGCAGTTCAAAACCGACTTCAAGCAACTATGTCTGACATATCTCTCAAAATCCAAGAGAGATATCAAACCTATCTGAAGGCTATAAATGATCAGAAGGCAGAAGCTCTACGAGCACAGAAGGCTAATGAAGAGAAAGTCCAAGCCCTCTCTGGCAAGATTGAAAATCTGAATCAGTCTTTCTCTCTACAACTTGAGCTGAGCCAACAAGAACTCAAGATTGAGGTTGGTAACTCCTCTTATCTGATGGAGCAACTTATGTCCAATATGGAGCAGCTTTCACAAGTGATTAATGACAAAAAGGGGGAGAAAAGAGGCATAAAAAGAGGCATTCAAGTAAGAGCAAGGAGAGCAGAAGAAGAGAAGATAAAAAGGCCAAGAAGATGACAAAGAAGAAGATAGCAGAAGTAGAAGCTGAGTCATCATCTGAGGGGGAGCCAAAGGATGATGATCTTATGTATGCAGAGTTTGAGGGGGAGCCAGAAAAAGAAGAAGAGCATGAATCTGAGGGGGAGTAGAGAAAAGAAATGAAGTCACCATCCCGGGGGGAACAGGAGAAAAAAACTAAGCAGATGAGTAGTTGATCAACAGAAATCCTGGAAACATATAAGGAGCCAAAGAGGTACATCTCTAACTAGTTAGGTATGGATCCAGGATGTAAAAGTGTCATAGCTTATAAAATTCCATATAATTATAAAATGACATTCATGATTATCTATTTTAGAAATACAACTGCTCACTGTATATAAGATTCATTCATATCATGCATATGCACTTATTATTTTTGTCATAAACAAATAGGGGGAGATTGTCAGGAATAAGCATGTGAATGACATTCCTATTTATATATGATTTGTTTATGATATATATGAATGAATATCCAAGTATGCTTGCATAAGGAAAAGTTGTAAAGTCTTTTGATAGATAATAGGAAAATATGTACAAGGACTTAGAATGAATTAATCAAGTGTGTTAGATTGATCCTACATAAGCAAAACAGCTTTGTAAAGTTCTTAAAAAGAAATGATGTACAAGGACTATAAATATAGAAAGATCAAGCTTGTTAGGTTGATCTTATAATGTAATAGATAGGCTTGTCTGATCATCGAGCATTGCACCAGAAATCGTAGTCTGCCAGGAGAATCAAGGAAAACTCGAGAGCTATCAAGGCAAAATTGTAGTCTACAAGATAGTAGATCTCAGAGTTCGTAGACTTCCAGGAGAGACGAGGAAGGATCGTAGTGTGTCGAGAAGAACTTCCTCGGAGCCGTAGTCTGCTGAGGAAGTAATGTTTAGAATCATAGAGACAGCATGTCTATGAGCCGACCGAGCATCTGTCGAAGCCAAGTCAAGAATCGTAGACTACACTCAGAGTCGTAGAGTCTACTGATCATATCAGAGGTAGAGATCGTAGTCAAGCAAGATCAGATGAAAATAACAAGCATAATGACAGAAATCGTAGAGTGTCAAGATCTAATCTCAGAGTCATAGTGTCTGCACAGCCGAAGCTGAATCGTAGAGTGCAGAACTAAGGCCTCAATAGATGTGCTCACAACACCAAGGCAGAATCGTAGAGCAAACACGATTCTCAACAAATGAGCACTCCCAAAATATCCAAAGTGTGAAGCCTCTGGTCTAAGCTATAGAGATACATCCCACCTAAAGGAAACCAAAGATCACTCAACGAATGGCATGCAAGCTAACAGAAGATCTAAGCGCCAACCCAATTAACATCCAGATTGAGTTGTGAAGCCATTCAAGATGAAGTTTTCCACAAGAAGATCAGAAGAAGACTTTAGTAACTGACTAAGGAAAGTCAGCAAATGCAGTAGCTGTCAAGTGAATAGAAGACAACGATCTTGGGATTAACCAAGATCGTAGTGTTTGCCAAACAAAGAAGGAACTGATGGAGTGTACACAGAGATACTGGTCAACATATGAAGAACAAGACTAAAGTGATTAAGCATTGGGCAGTCCATTGATGATAAGTGAACGGGAGATCACAAGCAGAAAGTGTGCTGGACACGCCACAAATTTGAAGTGTCTTCTATATTCGTAGGAGCGTAACAAGGAGTCAAGCCATCAAAGATCTCTAAGAGCAAATAAGCAAAATGAAATGTTAAAGCACTGCACATGAGAAGGAAGAGGTATTCTACATTGAAGATCATATGAACACTCTTCAGGATCGTAGTGTTGTCTCAACCTGTCAAGGAACAACATTCAACAAGACACTACGATCAGGTCCAAGAAGATATGCATCAGAATCGTAGTGTTCGATCAACTGAAGATTGAAGCATTGGCAATGGTTCAATCTGAAGATTGATATTCGAAAAGAGCTTATTGAGAGCATCGATACAAAAGAAAAACCTCTGATCGAGAAATAAGAAGGAGAAAATAAAGTCGACTACCTGCCTGAGACATCAAAGTGACATCTCTGACAGGGTAGGTGAAACAGTAGACTGTAGTGTCAGAAAGTCATAGAGGAGATGTCATGTCACATCTGCAGTCTACCTCAAATAACTCGAGATCTACGAAGCAATTCAAATAGCCTTCAACGACTATATACCAACGGGAAGATTGGGAAGGAGTATAAATAAGCCAGAGCTTCAACGATCAAGAGTTGCTGATGATTGCTAAGTTGCAGAATCATTGAGTTGTTGGAATGATATATTGTTGACTCTACGAGTTCCACCAGAGCTTAACAGAACAAGTCTTAGTGACAGTGAGACTACGAAGGTGGAAGTGAAGCGACTTTGAAGAAGGACTTGAACAGACTAAAGCTTCACTCAACAAAGATGAGAATGCCACTGAAGATGGCAGCTAAGCTGAGAGCCGAGAAGGACAAGAAGATAGCATTCAGAAGAATGGCAAAGCACAAAGAAGATCCAGAGAGCCACTCTACGAATCACCATGAACCTAAAGTTGAACCAGAACAAGTGCAGAACCATGTCTGCCAACTAATCAAGAAGGGTTCAGGGAATGGTGATGGTGAATAGCTGACATCGTATGAAGATGAGCATAATAGAATGAAGATCAGTTGCACCAAAGAAGAAGTAGTCCAGACTCAAAGCAGAATGCCAAGAGGACTACGCCAAGCTGCTAAGTACTTAAAATGTTCAAGCTTAAAGACATCTTAGCAGCTCAGCACCAACAAAAACAACATCAACAACAACAAAAAGCAAGGGCCTGAGGGGTCCTTGTCCGGAGGGACTAAATGAAGTTCCAAGCCTGCTGGGCTTGAAGAGTTCCTATGGAACTGGAGGAGTTCCAAGGCTACTGGCCTTGAAGGAATCTTAGTGATTCAGGGTGTTTCACTTCCTTGGTGGAAATCCTGCTAGTTGAAAGCAGAAGAGTGGATTAGGAGCTTGAGTCTCTGAACCACTTAAAATCCATTGTCTTTTACTTTATGTCATTTACATTATGTACCTAACTGCTATACCTGTTATGCATGTATTAACTGCTTACCACTGAACTAACTCTAAGAACAATATATGTATGATTATGAATATATCAATGAAGGGGATATTTTACTTATTCCGATCTGCTTGAAAAGATTCTTATATTTTTCATATGCTAAACCATTAACAATACAAAATAAACCAGAAAAGTATTTGAAATTAAAAAGGATCTATTCAAACCCCCCTTTCTAGATCTATCGTGTGCCTACTGGGAACTAACAAAGGTGATGAATTGAAATTTAAGATTGATAGCACTGGACTGCTGAGATTTGAAGGACGAATTTGGGTACCGTTAGTACCAGAACTAAGAGAAGAGATTTTGCAAGAAGCGTAGTACGAGATATTCGATACTCCCAGGAAGCACGAAGATGTACCAAGATTTGCGTCACCACTTCTGGTGGCCAAACATGAAGAGAAAGGTTGTGGAATGCGTAAGTAGATGTCTAACTTGCCAGAGAGTCAAGGCAGAGCACCAACGACCAAGCGGGTTATTACAACCATTAGAGATTCGATAATGGAAATGGGAGCACATCACAATGGACTTTGTGGTGGGACTTCCGGCAACGCAAAAAGGGCACGACGCCATATGGGTGATTGTAGATCGTCTTACTAAGTTAGCTCACTTTTTTCCGATTAAAATCAAGTATATTTTGGACCAATTAGCCAAATTATATGTCAAGAAAATTATCTCGAGGCTTGGGGTGCCGGTATCTATTGTATCAGATAGAGATCTGAGATTCATGTCAAACTTCTGGAAGAGTCTTCAAGAAAGAATGGAGACACAACTATGAATGAGTACCGCGTATCATCCGCAGACCGATGGGCAAAGCGAGAGAATTATTCAAACACTTGAAGACATGCTCCAAGCTTGTGTGATGGACTTCAAGGGTAGTTGGGAGGATCACCTTCCATTAGTAGAGTTCGCGTATAACAATAGTAATCACGCCAGTATTGGAATGCCGCCATACGAAGCACTGTATGGGAGGAAATGTAGAACGCCCTTATGCTGGGACGAAGTTGGAGAACGTCGATTGTTGGGACCAGAGTTGGTACAACAGACGGTAGAAATCATCAAGGTGATAAGAGCCCGACTAGTAGCAGCTCAAGATCGCCAGAAAAAGTATGCGGACTTACATCGCAAGAAGAAATATTTTGAATTAGGAAGCTATGCATTTCTGAAAATATCTCCCTGGAAAAGGAAGATTCGTTTTGGGAAGAAAGGCAAGTTGAGCCCTAGGTTCATAGGACCGTTTGAGATTCTGAGGCTAGTCGGTGAAATGGCATACGAGGTAGCATTACCTCCTAAACTTGAGCACATTCACAACGTGTTTCACGTACCAAGATATTACCGATAAACCGTACTCACAAGCTACGCGTTATCTCCTATGAACCAATCCAAGTTGAGAAAGACTTATCATGACGAGAAAGTTTCATCCGTGATACTCGATAGAAGGAAATGTGGTCGAGGAATAAAATCATCCATTCCGTTAAGATTCTCTGGAGGAATCACGCAGTCGAAGAAGCTACGTGGGAACTAGAAGAGAAAATGAGTGCGAATTATCCATTTTTATTTTAGTAACCTTCTTTTTACAATTCCGAGGATGGAATTTTTATAAGGGGGGAGAGATGTAATGATCGTGAATTTTAAACTCTTTATTAAATAAATATGTGATTTAATTTTAATGAGTTAGTTTTGTGAGTCTATTTAAACCTTATGTGGTTATGTGAATTTATGAAATGACTAAAAGGAGTAACTAATAGTTTATTTAAATTAGTGGACTAACTCTAAGACCTTAATATCAAAGAATTGATAGGATTATTAATAATTAAATATTCAATTTATTTGAATATAGTGGCAGGATTTGAACATATTGAGTAATTAAATTGATTCGCATTGGAGTAATACGAATTAAGAGGTGTGGAAGTTGAAACTGGCTTGAAGCTAAACCAGCTTTAATCCTGCAGGATCGAGGACAATTGCAATATCCCAATCCAATATACAAATTAAGGCACATGCTAAGCTTAGTGATTAGTCTAAGACAATTAGTTTCTTCTGCGGAAATGAAATGGAACACTTTTGTTATATGTGTGACATTAATAAATCATAGGATAAAGGCACATTTTGTTGATATAAAGTATCAAGTAGTACAAGAAATCTCATGTGATCTTTAATACAGAAATAATTTAAATATATGTGTATTCTAGAAACTGGGAAATGAATTAAATGTTTAAATAAATATTAATATTAAATATTGTTATTATGTGGTTATGAGAGTATTAAAAATGATTATGGGAGATACCCAGACAATAATACCAAACTGCATTATTTTATTGCGTGTATTTAATATACATGGATTATATGATGTGAGTATTTAATTAATCCTTAATTTCCTAATATGGTAACAATTGTACATCAAGATTACATTTTGGGAATTAAAAGAACTAAACCAAGCCTTAAATAACTTGTTGCTAAGATTTTTGCTCTTGTCCCATATTAAGTGACACAATAGTACATGAACAGTAACATGGAGCTAGTTTACGTAACTTTCAGTGGCTAGTGATTGCTAGGCCAATGACTATGGAGATGGCTGGTATTGGGTTGTTGAACCACTCCTTAATAACCAATGTTTTCTTCCATTACACCAAGAATGTAACCTCAGTGTAATATAATTGCCCAGTCCAAGTTTCTTCTATAAATGGCAAACCAAATTATCAATTTACGTTGCTTTGTTTTAGTTCTTGAAACTCCGGTAACTTGGGAGTGAGTGAGTTGTGGTCCAAAGAAGAGGTTAGCAAATTCAGAAGGAGGAAACTAAGTTTATTAAGCTCCAAGAGGTATAAAATCTTAACTTTTATTCTTAGTTAGGTTTGTCAAATTCTTAGGAATTACTTGAAGTTCTCTTTTAATCAATGTGAATTAGCCTGCCATAATGTGTTTAGAAAGTATGCTTACATATATGAACTCTTAAATGGTGGATTGGATCATGTTTAAACTAAAAAGAATCATGTTCGATGAAGGCTCGCAAAATGCAGTCATTACTTCTTTCCCGTCGTGAAGAAGAAATTGCGTCTTATATTTGTACTAGGGTTCAATAACACAGCCTTTGAAGCCTGCACTGCACCTTTTGTTTTTTGTTTCGTTTTTGTTCGTGCTAACTTGTTGGTACCTTGTCAGAGAAATCATGTAAACTATTTTAGCGCACACATGTAAGCACATGCATGTAGTTTGAACAAGTATAACAATGTTAGTACATATGATTGACACAACACTTATGGTTTTGAAATGAAAGTTGTAGTTTCAAAAGTGAACTTTATCACGAACACATCATGTGAGCATTCTGATTTTATGAACATGATAATATGGTTTATATTGACATGAAATGCAAGCCTAAAGTGATTAAACACACTAGCATACATGATTGAAAGTTAAGATAATTTCAAATATGAGAAACTTAAGACTTTTCAAAGAGAACTTGACTAAAACGTTTATCTTGTAGGTTCTGACCATTTGAGCATGTATATGTGGCTTTAATATATGTTTCAAATGCATGAGTTATATGTCGAGATGCCTTGTATGTACTAAGTTGACTTAGTGTAAATTTCAAAGAAAGTTAGAATGTGAAAGCTAATGTCATCAACTAATAAGTAAATTACATTATGACCACGTAAGCGTGTATATTAGGATTTATTATGCCTATAAATAGATTTAAATGTGTATCTTTTGGTTAAATTATAAGTGCATATGTGTGTTAGAGTTGGACAAAAATAAGAAGTGCAAAGCTCAACCCCGAGTTCAAGGTTAGGGGGACAGTAGATTCATGCCCATCCCTAAGTTTAGACAGTATGATCTCGCGCCATCCTCGCAATCGATTATCAGATTCTATTTGTATTCCGATGATTCAAAGCATGCTTATGTGGTTACTCTAACTTGTGTTATGTGACTAGTATACTATCCAATGTGGTAAGAAGCATGTTAGGTAATAGAATCGAATGAGTTAATAAGAAAGTTTAACTTTCAAGAATGAAGTTCAAAAAGGTATGATTTAAATTGAAGTTCTATGTGTTCAAGCCTATATTGATACATAGAAATTAGATAATCTAAAGTTATTAAATCTAAGACACGATTAGATTAACTTACGTGAATAATGGGATAAACCTATGTGATGAGTTGATTCTTGTAAGTGTAGACTCATATTAGTTTGCACATACTAATTGGAAAGACCAATTTGTTAATGTTAGGTCATTTCAACACAAGTTAATTAAAGCTAGAATTAAATTGTAGCTGAGCAAACAAGCAAGTCTTCGAACTTTACTCTTTGGTTGTGCAAGTTTCTTAATTCTTACTCTTTTACTTGAGCAAGTATCCGAACACTATTTTTATTATGTTGCAAGTTCTCTACCTTACACAACTTTAAATATTGTGCAAGTTGCTAAATTTCACTTATTTTTGTGAAAGTTTCCTATCCTTTCTCATATTGTATTGAGCATGTTATTGTTGAATTGAAAGTTATTCATTTAAGCTTGAACTTTATTTCTAAGCATGTTATTAAGTGGTTTAATTACTTTACAATTATTCCACATCGATATTATTGATATTCGCACTTAGTGCACTTGAGTTCGTATAGTCTTGGACTTGTACATCATTTAAAGTTCTATAATTCTTGAACTATGTCAGATAGAGTCTGAACCTTTGTTCGGTCAGACAAGTGTATGAAGTTTTATAAAAGTTATCCAAACCAATTGATGGTAAGGATTCTTAGACTGAAAGCACACCTTTTTTTATGATAGGGGAGTACCCCAGGTATCTAATATAAGATACTAAGAGCATATTTAAATGTTATGCATATACATGGTGTACGCGAGGCTAATCCCCTTAAGTATTTATTATGTAGCATGTAACCAAAGGGTCAATCAGCTATTGATTCAATTGGAGTTTTATAGTTCAAAGTCTACTTAACTATCAATTATTCTAAAAGCAATCATTATCTTTGCTTCTAATATTCATATTGTTGAATCCTTCAGATATTTATATTATTGAATTCATTGTCAGATATTTTCCATTCATCATGATATATCCTTATTGTTGTATTTAAACTTGCTGAGTAACTTGTTGCTTATCCTTGCTATATCATGAATTATATTGCAGTTAAGCCCGAGACCTCAGGGAAGGATAAGGTAAAGGAAAGATGTAGGATGGTTGCGAGGAGCAGACTTTACCTTATGCCTAGTTTAAGTTATTGTTATGTAATATGAACCCTAATAATTATTTTAGGGTATGTTTGTAAGATTATATTAAGGTTATCGAATCTTGGGACTAGTAACTCTTTTTGAATGAATGACGTACGTTTATTATATTCTGCATTTTAGTTATCGTATGTTGTTTAGAGGTGGATGTTTGTATTTTATCGTGATGATCGGATTAGTCGAGGACCTGATTCTGGGTGTCACATTGCCCCTGTACAACAAGGGATACATCTTCATCGCCTTTATCGGGTACCCCCTTGGGATCGCTCGCATACTTACAAGTCTGTATATGTTTGGCGATTGCTTCCAAGGCATCAAAGTCTTTAATCTATCCTGCCTTCAAGCCCATCTCTGTCATTTCGCCGTGTTTGATCATTTCTGAGAATGGCTTTCTTATGCTTGCTAGGATCCTCTCATAGTAAGGAGCCTCTTGGATATCAATAAACGTCATTACCATCTCAGTTTCTGTCATTGATGGAATGACTTGCGCTACTAGATGTCTCCACCTTTAGGCAGATTCTCAGAAAGATTCAGTATTTTTCTTTTTGACTTCAGTCACTTGGTATCAATCCGGTCCCATTTGTGACTGAAAATTGTACTGATTTAGAAAGGTGTGGGCCAATTCTTCCCAATTGTGGATTTTGGCATTGTCAAGTCGGGCATACCAGGCTTTAGCCTCTCCAGTGAGACTCTTTTGAAAAAGTTGCATTCTGAGGCTTTCATCTTCAGCATAAGACCCTAGTTAACCGATGTACACTTTTAGGTGCGATAATTTGGATCGCTTTTGCCCATTATATTTTTTCAAACAACGATTTTGAATTTGTCAGGATATCGAGCCCCTGGGAATATGCAAAGATCTGAATAGGTGACACTTCCATAGTTTCTAGTCCCTTTGATTGATCGGATGGTTTCTTCTATTTGTTGGACTTTCTTTCTTATATCCCCAGTTTCTTGATCATCCCTGAGTTTTGTGATTTCAGGGGTTTTATTGGTTCCTTTATTGGAATAAGGTTTAAGTATCTGGGTTTCCATATTTCTGTTAATATCCTAACTACCCCCTTAAGTGAATGACTCTGATTGAGTAGGCATTGTCTGGGCCTGAGTGTTTTTACTTTGTTCTTTTAGAAAGATAGCCAATTCTGCTATTTGATTCCTTAATCCTTCAAACTCCTCATGGAAATGTGAGGTAGGATCAGTCAAGGCACTTGTAGCCATGTCCCCGATTTGCAATAGTGCCTTTTTGGATTTTGAACGGGCAATGGGACCAATTGCTTCCCTACCAAAAGACTTATGTAGTTTAGTAGTGGTGAATGTAGGAATATTACATGCTTCTTAATGTGTCCGTTTAGGAGTATTATCCTGTGAAATGGATGTCAGTTGACCAGATAGCATGGAAATTTTTGATATGAAAGGGAATGCATGTACACATATTCCTTTATATTTTCCATTACATTGAGATTGACATGGAAATAAAATTACAAGTAATTGAAATGGGAGGGTATGAAAGACTTCCCTCCGCGCTTGGTTTATCAAACGCTGACCTATCTTAGGCTACTTGTGACGCCCCCAAAATAGGTATACATCACCCATCTTGAGTCACCAAATACATGGTACAGAATACAAATACAATCTTAAATATACAATTGTCGTGTAGAATACGACAAGACATAACTGAGAGTTTTAATAAGAATATTGTCATCTAGACAATATCCACACTCAATGGAGTCCTCATTACATTTATTGTCACACTATTTAATGTAATAGTGAGGACTACTAATGCTATTATCCGAATCACCACCCGCTTCCCGATTAGTCCCAACTACGTTCTCATTTCAAGAGAACAAAGAAAGAAAGGGTGAGCTTAACTAGCCCAAAGAAAAATATTATGACTAAGATAATGCGTAATAATTTATCATTAGCCTTCAACGGTGTTAAACCGATAAAATATAATGAGATATCAAGTTTAATCTGCGGTGAACAAGCAATCCATTAGAAGAGTCAAGTAGAACATAATATCTACTAACTCTTCTAGATTAAAAGTCCATCGTTGATATTTTATTCATGTACTACTCATCAACAGTTCTTTGTTATACTCAAGATAAATAGAACTTTCATCACTTGTCTTCACTTGAACCACCAAAGATATTAGTTAAATTCACAATTCATATTTATAATGTGAATTAACAGTTCCTTCTTGCCACAAAGGCTTAATAGAACGTTTACTCAATATCCTTACCCCAAAGGTCAAGATATTCAAATGTAATAACAATGATCATACCAATCGAGTTTGTCTATCTTTTGCACTACGGGCCAAAGATATTAAACTATAAAACTAATGGTCATGATCATACCAATCAATTTCACGATTGCACTACGACCAAAGACATTCAACTGTTAACTAATGGTCATAATCCTGCTAATCACATCATTGAATTAACCACACCTATGGCGAAGGATATTACGTTAGTATCACTAGTGGTCATGATCATGTCATACACCTCTGTCCCATCTTCGCACTACGGGTAAAAGCTATCAAACAATGTGATCATCTTTTGCAATTTCAGTGCCAAAGATATTCAACAACATATCATCTTTGCACTACAAAAAGCCAAAGACATACAACCAGTAAAACCAATAACCAACAAAGATAATAAAGAATGGAATAATAAAAAAGAATTTCACCATGTATGCAAAGATTGCATCGACGAAAGTTATTCCAACATAATAATAAAGAATGGAATAATAAAAGAATTTCACCATGTATGCAAGTAAGTCAGATATGACAAAGTTATTCCAACATAATAATAAAGAATGGAATAACGTAAGAATTTCACCACATGCGTCGTAATCCAAAGAAAGGTTATTCAAACAGAATAATAAATAATGGAACCAAGTTATGCGTAATCGCACAGACGGGATATTCAAATGTAATAAATAAGAATGGAATAACAACAGAATTCATGCATGCGATAGATCGCATACACGAAGTTATTCCAATGAATAATAAATAATGGAATCAGTGTGCATGTAAACGCACAAAACAGGATATTCAATGTAATAATAAATAATGGAACCGTGTCAGCGCGAATACGCGCATACGCGATATTCCAACGTAATAATAAAGAATGGAACGAGTGTCATGCGTACGCACCATTGACAGGATGTTCCAATGTAATAATAAAGAATGGAATAATGTAAGAATTTCACCAAGTATAGGGTAGACTCACAGTGCGTATCAAGTTATTCCAATGAATAATAAAGAATGGAATAACGAAGTTCTCTTCATGGATACGGAAGAAATAATACCCCTTACAAGTACAACAAATAATATCCCTTACCTTTGAAAGAAGAGTATTCTGACTGGTAGGGCGAATATATACTCGAAGAAAACTTGTACTACAAGTGAACAATACTAGAGTGAATAGTACCTCGACACAAAAAGTGTCCCAAATACCCGAGTGAACAATACTAGAGTGAATAGTAATTGGGTGAATTATAACCCGTAAATAGTAACTCGTGAATAGTACTTAACACACAAAAGTGCCCCAAAATACTCGAAGTGAACAATACTAGAGTGAATAGTAATCCTAGTATTTTGACGAAACTTTGTCTACTTTGAAAATTTTCACATATCACCTTAACTTTAAACTTTTTCAATTTAACTATTTACCAAAATAGAAAAATTGAATACTTTTATTTCATAAAATTGGGGTCTCACACTACTCTCATGACTTTTTGGGCATGAAGGTTCCCAAATCATCATAATTTACTTGGACGGAAGTTAATCCTATGTCTTTCAACCTGAGGGCGAATTTGGGTGGTGCTTTCTTGAGCCTCGTTGGAATTAGTCTTCCTACGAGTCCAATAATCAAACACCGCGCAGATAGCCTCCTCGGTGGAGGAACCACAACATACATTCACATCACGTGTCTCTCACCATGTATGTGAATGATGACATGTCTATGGCAATAATATCATAAGCAGATATGGTGCGGAGCACTAAGTGCAATAAGGAAATACATTCATACACATCCATTTCAAATGTAAATGCAACATTCACACGTAGGCATAAAATAGCTTTGAAAAGTTCGTAGTAGTGGCTTAAGCCCTCTTACTGGAAGTCCCCAGTAGAGTCGCCACCAGTCGACATCGAAATTTTTATTTGTCCCTTTTCTGTTCTTGTCTTTTGGTGTTCTCATGTTAGGTGAGATTTGTTTGAAAAAAACAAGTTGTGAAAAGGTCCGACATGTATATGTCGACGAATGGACTGTAAAAAGTCGCCAGTTGGTATTTTTAAATGGTTGCACTAACTCAACCGAGAAAAGGTTTGCGCATTAACCTAGTGATGTGACACTATTTGACTGGTCTGTGAAACTGAGATTCATTAAGGTTCGGGGGCTTGATTATGCGGAGAGAAGGTGTTAGGCACCCCCCCCCGACATCTGTGTTACCACGATGACCACCACTTTTCAATTTAACTGTTATCTGAATGCGTGTGTGTGTGTGTGGGTCAATGTACAATTATCTAGAAGTAGTGCTATATCTTGTTTGCTCCTATATACAAAGGGTTTGAATTTTGTATAAAAGTTTAGTTTTAACAAGAATAGCAGTGATGTTTTTTAAAAGAGGTTTTTCAAACCCTTGTGCTCAATAGTAATTGAGGTCTTTGATACTTCCATTTTATTATATGTTCGGCTTAGTTGCTTTTATTTTCTAGATACGAAGCATCTTCAAGAAAACAAGATAAAAAGTAGTGTCAAATTCCTTGTTGGCATGAGAACCATCTAAGGACATTCAGACACCGTGAATAATTTACAAACCATGTACAGCTGAAAATGTCCATCACGGGAACCAAATCTAGATTTAGTAGACTGAATCTATGATCACATGATTCCTAGGCTCACATGATGTAGCAATTCGTATGAAAGCTGTAAACAGTTATATATAAAAGATGTAAATATATATATATATGAACGATCAACCGCCTCGAAGTAAACTCTAGGCGGGACAAAAATATAAATAAAGCAATAAAAGCGATCAACCGCCATGAAGTAACTCCAGGCGGGACGAAATGTAAATAAAGCAGTAAAAGGCCACGAAGTAAACTCCAAGCCTGATAGAAATGTATGTATATATATATATAAGCAATAAACGCTCCGAATATTATATTCAGGCTTAATTGAGATAACTCTATAATATATATATATATATATATATATATATATAAGTATTTACATATATATATATATATAAGCAATAAACCACAGACCAACGGCCCGGGCATACACACACACGCGACTCTCAACGTGAATAATAGTGTGTGCAAGAAGTGAAGAAAAGGCTTTAAATAAAGCAAGATGACTTACAGTGGACCGCCAAAGAAGACTTTAATAGTTTTAAATGGATGAACACTCAGTTTCCACTAGTAAAAAGTAGCCAAATATAAGCTCACAAGTGTTTGAAATGAGAAAGCACTCAATTTATAGTGTGTACAGAGCAAATTGGACAGGGCTTCCTCGCCATTTTCTCTTACAAAATGGCCACTCCAAGCCCTCTATTTATAGAGGGGGAGCCGCAGGTGTACCTGCGGTTGCCCGGGGTTCCCCAAGCAATGTGGGTCCCACCGTCTCGAAGTACGTGCATTCGGATAACGCGTTGTTTTCTCGAACCTTCATAACTTGCATTTCGAGAATCCGATGGAAGCGTGTCATACCATTCCAGAAATATCTTTCTGAGAGCTATGCAATGACATAAGATTTTCCCTTTTTTAAATCCGGGAAGATGGGTCCATGACCGAAATGGCATTCCCGGGTTTTTGTCAGGCAGTCCATTGAGCCGTTTTGCGTAGTTTGCGCTAGAAAGTTAAGTTATGGTTCTTGTGGGACTTCTTTTGAAGAAATTTGAGTTGAAATGAGTGTATTTGATTTCAGTTGAAGTTGAATTGACAAAATGACCATTTTGCCCCTCTCAGGGTTATCTCCGATTTTCATTGCATGATTGTAGCGAGTTTTTTCGAGGTTATCTCTCGAAGTTGGCCTCATTGTTAACTCTGTGGTCGCCCTCGTGGTTATCTACGAGGTTAACTTGACCTCTGTGGGTTATCTCCTGGCTTTGAACTTCATCCCCCGGGGTTATATCCAGGGTTAAAACTAATTTTCTCGAGGTTATCTCCAGGGTTGGAAACTGATTTCCCGGGGTTATCCCCGAGGTTGGAAACTGGATCTCCCCGGGCTATTTCCGGGTTCGGAATTGATGTTGTGGTCCTCCAGGGTTATCTCTGGAGTGTGAAAAAGATGATTTTGTCCTCCTGCATAGTTAGTAAAAGGAAAACGAAATTTCGAGTGTCTACATGCACGTGGTCAACAAGTAATATAATGATGAGAAAATTATCGATCCCACAAAGACTAGTATGAAATTAAATCTAACAATTACCAATGTTATATTATTCCAATTTTATTAAACTACTCAAATTAAGGATTATAATTAATAAAAATTAGGAAACTAAAATCCAAACCAATCAACACACTAAGTAACTTTAAGTAACAAAATAGGTATACATCACCCATTACGAGTTGTCAATACATGATGCGAAAACAACTACAACTTTATTATTACAACATAAAAAAGCGTGAGTTTGAATACAAATATTATCTTACAGACAATATCTATACTCAAATAAATCCTCATCATACATTTTTTTGATACATTATTTTTAAAAATGGTGAGGACTACTAAACAACTCTCTCTAGAACCTTCATTCCATACCCAGGCTAAATACTTTCATTATATTCTAGCCTCACGAGAAGAAAAAATGGAACAAAAAGGAAAAGGGTGAGCTCAACTAGCCCGATAAAGAATATTATGACTAAGATAATATACAACAAATTATCGTTAGTCTTCAACGAGGAAAAATCTAATAGAATACAATAGACAACAAGTTTTAAATCAATATTACATGAAAATAATAATTCATTAGAAGAGTTAAGTAGAGAATGCAAACTACTATCTTACATGTATGAATTTAAAAGTTCATCGTCTATCTTTTATCCACTGTAACATCAATCAATATATATACGGAATCAAATATTCATCTTTTGCTACTGAGGCCAAAGATATTCATCGATTAGTCATGTTCATCTAAACACACTGTTCATCTTTGCTTTCTGGGCCAAAGATATTCATCGAAATCATTCATCTTTTACCTTTCTGGGCAAAGATATTCAATAATATCATCATTTAAGGCGAGGATGATGAAAAATATTTTTAAAAGCGCGATCCGATGAAACAAAATGACAAGGATTAAGGATTAAGGATTACTACTTTGTTTTATCCATGTCCAAAAATACCTCAAAAATAATCATAGTGGTGTAAAAAATTCAAGAATGATCAAAACATGGATCTGATCAAAGCTAGTATCCACAATAGATATTTTAGGACGAAAAGGAAAATTTTCATTTTTAGATGAATAGTCTTAAATGATTAAATGAATAGTGTAGTATATCGTGAATAGTCTGAGTATCGTGAATAGTAACTCAGACACCAAAAGTTCCAAATTTGATAAAAACTTGAGATCAATATTTGACATAATGATATTGAAGAAATAATATCATTCTGAAAAAAAAATATATCCACTTACCTCGAAAGATCGGTACTTACAAGTTGAAACAGGATATAGGCTATGACTTGAACTTGCAAGTATATAGCAATACTCAAAATATATCAAAATACTCACAAGAATAAACTCGATAATATAGAGAGAAAACTTGATTTACGGTGTGATTTTCAATTCTAACCTAAGCACCTATTTATAGGAAAATGCTTAGAACACCAAAGTAGAAAATTTAATAAAATATATATATATATATATATATATATTCTTCCCTCATACACTCTTGAAATCTGATTTCATTTCAATTAAATCACATGACCACCTTCTAGACAAACCTCTGAAAAAATGAAAAAAACGTTTTTGTAATTTAAAATATTTTTAAACTTCAAAAATCAATTATTTGAACTTGAACTTCAATAATTCATAATAAATAGCCCTTTTATCGGAAAATTGAAATCTACGCAAATTTTTTATAGGAAATTCAATTCTCTACAACTTTACGAAAGAAAGTTTTTCCAAATTCCAAACAAAAATTGGCCAAAAATCCACAAGCAGAAGCGATTTTACAAGTATAATCAAATTTGATCGAGAAATGGGGTCCATGAGACACATAAAACATGCTTTAAATATTTTTGGTAACAAAAATACTCCTCCTCCATATATACTCATATATCCCACATTCATAATAAAAAATATCATCATTATTATATTATTAAAATATAATAATATATTTAAATAATTATTTTATCGAGAAAAAGATAAAATTTCAATTTTCAACAATTGTCACATTAAAATTTTCTCCATCTATATCCACATAAAATCAATATTTTCCTCATCATATGAATCAATAATTAATTATTCACAAATAATATTACGAAATCACAATATTGACAACGAGGGTGGTTCGAGGAAAGAGGGGCTTTCGATAAAATTTCTCACTTCTTGGCGCATGATTAGGTGACCAAACCTCTCCTTAGACGCGAACTTTCTAGACATTGCCAATAATGTTATCTAATAATATTATTAGGATAATATGAATTATTAGCCGATAATGAAAATCTTTGTGTAATGACAATTATTGAAACAACAACAATATAAAATATCAACGCGACAATTATTAAATCAATAAAATAAAATCTTTGAGCAGTAATTCTTTGTAACCATTATTGAGTAGTGCCTTCTTACGTAAGAATCAATAATTGGTGCAATCTGGTAGTAATCTTCTTGTGTTTTAACCATAGAGTATTTTAACGATATTAACTTGTAACAACTTCTGTGATTTATTTTAAACAACTTATATTTGTCGTTTTCTTCATCCAATAAACTTTTAGTTATGGGGCCCACAAAAAGGCTTGTAAAATCGTACGAATATTCCCAACGATGAGAATATTCCACGACCAAACGAATATTCCCCGACAACAATGAATATTTTATAACCACTTGCTTATTTTGAAATATTTGCGTATTTTACCCATAACTATCCACATTAATCAAATCAACCCTTACTATTTCAAAATAATAAATAGAGAAAATTAAATTTCATTAATAATAAGTTGGGGTCTTCTAACCTCCCTCCTTATGAAATTTCGTCCTCGAAATTGACGTACGTACCTGGTGTTTCGAAAAGGTGAGGATACCTCGCTTTCATTTCCGTTTCCAATTCCCAGGTCATTTCCTCTATAGCATGATTCCTCCACAAAACTTTAACTTGTGGTATGACCTTTGTGCGTAGGACATGCTCCTTCTATCAAAGATCTTGGCGGTACCTCTTAAATACGTTAAGTCTTGGCTATCTCGTCCGGTTCTAACTCTATAACGTGGTTGGGTCTTTCACATATTCTGAAATACGGATATATGAAACACATTATGAACACGAGACATACTCGGAGAGCTTAGCGAGTCTATAGGCTACATTTCCTACTCGGTCGAGAATTTGAAATGGACCCGATAAATGCGTGGATTGAGCTTTCCTCTCTTCCCCAAATCTTGTAACTCCCTTCCATGGAGCAACTTCATGACAATACATGATCCCCATATACTAAATTCCACGTCCTTTCGATGAAGATCCGCATAACTCTTTTGTCGATCTTGTGCTGGTTTTGTATCGTTGTCGAATCATTTGGATCTTTTAGGTGAGTCATACGTCTTAACTTTCGGGTCCCAACAATGTTGCTTCACCCACCTCATCCCAACATATTGGAAGCGACACTTTCGTCCATATAATGCTTGAATGGAGCCACACCTATACTTGCACGATAAGCTGTTGTTGTTGGGAGAATTCCACCAATGGTAAATACTTATCCCAAGCCCCTTGAAGTCTAGGACCACGAGTCTTAATAGATCTTCAAGAGTTTGAATAGTCCTCTCTGATTGTCCGTCCGTTTTGAGGATGGTATGCGAAGCCCAGATAAATAAATCCGTGCCCATAGCTTTTTGCAAGCTAACCCAAAATCTTGAAGTGAATCTTGGGTCACGATCCGAAACTATGGATCTTGGCATGCCATGCAACCTCACAATCTCATTTACATATATACTAGCAAGGCGTTCAAGGGAATAAGTCTCCGTATCGGCAAAAAATGGGCGGACTTGGTTAATCTATCAACAATAACCCAAATGGCATTGATGCCTTGAAAAACCGTAGGAAGACCCGTAACGAAATCCATGGTAATGTGTTCCCTTCCATTTGGAATCTCAAGTGGTTGCAGCGGACCCTTAGGTACTAGATGCTCGCCTTTACCGTTGACAAGTTAAACACATCGAGATAAACTTTGCAATCTCTCTCTTCATATTGTTCCACCAAAATGTATGTAGAAGATCACGATACATTTTAGTACTTCGAGATGGATTGCAAATGGTGTATTGTGTGCCTCCATCATAATCTTGTACTTCAAATCAGTCGTTAGGAACACAAAGTGCAGAGTGGACTCGAAGTATTCCTTCTTCATCAATTCTAAACTTAGGAATAGCACCTTCTTGTACTTTCTTCTTCATACGCATCATCGACTCAAGATTGGGTGGCTTGAGCAACCTTAACTTTTTCTATTAAAGTTGGCTCTGTCGTATACTTGACATCATCGCACTCATTCACTGCATATGATCTTCTACTCAGCGCGTCGGCTACCACGTTAAACTTTTCGGGATGGTATTGAATAGTGTGGTGCGTAATCTTTCAACAACTCGAGCCAGCGTCGTTTGCCGCGTGTTGAGTTCTTTTTGCGTGAAGAAATATTTGAGGCTTTTATGGTGCGAATATATCTCCACTTTCTCCCCATATAGATAGTGCCTCCGGATCTTTAAGCGCGAAAAGCATTGCTGCTTGACTCTAGATCATGGTAGGATAATTCCTCTCATACTCTTTAAGTTGTCGCGAGGCATAGGCTATGACTTTCCCACGTTGCATGAGAACACATCCTAACCCTTTTTTGCACGAAGCATCGTTGTAGATAACAAATCCATCCGTGCCGGATGGTATTGTTAGAAACAGTGCTTAGAAATGAGTCTCCTCTTGAGCTCTTGGAAACTCTTCTCGCATTCCTCGCTCCATCAAATTTTATATCTTTAAAGAGTCGGTTTGAGTTAATGGAGTAGCGATTAGAAAAAATCCTTCCACGAATCTCAGATAATAACCGGCTAAGCCCGAGAAAGCTACGTCTTGATCCGCAGACTTGGTTGCTCCCAACTTTGTATTGCTTCAATCTTGGCGGGTCCACGGATACTCCATGTTTTGACACCACGTGCCCAAGAATGCTACTTCCTCGAAGCGAACTTCGCATTTCTTCAATTTGGCATATAGTTTGTTTTCACGAAGCCTTTGGAGTACCGACTTCAAATGGTGCTCATGATCTTCACGACTTTTGGAATATATGAGGATGTCATCAATAAAAACAACAACAACGCCCGTCCAAATATTCCTTGAATACTCGGTTCATCATATCCATGAAAGCCGCGGGAGCATTAGTCGATCAAAAAAGACATGACTAAAATTCATAATGCCGTCTGCAGAGTTACGAAAGGCGGTCTTTGGAATATCCTCGGTTCTAATCTTGGTGATGATATCGAGCGAAGATCGATTTTGAAAAGAATTGTGCTCCTTGCTGGCTGGTCAAACAAGTCATCAATACGAGGTGAGGATACCTATTCTTGATGGTGACATGGTTTCGATCCAGATAGTCGATACAAAATCGCATACTCTGTCTTTCTTCTTTCTGAATAAAGCAGGGCACCCCGAGGAGATGTACTAGGGCCAATGAAACCGATGTCCAACAACTCCACGTAGTTGGACCTTTAACTCTGAAGTTCAATAGGAGCCATTCGATATGGGGTTTTAGAAATGGGCTTTGTGCGGGTTCAAGATCAATAAAAATTCAACTTCACGTTACGGGGTGAGGCAGGAAGTTCTTGAAAAATCGTCGGGAAAATCGATAACAACGGGAATATTATTCAAATTTGGCGTGTCTTTATTCAAATCCATAACATGGGCTAAGAAAGCTTGACATCCGTTTTTCAATAAGCGAATAGCTTTATGATTAGATATGGCGGTGATTGATTTTAATGGTTTAGTTGCTTGAATTAAATACAACGGGTTGGTTAGGAATATGAAAACTAACAACCTTACGAAAACAATCAATTTTGGCATGATGGAGTAGTTAACCAATCAATCCTAAAATCACATCAAAAGCAAGTATCTTTAAAGAGATAAGGTCAACGGGTAAGGTGATGGTGCCAACTTGAATCAAACAAGATTTATAAGCGATGGATGTGATGAAAGTTTCTCTAGCGGAGTTTCCACGAGATAGGTCAAAGTCTAATTTCTCGGTCAAGTTTAAGCGTTGAGCACAAGCGGGAGAGATAAATGAATGGGTATGCCGGTATCAAGTAAGGTATAAACTTAGCAAGAATTTATAAATAGCTTACCGTGATCACCTCGTTTGGGTTCCTCGCATTTTGACCGATCACAACAAAGCGCTCTTCGAGGAACCGTTGACTTTGACTTTTACGGGGACGATCTTTTGAGTCACCGTCCCCCCATTGAACTAGGTTTATTCTGCTGCTACATCTCGGCGATATGTCCTTCCTTTCCACAATTATAGCATACCTTGAGCTGTTGTGGGCGGTTTGGTGATATGTCCCTTTTTCGCATTTATAGCATATGGCCGTGGTCGTTCTCCTCCCTTAGAACCCGATTCTTTGCTTGCGCTTTGTCGTCTTCACATAGTGGTTGTTAAATCTCCTCTTTTTAAAATCTCCTCTGACTTCGCTTCTTCTATTTTTCATGGCCATGATTACCACCGGAGTGGTTACCATTTTGTCCGTCTTTTTCTTTCTCCATTGGTTATCGTTGTTTTGTTGGTTGCTATCTCGGTATGATCTGATTGTGGTCCCTCGGTTGGCCGTACTCGTTATCTCGCTCTAAATAATTGAGCCACATTTACAACATCTGAATAGAGAAAATTTATGAGAAATGAGATATTATGCGTATCTTGGGTTTCAAACCTCTCGAAAACATCCGCGTCATCGTTCCTCATTCTCCACCAAATGAGGTGCAAACACAGATAACTCTGCAAACTTTGCCTCGTCTTTGAGACAAATCGTCATTTGTTTTGTTCTAATCGATGAACTCCACTTCCTTCGTATAGCGAACACTTTCGGAAAAGTATTTGTCATTAAATAGTTCTGAAATGTCTCCCAAGACATCTTTGAGTCTTGGTTTGGATGGAGTGCAGCTTCACAGACTCCCACCGATGATGCCTGCATACGGAACATAAAGGTGGCGAATGGAACCTTCTGTTCCTCCGTGCATCCCAAGACATCGAATATCTTGGTAATTTGCTTGACCCATGTTTCCGCCATGATCGGATCGGCTTTCCCTTAAATTACAGTGGTCCCAACTCTTTGAGCTGCTTGTTTGTGACAACTTGGTGAATTGCTATCATTTCCTCACTGTATTTTGAACACGAGTCTCCTCGTGCGATTTTGCATGAGCGCAAAAAGCTTCTAAACATCCCCTCGTTCATCATCTGCTTTCGGTTGGTGTTGTTCACGGGAGGAACATTGCCCGACTGTTGCCGTTTCTCCTCGTTGGTGAGTCTGAGCGTCTCCACGGTCTCATTTCCCTTTATTAATATTCTCGATCGACATTCTCAAATCTTGTCATAAAAAAAGGGTTAATTAAGAAAATCAATATATCACATAATATCCTATATCTTGACCAACTAACAAATAAGCTTAGGTAGGACACACTTAGCGAAGGATTTACTCGTCTCTCCCCTCTGATTCTATTCCCAGATCTCATGCGAGATCATATCCTAAGCTCACGATACCAAGCTGTGCGCCCCCAAAATAGGTATACATCACCCATTACGAGTTGTCAATACATGATACATGATGCGAAACAACTACAACTTTATTATTACAACATGTAAAGCGTGAGTTTGAATACAAATATTATCTTACAGACAATATCTATACTCAAATAAATCCTCATCACATTTATTGATACATTATTTTACAAAATGGTGAGGACTACTAAACAACTCTCTCTAGAACCTTCATTCCATACCCAGAGCTAAATACTCGTTATATTCTAGCCTCACGAGAAGAAAAAAAATGGAACAAAAAGGAAAAGGTGAGCTCAACTAGCCCGATAAAGAATATTATGACTAAGATAATATACAACAAATTATCGTTAGTCTTCACGAGGGAAAAATCTAATAGAATACAATAGACAACAAGTTTTAAATCAATATTACATGAAAAATAATAATTCATTAGAAGAGTTAAGTAGAGAATGCAAACTACTATCTTACATGTATGAATTTAAAAGTTCATCGTCTATCTTTTATCCTGTAACATCAATCAATATATATACGGAATCAAATATTCATCTTTGCACTCTGAGGCCAAAGATATTCATCGATTAGTCATGTTCATCTAAACACATGTTCATCTTTTTGCTTTCTGGGCCAAAGATATTCATCGAAAATCATTCATCTTTTTGCTTTTCTGGGCCAAAGATATTCAATAATATCATCATTTAAGGCGAGGATGATGAAAAATATTTTTAAAAAAGCGAATCGGTGAAACAAAATGATTAAGGATTAAGGATTAAGGATTAGTACTTTGTTTTATCCATGTCCAAAATACCTCAAAAATAATCATAGTGGTGTAAAATTCAAGAATGATCAAAACATGGATACAATCAAAGCTAGTATCCACAATAGATATTTTTAGACGAAAAAAGGAAAATTTTCATTTTTTGATGAATAGTCTTAAATATTAAGTGAATAATGTTATTATCACGTGAATAGTCTGCAGTATCGTGAATAGTAACTCAGACACCAAAAGTTCCAAATTTGATAAAAACTTGAGATCAATATTTGACATAATGATATTGAAGAAATAATATCATTACGAAAAAAAAATATCCACCCTCGAAAAGATCGGTACTTACAGTTTGAAACAGGATATAGGCTATGACTTGAACTTGCACTTATAGCAGCAATACTCAAAATATACTCAAAATACTCACAAGAATAAACTCGATAATATAGAGAAAAACTTGATTTACGGTGTGATTTTCAATTCTAACCTAAGCACCTATTTATAGGAAAATGCTTAGAACACCAAAGTAGAAAATTTAATAAAATATTAATATATATATATATATATAATTCTCTCATACTCTTGAAATCTGATTTCAACTCAATAAGCACATGCATACACCTTCTAGAAAAAAAAAAAACGTTTTTCTAATTTAAAATAATTTAAACTTCCAAAAATCAATTATTTGAACTTGAACTTCAATAATTCACAATAAATAGCCCTTTTATCGGAAAATTGAAATCTCGCGAATTTTTATAGGAAATTCAATTCTCTACAACTTTCGGAAGAAAGTTTTTCAAATTCCAAGCAAAATTGGCCAAAATCCATAAGCAGGCGATTTTTACAATTTATAATCAAATTTCGATCGAGAAATGGGGTCCCATGACACATAAAACATGCTTTAAATATTTTTGGTAACAAAAATACTCCTCCTCCATATATACTCATATATCCCACATTCATCGTAAAAATATCATCATTATTATATTATTAAAATATAATAATATATTTAAATAAATTATTTTATCGAGAAAAAAGATAAAATTTCAATTTTCAACAATTGTCACATTAAAAATTTTCTCCATCTATATCCACATAAAATCAATATTTTCCTCATCATATGAATCAATAATTAATTATTCACAAATAATATTACGAAATCACAATATTGACACGAGGCGGTTCAGGAAAGAGGGGCTTTCGATAAAATTTCTCCTTCTTGGTAGCGCGATTAGGTGACCAAACCTCTCCTTAGAGCGAACTTTCTAGACATTGCCAATAATGTTATCTAATAATATTATTAGGATAATATGAATTATTAGCCGATAATGAAAAATCTTGTGTAATGACAATTATTGAAACAACGACAATATAAAATATCAACAATGACAATTATTAAATCAATAAAATAAAATCTTTGAGCGATAATTCTAACCATTATTGAGTAGTGCCTTCTTACGTAAGAATCAATAATTGGTGCAATCTGGTATCTTCTTGTGTTTTAACCACCAAGTATTTTAACGATATTACTTATAACAACTACTGATTATTTTAAACAACTTATATTTGTCGTTTTCTTCATCCAATAATAAATAGCTTTTTTCATTTATGGGGCCCACAAAATGGCTTGCTAAATCGTCAAATGCGAATATTCCCAAATGATAGCAAATATTCCACGACCAAAACGAATATTCCCAATAAACAATGAATATTTTATAACCACTTGCTTATTTTGAAATATTTGCGTATTTTACCCATAACTATCCACATTAATCAAATCAACCCTTACTTATTTCAAAATAATAAATAGAAAATTAAATTTCATTAATAATAAGTTGGGGGGTCTTTATGATATTAACAATTAACATAACAATAATTCATATAAGAAAATTATAACGAGTATTATTATAATTTACTAGTACTATTACATTTATTTTTCTAAGGTAGATGTTAGGGATGCCAATCCCACCAATATTTATTTAATATTTTAAGATATGTATAATACATCGGTTCAAATCGAAGAAATTTGGAGGTAAAATTAATTCAATTTTTGTCTCCAAATTGTTCACTCAAAGTGGAATTTGGAGGGTGAGAAATGATGAAAAAGTGAAATATTTTACATTACCAAAAATAACTTCGTAAAATAAATAATATAACAATTTTGCCCTAATTATTATAACTCTCAATTACGTTTTAAAACTCTCATTTTTATCTCTCCACACTGCTGAAATTCTTATCTCTCTACACTGCTTAGGGGTGGGCATAATTTTTGATTTTTTTGATTTTTCAGTTTTTCGGATTGGACCGAATCGGCCAGTTTGGTACAAAAAGAACTGGTTCGATTTCGATACAATTTTTTTATGGTTCGGTATTCTGCGAGGCAAATGCCGTATATCTAGGTTTTTCCAATTTTTATTTTTTATTATTAATAAATAATAATAATAATAATAATAATAATAACAAAATAATGATTATAATAATAATAAAATAATAATAATAATTAAAATAATAATAATAATAAAATAATAATAATAAAAAAATAATTATATTAATTTTCGGTATTTATTACGTAAAAATTGGTACCGAATCGATACCGATGTTGATGCAGAAATTTGGCTAATTTGATGTCTTGGTTCGATCGATTCGATTCGATTAGAATTCGGTATTCTGGGTTGTACACCTCTAACAACTTCTTAGAGTTTAGCGCTTGCTAATAGAGGCTTCCGCCCATACGCTATGGTTCTATTGTTCGCCGTCCATTTTTTTAATCTACTCCTTTGTGTTGAAATCTCTGATAAGATCCCCAAATTATGTACCTTAATTTTTTCAAATCGATAATACTTATATTTATGTTAATCATGTTTTTTCCATTACATAAAATTCATCCGTTGATTTGATAAGTCATGAAGCTGAATAAGGCGCAATAATTCGGTTAAAAAATTAGTGTTGGGTGTGGTAATTTAATTTTACAACATTTTTGCTCACCCCTAAATTGTAGGTTTGCTTCATCCACAATAAGTGTATCTAAATCAGTCCATGGATGTGTTATATCTATCAATATCATATAAATAATTGTTAAGAATCTATCACTCATTTACTGGAACATAAGAATACAATTTAGTTTTCTTCGTGCTTTAAATACCTTAGCCACCCAGTATCTAGTTCTCTATCATCTCACACGGAAAACTAGTCACTTTTTTTTTTCAATTTACTTTTTAATTTTCCCCTTTAATTTTCATATATGCGTCTTTTATTTTCATATGCGTGTTATATATGTATTGCCTAGCTTTACATAACTTTCAGTCAAAAATTGAACACTAGGTGTTTGGAAAAAAAGGCCCGACTGAGTTTTTGATTTTTTGTGTATACTAATCACTCAATTGAACATTTGAATTCTAAAAAAACATTTTAAAAATTATATTTTAAAAACACTTGATTTTGTGAGTTTTTTTAGAGAGGAAAAGAAGAGATTTGGAGGCAAATTTGATTTCATTTTTAGCTCAAAATTTTCTCCAAAAAAGTGGGAGGATTTGGAGGGATGAGAAAATTATATATTTTACATTACTTAAAGTAATCTATATAATAAAACATAACCCATTTTGAATCTTTCATTTGACAAAGCACAAGGACGGTTCATATTCATTCTAACTTAATTTTTTCAACTTAATCTAAAGGCTCATATTTATTCCCTCTCAAATCAAATTCACTCATACACCCTACTCTCTCTCATGTTCACACACAAAATCTTTCTCTCCTCTCTTCTTCACACACACACACACACACACACACACACACACACACACACACAAACAAATAATAATAGTGTAGACACTTGAAATTTTACACTTTTTGTCCTTAACATTGTTGTAGGAGGCGAGATTAAATCTTTTAGAATAACCACAGGAAGGCAGTTCACATCCATCTGGATACTACCTAAGTTCGGTCTCGACCGGAACACACAGGAATAGATTCAACCTCGGAGATAACCCCAAGGCGTGCGTTCAACAAGAAAATTTCACTTGAAGAAGGCAGATTAATCTGGAGATAACCACGAGGTATCCGGTCTCGATCCAACCTTTGGGAGTATCATTTACCAACCTTGGTGATAACCCCAGGAATTGATTCGCGATAACCCAGAAAATGCTTGTTTCAAATGCGTGCAATCGAACTTGACCTCGACACTCACTGCCAGGGCATTGATGCAAAGCCGGAGATAACAAGGGAAGCAGGCACACCTCGGAGATGACATTGAGGACCTTGACACTTGCGGCGGTCGATCTCGGCGATAACCACGAACAGCGTCACGCTTTATCAACCCAAATCGGCAATAACATCGATGAGGGGCAAAATCGTCATCTCGTCACCTTGATGCCACATCACGTCGTCTCAACATCTCATACATACATTTCTACACAATAATGTCCCACAAGAATCAAGGAAAAACAATCCCAAGTGACTATTATACAGGGTAACGAATATAATTTGAAGTTTGAAGACCGGAGGGCACCGGCCCATCTTCCTGACTTCGTACAACCTCTAATCACATGCCATTGTATAACTCTCGACAACGGCGGTCCGAAATAGGTCCTACATACCTCAGTCGGATGCACGAATTACAATTCTGAAAGTTCGGCCGGACATTACGGTGCTACATGCATGTCTTTAACGAGGCGCCTTGCGAACCCATGAAACTTGAGGCAACCCGGGCAACCTCAGGTACACCTGCGGCTCCCCCCCTCTATAAATAGAGGGCTTGGGGTGGCCATTTTAAGAAAAGAAAAGGCAAGGAAGCCCTGTCAAATTTGCTCCGTACTCTCTCTATACTGAGTGCTTTCTCATTTTAAACACTTGTGAGCTTACATATAGCTACTCTTGTATCGGCGGAAGCCGAGTTTCATCCACTTTAAAGATATAGAAGTCTTCTTTGGCAGCCCACTGTAAGCCTTCTCACAAGCTTTAAAGCCTTTCTCTTCATCTTTGCACACACCCTTCTTTACGTTAAGAGTTGTGTTGCGTGTGTTTGCCCGGACTTCGGTCCGTTGTTTTATTTCAGTTTGTATATACATATATATATATATATATATATGTACTACCATTATCGAGTTATGCTTCGATTGAGCCTAGACTTGATGCGGGCGTTCTTGCTTTAATATATATATATATATATATATATATACATATATATATATATATGAAGCTAGCGTGTGGACTTTGTTCGATGAGCACAATTTTACATCCAGGCGTTTATTTGCTTATATATATATATATATATATATATATATATATTACGTCCACAGGAGTTTACTTGGTGGTTGATCGCTTCTGACTTTCTTTACGTTTAAATCACGCCAGAGTTTACTTAAATGGCGATTGATCGCTTCTGACTTTATTTACATTTAAATCTGCTTTGAAGTTTCCTCAAGTGGCGGTTGATGGCTTTAACTTTATTTATATTTTTGATCCCCCATGGAGGTGCTTCGTGGTGGTGATCATGTATGTGTATATATATATATATATATATATATATATATATATATATATATATATATTCTGACTTTTTTATATATACATCTTCTTTTTTTTCATACCAATTGCAGCATCATGTGAGCCTAGGAATCATGTGATCACAGATTCAGCTTATTGGATCTAGATTCGGTTCTCGTGATGGACCTTTTTGAGCTGTAAACAGCTTGTAAATTTATCTGCGATGTCTGAATTTCCTCAGATGGTTTTCATACCCACGAAGAAGTCGGCATTATTTTGTATATTATTTTCTTATAGAGGTTTCGCATCTCGGAAATAAAATCAATCAAGCTGAACACTTAATAAAAATGGAAGTGTAAAAGGTCTCAATTACTATTGAGCACAAGGGTTTGAAAAACCTCTTTTATAAAACATCACTGCCATATCTTGCTAAAGATTGAATTTTGACATAAATTCAAACCCTGTGTATATAGGTGCGAACGAGGCCTCGCACTAATTCCAAATAAACAGCACATTGACCCACACACATTTAGATAAAAGTTTCTTGGAAAGTGGCGGTCACCGTGGTAACACGGATGTCTGGAAGTGCTAACACCTTCCCTCATAATCAAGTCCACGACCTAAATAAATCTCGGTTTCTTGACCCATTTAACAATGTCACATCATTTGGGTCGATGTGCAAACCTTTTCTCGATTGTGTTGGTACTGACCATTTAAAAACCAATTGGCGACTCTTAGCAGGTCCATAAATCGACATTATACATATGGACCTTTTCACTTGTTTTTCAAACAAATCTCACCTAACATGAGAACACCAAAGAAAAAGTAATGAAAAGGGACATCTAAAAATCCCGACGTCGACAGGTGGAGACTCTGCTGGGGACTCCAGTAAGAGGACTTAAGCCGCTATTACAAACTTCTCAAAACTATTATCTGTTTGTGTGTGGATGTTGCATTTACATTTATGATGAATGTGTACGAATGTATTTACTTATTGCACTTAGTGCTTCACACCATATCTGCTTGTGATATTAGTGCTTCGCATATGTCATCATTTCCATACGGTGAGATGCGATGTATGTGAATGTATGTTGTGTGGTCCCTCCACCAAGAGGCTATCCTGTCGGTGTTTGATTACTGGACTCATAGGAAGACTAATTCCCGCGAGGCTCAGGAAAGGCACCACCTAAATTCGCTCCAGTTGAAAGACCGGATTAATTTCTCGTTGAGTAAATTGCGATAATTTGAGAACCTTCATGCCAAAAAGCCGCGAGAGTAACCTAAGATAGGTCAACCTCTTATAAACCCAACACGGAGGAAAGTCTCTTCATACTCTCTCATTTTAAAATTACTTGTAAAAATAATTACTTGTAATTTCATTCCATATTGATCTCCATGTAATGAGAAATATGAAGAAATGTGTACATATACATATTTAACATGTTATCATGTATTACAAACAGCTGACATCCATTTTGCAGGATAAAATTCCTAAAACGGACACATCACATAGCATGTTATTATTTACACATTCCCTAAAAACTAAACTATGCAAGTCTTTCGCAGGGAAACAATCGGACCTACAGTCATTTATGTCGTCATCTGATCAGACTGGCCTTAATCCAGTTTCTCACAAAGAATTCGATGGATTAAGCAAACAAATTACATATTTGGCTGTTATGCTTAAAGAACTTCATCAGTCTACTCAGGGTCCAAAGATACCGTCACATCTTTGAATCCTCTACCTGAGGGAACTCGGTCATTCTGATACGAATTCTTTGTTGAATCGACCAACAAAATTCATGATGCCACCCATCTCTCGGGTGATCTGAACCACCCGGTGACATCAGAAAGAAAGTCCTTCAAATGGAAGAAACCCTTCATCCTATCAAAGGAATTGGGGCCCACGGGAGTGTTTCATATGCATACCTATGTATATTCCCTGGTGTTCATTATCCAGAAAATTTTAAAACTCCTGACTTCGAAAAATATGACGGGTTAGGAGATCCTTACACACATTTGAAGGTGTTTATTGGAGAACTTCGGATCTTATCTGAGAGGATGAAAAGCTCGGGATGCATTTTGTTCGAAAAGAGTCGGTTGGAGAAGCTTGGTTCGTGGTATACCCAGTTAGACATTTCAAAGATCCATAGCTAGGAAGAGCTAGCACACGCCTTCCTTACTCAATATAGCTTCCCGTCTCAGATGGCTCCTGACCGGTATCAGATTACCAAGGTCAAGAAATAATCTAACGAGTCATTCAGAGAGTATGCTCAAAGGTGGACATGACTTTCATGAGCATCTGAAGCTCCTTTCTGAAAAGAGTCTTAGCGAAGCATCGGTAAACCATTTTCTGAAATGATCAAACACGGGGAGATGGCTGAGATGGGATTAAAGTCAGGAAAGATTCAAGACCTAGCTGCCCTTAAAGCTATTGCTGAGCACATCCAATCTGGAAATTATGGAAACAACCCCCGGAGGGTCCATAAAAAGAAAGAGGAGGACGTTTCCACGATCTACGAGGTCAAAAAAAAGGCAATCAGAACATGCCTATCCAGAGGAGAAATTATACTCCCTTTTAAGCACAGTCTTCAAACCCTCTAATACTCGAGTGTTTGACTTCTCAAAAATATTCTCACTCTTCTGACAACGCAGAAGAAAATCACGCATCTTCTTCCACCATTATTACAAATGGGCGGGGTTTTGAATCTTTGCTTTCGAAATGTGCTTATCATGTCGTGGCACTTTTTGGATATGATACTCGAGATTGTTGGGCCTTGAAACACAAGATCCGAGACACTGATGAACAGCGGTGAGATCGTGGTCACCAAACCCGATTCACCTCACGTGCAAGACGAATCCTCTTATTCAACCTGAAAGAAGAAAGAGGTCGACATGATCGATTGGAGTAATGGGCCAGATTTCTAATCTCAATGGCGAGTCATCCCGGTAGTCAAAGATGATATTGAAAAATGGGATTATGCCATGTTCTAGTTCACGATGGAGCGTAAGATGAAAGCTCTATGCAAGTAGATTGAAGCGATTAAGCGAGGCGGTGACCTGCTCGACATCAGTGACCGCCCGGTTAGTCGACCCGGGCGTACTAGTCTCCTTCCTCTTGTCATGAATATTCCTTCATCACCTTGAGAAAATGAAATGTTGGAGGACAAAGTGGCAAGAGAAAGCGAGCGCCAAAGCTTCGTCGGGATTTTGCGATAGAAGGAATTTACATACAGGCGAGCCCACCCGGAGAAATCTTTCAAATGCTTATCGATGAGGAAGGATCACTTCCTTCTTCCTCAATTAATCCTGTTAGGGAATGTACAATTCGATGGGTATATCGATATCACTCCCATTCTCGCGATCCGCGATCTGAGGAAGAATCTTTGGCACTCATACACCTTATCCGAAATCTAATTGGCGGTTTTTTGAATAAAGATTAAATTTTCTCGAAATATATTTTTGAATATTATGGTGTGGATTTGATATAATGTTATAGTTGTGGGTAATATTTACAAATTTTGCAAAATCATGAAGTTGTTATATAATATTCGATTGGTTGGGGAATATTAGTTTTAACGGGGAATATTAAATACAACAGCACAATCATTGGTGGACCCCAGCGGAATTATTATCGGATTGAAAAAGCGACAAAAATACTTTATGAAAATAACGGCGGAAGTTTTCTGATTAAGCTGTTGAAACACCGGTGTTAAAAAATGCGATGTCTGGCGTGGTTGCATAGTAGCACACGGTATTGATTATTGATGCTTACGTGAAAGTCACTTTCGGTTATACTCGATTATTACTTTCTGATAATTCTTTGCATCATATCTATCGTATTATGGATTCAATTATGGTCACGATATCATACATAAAATGTTTTTATTAAATCAATACTTGAGGCGACAAAGTTATTCATATTATAAAGCGCAATATTTACAATGTCTAGAAGTTACATCGAGGAGAGGTTTGGTCACCTAATTGCGGCGCTGATAGGGAGAAATCCTTATTGGAAAGCCCTGCTTTCACAGGAGCGACACGGTTGATAAATATTGTGAGTTATAATATTAATGATGAATGTTGTTGGAGTTGAATTTGGAGGCAGCGGACGTGATATTTGAGTCAGGAACGAATGAATTAGTAAAAATAGTCTATAAACACAAAATTTTAAGGATTCACTATTTTGGTCGAAAAATCATAGATTGACTTTTTGGGAAAGAATCAAACTTCAAAATTTCAAAATTTATATTTTTGATAAAAATAGTTTCATTATGTTGGAATTGTTTGTGTTAGTGAAAATCGACATTTATTAGATGATAATTGATGTACAGGGTTATATTGATAAATCGGGTAATTTATCGGATAAATGAGCAATTAATTGCTACTAATTCACATCTTATATAACTATTTGTTCACATATGTGTACTATTGAATCACATTATTTACTATTAGGGGAGTTGGTGCAAGATTGATAATACTTGCATGACTAAGTTAAAATTGAGAGGTATAGATGGAAGTCTTATCTTTGTAATTCGTATTTTTTTCACATGATTATACTATTGATTCACATGATTGAACTATTGATTCACATTATTTACTATTAGGGGAGTTGGTGCAAGATTGATAATACTTGCGGGACTAAATTAAAAATGAAAGAAAAGTTGGAGGTATTGTCTTTGTAATTTTGAGCCCCAAAGCGTCTGATTATCGAAACTATATTTTCCTATAAATAGAAGCTCATTCTTCCTTCATTTCTCACCAATTCACAAAAAGCTTTAGAAGCGATTATTATAGAGAGAAATTATAGAGAGAAAGAAGAAGAAATCTGCTACTCATTATTCGATTATCCGATTTTTTTCCAAGGTAGGGAGTATTATTTCTTTCTTATCTATGAAGAGAACTTACATTATTCCATTCTTATTATTACATTGGAATAACTTTGTATCTGTGAGCTACCTATACTTGGTGAAATTCTTACATTGTTCCATTCTTTATCATTACATTTGGAACATCACATGCATGCGTTCTACTGGGGACACAGTTAAAATCTTTATTATTACATTGGAATATCACATGCATGCATGCGTTTCTGTGGGACTGATTAAAATCTTTATTATTACATTGGAATATCACATGCATGCGTTTCTCTGGGACTGATTAAAATCTTTATTATTACATTGGAATATCACATGCATGCGTTTTCTGTGGGACTGATTAAATCTTTATTATTACATTGGAATATCATCATATGCATGCGTTTTTGTGGGGACTGATTAGATTATTTATTATTACATTGGAATAACTTTGCTGTCTTGCGATCTATCGCATGCACAGTGATTTCTTTTGTTATTCCATTCCTTATTATACTCGATTGGTTAAAGTTTTGACTTATATACTCCATGAAATTAGTGGAATATCCTTGATATTTGCGCTTCATCGATATCTTTTCATGGAAATATTCTTACGAGCATTCTTGAATTTTACTCTACTCTGGCGATATCATGTTGACAATTTGGGCGTTATTAGTTCTGGATAAAATAATTCTTGAACTTGTTTTATTGAATTCTTATATCATTGTCATCATCCTCATGTTTATATTTTGTTGAAAGTCATATACATGGCCTATAGTGCATAGATGGACTTGGTATGATTATGACCGAGGATTATTGGTTGTAATCATGGTAGTAATGTTACAAATGATGTGGTAAAAGTCCTCATTGGCCGTAGTGCATTGATGGACGATTGTTGGCATGATCATGACCATTAATGAATACACAAATATTCTTGGCGTAGTGCATGGATAATTGTGGTGGTGATCTTAAAGAATATCCTTGGCCGTAGTGCGGGGTGATTCGATGATGTGGATTATTTATTAAAATTTGAGTCCCAATGATAAAAGTGATGAAAAACCTTCTAAATCATAAAAGATAGTAGATTTTATTCTCTACTTGACTCTTTTAATGGATTGCTTGTTCATTGCTGATTAAACTTGATGGTTGTTATATTGTATCGGTTTAACAACTTGAAGAAATTAACGATAATATATTACGCATTATCTTAGTCATAATATTTCCTCTTGGGCTAGTTGAGCTCACCCTTTTACTTTTATTGTTCTCTTGAGGAAATGAGAGCGTGGCGAGGGACTAGTCGGGGAGCGGGTGACGGACGAGATAATAGCATTAGTAGTCCTCACTATTACGTGAAATAGTGTAATAATAATTATAATAAGGACTCCTTTTGAGTTTGTATAATCTCTAGTATACAATATTTGTATTCAAACTCACGATTTATGTTTTGTCGTATTGTACCTGACGGTTGTATTATTAAGTTGTATTTGAATTTATGTACCATGTAAGTGGCGACCCAGAGATGGGTGGCGTATACCTAATTTTGGGGGCGTCACGGTTGGTATCAAAAGCTTAGGGATATGATCCACAGCTAAGATGTGAGACTAGAACTAGGAGGAGAGGCGGGAATTCCTTGTTAGTATGACCTACTAAGTTTATTTGGTATTTGATTGGTCGGTTGAGTATAGTGATAATATGTTGCATGTCAATTAACCCTTGTTTTGTGGCGGTGTTTGAAAATGGCATCAAGAAATGTTGAGAACATCAATGGAGCCACGAGAGGCCGTTGAGTCTCCACGGATCGATAACGAGGACAACGTGCATCGGGGAGGCGACAATCCTCATGCAAACAACAACAACAACCAAATGATGAGCGATGGAATGTTAGAGGCTTCATGCAATTCATGCGACATCGGTAGTGGCTCTGTTCAAAATACGAGTGTAAACACGAAAACTCTCGGACGATCCCAGCTAAAGCAGTTCGAGGCTGGGACCACCGGAGTTTATTGGAGAGCCTAAACCACTTAAAGGCGGAAGCATGGATAAAAGCGGATCACCAAGATATTTGATGTCTTGGGATGCTCAGAGAGCAAAAGGTTCCTTTCGCCACCTTCATATTGCGTGAAGAAGCGATTCTTGGTGGGAATCGTAAAAGCGTACCCGACTGGCCTTTTCGAGATGTCTTGGGAGAAGTTCGAAGAGCTATTCAACGACAAGTACTTTCCGAAAGTATTAAATCACATGAAAGAGGTGGAGTTTATCAAGTTGGAACAAAACAATATGGCCAGTAATCATGATCTGAGGCTAAATTTGCGAGTTATCCGGTTTGCATCCCATTTGGTCGATAATGAGGAAGCGAATGACCACGAATGTTTTAAGAGGTTTGAAAGCGGAGATCGTCGATATCTTATTTCTCATAAAGCGTGTTTGTACTCGAGATGTTGTAAATAGGGCTCGATTATTGGAGCCTTGATAGCAGTCAGCCTGACCAAGGAAAGCGGTAAGCGACATGAAAATACCGGTGGTATGATCATTGAAGCGGTGACAACAAGCGTGGAGGAATCAACATGCGAAAATGGTAACCACTTGATTGGTAATCATGGCGAAACGGTAAAAATGGACATTTCAAGAAAGGAGATTCAACAATGATGGAAAGGCGTCGGCACCGACAACAGTGGTTAAGGAAGGAGAAGCGACCACTATCGTATGCTTCAAATGCGGAGGGAGGGACATATCGGTCAAAGCTGCGATGCCATCAAAGCGTGTTATAATTGTGGAAGAAGGGTCACTAGCTTGATTTTTGTCATTCATAGAAGACAAGTTCGAATTTAGGATGGAGCACCAAAAGTAGTCCCGAAAAAAATCAGCCGGTGGTGCTGAGGAGAGCGTTTGTTGTGACCTCCCGAAAAGCAAGGAACGAGCGAGGTCATCACGGGTAAGCTTATCATAAACTCTAGCGAAGTCTATACCTTATTTGATCTGGGTTCTACCCATTCTTTTATTTCTCTACTTGCGCTCAGCGATTAAATTTGACTCAGGAGAAATTAGACTTTGACTTATCTGTTGAAACTCCATTAGGAGAAACCTTCATTACATCCACATTTTATAAGTCTTGTTTGATTCAAATCGGTAACACTTACGTTACACATCGATCTTATCTCCTTAAAAATACTTGCATTTGGCGTGATTCTAGGGATTGATTGGTTAACTACTCATCATACTAAAATTGATTGTTTTACGTAAGGTTGTTAGCTTTCATATTCCTAATAAACCTATTATCTGAATTCAAGCGACCAAACCATTAAAATCAATCACGGTCATCTCAAGCCATAAAAAATATTAGTTTATTGAAAAGCGGATGTCGAAGCTTTCTTAGCTCATATCACGGAGTTTAAACAAAAATAAATCAAATTTGAAGGATATTTCTATTGTTAATAAATTTCTGGCGTATTCCACGAAGAACTTCTGGCCTACCCCGGGCGTGAAGTTGAATTTTGTATCGACCTTGAACGATACAAAACCCATTTCAAAAGCCATGTCGAATGGCTCTATTGAACTTGAGGAGTTAAAGACCCGATTCTGCGAGAATTGTTAGACATTGGTTTCATTAGTCTGGTCGTCTCCTTGGGGTGCTCTGTTACATTAAGTGAAGAAGAAAGATGGGAGTATCGACTTTGTATTGATTATCGGGAGTTGAATCATGTCACCATCAAAAATAGGTACCCATTGCCGCGTATTGATGACTGTTTGATCGATTACAAGGAGCACAATTTTTTTCAAAGATCGATCTTAGTTTACGGATATCATCGGTTTGAAGGTTAAAAGCGAGGATATTCAAAGGCGCCTTGAGAACTTCGATGCGGGCATTATGAATTCTTAGTCATGTCTTTTGGATTGACTAATGCTCTCTTTGCCTTCATGGATATGATGAGCCAAGAGTATTCAAGGAATATTTGGATCACTTTGTGGTCGTCTTTATTGATGACATCCTTATTTATTCAAAAGCGAGTGAAGATCATGAAAGCAACACTTGAAATTTGATACTCAAAAGCTTAAATGAATATAAGCTTTATGCGAGTTAAAGAAATCGAGTTACGGCTTGAGAAGTAGCATTCCTTGGGCACGTAGTATCAAGTCGTGGAATATCAGTTGACCCGCAAAATTGAAGCTATTCAAAAGTAGGAAGCAACCCAAATCGATGTTAGAAATCACGTAGCTTTCTCGGTTTAAATTTGGTTATTATCGGAGATTAGTGGAAGGATTTTCTCGAATCGCTACTCCATTAACTTCGGTGACTCGGAAGAGATCTGAAAGTTCGGTTGGAAGCGAGAAATGTGAGAAGAGTTTTCAAGAACTCGAAAGGAGACTCATTTATTTTGTTACGACAATACCATCTGGTTGGGAGGATTTGTCATCTCTGATGATGCTTGAGGCAAAGGGTTAGGATGTGTTCTCATGCAACATGGGAAAGTCATAGCCTATGCCTCGAGACAACTCAAAGAATATGAGAGGAATTATCCTACTCATGATCTAGAGTTGGCGGTTGTTATCTTCGCACTTAAAATTTGGAGGCATTACTTGTATGGAGAGAAAGTGGAGATCTTTACGGATCATAAAAAGCCTCAAATATTTCTTCACTCAAAAGGAACTCAACATGCGACAACGGCGTTGGCTTGAAGCTGTTGAAAGATTATGATCGTACCATCGATACCATCACGGAAAAGCGAGCGTGGTAGGCGGCGCGTTGAGTAGAAGATCATATCTGAATGCGCAGTGCAATATTCACAACCACAAAAGCCCATTTTGTGTGACTTGCAAAGGATGGAGATAGAGTTAAAGACTCCGGGGACCCATATGATGATGGCGAATATCTGAGTAGAACAGAGCTTTAATCGATAAAGTTAAAAGTTGCTCAAGCTACTGGACACGGAGCTAATCGTATATGAAGAAGAAAGTGCGAGAAGGTCTTATCTCTTGGAAGCGAGAATCGATGAGGAAGGAATACTTGAGTCGACTCCGGACTTTGTGTTCTAACGACCACGATTTAAAGTATAAAATCATGATGGGCGCACAACACACAGTTTGCAATCCATCACAGGAGTACCAAAATGTATCGTGATCTTGACGTACATTTTGGTGGTGCAATATGAAGAGAGAGATAGAGTTTATCTCGAGGTGTTTAACTTGTCAGCGAGTCGGCGGACATCAGTACCAAAAGGTCCATTGCAACCACTTGAAATTCGAAATGGAAGTGGGAGCACATTACCATGGATTTACGTTCTGGTCTTCCCAAAGTTTCTCGGGCGTAGATGCGATTTGGGTCATTGTTGATAGATTGACCAAGTCTGCTCATTTCTTACAATCTGAGAAACTTATACACTTGAAACGTCTTGCTTTCGTATGTACATAAGCGAGGTTGTAAGATTGCATGGTATGCGGTATCCATAGTTTACGATCGAGACCAAGATTCACTTCAAGATTTTGGGTTGGTTTGCAAAAAAAAGCTATGAGCGCAGTTCTGATTTAGCTTCGGCATATCATCCTCGAGACGGACGGGCGCGTCGGGAGAGGGCGATTCAAACTCTTGAAGATCTATTAAGACTCTGTGTCCTTGACTTCAAGGAAGTTGGGACAAGTTCTTACCATTGGTGGAGTTTTCCTACAACAACGATTATCAAGCAAGTATTGGCATGGCTCCATTCGAGCGTTGTATGGAAGAAAGTGTAGTTTCTCGGTATCTTTGGGATGAGGTGGGTGAAACAACGTTGTTGGGACGAGTTGATGCGTATGACTACGGAAAAGGTTCAAATGATCAAATGACGTATAAAAACCTCACAAGATCGACAAAAGAGTTATCTTGATCTTCATGAAAGGGCGTAGAATTCGATATTGGAGATCATGTGTTGTTACGTGTTGCTCCATGGAAAGGAGTTACAAGATTTGGAAAAGAGAGAAAGCTCGATCCTCGATTCATTGGCCCATTTTAATCCTCGATCGGTAGGAGCGTGGCTATAGACTTGCGTTCTGCTTGAGTATGTCTCGTGTTCATAACGTTTTCACATATCCATATTACGTAAATATGTGAAAGACCGAACCACATTATTGAGTTAGAACCAGGACGAAATAGAGAAGATTTAACGTATATGAAGAGGTTCTGTTAAAATCTTGGATAAGAAGGAACATATTCTACGCTCGAGGTTATACCTCAAATCGAAGTTTTGTGGAGAAACCACGATGTTGAGAAATGACTTGGGGATTAGAATCGAAATGAAATCAAGGTATCCTCACCTCTTGACATACCGGTCGCACCCTAATTTCGAGGATGAAATTTCATAAGAAGGGAGGTTGTAAGACCCCACTTTTGAATAAAGATTAAATTTTCTCGAAATATATTTTTGAATATTATGGTGTGGATTTGATATAATGTTATAGTTGTGGGTAATATTTACAAATTTTGCAAAATCATGAAGTTGTTATATAATATTCGATTGGTGGGGAATATTCGTTTTAACGGGGAATATTAAATACAATGACACAATCATTGGTGGACCCCATGGCGGAATTATTATCGGATTGAAAAGCGCGAAAAATACTTTATGAAAATAACGGCGGAAGTTTCTGGTTAAGCTTGTTGAAACACACGGTGTTAAAAAAATGCGATGTCTGGCGTGGTTGCATAGTAGCTGCGGTATTGATTATTGATCTTCGTGAGAAGTCTTTCGGTTATACTCGATTATTCTTCGATAATTCTTTGCATCATATCTATCGTATTATGGATTCAATTATGGTCGATATCATCTGCATAAAATGTTTTTTATTAAATCAATACTTGAGATGACAAAGTTATTCATATTATAAATTGCAATATTTACAATGTCTAGAAGTTACATCGAGGAGAGGTTTGGTCACTTAATTGCGGCATGATAGGGAGAAATCCTTATTGGAAAGCCCTCTGCTCTCACAGGGAGCGACTGGTTGATAAATATTGTGAGTTATAATATTAATGATGAATGTTGTTAGGAGTTGAATTTGGAGCCTTGACGTGATATTTGAGTCGAAAGCGTGAAATTAGTAAAAATAGTCTATAAACACAAAATTTTTCAGGATTCACTATTTGGTGAAAAAGTCGATGATTGACTTTTTTTGGAAAAATCAAACTTCAAATTTTCAAAATTTATATTTTTGATAAAAATAGTTTCATTATGTTGGAATTGTTTGTGTTAGTGAAAATCGACATTTATTTGGATGATAATTGATGTCTAGGGGTTATATTGATAAATCGGGTAATTTATCGGATAAATGAGCAATTAATTGCTACTAATTCACATGCTTATATAACTATTTGTTCACATATGTGTACTATTGAATCACATTATTTACTATTAGGGGAGTTGGTGCAAGATTGATAATACTTGCATGACTAAGTTAAAAATTGAGGTATAGATGGAGAGTCTTATCTTGTAATTAATATTTTTTTCATGATTATACTATTGATTCACATGATTGAACTATTGATTCACATTATTTACTATTAGGGGAGTTGGTGCAAGATTGATAATACTTGCGGGACTAAATTAAAAATGAAAGAAAAGTTGGAGGTATTGTCTTTGTAATTTTGAGCCCCAAAAGCGTCTGATTATCGAAACTATATTTTCTATAAATAGAAGCTCATTCTTCCTTCATTTCTCACCAATTCACAAAAGCTTTAGAAGCGATTATTATAGAGAGAAATTATAGAGAGAAAGAAGAAGAAATCTGCTACTCATTTATTCGATATCCGGTTTTTCCAAGGTAGGGAGTATTATTTCTTTCTTATCTATGAAGAGAACTTACATTATTCCATTCTTATTATTACATTGGAATAACTTTTATATCTGTGAGCTACCTATACTTGGTGAAATTCTTACATTGTTCCATTCTTTATCATTACATTTGGAACATCACATGCATGCGTTCTCTACTTGGACACTGGTTAAAATCTTTATTATTACATTGGAATATCACATGCATGCGTTCTACCTTGGGACTGATTAAAATCTTTATTATTACATTGGAATATCACATGCATGCGTTCTCTGGCGGACTGATTAAAATCTTTATTATTACATTGGAATATCACATGCATGCGTTTCTGTGGGACTGATTAATCTTTATTATTATTGTTTGGAATATCACATGCATGCGTTTCTGGCCGGACTGATTCAATTTTTTATTACATTGGAATAACTTTTGCATGTCTTGATCTATCGCGTGCACAGGTGATTTCTTTTGTTATTCCATTCCTTATTATACTCGGTTGGTTAAAGTTTTGACTTATATACTCCATGAAATTAGTGGAATATCCTTGATATTTGCGCTTCGTCGATATCTTTTCATGGAAATATTCTTACGAGCATTCTTGAATTTTACTCTACTGAAAGCGATATCATGTTGACAATTTGGGCGTTATTAGTTCTGGATAAAATAATTCTTGAACTTGTTTTATTGAATTCTTATATCATTGTCATCATCCTCATGTTTATATTTTGTTGAAAGTCATCATGGCCTATAGTGCGTAGATGGACTTGGTATGATTATGACCGAGGATTATTGATTGTAATCATGGTAGTAATATTACAAATGATGTGGTAAAAGTCCTCGTTGGCGTAGTGCATTGATGGGCCGATTGTTGGCATGATCATGACCATTAATGAATACACAAATATTCTTGGCCCGTGGTGCATGGATAATTGTGGTGCGTGATCTTAAAGAATATCCTTGGCCCGTAGTGCGGGGTGATTCGATGATGTGGATTATTTATTAAAATTTGAGTCCCATGATAAAAGTGATGAAAAACCTTCTAAATCATAAAAGATAGTAGATTTTATTCTCTCTTGACTCTTTTAATGGATTGCTTGTTCATTGCGATTAAACTTGATGGTTGTTATATTGTATCGGTTTAACAACTTTGTTGAAGGCTAACGATAATATATTACGCATTATCTTAGTCATAATATTTCTCTTTGGGCTAGTTGAGCTCACCCTTTTACTTTTATTGTTCTCTTGAAATGAGAGCGTAGCGAGGGACTAGTCGGGGAGCGGGTGTAGCGGACGAGATGATAGCATTAGTAGTCCTCACTTTATTACGTGAAATAGTGTAATAATAATTATAATAAGGACTCCTTTTGAGTTTGTATAATCTCTAGTATACAATATTTGTATTCAAACTCACGATTTATGTTTTGTCGTAATTGTACCACGACGGTTGTATTATTAAGTTGTATTTGAATTTATGTACCATGTAAGTGGCGACCCAAGATGGGTGGCGTATACCTAATTTTGGGGCGGAAAATAATAATTCATTAGAAGAGTTAAGTAGAGAATGAAAACTACTATCTTACATGTATGAATTTAAAAGTTCATCATCAATATTTTATCCACACAACATCAATCAATATATATACGGAATCAAATATTCATCTTTACTTTCTGAGGCCGAGATATTCATCGATTAGTCATATTCATCTAAACACATTTCATCTTTGCTTTCTACGGGCCAAAGATATTCATCGAAATCATTCATCTTTGCCTTACTGAGGCCAAAGATATTCATCATAAATCATTCATTCGCCAATCAATCATCTTTTACTTTCTGGCCAAAGATATTCAATAATATCATCATTTAAGGCGAGGATGATGAAAAATATTTTTAAATAAAAGCGAATCGATTGAAACAAAATAATGAGGATTAAGGATTAAGGATTAAGTACTTTGTTTTATCCATATCAAAAATACCTCAAAATAATCATAGTGGTGTAAAATTCAAGAATGATCAAAAGCACATGGATACAATCAAAGCTAGTATCCGAATAGATATTTTGAACGAAAAGAAGAAATTTCATTTTTAGATGAATAGTGCAATGATAGGAATAGTGTAAATATCGTGAATAGTCTTGTATCGTGAATAGTAACTCAACACCAAAAGATAGAAATTTCACAAAAAAACATCTTCACGCTTATTGAATAGTACTCATGAATAGTAACTTGAATAGTAACTTTCATGAATAGTAACTCGTGAATAGTAACTCATGAATAGTAACCCCAGCATGAAAAAGTTCCAAATTTGATAAAAGTTTCAACCAATATTTTGGCATAATGATATTGAAGAAATAATATCATTTTTAAAAATAATATCCACTTACCTCGAAGGCAGTACTTACAGTTGAAACAGGATATAGGCTATGACTTGAACTTGCAAGTATAGCAATACTCAAAGTATACTCAAAATACTCACAAGAATAAACTCGATAATATAGAGAGAAAACTTGATTTACGGTGTGATTTTCAATTCTAACTAAGCACCTATTTATAGGAAAATGCTTAGAACACCAAAGCGAAAAATTTAATATAATAATAATATATATAATCAAAATTCTCTCGCTTTTCAAATCTGGTCCAAACTTTAAATTCACATGTTAAATGACTTTCAAAAATGAAAAAAACGTTTTTGTAATTAAAAATATTTTAAACTTCAAAAATCAATTATTTGAACTTGAACTTCAATAATTCATAATAAATAGCCCTTTTATCAGAAAATTTGAATCTAGCGACTTTTTATAGGAAATTCAATTCTCTACAACTTTCTGCGAAGAAAGTTTTCCAAATTCCAAACAAAAATTGGTAAAAATCCATAAGCGAGGCGATTTTACATTTATAATCAAATTTGGTCGATAAATGGGTCTCTGAAACACACAAAATCATTTTTTAATATTTATTGCAACAAAAATACTCTTTCTCTCTCATAAACTCATATATCCCCTCCATTTCGTTATAAAAATATCACCATTATTATATTATTAAAAAATAAATAATATATATTAAATGAATTATTTTATCGAAAAAGATAAAATATCAATTTTCAACAATTGTCACATTAAAATTTTCTCCATCTATATCCACATAAAATCAATATTTTCCTCATCATATAAATCAATAATTAATTATTCACAAATAATATTACGAGAATCACGATCTTGTGACGACGGTAGTTCACCGGGAAGAGGGGCTTTCGATAAAATTTCTCCTTCTTGGCGCGCGATTAGGTGACCAAACCTCTCCTTGAGGCGAACTTTCTAGACATTGCCAATAATGTTATCTAATAATATTATTAGGATAATATGAATTATTAGCTTCGATAATGAAAAATCTTGTGTAATGACAATTATTGAAACAACGGTAATATAAAATATCAATCGTGATTATTGAATCAATAAAATAAAATATTGAGCGATAATTCTTGTAACAATTATTGAGTAATGCCTTCTTACGTAAGAATCAATAATTGATGCAATCTGAGTGTCTTCTTGTTGACAATAGCGTATTCTTGTGTTTTTTAACCACTTAGGGTATTCCAGCGATTATTAAGCAGTAATAACTTCTGTGGTTATTTTTAAACAACTTATATTTGTCGTTTTCTTCCTCGATAAACTTTTTTAGATTATGGGGCCCACATGGCCAGGCTTGCGTGGTCGTACGAATATTCCCAAACCGATCTGAATATTCCACGACCAACGAATATTCCCGACAATAATGAATATTATATCACCACTTGCTTATTTTGTAAAATTTTTAGCATTTACCCATAACTAACCACATTAATCAAATCAACCCTTACTATTTCAAAATAATAAATAAAAAATTCCTTTTATTTAAAAAAATTTGGGTCTTACAACCTCCCTCTTATGAAATTTCATCCTCGAAATTGGCGTACGTACTGGTGTTTGAAAAGATGAGAATACCTCGCTTTCATTTAGTTTCCAACTCTGGTCATTTCCTCCAATAGCATGGTTTCTCCACAAAACTTTAACTTGTGGTATAACCTCGGTACATAGGACATATTCTTTCTATCGAATCTTGATAGGTACCTCCTGTCGTCGTTAAGTCTTGGTATCTCTCGTCAGGTTCTAACTTCGATAGCGTGGTTGGGTTGTCCACATATTTACGTAACATCGATCGTGAAAAGCGTTATGAACATGCGTCGTCGTACTTGGCGATAAAAGCGAGTCTATAGGCCCGCGATTCCTATTGATCGAAATTTTAAATGGATTAATAAATCGAAGGTTTGAGCTTTCCTCGCTCCATGATTCTCGCTTTTGAAATAACAACTTCTTGCACCTCCTTCTTCAAATTCATCGACTTCTCGGTGTGTAGCTTGAGCGACTTTAACTTTATCGATTAAAATCGATTATACCGTATATCATCAAGTGGGTACCTAAAGTTTTCATCTCCATCTCTATTATTTGTAAATTATCTGAAATGAGTCTTTGACAATATCGTACTTTCGTACTTGTATCGATCTTCTACTCAACACGTCGGCTACCTACGTTCATTTTTCGGGATGGCATGGTGAACATGTCTTTGAAATGAGTCTCTCTTGAGTTCTTGAAGCTCTTTGTTACGTTCCTTGCTCCATTCGAATTTTGTATCTCTACGAGTCGGATGCGTTAATGGAATAGCGATTCGAGAATATCCTTGATGAATCTCGATAATAACCAATTAAGCCTAGAAAGCTACGTATTTTGATTCTGAAACTTAGGTTGTTCTCAATTGTGACTCATATCCCAATCTTGGATATGCGTCACAATGGCACCTATCGGTTTACTTTGCATGAATATGGCGTCCCCTGTGGAGAATAAAGCCCGATGCATTCCTGAAAAAGTCACCACCGGATAAAGGCTCGGTATCAAATTCTATAGTTGGGTTTTAACTCACGAAGTTCAATAGGAGCCATTCGATATGAGATTTTAGAAATGGGTTTTGTCTGGGGTTTAAATTCGATACAAAATTCGATATCACGCTTTGGGAGTAAGCGAAAATTCTTGAAATAAATCGGGAAAAATCAATAACAACGAGAATATTATTCAAATCGGCGTGTCTTTATTCAAATCCATAACATGGACTAAGAAAACTTGACATCCAGTTTTCAATAAGCGAATGACTTCATGATTAGATATGAAAATGTTTGACTTTAATGGTTTGATTTCACGAATTGAATAACGGGTTGCTTAGGAATATGAAAACTAACAACACTTACGAAAACAATCAATTTTGGCATGATGAGTAGTTAACCAATCAATCCAAAATCACATCAAAAGCAAGTATCTTTAAAGAGATAAGGTTAACGAGTAATGTGATAGGTACCCGACTTTGAATCAAGCAAGATTTCTAAACAGCGGATGTAATGAAAAGTTTCTCTAGCAGAGTCTCCGAAATAGGTCGAAGTCTAATTTCTCGTAGTCAAGTTCAAGCGTTGGTATGACGCGAGAGATAAAAGAATGGGTAGAGCAGAATTATCTAATAAGGTATAAACTTAGCAAAAATTTATAATTAACTAACCGTGCTAACCGTTCGGGTTCCTCGCATTTTATTGGAGTCACGACAAGCACTCTTCGAGGCAGATTGACTTTGACTTTTACGGGACATCCTTTTGAGTCACCATTCCCATTTGGACTTGGTTTCGATCTGCGTACTGATCTCGGCGATATGTCCTTCTTTTCCACATTTATAGCGTACCTTAAAGCTTTGTTGTGGGCGGTTTGGGTGATATCCCCTCTTTCCGCATTTGTAACATCTGACCGGGTGGTCTTTCTCCTCCCTTGGAACCCGTTTCTCTTGGCGGCGTCTTCACATGGTGGTTGTTGAATCTCCTCTTTTTAAAATCTCCTCCCAGACTTCGCTTCTTATTTTCATGGCCCGATTACCACGGAGTGGTTCTGCCTTTGTCCGTATTCTTCTTTCTCCACTTTGGTTATCGTTATTACGATGGCTTTGCTATCTTGGTATGATCCACAGTTATGGTCCCTCGGTTGAGCGTACTCGTTATCTACGCTCTAACAATGAGCCACATTGACAACATCTGAATAGAGAAAATTTATGAGAAATGAGATCTTGTGTATGCTGAGTTTTGAACCTCTCGAAACATCCGCGTCATCGTTCCTCATTCTTCACTGAATGAGGTGCAAACACAGATAACTCATGAACCGCCTCGTCTTTGGGACACCGTCATATTGTTACTGCTCGATCTAATAAACTCCACTTCCTTACGTATAGCGAACACTTTCGGAAAGTATTTGTCGTTAAATAATTCTGAAAGCGTCTCCCAAGACATGATGAGTGCGGTTTTGGATGGATGCAACTTCCGCAATTCCCACCGATGTCTGCCTCGTTCTGGAACATAAAAAGTAGCGAATGGAACCTTTTGTTCCTCAGATTCATCCCAGACATCGAATATCTTGGTAATTTGCTTGACCCGTCTCACTTAATCGGATCAAACTTTCCCCAAAATTACAGGTGGTCCCGACTCTTTGAGGCTGCTTGTGGTGACCACCGTAATTCTTTATCATTTCCTCTGTATTTTGAACACGAGTCTCCCTCGTGCGATTTTTGCATGAGCGCAAAAAACTTAAAAACATCACATGTCGTTCATCATCTTTTCGATTGGTGTTGTTCACATGGAGTACATTGCTACCTGACTGTTACGTTCTCCTCGTTGGTAGTCTGAGGCATCTCCACGGTCTCATTTCCTTTGTTAATATTCTCGATTAAGACATTCTCAAATCATTGTCAAAAAACAAGGGTTAATTAAGGAAATCAATATATCATAATATCCCAATATCTTAGACTACCTTAATAAGCTTAGGTAGGACACCTTCGTAAGCGAAGGATTTAGCACGTCTCTCCCTCTTTGCCACATTCCCTACATTCCACGATCTCATGGAGAATGTCATCGTATCCTAACTACTAGCTACCGAATGTGGCGCCCCCAAAATAGGTCCATTCCATCGACCCATTACGAGTGCGCCAAATACATGAGTGCGAAATAACTTCTGACTTTATTATTACAACATATAAGCTGTGAGTTTAAATCGAGATATTGCCATCTGAGACAATATCCACATTAATAAATCCCCATCATAATTATTGATACATTATTTTACAAAATGGTGAGGACTACTAAACAACTCTCTAGAACCTTCATTCCATACCCAGCTAGTAATCGCTACATTCTAGTCTCTGAGAAGAAAAATGGAACAAAAAGGAAAAGGGTGAGCTCATTAGCCCGATAAAGAATATTATGACTAAGATAATATCTGACAAAATTATCGTTAGTCTTGACGAGGAAAAAATCTAATAGAATACTGATAGACAACAAGTTTTAAATCAATATTACATGACGGAAAATAATAATTCATTAGAAGAGTTAAGTAGAGAATGAAATCTACTTATGTATGAATTTAAAGTTCCATCATCAATATTTTTTATCCTATAACATCAATCGATATATATACGGAATCAAATATTCATCTTTTGCTTTCTGAGGCGAAGATATTCATCGATTAATTATTATTCATCTAAACACACATTTCATCTTTGCTTCTGGGCCAAAAGATATTCAGATATTCATCTTTCTTGCTTCTGGGCCAAAGATATTCATCTCATTCATCTTTGCTTTCTGAGCCAAGATATTCATCATAAATCATTCATCTTTTGCCACTTCTGGGGCCCAAGATATTCAATAATATCATCATTTAAGGCGAGGATGATGAAAATATTTTTAAATAAGCGAATCGATGAAACAAAATGAATGAACAAGGATTAAGGATTAAGGATTAGTACTTTGTTTTATCCATATCCAAAATACCTCAAAATAATCATAGTGGTGTAAAATTCGAGAATGATCGAAACATGGATCTGATCAAAGCTAGTATCGAATAGATATTTTAGACGAAAGAAGAAATTTCATTTTTCGATGAATAGTCTTGAGTATTAGGGAATAGTGTAAGTATCGTGAATAGTCTTATTATCGTGAATAATAACTCAGAAACGCAAAAGATAGAAATTTCACAAAAAAACATCTTCATTGCTTAATGAATAGTACTCGTGAATAGTAACTCGTGAATAGTAACTCGTGAATAGTAACTCATGAATAGTAACCCCAGAGCATGAAAAAAGTTCCAAATTTGATAAAAAGTTTCAACCAATATTTTGGCATAATGATATTGAAGAAATAATATCATTTTTAAAAAAATAATATCCACTTACCTCGAAGGCGATTACTTAGTTGAAACAGGATATAAGCTATGACTTGAACTTGCATCGTATAGCAATACTCAAAGTATACTCAAAATACTCACAAGAATAAACTCGATAATATAGAGAGAAAACTTGATTTACGGTGTGATTTTCAATTCTAACCTAAGCACCTATTTATAGGAAAATGCTTAGAACACCCAAGCGAGAAAATTTAATATAATAATAATATATATAATCAAAATTCTCTACTTTTACAAATCTGGTCAAACTTGACGCACACATGTTAAATGACTTTCAAAAATGAAAAAAAACGTTTTGTAATTAAAAATATTTTAAACTTCAAAAAATCAATTATTTGAGACTTGGAACTTCAATAATTCATAATAAATAGCCCTTTTGCTAGAAAATTCGAATCTCGCGACTTTTTATAGGAAATTCAATTCTCTACAACTTTACAGAAGAAAGTTTTCCAAATTCCAAACAAAATTGACCAAAATCCATAAGCAGGCGATTTTACGAAATTATAATCAAATTTCGATTCGAAAATGGGTCTGCAAACACACAAAATCATGTTTTAATATTTATTACAACAAAAATACTCTTTCTCCTCATATACTCATATATCCTCCATTCATTATAAAAATATCACCATTATTATATTATTAAAAATATAATAATATATTTAAATGAATTATTTTATCGAGAAAAATAAAATATCAATTTTCAACAATTGTCACATTAAAAATTTTCTCCATCTATATCCACATAAAATCAATATTTTCCTCATCATATAAATCAATAATTAATTATTCACAAATAATATTCTGAGAATCACGATATTGTGACGAGGTAGTTCCGAGGAAAGAGGGCTTTCGATAAATTTTCTCTTCTTCTTGGCCTTGATTAGGTGACCAAACCTCTCCTTAGAGCGAAACTTTCTAGACATTGCCAATAATGTTATCTAATAATATTATTGAGGATAATATGAATTATTAGCCCGATAATGAAAAATCTTTGTGTAATGACAATTATTGAAACAATAATAATATAAAATATCGATGACGAATTATTGAATCAATAAAATAAAATCTTGAGCGATAATTCTTTGTAACAATTATTGAGTAATGCCTTCTTACGTAAGAATCAATAATTGGTGCAATGCTGGTGTCTTCTTGTATGCGACAACGTATTCTTGTGTTTTAACCATAGGGTATTCAGCGATGTTAGCGGTAACAACTTCGTCGTTATTTATAAACACTCTTATATTTATCGTTTTCTTCCTCGATAATCGCTTTTCGTTATAGGGGCCCACACATTTCTGTGCGTCGAAATACGAATATTCCCAACGATCTGAATATTCCACGACCAACGAATATTCAAAGCGATAATGAATATTATATCACCTTTAACATTATTTAAAATATTTACGCATTTTACCCATAACTAACCACATTAATCAAATCAACCCTTACTATTTCAAAATAATAAATAAAGAAATTCTTTTTATTTAAAAATAAATGAATCATATGACTTTAGTTTATGAATATTCTTTCCCTATGCTTGAATAGCTCTTGAATTTTACCTATTCCTTTTTTAAATTCCATATTTTTTTTTCTTATAGGCTGAGAATGTAATACGAGTGCGAGATGGAATATGGTTATAGAGAGTTGTTTAGTAGTCCTCACCCATTTTGTAACATAATGTATAAATAATTGTGATGAGGATTTATTTGGGTATGTATATTGTCTAAAGACAATAATTGTATTTAAACTCACGAAGATATATATTGTGTAAGTATTTTGCACCGACAAATGTATTAATAAAGTTGTAGTTATTTACGTACCATGTATTTGGCGACTCGTAATGGGTTGATGGAATGGACCTATTTTGGGGCGTCACATTTATTTGTTACCCCATATGGGATCAAACTTTTCGTACTGCAGTTTATTCTCAACTTAGGATCAAACTTTCTCCTCCTCACATTCTGATCGACACATGGGATCACGTTTTTTAACTTTCGTCTTGAGGCGAACTACGTCGACTGATCTCCTCTTGAATAGAGTATGCGTGGCAACCATTTCACATGGCAGTCATGATAAAACAAAACAACAAAAATATTTCTACACCCTTTTCCTTACAAAAAAAAAAAAAAATTCCTACACCATTTCTACCATACAGCGTTGAACCTCTTACACCAGGTTCGAACTACGCAGACCTGATCTCCTCTTCAATAGGAGTACGTAGGTAGCCATTTATGGTTCAGTCTCACCCCCTACCAAAACACAAACCCTTGTTAACTGGTACTGGGATCAAACTTCAATCCACCACATTTCATTTGGCTTCAGACCAAAGGGATGAAATTACCTAAACTCCTCCCAAATAGGAGATTCGGTGACCATCTAAGCTGCGGTTGTGCCTCAAAGAGCAACACCAATCCATAAGAGATGGAATTATAATAAGTACTATTATTATTATTATTATTATAAATATTATTATTATTATTATTATAATACTAATAATAATAATAACAATAATAATTATAATAATTATAATAGTAATAATAATAAGAAGAATAATAATTATAATAGTCTATATAATAAAACAGAACCCATTTTGAATCTTTCATTTGACAAAGTACAAGGGTAAAATTTTCATTTTTAATACAACAAAGGTTTTTAGAAAAACTACTAATATTAATTTAGTGGTTGTTCGGATTACTTTATAACTTGGTCAAATTAATTTTTTTTATTTTGTATGTGTTCTTATATGACTTATTTTATAATTTATAAATTGACTTATAAGTAGTTTTTTAAGATATAATAATTTATTATTTTAAAAATAATAATATATAAGTTATTTTAAAACAAGTAAATTTGATCAAATGTAATGACTCTTTTATCTTTATTTTAATAATTTTTACAATTTATTTTAATTTATAAAGTCATTCAATAAAACATCTTCACAAGTCACAATTTATTTAACTTAATTTTCTAATTTATAAATAAAAATAATACTAAATATTTTTATTTATAAATTACAACTAAAAATAATTTATACTACTAAATTCTAATTCATTTTAAATTTTACTAACTTACATGCTAGTATTTTAAAGTGTTCAGGCACTTAATCGTCCATTAAACTGAATTTTAAATTACTTAAAATTTTCCGAATTTCTGGTGACAATCGCGTGACTTTAACACAGTCGGCGGATAATTGTCTACACCTGTTTCTCTCTCCTCCTCTCTGGTGGTCGAAGTGATAGGTCACCGGAACAAGGAACTGCCCAGTAAATCCCAATTCGATTATCAACATGTAAGTACAGAGTATAATCTAGGGTTTCGTCCGAACAATTAATTATGGCTTGGTTACTTATTACTAGATTATACAACTACCGAATGATAGGTATGTGATGATGTTTGATTGTACATCTCTAATAGGTCACAAGAAGAACTTGCAATCAAACACGCTCTCAAGGCTCTTCGGAAGCGGCATTTGGTCGAAGAGGGTGCTCATGCCCCCGCTTTCATTGCTCTCTCTAGGCCTTTTATCTCTCAGGTCCCTTTTCTATATTTAATACTTATACACTTGCAAACAATTTACTAATTTACTTATTAGGTATGATGAATAAATTTCTTCCAGCTATTATATTAGCTCTTTTTTTGTTTTAATTTTTAATCAGATTTTTGGACTTCGCGTTGGTATGGAACTTAGCCGGTCTTGGTTGTATGAATCTTATGTATGAAGTTAACAATTATGTTTACTTTTTTTTTTTTTTGGGGGGGGGGGCGGGAGATTGGAGAGAAAAGAGAAGAAGAGAAATTGTAATTGAGGATAGATGAGAAAAGAAAGGAACAAAACCTGTGTTTCCCGGTGTTTAGGAGCTGAGTAGAAAACAGAGAAGAGAAAATAAAGTAGGGTATACTAACTTGTTGCCCCTCTTAGTTGTTATGAGCAGTTTCCTGTGATAACAGTTGTAAACTTGCAAACAAGCAATGAAAGCAATTTCTTCCCTTTTATGCTATTTTCTAACTGAAGGGCTCAGAATGGAAAGAGAAAGCAGAAAATCTTGAAACTGAACTCCAGCAATGTTATAAAGCTCAAGCTCGATTATCAGAGCAGCTTGTCGTGGAAGTGGCAGAGTCCAGAGCTTCAAAATTGTTAGTTCAAGAGCAAGAAGACACGATCGCTAATTTGCAAAATGAGTTTACTCAAGCAAGGTTCGCTTTAACCCCGCATCTTTTAGGTATGGGCATTATTGAGAAATTAGGTATCACATGAATGATTGAAACTTGGTCTGTGTGTTGCAGCGATGAATGCACTCGTTTAACGGCTCTTTTAGACAAAAGGACTCAAGCCGTAGAATTGCTGATAAGTGAGAACCAGGAACTTAAGGCACAACTTGAAGAGGTGACGGCTAGAGCTAGTAATGCTGAGACTGAAAATAAGATGCTAGTTGATCGTTGGATGCTTCAAAAAATGCAGGATGCTGAAAAGCTTAACGAGGTAATCTTATTTCTAGGTATTGTCATAGTTCAGGTTAGTAATTTTCAATACTGATATCGGATGATGTTACCTAGCTTGACTTGTCCAAATAGCCAAGTCATCAAGAATCACTTAAGTGTCGGCAATCATTATCCTATCATTGTTACTGTTTTGATTGCCTATTATTTTATAAAGGTATGTTTGTGAAACTTTATCGTGCGAATAGGAATGCTTTCCTTGGTTGAAAAATATATTGGATGAACTTTGCATACAAACAAAAATCCCATCTTACATCTTAATAGCATTTTTCATTATTTGAAAAATTCTTAAGATGTTGGTTTTTTGTTTTGTTGATATTTCGCTCTAATAATACTTATCAAATGCTTGAAGCCCTCACATGTTCTTTTTTGTGAATACTAAATTTGAACTCATATAATATCAAAGCTGTAGTCAGTAATGGTTCTTACATGGCTTAAGAATCTAAAGTTAATTATGATGAACACATGTAAAAGAAACCAATAGGTTCACAAGTTATTACTCTGGCTTGAGCCGAGGAATAGTTTTCTTAAACATTAGATACTGGGACTCCTTTTAGATACAATTGAGCCATCTATGTTGTAACTCAAGCTACCTGAAATACTGAATACTTCATTTTTGATCCAAATACTCAGGATCACTGGGGTCTGAGAAAACATGGGTATGCCTTTATATATAGTTTTTCGATCATCGTTCCCTTTGTTTGGACTTACAAAAATTTAGCTTTTTATTATTAAATAATATAAAAAGGTAATACTTTATTTCTATTGAGAAAGCCTAGTATAATTTTTTTGGTCCTCTTTTGGAGCATTAGAACTATAAGGCATGGAGTGCACAACCAGTTAACTATAAATACTTGTGTAGAAATTCTTGGTCTTTTTATGTCCATTCATCTTGGTCTCCTAAATGAGACCATAATTCTGTTCAGATCCTATATGTTTGATAATTTAGAGATGGACTCTTAGTAGGAATGGCAATGGAGTTACTTAATATGGGTCCCTATTTTTGCTGAGCTGCTAAACAATTAACGGTATGCGGTAGACTTTTAATCAAGAGAAACCTTATATAGTTAATGATTTGGGTTTCCGTTTCTCTCTCTGTCTCTCAGATATACCTCTGTCTTCTGTAGAACTCCTTTCGCTGACATAACTGCAATCCTCTAATAATTCTACGATTTTCTGTCAATTAATTTTGATCTATGACGGGTTGCAAATTGAAATAAAGATTGTTAATGACTAGCATTTCTCTCTTCGTATCAATCAATATTTCTGATTCTTTTTTCATTTATGATTTGATATAAAACTTCGCTCGTTAAAGATCCTTCAAGATTGAGTTTGGTATGAATGTTCATTTATTATCTTCAGTGCTCAACATTTCATATTCTTTTTTGGGTTTGTGCACGTGCTATTTTCTCTGTTTAATAGTGCGGGATGGGGATGAGTTGAGAGATGCAGGATGGGATAGGGGACCAGGGTAACCTATACCTATGGCTGGACTGAGCTGATAAAAGGGAACCCATTTACAACATCCGCCACATTTCCATTGCTAGATGTTTCTAGCCTTTATATGATGAGGAGGTAGTTATGAGTTGGGGAATCTTGCTATCCTTGGATTATATGGTTCTGAGAGGCTTCCTCATCGATATAATTGTTGTGTTATTACTCAAGTCATGACAAGCTTGATGTTGAAAGATTCTGAAAGTTGTAGTTCTACCCTTTTATTTTCCTGTTTAGTTAGTTCTACACTTATTCCAAGAGATAAGAAAGGTTCGTCTAAATACAAATTTTCTTATTATATTAGGTGAATGCAATTTATGAAGATATGCTTGGTCGGCTCAAGGCAAGCAGTATAGAACAACTTGCCCGGCAGCAAGTGGATGGTGTGGTCCGCCAAAGTGAAGAAGGTGCCGAGTATTATGTGGAGTCTACTATTCCTACTGCAAATAAAAGCAAAATCCCTGCCCATGAAGGTGGTTGTGCTTCTATGGTATTTGAGTTCAATTCTGGAAAATTGATTAGTGGGGGCCAGGACCAGACTATTAAAATGTGGGATACAAACTCTGGGTCACTTAGTCGCACTCTATATGGTTGTTTGGGCTCTGTTCTTGACCTCGCCATTACCCACGATAACAAATCTATTATTGCAGCAAGTAGCTCAAACAACTTGTTTGTTTGGGATAAAGATTCTGGTCGGGTCCGTCATACTCTTACAGGCCATGTTGATAAAGTCTGTGCTGTAGACGTGAGCAAATTTTCAAGTTGTCATGTTGCAAGTGCAGCTTATGATCGAACTATAAAGATTTGGGATCTGCAGAAAGGTTACTGCACTAATACAATTATTTTCCCCAGTAACTGCAATGCACTTTCTTTTCGGCATGGATGGACTGACTATATGTTCAGGTCACGTTGATGGAAATCTTCGATTATGGGATATTCAGACAGGAAAGCTACTCAGTGAAGTTGCTGCACATTCACTTGCGATTACATCAATATCATTGTCAAGAAATGGAAATGTAATATTGACAAGTGGGAGAGATAACGTGCACAATTTATTTGATATCAAACTCTAGAAGTTTGTGGGGACGTTAAGAGCTAGTGGGAACAGAGTGGCATCTAATTGGAGCAGATCCTGTATTAGTGCAGATGACAATTATGTTGCAGCTGGTTCAGCTGATGGATCTGTGTATGTATGGTCGATATCAAAAGCTAGTATAGTTAGCACTCTGAAGGAACACATGGCTTCTGTTCTGTGCTGTTCATGGAGTGGTCTTGGAAAACCACTGGCCACTGCTGACAGGAATGGAACAATTTGTACGTGGACATGATGGACTTCTCTACTAGTAACCCAATAAATGTGGTAATCATTCCCTTTATCTATAGCTAGTACACTCTTTGCAGACTGGACCTTTTTCAATCAAGATACTGGAACATTGTAAGTGGACATCGTGTTGCTTGACTAAAATTTTACTTCGAACAACAGTGAAGCTCTTATCTCTCTGCCTTCTGCATGTGATGTGAGGAAACAAAGTGTTATGGGAATTCTAAGTCTTTTGGTTGGGGGATCAAACAATAATGATTGTTCCCGTTCAAAGCTCGGCCAAGAGAGGGTGACCGTGTGAAAGCAAGCAAATTGTTCTGATCTGTAGGAATGAATGCATATCAATGTATAGTACACACTATCATTCCTAAGTAGAAATAGTATTAGAAAATTGTTTTGTTTTGACCTTTGGGTATTGGAAACATATTATATATGAAAGTTGTTTTATTTTTGTGAGACCCATGCTTTATCAATTGATGGTCATCTTTTTGTTGCTTTATCTTCAGAAGCTGATACTAAGTTACGGTGGTTGTAATGGTCAACTATATATGTCCAACATGTCTAATAGATGTAATGAAGGACTCATTTACCTAGCTAACACTATCAAGTTGGCTGCCTGAATCACGGATTGTAACTCATACCAATTTGTAGAGTTCCTAAGGATGCCAATATGTTAGAGAGCCTAAGAGGACCATTGAAGGTGTGAATACTGAAGTTAAAAACTGCATGTTCCACTAAGTAGAATACATTAATGAGAAGAAGATATATATATTAGCTTAGAAACATAGCCGTCATTAGTTTGCCAAGTTTTCTTTTTGAAGTCTCATTTTCTTTTTTCCATAATGCTTTTTCCAAGCCGTTTCTTCGGTCTTATTGCTTTTTCAATTCTTTTTGAACTTAGAATAGAGAAAAGTTACTGGAAAATGTTATACACTTTTGCTAGTAGGTCATCATGGGAACCCTCTTGACAATCCTCCCTCTATCGATAACTGATATTCTGTTTGATTTCTGAATTGTAGATAGTTGTGAGCTACAACAACACATGTCCTGTCAATCATGATCTTTTCTAGTGCATTTTGTACAATGTTTTGTGACTTAGTGTCTAATGCACTTGTTGCCTCATCCAATAGTAGGATGGCAGGACTTTTCAAGATTGCTTATGCAAGTGCTAATCTCTGTCTTCATCCACCTGATAATTGCATTCCTCTATCTCCACATGTATACCCATTGTCATTGTACCCATCTTTCAAGTGAATGGATCGTTCCTGCAAATAAGGATGGCTCCTGGCCAACCCACGCAATATGTGACCTTAATGCTCTTAGATTGTAACATTTGATGTCAACTCCATCCACTTCAACAAGTCCCCTTGATTGATTATAAAATCTCTCAAGCAGTCTGATAATTGTTGATTTTCCAGATCCACTCTGGCCAACTCGGGCAATAACTTCTCCAGCATCAATTTTTAAGCTTAGACCTTTCAGGAACATCTGTTGTGGTCTTGTTGGATAACAGAAATCCACATCTTTAATCTCTATGTTCCCTTCTATCTTTGATGGACCAATAGCATAGTATTTATCTGCCTCTATCTTGCTCTTTCTTTCTAAAATCATAATGATCGATTTTAATGCATTGGTTCCCTTCGACAAATCCATAGTCATGATGCTTCCTGTCTCCGCAATAATTCTCCCTGTTGAAACTAAGATGAAGAATGTCTGAAAGAGGTGCTTGTAGGTGATCTCTCCCTGGTGCAGAAGCTTTCCTCCATACCAGAAAATTATTGCTGCACTAGTACCAGTGAGAAACTGAGGTAAATAGACCTAACCCTGCATACCAATATTGCTTATGGCTCTCACTCCTTGGTAGGGGTGATCATTCGGTTATAACCGAACCGAAATGGCTATTCGGTTATAACCGAAAACCGAATTGTCGATAATTATATCCGAAATACTAACTGAAATTTGAAACTAACCGAATTACCGAATACCGAATTACCGAATGTACAATTCGGTAATTCGGGTAATAACCGAACCTGTGCTCAAAATTAAAATTAAGAATAAAGCAACAAATTACAAAGTAACTACAGAATTCCCAATCTTTCTCTACCTTAAATGTTGATAACTAACAGATTCCTTCCCCAAAGAGCACACAAAAACAGTAACTTTCTCGCACATTACAAAAATGGACCCAAAAGCTGCAAAACTACTGCAATAAAAAATCCCTAATTGGAATATAATCAACCAATTAAACCCACACAAATCAAATACAAATGCTCTAAAAATAGCTTGTTTTCTGAACCATTTCGAATCAACTCGATTATGAAGTGTCCACAGATCAAATGAAGTTCGCCGGCATACGATTACCGGGATCTACTTGGCAATTAGTACGCCGTCATGCGAAGATGGTTAGAGAGAGAAAAACAGAGGAGAGAGAGAGATACCCACAAGAAAGACGAGTACCCTTTTGGACAACAGCTCTTGATTTGAGATCTGGATTTGAGAAAGACTCGAGATCTGGATTTGAGACGAATACCTTCTTGATTTGAGAAAGACTCGAGAAGCATCAAGCAAAGCAAGAAGAGGCTGAGCTTTTGATTTGAGATTTGGGACTTGGGAGCGGTGGGCCGACGGCTACTAGCAAAAAATTATAATAATAGTAGTATAAAAATGACTAAGAATACTCGGATAATTATAATAGTATAAAATTATTATTTTTTAAATATTAATATTCGGTTATTCGGGTATCCGAATTATCTGTTTTTTAAAACCAAAACCGAATAATGAGTAATAAATCGGATATAACTGAAATAAGAAAAAAAAACCGAAAAACCGAAATAATTCGGTTAAAAAAGTTCGGTTCGGTAGTTCGGTTTTATCCGTTTTTTGCTCACTCCTACTCCTTGGGCCTTTCTAAGCATCCTTAAAAAGTTCCATGACCTTCTCTTGAGTATAAAATGCAGTGATGATTCTATGGTTCCCAACAGCCTTACTTGCTAATTCACTGCTCTTGTTCTGTGCTGTTAAGATTTTTCTAGACATGCTCGTCATCATTACTGCTTTCACATAATATGCAAGAATGATGAGTGGTTGCAGAGCAATAGCTACAAGTGCGAGTTTCCAAGCCAACACCAGACCCAAAATAACTGCTAATGTTGCTGCTGAGATGGACCGAGTAAAAAATGCCAAACGATCTGCAACAAGAGTTCTTACCATAGTTCCATCAGTAGATAGTCTTGAATACAGGGCACCACTACTGTTGTATTCTTGATCAAACCACTCAATCTCGAAAGTTAGGATCTTTGTGAATATTTCTTGTCTGACCTTCTTTGTCAAGTTTTCTCCCATCACTCCAAAGTTGTAATGTTGAATCACATTAGTGATGAAAGCGGAGACAGCAAAGGCTAAGAAAGCAAAGCAATAAGTTCTTGTTTGTGACTTGATTTCATTATGGTCATTGAGAAAGTACACAGATAGAAGTGCACCCATGCAGAAAGAGTGTAATGGCTGAATTAGTCCATAACAAAGAGCTCCAATGCAACCTAATAGAGTAGAATTCAACTCAGATGCAGTCATTCATATCAGTTGCCAAGAAGATGGAGTGCACTGTTGTTCTTCAGCCTCTTGGTTGGTCTGTTTTTTAGGACTGATTAGAGAAGGAATCAGTTTGTTTTTAGTTTCTGCTACCTGCGTATCTTTAATTGGTGACAGGGATATGTTACTTTCAGTTCCTTCAGATGTCGATACTGTCTCATTATTCGCAAGTGTCTTCTGCAACTGCACCATGACCGAGTATTGGCCATTTATATTCTGAATAAGTTGCTCATGAGAACCAGACTCTACTACTTGACCTGATTTAATAACAGCAATAAAATCAGCATCATGCAGAGTAGAGAGACGATGTGCTATTATTATTATTGTTGTACGTCCTACTGAGGCCTGGTTTAAGGCATCCTGTACAGCCTTCTCAGACTGTGAATCCAATGAACTTGTGGCTTCATCAAGTAGCAAGATTCTTGGCTCTCTAAGATTTTCCCTTGGAATGGAAATCCTTTGCTTCTGCCCTTCAGACATCTGAATTTCCAATTGTCCGACCTGAAAAATGCAAAAGAAAGTCATTAGTTTATTCCTAGTTATAATGCTGTAAAAGCCTGAAGTGACTGAAGTTGCTGCAGCAAGAAAGTGTGATCTATCAAAAAGTGACCAAGAATTGGTACTTACAAGAGTTTCATATCCATCTGGGAGTTCTGAAATGAACTTGTGTGCATTGGCAGCTTTAGCTGCTTGAACAATCTCATCAAGTGAACTTTCTTTTCTACCAAATTGGATATTCTCTTTGATTGACGTTGCAAAAAGTATAGGATCTTGGCTGACTAAACCCATTTGGCTCCTTAGCCATTTAAGCTGGAGGGCCTTTATGCTAATTCCATCCAGTAGGATCTCTCCCTCGAGAGGATCATAGAATCTTTCCAGCAAATTTATCACTGTCGACTTACCTGAGCCACTGCCACCCACCAGTCCAACAGTCTAACAAGCCGTCACCTTAAGATTGAACTTTCTCAATACCTGGCTTTCTGGTCGTGATGGATATGCATATTGAATGTCTTTGAACTCCAACACACCTTTAACATTTGAAATGGTTTTGCCTTCTAGATTTGCAGGGTCTATACTTGGTACTCGCTCAATCATGTCAAAAATTAGAGCCGCTGCAGCATTTGCTTCAGCAAAGTACTTGAAATTTATTAGAGGGCTCCCAAGAGCACTGCAATTAAATCAAAAGTAGGAATGAAGTCAGGGAAGAGATGCTTCCAGTTACCACCAGAAGTCTGAGATGTTGTCAAGTTTTCTTAGTGTTCATTAAATGTCCTTACATATAATACTTTCTATTACCATCTATTTTGAGAATCACATTTTCTGAATATAATGACATACTTATTGACAGTCTTATATCTTTTTGGTAGGTATAAGCAGAACACAAAAATTATTGCCTGCAGTGGAACATAACCAATATTTCGTTGGCCTTGTAAGTCACTTTTTTAATGCTGTATTTCTTACTCATTTTTTCTTTTCTCTTTAAATACTATCAACAACATCAGAAGGATCAAGATAAAGTAGTTTGTGCTTACAGTCCTCCATAAACAATGCAGACTCCGGTAATGAAAGCATCTCCACCTTGAACTCCTTTGTCAATGACTAAGAGGCTCCCATACCAGCCCTGAAGTGCCCAAACAGCAAATACAACTCCAATGCTACTGATTGCCATTCCCTTCATCAATCCTTGTCTAATCCTTAGTGTCAGGGTCTGTCCTAATGCTTCTGTAAAGCTCTTGGCCATCTTTTCTTCCCCAACATAAGAGTGTTTTGTCCTTATTGAAGATATTGTCTGCTCCACTATCCCATCAGCAGCTGCATAGGCTTCTTGTATTTTTCCTCCGACCCTGATTAAAAGCTTTCCGTATACTAAACCTGGAATGATCAACATTGACAATGCAGGGATGCCGATGATAGCCAGTCTCCAACAGAGGTAAAGAGAAGCTAATTGCGCGGATATGAACATTGCAATATTCATCATGAAGTTTGGAAGCTGTGTCAATTATACTCAAGTTAGTATGTAAGATTTAAGTTTAGTGATTAAATGAAGTGGTTCCGTCTCAAAAGTAATATAATTTTAAGTTAAAAACCTTCTCACTAAGAACTCCTTGTATGCTCAGTGTGCCGGTTGAGATACTTGAGATAACTTGTGATGTCATTGGTGCTCCACAAGTTGTATCAAAGAAACCAACATCTTGTTGTAGAACTGCTTGTAAATATTTTGTGCGCAATCGATACATTTGCCTTTCTGCAGTGCGTGCCAACATAATCCTTCTATTGGAGTACAAAACAAAATGGCCAAAGGATGAATTTATTAAGTGAATTAAGTGGCAACCACATAGCATCATGAATTTCTTTTCGAGTGTCAGTGTGTTAGACATGGTTTGTCTCAATTAGTGTCTCTGTAAAAATTGATGGTCCTTAGATGTTAATTCTAGTGATATTCTTTTGGTTACAAGGATCGAACCCTTCCCTTTAGATGCCCATGCTGTCGCTTTTATTTCTACTACAATGACTCAAGTGAAGTTTCTAGTTGAAAACCTCAAAAACAAAAGCACTCGTCCTGTTTCTTAGAAGGAAAACCATTCATTTCTAAATTTTGATTTTTAGGTTCCATTTCATTTAAAATCAAAAATCATTTAGGCTACAGAGTGAAGCTATCTGGATTCAGGTAGGTTTAGTTATCTGAAGGATGGTCACCTGTGGACTGTGGTGTTCAATGGTACTCATGCTGGAATTTCTTGTACTTCACTTTTTGATTATGGCTAGTGAATTAAGTATGGCATACTAAATACTTTTTGTTATGTTCAATATTTTTTTGTTTGGATCTCAGTAGTGCAAATGATTATCTGTAACTTCTGTAATTTATGACGAAAATTAGGTGATGCTTAATGAAATGTGGAGAGAAGTCAATTTACCTAGAAATGAGCTTGAACCTACATCAATAGCAACATAGAGCAACGTCAATGCATACCGCAAAGTAAACAAAATATCAACTGTTTTAGTATATGATTTCACTTGACGAAAACATAGATGGCTTCCCCTAACCAGATTCTTGTTCCCAAGAATAGAAGAAGCATTGATTTTTAATTACAAGGTTGTATATTGATGCTTAGTACTGAACTTCAAGTGACATGTTTTCATTTTGGAACAGTCATACTGGTAGAAATGTGTAGCTTCTTCAAATTTCTCCCTTTTCCAGCCAAGCAAAACAACTTGTACAATAATTTTTTTGTTGTTTTTGGATGTTGATATCTTTTATTTATAATTTTTGGCTTTCACATTTTCCATCAAATATACGATTTGCAAGAAAATTAGCAGTGCAAGAAAAGAAACCCCCGTGCATTCTTTAGATAAAGGTTGATCTTATTGAATCCTGTACTAACCTTGTTTACGTCTACAAGGGTGAGAGAAGCAGCAGCAGCATAACCATTCATCAAGCGACTGCATAATTGCAGCCATGGTCAAACCATCTGCAACACACCCAATAGTCCCTAGTGCCATCAGAAACATATCTATCCTGTCCGAGTGCTTCAAAACCATCCGTAACGGCCCAGGTCCTCTTCTTGGATTTCCACTTCCCTCAGGCTTGCTCACAGATCCTTTGTTTTTCTCCATTTCTTGCTCCACTCTTGATTATCCACTCCAGAAATTTGTAGTGTGTTTTTTTGTATATAAAGAACACTACAAGTTTCTGTCTTTACAACTAATCCCGATCGTCAGTCGGATATCTAACGGCCTATATTACTTCCGTCCACAGTTTAATTTTTAGTATTTTACAGTTTAATAATGCGGACGGGACAGATGACCAAAATACCCTTAAAAAAAATCTCTGATCTGCAGTATTAAACTGCGAACTCTTAAGTCGTTTATGATACGGGACGACGTCGTTTTAGTCTTAGAGTCAAAATCTCTCATCCGCAGTTTAATACTACGGACGCTAGGTTTAACAAAAAAGTTGTCGTTTTAATTCTATAGGTTCCGCAGTTTAATATTGCGGATGTTAAATGTGAATTTTTTTCACAAGTCCCTGGATGGTTCTTACAGGCTCTGCGAATGCCAATTTTTTTTTAAACAATAAAATATGGATTTAGGTTGTTCCCTTTGTATTCTTTTAAACTGTAAATCAAATATCACAACCAACATCAAATAATGAAGAATAGTAACATATACTATATAGATTTTTTGGATGTCCCTTTAGTTACTTGTTCTTTGGTGTTCTCATTTTAGGTGAGATTTGTTTGAAAAAACAAGTGAAAAAGGTCAAACATGTATAATGTAAACGATGGGGCTGATAAAAAGTAAATTAGTCATTGGTTTTTAAATGGTTGTACCAACCTGGCAATGAGAAAAGGTTTGCACATTGACCCGATGATGTGACAACGATATCTGGTCGGTGAAAAGAGATTCATTTAGGGTCAGGGGACTTGGTTATCTTGGGGGGAAGGTGTTAGGCACCCCAGACATCCGTCATTACCACGGTGGCCGCCTCTTTTCAAGAAACTATTATCTGAGTGTGTGTGTGTGTGTGTGTGTGTGTGGTCGATCGATGTCTTTGTTATATGAAAGTTGTGCGAGGCCTCTTTTGAACCTATATACACGAGTTTGAATTTATGTAAAAATTGAGTTTTTAGCAAATATATGGCAATGATGTTTTTATAAAGAGGTTTTTCAAACCTGCTTTGCTCAATAGGAATTAAGACCTTTTACACTCCCATTTTTATTAAGTGATAATTTTGATTGATTTTATTTGTGAATCTGAAAGCATCCGTGCGAAAATAATATATATAAAAAAATAATGCAGACTTCCTCGTGGGTATGGAAACCATCGAGAAATCTGAGACATCATGAGAATAATTTACAAAACGCTTTTCACAATTGAAAATGTCCATCACGAGGAGCAGAATCTAGATCGATGAGATGAATCTGTGATCACATGATTCCTAAGGCGCCTGAAATATTGCAATTTGTATAAAAGCAATAGCGGTATATATATAAAAGCGGTAAATATATATATATCTGAGCGGGATCACCAACCACGAAGCACCTCCATGGGGATCGAAAATATAAATAAAAATTTGTGAATACGGTCAATATACACGAAGGAAACTCGAGGCGGAGACGAAATGTAAATAAATAAAGCTAAATCACGATCAAGCGCCACAAAAGTAAACTCGAGCGGAATGAAATGTAAAAAAAAACAAAAACTATCAAGCTACCACGAAGGAACTCGAGGCGAGGACAAAACAAATATATATATATATATATATATATATATATATATATATATATATATATATATAAAAAGAAATAATAAATGGGATGTAAAATCCGGGGCTCATCGAACATAGTTAACCCACAGTTCATATATATAAGTATATATATATATATATATATATATAAGCGAATAAGCATACGCAGGCCAAAGTCTAGGCTCATCGAACAAAATCAGACACATATATATATATATGATATATATATATATATATATATATATATATATATATATATATATATATAATATATATATATATATATAAAAAATAGGCTCATCGAACAGGCTCATCGAACAAAGTCAATATATAATAATTAATATATATATATATATATATATATATATATATATATATATATATATATATATATATATATATATATATATATTAAGCGATGGCAGCTCGGGGCCAAAAATCTAGGCTCAATCGAGGCATAACTTCGATAATGTTAGTCATATATATATATATATATATATATATATATATATATATATATATATATATATATATCTGGTGGAAGAAACCACGGATAGAAGTCAAGGCAAAAAGCAAACAACCACGACTCTCAGCGTGTAGAAGGGTGTGTGCAAAGATGAAGAAAAGACTCTAAAGTGTGTGAGAAGGCTTACGGTGGTGATAAAAAAAGGGCTTCTATATCTTTAGAGTGGGTAAACCTTTGGGCTTTTGTGGGTACAAAAGAGGCTATATATATATGAGCTCACGGGTGTTTGAAAGTGGGAAAATACCTTTGTATGGCGAGTCGAGAGCAAATTGTGCGAGGTTTCCCCGTCTTTTTTTCTCTTAAAATCAGCACCCCAAGCCTCTTATTTATAGGCAAAAGGTCATGGTGTGTACTGCTGGCTCGGTGTGTGAGTGTACCGAGGGGGTCGGTCGGTCGGCCCGGTTACTGTCGGGTCGGGTCGTCTCAAAATCGTGCACTCGAGCCTTTGTAATGTCCACTCGGATTTTGAGAAGTGCAATCCAGGGCATCCGTTTTGAGGTATTCGGGACCTATTTGGACCCCGTTGTCGAGAGTTATATCATGGGCATGGGATTAGAGTTTGTCTGAAGTCTTTGAAGATGGGGCGATGCCCTCGGTCTTGAAGCTTCAACTTTCATCCGTTACCCGCTTACAATAGTCACTCGGGATTGGTTAGCCTTGTGGGACATTGTTGCGTAGAGGCGAGGCGTGGCATCGTGTTGGACGAGATGGCGATGTTGCCCCTCACCGGTATTCTTGCTTGGGATTGGGCGATAAGCGAGAGCGTTGCTCGGACTTATTTGAGATTGGGCTGCTTGCATTTGTTGAAGATCCTCATTGTCATCTTTGAGGTGTGCTGTCTTCCGATGTGATTGTGTGTTGGCACGGTGTATTTCGTTGTGAGTCTTGAGATTGAAGGCGATGGCATTTGAAACAAGCATTTAGGGGGTTATCTCAAAGCATTCCTTGGGGTTATCACCAAGGTTGGTGGCTATTCCATGGTTGGGGCCGAGGCCCGATACCTCGGGGTTATCTCAAGAGATTAATCGGTCTTCTCGGTGTGTGTTCGGTATTGTATCTGCTGAGTCTCGGGGTTAAATCCGAGGGTTGAAACCGTTACTCCCAGTTACGATCAGGGGTTAATCTTGAACTTCGGTAGTATCCGGTGTGGATTTGGATTGTCTTTCGGGGTTCTCTCTTAAAAAGCGAATCATCCTCTGTAATGTTAATGCGATGATGATACAAAAATTTTGAGTGTCTCTGATGCCCTCTTTATCATACTCATGCATGGCGATGCATGGGTAGGATAAAGAATCTAGAACACTTGAAGCATGACAAGATAAACATGGTGCTAAGGGTAGCAACATGATGCAAATGTATGATGCATGTATGCGGGGTTGTGTGCCCAACATCTTTGGGATGATTCTTTGGTTCCTGTTGCTTCAAGCTGGGGATTAGCAATCTTGACCCGAATCGATGTGTGCCAAGAATCTGTTAGGATATTGGTGTTGGAGTTATCACCAAATTCTGTGTTCTTGATAACGACTTGATCTTTGAAGGGTATCTCTTATGTGTAAGAGATGCGTGGGGATAAAGCTTGATCTATTTGAGGATGTGTATAACATATTCCATCATCTATCCTCTTGGATAATGTTGACCTCTCTGGTTAGTATCGCGAAATATGTCATGATTACATTGGATTCTTGCCAACAACAAATCTTTGTCGAGGATGCGACCTTCGTTGACTTGTGAACAGCGGGTGAAACATCACATGGGATATCTTTGTCGAGGTTGCTTGGCCTTTCTTGATGTGTGAATCAGCATTTGAAACTTCTGTGAGGAGATCGTCAAGGTTGCTTGACATTTCTTGGCGTGTAGATCAGCGGAGCATTGCATTGTGACCCCGTAGGGGATCCATTTGGGGAATATGAGCATCTGGGTATGAGAACCTCGAAACGACTCTATAGCTCTGCGAGGTTTTAATATTATCGGTTTGAAATGATGTCAAGGTTGCTTGACCTTCGTTGATCGTGTGTGTCAGCGGTGAGCATCGTTACTTTACTCTCCATGGGAGATATCGTTGTAACCCGTCGAGGACCTATTGGGGATGCGCGCATAAGTATCGTCTGCGACTCTGACCGAGCGGTTCTCAATGCTTGATGGGTTTACACGCCATCGGTTTGAAATAATGTCGAGTACTTGCTTGACCTTCGTTGTTGATAAATTGTCAGCGGATGAGCGTGTTATAACCCCAGGGGATCTACGTTGTAACCCCATCGAGGACTCACGTTATAACCCGTCGAGGATTCACGTTATAACCCCGTCGAGATTCACGTTATAACCCGTCGAGACGTATAGGAGTGACGACGATCGGACATCGGACCTATATAAGTATTGCGTGAAATGTGATTTCGACGACAAGCGAGGTCATTGGCGAGTATACCTTGTGTTGACGCGACTACCAATGAGTGATGTGCTGATTCAAAGTCTCATCTGAGAAGACCGAGTTGTATCTTTTTTTTGCTCGATCGCGTGGCATTTTATTCCGATTTGACCTTTCTGGCAGTAAGAACTCGTTTTCAACTTCGGCTGGGCCAAGTGGGAGGGTGGGACCCACATAGAGGAGCCGCGGTGCACACTTCTCTGATGTAGTGGGTGGAGCTGCTGACGACGCGTGGATGATAAATCCCGGCGAGGCTTCACTTCACAAGTCACTTTCAACTTGTTTCACTTTAGAAAAAAAACATGAGCCACTTCCAGTTCTTTGAGTTAATTTGCTTTACGCAAATTCTATCACCGTACAAGTGTTCTACACTATTACAGTAGCAGCATGCATGTATTTTTTTCCGGTTTACATCCAGTTAGATTGTGAGATATTGCACGAAATGCATCTAAACACATAGTAGTGATTATGTATGCACAAATGACTTAATAAAAATATTCAACATAGTAAATGTTAGTATTAAACCATCTTTGAACATAATGATGTGAAAAATTTGACTTACGAGGGCAGTCAATTGGCACCTTTTACTATATTTTTTGTCTATTTGAGGTCCATGAGCAAAAGGTAGAAAGGCAAGATACTCCTAGCATTGAGGTTGGCCTTATGCATGATGAGTTTGATTTTTAATGCATATATTATGTATATGACTTTGGGGCGGTGTGTTTCTTGAATGGCCACCTAGACATGCACATGTCTTGCATGTGGATAGTCCTATTTTCAAAGGGGACTATGGCGAAATTTTTCAAATGTAGGCATTGGGTAGTCATGCATTCTAACTCTATTATATATTAAAAGTAAATGCATGCATGCATATAGTCATATAATGCATTTTAGAAAGCTCGAGTAAAGCGATACCACACCCTTTACGAGGTGATTTGGAGACTTGTTGTCGGATATTATGGATCCGGATCGGTAGAAGCGGTTCTTCTGGGGCCGCCTCGGCGTCTGGCGGAGGAGCTTTACGAAGTGCCTCGTCCCAGATTACATCGAACGGCCTCGTCGGTTGGTGGAGGCATGATTAAATCCCGTCGGTAGAGGTTCGAGACGTTGAGGGCGAGGAGGTGGATATTGAGGATCCGCTCTGCTTTGTACATATCCCTCGCGAGGGAGCTTAGAGCATCCGGTGGTGAACCCGAGTTGCTAGGTGATTTGGGTAGACACCCATCGATGTACTTGCATCTTACGAGGTATGGCGTTAGACTTTATCTTCCTTCTTTCCTATTGATGAGGATTAAAGGGTCTGATGTTGATCTGTGCTTCATGCGGGTTCGGGTTTTACCTGACCTCGGGGGCTGGTTTAGCATCCACTCCATGTACCGGTAACTTCATCCACGATTATAGAAGCGATAGTGCATGAGTGGGGATTTGGGGCATTTTCTCTATCCTTCCCGTCGTTGTCCACAGGGTTACCTCGGGGCATTATGCAGCGATGGTTTCATCGGACTCGATCCTCCACTGTTTGGATTGCGAGGTGATGATGGCGCCTATGGATTGGCGATTTATCACGGTATGGAGTTTGGAGGGCAGGTTCCTTGCATGGCGAATATCACCCCTCTTGCCGTCCGGTCCTTGTTAGGAGTTCGGTGGGTGCGCTCAAAGGTAGGGCTGTCCGTTCGGGTCCTTTGGCGTAGATGTTATGGCGGGCTATTGGTGAGCCCATGCACGATGATGTCGGGATCGGGGATCGCGTTACTGCGGCGATTGTTCACGATAATCATTGAGGCGCTTCATGTGAGATAACTCTTCTCTGGTATCTTTCGCTCTGGTCGGCGCCACCGCGATGTGGGCCAGTATAGGAGGAAATGCGATTGGGGCTCTTACACCTTTGCCTATTTCCTCAGGGGCATGCGTCTGCTGCTCACGAGGGTTTAATGAGAGCTTGGCTAGGATTTTACCCGTTTACTGGCGGTGAGTATTTCTCTTGTCTTTTCCTTTCACGGGTTAAGTGTTTCTTGATAGCGAGATGTTTTGCCATTGTGTTGGCGATTTTGGGCCTATGAGAGGCTTCCATGTTTTGCGTCTGTGAGTGTGTTAGGCTTAGATTTTATCCACGAGGGCGACGATGGCATCATTCTATTTTGCGAGAGGTCCACATGTGTCTGAGGGCTTCGCTCATTCTTAGTATCTGTTGGAGTTCTTGACGGTAAGCGCCATCATCATATGGCTTCCATATTCGAGGATCATTTGATCATCGGTTTTGAGGATGGACACCCTCTTTGGAGTAGAGTATTTGATTTCCACGGAGATTTCCTCTTTTCACCGATGGAAATGGGGGAGCTCTATTTAGGAGGCGTGCTATTAGGAGCACCACAGGGGAGATTAGTATCTGCGATCTTGCCTCTGTTAGGCGTCATTGGCACATATCCACGATCACCCATCATTGATATTCCATTGTTGGGAGTTAGCGGTTTTGATTTATCGAGGTCCATGTACTCGGGAGATATTCGGTGATTTGGTGGCTCCCTCGCACTATTGGTGCCCGATCCGTGCCACCACGGTTTATGGGGACATGGTTCGAGATCTTTGATGATGATGGATTGGGTGGCTTGTGTGTAGAGCTCAAACTCATCGACCCAGTTGATAGCTTGACGGCGGTTGGATCGAGCACACGAATATTTATTGACGGCATTTGGGCGAGATCCGGCGAGGCGGAGACATTTGTTCCTTCGGCTCGGTCTTTGGCCCCTCGAACGACCCATTTGGTTTTGCGGTGCGAGATCCTCCCTTTATAGGCTGACATCCTGTTGATAGAGATCCGGTGACTCGGGAGGAATTACATCGGTGGGCGAGGATTGAGGATGTGGACATCGAGACCATTGTCTTCTTCGATGTGTATTCTCGCTATATCTTTTGATAGGCCTCTGTTAGATATTGGGTGGTTGTTCCCCATTCTCGCTATATCTTTAGATAGGCCTCTGTTAGTAGTAGTAGGGCGTTTGTGCCCCATTTTTTCATGTCTTGGTAGTTTGTATAGAGTGATGTATTAGATGATGATATATTTAGGAATGTATGCACCATTTTTTTTTCATTCCTATATCATATTGTGCCATCCATTATCTGTTATGCATGTATCATGTTATGCATATGTATGTATGTCGGAGATACTCGGTATTGACCCTGGATGGTCTTATGACCACGGCCCATACGGATGTCTTCTTGACGATTAGCCGTATAGATCATACCCCACCGTCGATGGTGGTATTGGGTATCTTCGTGATACGATAGCATGTCACCACCGGATAGGGTGTTTGTAGATCTGTTATTACGACATACCATGACCCTTTTGGCATTTCGAGGTTCTGCGAGTTTGTAGATGGGATCTTAGAGCATTGGCTAGGCGATAGGCGGTATTTAACTTTGGCACCCATGGTTGACTCTACTCTAGGGGTATGCCCGTTTGACGATCTTGCCCTAGGCCAGGCCTTGCGTACACATGGCTTTGGGAGACATGAGTAGGCGATTCATGACTCTCACGGATTGAGTAGCGAGTGGTGCGGGATGGTGACATCGGCCCATATGATCTCTCGGCGTTTTACGTGTGAATGATTTGGTGCGGAGGATAGCTACTCACGACATTCGAGGAGATTTCAACGTGTGTCGGAGGATCATTGGCGTTCGGCGAGTTGATGTCTTGATACTATGTGTCTTGTCATACGTGTACATGCCGCGATACATGGATGAGATAGATATAAGGCGTTATCATGGCGGTGAGAGCTCTCGGGGAGGTCGTACCATTGTACCTATGATCGTGGCGAGAGACCTTGCGATCGGCGTCCTCTTTGCCGTACTTACCCGTCGGTGTGTTTTCTGAGGAGTTCGGTCATCTTTGTATGTGTGGTTTATGTCACATTTGCGACCCGATTGGTACCTTTAGGCAACACGGTATTGTTTCTCCCATGAGGTGGCTATATAAGTATTCCTTTTCGACCATCGGTGTGTAGATGCTCGATCTGGTCGCATTTTTGGCGGATATCAAGAGATCCATTTAGCATATTGTTGTGCTCGGGGCTTTGCTCACCATCTGACTTCATTACTCATGCTCGGGCATGGATTTCCTCCTTTGGGCTTTGAGGCGTGACGACTTATCATCCATTGGCCGTGATGTCGCGGTTTGACCCGTTCGAGTTTTCATCCTTTTCGGGCGGCGGTCGGTATTTTCGACTTCTCGATACCTCTCGGTAGAGGCCGATCTAGTGTATCGCTTCTTTGGGATCGGCGTGAGCTAGCTGCTTTTTCTGCCGATCGTCCGGTTATTCATGAGTACTCGCATGGATGGAGCGGAGGTTTTATCGGTGCTGCGATATTTGCGATCTGGGAGATTGAGTTAGGCGATGTAGAGCCTATAGAGGACATTGATACCTACATCGAGGAGGATCTTTGTTGTTGGGTTGCCGACATTTCTTCGGATTCTCCTAGTACCGATACTTTTGTGATCCGACACTTTCGGCACGATATTTAGAAGCGAGTCTTCATCGATGACCTTTGAGAGAGACCAGTTCGATCTATGATGTCATTGCTCTTGATGTGAGGGCCTTAGCCATTATTAGAGAGAGGCGAGGCATTAGCTCGTAGAGATCTGCATTGTTGTTGGCGGGATGAGGCGGGTCGAGACGAGAGCCTTGATGATAGTTGGCGGGATAGTGCTATATCTCTGCCGGGGATGTGGTACATCACGAGATAATCTTCTGCGAGAGGTCCTTACCCTTTGGTATGATCGCGAGAGATGAGTGCTTATATCGATGAGCATATGGTCATCATCAGAGATAGCTCTGAGATCTGTTGGGTCGTGTGGATATTCTTATCCGAGGAGACTACTGACTTTACCTCCTTCATCGAGAGAGGATGCCATGTTGGTCTTGCTAGCTTCGCATGTACCACGATTAAGTAGATGATCTTGTATTTACACCTTGAGACTAAACAGCCATTTTTGTCATGTATACAGTTCACATTGTATATATATCAAACAACATTATATATGATAGGAAATATATTTTTGGATCACTTCCCTTTTAGATATGCCTTGCTATTTGCTTGATATTTTACTTTTGCTTGAGGGCTTGTGATCTTGATGAATTACGAATTCTTCCTTGGTGGATGGACATTGAAATTGTCTTTGGATAGTTCGAGAATGGATCATCGATCTATGTATATCCTACCATCTTTGGTGTCTTGGGACTTGTTTACGAATGGAAATGTGGAGAGGAATGTGGCTTTCCTCTCTGAGAGATTGACCGCTTTTTCCACGGATGGTGCTTGATACTTCTATTTAGGAGAAGCCTAGTTAATTCCACCTCTTATGGTTTAGTATTGCTCTTGAGGTATGTGCCATGACTTAGATGGTCGTAGAATCTCTGTTTGGGAGGAGTTAGGGTAATTCCATCCTTTGATGCAAGCCAATGAAATGTAGTGGATTGAAAGAAATCCCAATACCCGTGACAATGGTTTGTATTTTGGTAGGGGTGAGACCGCTTCATGAATGGTACGCCTCGTACTCTATTGAAGAGGAGATCGGTCTGCGTAGTTTCGAACACAGGTGTAAGAGGTTCAACGTTTGTATATAGGTGATATGGTGTAGGAATGTTTTTGGTTGTTTTTGCTTTTGTAAGGAGAAGAGGGTAGAAATGTTTTTGTTGTTTTTGTTTTATTGCGGCCGGGCCATGTAACATGGTTGCCTCGTACTCTATTGAAGAGGAGATCGGTCGGCGTAGTTAAGCCCCTCGGGCGAGAAAAAAAGCGTAATCCATGTGCGGTCAGTGCGGGGAGGAGAAAGTTTAATCTAGGTTGAGGATAAAGCTGCGAGGCGGAGAGTTTGATCCCATGTATGGGTAGCCAAGCTACGAATCATGAGAGGTTCAATCCGCGGTGGGATGACCTAAGTTGTATGGCGCAAAGGAAAAGCCAGTGGCGGCTTGAAGAGTATGTTTCCACGAGGGGCAAAGTGTAGCAAGTTGTAGGTGGTAAAGGGTTAAAAACCGGAATGGTGGTGACACGATGATGATGCACCGGGGTGTTTCTTTGGTTACTTGGACATAATCTGGTTTCACGGTGTACGAGTTGATGAGTTGTGGAAATTCATCGTAGTCCATTTCTTGTAATCTGAGGCGCCTCCTGTCGATACTTCTTTGACAATAAGCGGGCCTTCCAGTTAGGAAGCGAATTTTCCTTTGGCTTTGATCTTGATTGTCGAGAATCTTCTTGAGAACCAAGTCATGTTGTTTAAATTGCCGTAGTAGCCGGACTTTTTGTTGTAGGATCTGGCGATCCTTTCTTTGGTATAAATGACCATGGAAGATAGCCGCGGTTACTTTTTAATCTATCGAGAGACAATTGGTGATACATGTCTTGTACCCATTGGTTTTCATCCGGTGGCGTCGATCGACACTCTGAGAGATTCCATCTCAACTTCTATAGAACCTTTGCTTCCATCCCATAGGTTAAAAGCGTGAGGGTTGCCCGGTTGAAATGCGCATTGTGGTTACGTAGGCTAACAGAGTAAGAAGCAACAGAGTTAGGCCAATCTTTGTGGTTGGTGACATCTTTTGCATAATCTTCTTGATATTTTTTGTTAGCAGCTTCAACAACACCGTTCATCTTGGACGATAGATGTGAGTTAAGATGTTTGATGTGGAATTTCTTGCATAACTCCTCCATCATTTTGTTGTTGAGGTTTTTGGCATTGTCGACACAATCACCTCTGGTTGTCCATATCGACAAAGCGACATTGTTTACGATGAAAGCAATGATGACTTCTTTAGTGACCACAGGGAAGGAGGCGCTTCTACCCACTTGGTGAAGTAGTCGATCATGGTGAAGATAAATCGGTGACCATTCTTGGCTTTAGGCTCAATGGGCCCAATAACGTCCATTCCCCACATTGAGAAGGGCGAAGCGAACTCATATTGTGGAGCTCCGTGGAGGGCGTGTATAGCATTCCCATGAATCATGCATTGATAGCATCTTTTGGCGTGGTCATGGCAATCGACCTTGAGAGATAGCCATAATGTCCGTCACGAGGACTTTCTTGACAAGGAGGGGCCACTCATGTGGGGCCCCAGAGACTCATATGGATTTCATCCATAAGCCTTTGGGCTTGATCTTTGTCTAGACACACAGGAGACCTAGTCCTGCATCTCTTTTATAGGCGCATCTCCACTCAAGTAGAACTTCATAGCAAGTCGATGGATCCGCCTTTTCTCGGTCGGGGCTCGCCTCGGTGGTGTAGATCCATCTCATGAGATATTCCTTGATATCTTTGATACCAGGAGGTTGGATGGGAGGTAGCTCATCGATACTTCTCAACGTAATTCCCATAAAAATTTGGGGCCTTGTGCGAGGGAAATTGTGGCGCTTGCAAAGTGTTCCTTATGCGATATCTGCGAATCGAGGAGGCCAAAGTTGCTAATCGTCCATGAAATCATTCTATTACGAGGAATGTGTAGAAAGGAGATTTCTTTGAACTCAAAGCCATCTTCAAAACTGCTGAGTGGTAAAGCGGACAAATGTAGTTCCTTGGTTTGATAGACTCGGTTGGATATCGATTACCAACTCACGAATCTCGAGGGCGATTAACGCTTGATGCCCATTGAGCGGGCAAGTTTTAGCCCCATGAGGCGACCTTCATACTCGGTAGTATTGTTGGTGTTGACAAAGCTGTAATTTGGCGACAGCGGATCTTTGCTCCCGTATCGAGATACTAAATTGCTCGACTCGAGAACCTTCCATGTTAACGACTCCATCAAAATACATCTTCCATGATTGGCGTGTATTATGCGGATGGTGTTCTTTGCCTTTATCATTACTCCTTCATCGAGGAAATATGTTTCCAAGGGTTTGAAATCCCACGAAGGTGCGGCGGCGATTGATTGATCTGCGATTCCTTGACCTTTGATGGACTTTTGAGTCACATATCTGATGTCAAATTGTTGTAGGATCAAGCTGCCATCTGGGACGGACCGGCGATTCAACATGGGTTTGTTGAACACGTGCTTGAGAGGATCCACGGGGGATATGAGATGGGTTGTGTGACCATGGAGGTAATGTTGTAACCTCATGGAAGCCCATGCTAAAAGCACAACACGTCTTCTCGATCGAGTGTACTTGTGTTCCTTCTTCTTTGAACCTTTTCTTTGAGGTAATAGATAGCTCGTTCTTGGCCTCTATCGTCTTTACTCCCGACATCTGACCCATGGCATTGTCACTTATGGACGGTACATGAGCAGGGGAACATCATCCACAGGTGGTACCAAGATAGGAGCTTTGACTAGCTTGTTTCTTGATTGTAAGGAAGGCATTACGGCACTCATCATTCCATTTCATGGAGGAGTTCTTCCTTAATAACTTGAAGATTGGCTCACGAGGTTCTTGTGAGTTGGGAGATAAACCTGGCGATGAAGTTGATCCTTCCCAAAAATCCACGTATTTCCTTCTCTTCTCGAGGAATGGGCATTTACGTGATGGCTTTGGATTTTGGTAGGATCGATTCAATCCTTTGTGGTGACTAGAAATCCTAGCAACTTGCGACTTGGCGCCAAAGGCGCGCCATAGTTGGATTCAACTTCAAGTTGTACTTACATGACTTTGTTGAACAACTTTACGAGATGAGTCTAGATGGTCATCCTCCTTAGGGACTTGACAATGATGTCATCCACGTAGATCTCAATCTCTTTATGCATTAAGTCATGGAAAAAGAGCCATCATAGCTCGTTGATAGGTAGCTCACGGCATTGATGAGGCGAATGACAACCGTCTATAGCAAAAAGTTCCCCGAGGAGTGATGAAAGCGGTCTTCTCACGATCTTCCTCGGCAACCATGATCGATGGTACCCATAAAAGCAATCGACAAAAGGTACATATCGTATTGAAGCGGTATTGTCGATGAGAATGTGGATAAATGGCAGGAAAAAAGCTATCTTTTAAGCAAGCTTTGTTCAAGTCCACATAATCCATGCAAACTCACCTTCCCTCGGGTTTAGAATGCAGACACGATGTTGGATATCCACTTTCGGGATATGTAGACACCATGATGATGATTAGAAGCTTGAAATTGTTTCACAATCTCTTCTTTCACCTTTAAACTCCACTCGGGTTTCAATCGCTTTGAGCTTTTGCTTGATCGGCTTAAATCCCTCTTTAATGGGAAGGCGATGAAGGACAATGTCGATGGATAAACCCACCATGTCTTCATGAGACCATGCAAACACATCTGGAATTGTGTTAATAAGCGTAACCATGTCATTCAGTTGGTTTGGGGTAAGATGCGAACCAATCTGGATTAACTTAGGGCTTTCTAAGGTTAGAGATTGAAAGAAGTGGTTTGATCAAGGTTGGGTTTGGGTTTGTCTTTGACCCATTCTTGAATTTGGAGGCACCTCAATGTCATCACAGGGATCCATCAAGGTTTGAATTCATCTCTACATCAAAGTCTGATCCTTGTGTAGGAGAGCATCGTATCCATAAATCTGAGGCACATCTAAATTGAGTCTGAAACAAAATATGCTTTCACTTAGTATATATGAAATCGTTGATCATACGGTGTTAGCATATCTTGGCAAAATAAAGCTACTAATCTTGTGCGAAAAAAGTAGCGTTATTATTTGTATCTACGAGGCGAAAAAAAATTTACCGCTTTACCCCTGTCGACCAAAGCGAGGAATGTTGTTCCAATTGGTAAGGGTAAAATCAAATTGGACCCTTGATGATGGAGGGATTGTCATCATCCTCCTTGTCTAGAATGATGGCCATTCGTCGAGGCAATCATCATCAGGGGTGTATCTGTTGGTATGTTCATCATGGACGATGATCGCGTGCAGGCATTATTCGGACAACGTTTTCCTTGATTCTCGCTCCTCTTCTTGATTGCGGGATTTGGAATAACGATTTTCTTTTCCTCCACGGTTTTGGCTTAGGAAATAACATGGCCATGACATTGGTGGCACCTTTCTTTGGAGGTTGTGCGGACTCGGAGTTTGAAGGCGAAGCCAAGCGCCACATGGTTGAAGCGAAAGAATCTGCTTGATGCTTATGAGGATTCCTATGACTAGAAATTTGGCGAGAATAGCCTAGTCCATTTGTTCCAACTTGCTTGGTTAATCGAATAAGTCTCTTGGATACCACAGGCCATCTTTACCCACCCCTTGTCACGGCTTATAACCCAGCGACATCATTTCTTGAGTGGTGACATCACCTCATCGAAAATGTGGGGTTGAAACGATAGTGCTCCAATAGCGTGGTATTGGGTGTTGCTTATTTCAAAGCATGGCCCGGCGGTTCTCGTCGTGCGCATTGGCATTGATGAGCGGTATATCCCCATCTTTGAGGAATCTACGGTTCGGCGTTGGCCGTGACCGGGCTATTGTTGATAATGTACTTGATTGTTGGTGAAGGGTGGAGGGGCCCTTTACCATGTGTGGATCCATGGTGCGTCCCAAGCGGGTTGTATCCGAATCTATCTTGAGCACATGGAAGGATCTGCGAGAATGTATGAGGCCAATTTAGATTGGCGGCTCAATTACTCAATAGGAGTTCTGGCGGGCTCCATCAAAAGCTTTGATGATAGTATGGCTACTCAAATTCGGTTGAGATTGATATTCATCTTCACCAAGGTGGCATATGGGCGATATTGAGAGAGGAACCTCCATCTATTAAGACTCCGACCACCATATATCCGGAGGACAAAGGCCATGATATGCAGCGGTTTGCAATGACCCGATCCCTTGGGCGGTATGTCATCATCGATGAAGGATATCACATTAGTGTTGAAAATGTGATCAACCATGTGTTGAAATTTTTACGTATCCGCGATGTGGGAAGATAAAGCTTCTTCAAAACCTTTAACAAGACCTTCGGTGATTCTCGGAGAGTTAGGACCAAGTCAAAAATTGATATTTGTGGTGGAGCTTCCTTGAAGCTTAAAACCACCAGAGGCTTCGTTATGACCCACGGTAGGGAGGAATTTTTCAATCTTCTCCATGGGTATTTTCCCTTTGATTTGGTGGTGGGGTTCATCACCCGATGGGGAAGATCGATGGATTTTCCTTGACAACTGCGGCTGGTGGTATGTGAGGTGGATCCTTCACCTTCTCCATAATTCCACGGAACCTTGCATGAAGCTAACAATAGGATATTGTGCTCTGCGTGGCAAGTTGATTGGCTCGGGGGCGACACTTTCAAAGGATTGCTTCCTCCTTTGAAATTTGAATTATCGGTGTTGTGAAACAGTATTAATCCCTTCACCTTGATAGATATATAGCTTTGCTACCACACTTTTCCACTTAGTAGGGCTGCATTCTCACTTGCTGCGTAACACGATGTCGTTATCACATGGCCTTGATACACTGCTTGTCGATTAGATTTTGAATAAGGTGGCGGAGTGCCCGACATTCTTACATCTTTGTGTGCATGAGGCCCAGGAGTGGTATTGACATACTCCATCGAGTTGTACCATCCCGAGCGAGGGTTGATTGGAGGTAGAAGGGGCGATCCTTCCTTCATTGATTAACATGTGAAGGATTTCCTCCATGGGTTGGCCCAAATAGGTGAATTCCGTTTGTTGGCGAAATCCGAGCGGGCTTTGGCATTTGCTCTCTTCGTCACTTTGTCTTCCGACATTTCATTTTACGAAAGGGACGAGGAATATTCATGATGATTGGTAGGAGGCGGCATGCTCTGGTGATTAATTGCCGAGTCACTTGATCTTGATAAGTCACCGATTCATGATTGCTCAATTTGTTTGCGAGAGAGCTTTCATCTTTCGTTCCATTGTGAACTGGAACTTAGCATAATCCATCTGTCATCATCACCATCTTTGATGGTGCAGAAGTCCACGGTGAAGTTGGAACTCATCCCTTTGCTCCAATTAATCATGTTGACCTCTTCTTCTTTGTGTTGAGGAAGAGGTTGTCTTATCTCGTGAAATTTGATCGGGTTTGGTGACTCTGATCTCTCCATTATCTATTAGGTCTGGATCTTGTGTTTGAAGGCCCAACAATCCACGAGTATCATGTCCGGTGCCCGGCATGATAAGCACATTCTAGCGACATTGAAACCCCGTCCCATTAGAAATTTGGTGGTGGAAGAAGATCGTAATTTTCTTACGTGTTGTCGGAAGATTAAGAATGTTCTCGAGGTATCCCCCAAGGGTGTAAACACTTTCGATGGCGTTTGACTTCTCCACCTTTTTGAGTCTTTGGAGGGTTTGCGGTTTGTCTTTGGAAAGGGAGTGTAGTTTCTCCTTTGAATGGGCATACTTTGATTGCCTTTTTGTCCTGTAGTATCGAGGAAACATCTTCCTCTTTCTTTTTATGGACCCTCAGAAGTTGTTCCCATAATTTCCAGTTGGATGTGATCGTGCATAGCTTGACTTTGAGTGCGGCTAGGTCTTGAATCTTTCTGACTTCAACCCCATTTGACCCGTCTCCCGTGTTTAACCATTTGAGAAAAATGGTTTGCGATCTTGGCTAAAACTCTCTCATAGAAGGGCTTCTTGTATGTCTATGAATGTCATGACCATTTACGATTACATCATGGCGGGACTAACTTGGGCGACCAGAGGCGTCTCCACCTTTGGGCATACTCTCGAAAGACTCATTAGACTATTTTTTGATTTGGTAATTTGATCTGGATCGGAGCCATCGAGTTTGAAAAGCTATATTGAGTGAGGAAGGCATGTGCTAGCTCTTCCCAAGCTATGAATTTTGGAGTTGTCTAATCTTGTGTACCACGAGCGGGCTTCTCGGTTAGACTCTTTTGGAACAATTGCATTACGAGTTTTCATCCTCTGCATGGGATCCAGTTCTCCATAAAGACTTTTAAATGTGTATAAGGATCCCCTAACCCGTCATATTTTTCAAAGTCGGGGAGTTTTAAATTTTTTACGGATAGTGAACACCGGGAAAAATACATAGATCGACATATGAAACACTCCGTGTGTTCCAATTCCTTTGATAGCTTGAAGGTCTCTCTTCCATTTGGAGGACTTTCTTTTTGATGTCACCATTATGCGGATCTCGATGGAATGGGGCGACATCCTGCGTTTTGTTGGTGCGTATCCATTGTGGCTCCGGTATGGTAATGGCCAGAATTCCTCCTTGTGTGGAGGAGCTCGGTATGTCTGGTATTTTACGACCACCTGTGTAGGCTGGTGTAATTCTTTTAATAGAAACGACCAAATCTGTAATCTGTTTGTTAATCAAGTGAACTCTTTGCGAGAAAGCTGGATTAAGTTCGATCTGATCGGATAATGACATGATTATTTGTAGGCTGTTGCCTTTTTGGACTTTGGCCAAGGGTAGTAGGTCAGATTGATTCCTACTGAAAAAAGCGGCATAGTTTAGTCCTTAGGGAAGGTGTATAATGACATGCTATGTGATGTGTCCATTTTAGGAATTTTATCACCTGTAAAAGCGGGTGTCATTTGTTAAGTAGCATGTATGTGGACATATTGCTTCATATTTCTCATTACATGGAGATAGATATGGAATGAAATTACAAGTAATTGTGTTTACAAGTAATTGAAATGAGGGCATGAAGAGACTTTCCTTCGTTTTGGGTTTATCGGTGGTGACCTATCTTAGGTTACTCTCATGGCTTTTTGCATGAAGGTTCCCAAATCATCATGATCTACTAGGCGGGAAGTTAATCAGGTCTTTCAAGCTGGAAGCGAATTTGGGTGGTGCCTTTCACGAGCCTCGGAGAATTAGTCTTCTCACGAGTCCGATAATCAAACAAGCGGGATAGCCTCTGGTGGAGGACCACACAACATACATTCACATACATCGCGTCTCACCGTATGAAATGATGACATGTCTGAAAGCACTAATATCATCATAGCGAGTTTATAGTCTGAAGCACTAACATCCTGCCTTGAGATATGATCACGAAGCACTAAGCTCAAACAAGACATGCATTACGTACACATTCATCCAATGTAAATGCAACATCCACACACAAGCGAGATAACAGATTTTGAAAAGATTGTAGTAGCGGCTTAAGTCCTCTTCTTGGAGGTCCCCGGTGAGATCGCCACACAATCGGCGTCGGGATTTTGGATGTCCCTTTCCGTTACTTGTTCTTTGGTGTTCTCATTTTAGGTGAGATTTGTTTGAAAAAACAAGTGAAAAAGGTCAACATGTATAATGTCGACGATGGGATTGATTAAGAGTTATGCCGATTGGTTTTTAAATGGTTGTACCAACTGGCAAAAAAAGGTTTACACATTGACCCGATGATGTGACAACGATATCTGGTCGTGAAAGCAAGAGATTCATTTAGGGTCAGGGGACTTGGTTATCTTGGGGGAAGGTGTTAGGCACCCCAGACATCAAATCATTACCACGGTGACCGCCTCTTTTCAAAAACTATTATCTGAGTGTGTGTGTGTGTGTGTGTGTGTGTGATGTGTGTGTTATATGAAAGTTGTGCGAGGCCTCTTTCGAACCTATATACACGAGTTTGAATTTATGTAAAAATTGAGTTTTTAGCAAGATATGGCAATGATGTTTTATAAAGAGGTTTTTCAAACCTACGATGCTCAATAGGAATTAAGACCTTTTACACTCCCATTTTTATTAAGTGATAATTTGGATTGATTTTATTTGTGAATCTGAAAGCATCCGTGCGAAAATAATATATATAAAAAAAAATAATCTTGAACTTCCTCGTGGGTATGGAAACCATCGAGAAATCTGAGACATCATGAGAATAATTTACAAAATTGCTTACGGTGAAAATGTCCATCACGAGAACAGAATCTAGATCGATGAGATGAATCTGTGATCACATGATTCCTAAGCGCACTGAGAATATTGCAATTTGTATAAAAGCAATAAGCGGTATATATATAAAAAGCGGTAAATATATATATCTGACGGGATCACCAACCACGAAGCACCTCCATGGGGATCGAAATATAAATAAAAGTTGTGAGATACGGTCAATATATACGAAGGAAACTCGGTGGAGACGAGAATGTAAATAAAAGTTGTAAATGCGGTCATTGCCCACGAAGTAAACTCGAGCGGGGATGAAATGTAAAAAGAAAGCTGTAAAAACTATCAAGCGCCACGAAGGGAACTCGAGCGACAAAACAAAATAATATATATATATATATATATATATATATATATATATATATATATATATATATAATAAAGCAATAATAGCATATGGATGTAAAATCCGGGCTCATCGAACATAGTTAGACCCACAGTTCATATATATATATATATATATATATAAAAAATGTAAGCGCAGGCAAAAGTCTAGGCTCATCGAACAAAGTCAAATATACAGTTGATATATATATATATATATATATATATATATATATATATATATATATATATATATAAAGTATAGGCTCATCGAACAAATAAATCAGGCTCATCGAACAAAAAGTCAGGCTCATCGAACAAAGTCAATATATATATATATATATATATATATATATATATATATATATATATATATATATATATTAAAAGCGATAAGCAGCTCGGGCAAAATCTAGGCTCAATCGAGGCATAACTTCGATAATGTTAGTCAATATATATATATATATATATATATATATATATATATATATATATATATATATATATCTGATGGAAGGAAACCACGGATAGAAGTCAGGGCAAAAAGCAAAACAACACGACTCTCAGCGTGTAGAAGGGTGTGTGCAAATGAAGAAGAAAGACTCTAAAGTGTGTGAGAAGGCTTACGGTGGTGATAAAAGGGCTTCTATATCTTTAGAGTGGGTAAACCTTGGGCTTTGTGGGTACAAAGAGGCTATATATGAGCTCACAGGTGTTTGAAAGTGGGAAAATACAACATGTAAGGCGAGTCTGAGCAAATTGTGCGAGGGTTTCCCGTCTTTTTCTCTTAAAATCAGCACACCCAAGCCTCTTATTTATAGGCAAAAGTCTGCAGGTGTACTGTGACTCGGCCATATGAGTGTACAGGAGGGTCGGGTCGGTCGGCCCGTTACATCGGGTCGGGTCTCTCGAAATCGTGCACTCGAGCCTTTGTAATGTCCTCTCGGATTTTGAGAAGTGCAATCAAGGGCATCCGTTTGAGGTATTCGGGACCTATTTGGACCATGGTTGTCGAGAGTTATGCGATGGCATGGGATTAGAGTTTGTCTGAAGTCTTTGAAGATGGGGCGATGCCCTCGGTCTTGAAGCTTCAACTTTCATCAGTTACCCTTTGATAGTCACTTTCGGGATTGGTTAGCCTTGTGGGACATTGTTGCGTAGAGGCGAGACGTGGCATCGTGTTGGGCCGAGATGGCGATGTTGCCCCTCACATGGTTATTCTTTGCCGGGATTGGTAGATAAGCGAGCGTTACTCGAGACTTATTTGAGATTGGGCTTTGCTTGCATTTGTTGAAGATCCTCATTGTCATCTTTGAGGTGTGCTGTCTTCCGATGTGATTCTTGTGTTGGCACGATGTATTTCGTTGTGAGTCTTGAGAGATTGAAGGCGATGATGGCATTTGAAACAAGCATTTAAGGGTTATCTCAAAAGCGCATTCCTTGGGGTTATCACCAAGGTTGGTGGCTATTCCATGGTTGGGGTATTTGAGGCTGGATACCTCGGGGTTATCTCAGAGATTAATCGGTCTTCTCGGTTGTGTGTTCGGTATTGTGTCTCTGCTGGTCTCGGGGTTAAATCAGGGTTGAAGCCGTTACTCCCAGTTGCGATCCGGGGTTAATCTTTGAACTTAGGTAGTATCCGGTTGTGGATTTGGATTGTCTTTCGGGGTTCTCTCTTAAAAAGGCGAATCATCCTCTGTAATGTTATAATAAAAATAAAAGTAAAAGATGTTAAGAATGATTTTCATATGGTTGAAATCATAAGGAAATGAAGAAGTAAGGAAGTGAAGTTAGTTTATAAATTTCTCGTAAAAGCTTCCTTAAGGAGGTATGAATTGTTTGATGAATTTGATCGATCCAAACGAATAATATTAACGATTCGGTGAAATAAGTAAGGATTGGTGAGTTATAACACCAAATTCCCAAAAAAGTGAAATCATAATTAAAATATCGATTAAAAATGAAGAATGAACGAAGAACACGTGAAGAACGTTGTTGATGGAAAAATTTAAAACCATCGTAATTAGAACTTGTTGTTGATGGACAAGTTTAAAACTATCGCATATAAGTTAGTTGCTTATTTCTTGGTTAGGATTTAGAGAAACGTTCATGAAGAACGAATTGAACTTAGCTTGAACGAAGTTATGACGAAATTTTGTAAAAGACAAACGAAAAGTAGAAAGTAAGGTAATGAACCTTAATTAATAAGGTTTCATAATAATGTTTGAAAAATATTAAAAACGTGAGTCATGGACTCAAGAACGGACGAATTTCGAGTTCGAATGGTCGAATTACGGACGAACAAAGAACGTTAATAACGTAAAGTTAACGATCGGTGAAATTTAAGACAATTGAAAGCCTCGTTAACGGATTCATAATGACATTATGTCTGGGGGAATATGAGAATGTAATTGTGACGCCCCCAAATCCGGGTATCTTCCAACCCGACAGATGGTGCTACACGGTGCTACAGTTCACACATACATTCAATTGAAATGCCTCAAAAGAACGAATATATCTTATATATATTCCAAACAATATTACCATTCCCCATGTTCTTTATAACCATTACATTTGTTCTTTGTCATAATATCAAATACATTACAACATTAAACCTATACGGTCTGCCTTAGCCTTCCCTTTATCCTTACTAGGTCCTTCAGTCCATTCGGTCTTAGCTGCATTCATATGGTTCAAGCAAGAATGAGCATAACTAGCTCAACAAGTATGACAATTCCAACAAATAGCATGCTTGAAACATAGGAATCGTATATCTTCAATAACTGAACAATAGTTATGAAGTACTATCGATAATTCAAAATAGCACTTCACTTTTCTTTAACACGTTTCACAATGAATAATATTCAGTAAACATCAATTCCGATCCAAGACCATGAACATTTCATACTTACTTTGAAAATGACAACCCGGCACCAAGTCTGTAAGTCCAACATTACTTACGAGCACGTCTAGGTGATCAGCCTATAGTACTCTATGTTGATCAACACTACTTTCTTTAAACGTATGTACATTTAAGGTTTGGCAACCTCACGTGCCTGTCGTTTGACGACAAAACTTTTATTCATGCATACTCAGTCTTTTTTTGAAAACCACACCAAAATAGTTTGGCAAAACTTAACAACATTAATAGATTATAAAAAATCCGTAAAACATCTTAAGTCTAGCCGAAGGATTTGGCTTCGACTTCATCATGCATCAATTCATGCGTAAGGTACATGAATTACAAAGCTTATCTAGATTGAACATAGACAAGGGTTAGAACACTTGCCTTCAGCGTCTGCTACTGTTATTACACTTTCCCTTTAAGTCTTTAGAGTCTCTACAATCTATGATCACATAACGTAACACATTAGGTCCTGAATAAACATACATGGTTCCTAATGAATCTTACCCTTCTTCTCAATCTAATCATGACTTAGATTTGTTATTATTGGTTCCGGCTTATCACATTACATTGTTCTTACTTTCAATTAATCTTTCGTTGATCTTCAGTTGTAATACTTAAGGTCTTTAACATCATTTAAGGATGTTACTTTAGGTTTAATAATGTTTCATTTCATCATTAACCAACTGCCTTTCCTTTTATCTTCATAAGCTCTCATTCTTGTAGAACCTTAATCTTTGCGTTGTGTATGCCAAACTTCTCTCATTAAGTCAAGACAATGGCGCCACTATCCATGGCTAAGGGGCGGACTTCGTATTGCATTGCTACTCTTTAGCTCTCTTGGCAGCCGCATGTGAAACTCCAGTAGGTCTCTGGGCATGGCATGCCGTATTGCAGGCAGCCACTTTTTGGCCTGCCTTTGGTCATGTGATGCCCATTCTCTGTGCACCGAGATAACCTAGGCGAGTTTTTTAAACTTTGCGAACTTCCCGGACTCCAAATTTGTTCATTTTAAGTCCGAGTTGACTCGTTCAAAAGCCATTAGCTCCCAAATCACATACTCTAAGTGTTCATGCAAGAATTTTACATTTTCGAATCCGTTAACTCAAAATTCACCTTTTAGTTCATTTTAACGAAAACGATAAACGTTCGTGAACGTTAAACGCTCGTTTCTTCATTCTAAGTCAGAATTCGGTCATTTTCGAGTCCGCAACTCTATAATGCCAAATAAGACTTATCCCCATCGAAAACCAACGTTTCCGAGTTCAATGTCAAAATTTGATTTCCATTCTGAGAGTTTTACGATTTCGACGATCATCGTCTAATCTCGTGAATTCCGGCATAACTTCGTTACTTAAGATTTTTAAACCGTTTCAAATGGATTCATTCCATCATACTAACATCTTAACCAACATATTTCATTACATCATATACATGATAAGTTCTTACTTGTTCTTCATGAGTTTATAACTTATAAAAGTATAAATTACTTATTCATGGCTTATTAAGGTTTAAGTTCATTAATTAGCCATTCTTATTACTTCTTAGCATACATGTTCTACCACTACTCACTTCTCTAACAATTGAAGAGAGGGAGAATCATGGTTTAAGATCATTACCTTTGAAGATCAAGCTTTGTTCTTCTTCTTTTCTACTATGCAAGACTAGCTTTTTCTTACTTTTTCTCTCTAACAAATAAGCACTTATAATGTTGGATGAAATTAACAAGTAACAAATGAACTAGCAAGTCTTCTATATATAGGAAATCCAAGGTGAGGGCTTAATGGTCTTTAATCCTTTCCACCTCCTTAATCCACCTCCTTAAACCACCTCCTTACTATTCATCTCTTGGTCACCAAGTAAAACCACTTTACTTGGTCACTAAGATGGTGCCATGTGATCCATGGGGCCCACATGGGTTGCCCCATGGGTTGCCCCGTGGGTCATACTTACCCATTGGCTGCTTCTGCAGAAGGTCAGTGAACACTGTCTATCATATAGATGAACAATCATCCAAATGTTAGTATGTGAATTGCTAAGTTTGATCTTATATCCTAACATTAACATAGGTCATCATCTATTCTAATTTAATCCAGACTTTAAGTGTTCAATTCACAATTTTCTTACGTTTAATCATTAAACACATGCTATATGATCCATAGGTCTCAACAACACACGCTTGCATTAGATTACTCATGTATGTCAAGTGCTAGAATACTTGTAACATACTTATTGACAACACTAGATTTTAAGGTTCCTTTTGAAAATCTCATGTTAAGCTATCAAGTAAGCAAATTCACTTCATTTACTACACATCATGCTCTCACGTATACATATTAGAATATATAAGCATGCTCACAAATTCCCATATGGTTTGTCAAGTTTGTATTTGAAGCTTAAAGTCTCCATTAGTAAAAATTATTTAAGTATGCATGTGACACCCCCAAATCTCGGTACTTTATTACCTCAAGATTTGGTGTTCACGTAATCAAAATATTCATTTATAACTACCCAATCAAAATAAAATTGAATAAATAAACACGCCCGTCTGAGGATTTCATAAAATAATATCTCCTGGGTTATCTAACCTTTACAAACAATCATTCATGCGAAAATTTAAATAAACTTCATTACATTCTTTAAACCAAAGTCCGATAATAAAACTATCAAAACTATTACAAGTCTTGATGCTTGTTCATCTTTCCTTTCCTTTCTTTGGTGCTAGGTACATCACCCTTTCCATCTTTAGAATGTAAGGATTTTACAGGGCAAGAGTGAGCAAACAAGGCTCACTTGAAATATCAATGAATAAAACTTTTTACATTCTTTGCCCATTCGAATTCAATAGAAGCCCAACAATAAGTTATATTAACTTCTTAAACATTCCTTGCCCATTCAGGCTCAATAGAACTAAATAATAAGTCCTATTAACATCTTAACATTCCTTGCCCATTCAGGGGCTCAATAGAACTGAACAATGAGTTCTATTAATATTTTAAACATTCACTGAGGGTCTAATGACCACGAACCTTGTCCATAATTATAAGTAATCTTTCAACTTAAACTTTTACGGTCATACGACCATAATGACTTTAAGGTACTTAGGGGGATCAACCCTTTGTACATGTATTGTATACAAACATTTTAGTGCAAAGTACAAAACTAAGCGTAACCCCTATAAATAGGGTTGTTCATCTCTGTATTTTGAGTACAAGTCCGCCCCAAATATAGTTTGGTTTGGATACACTTCAAGGTAATTTGGAGTTCAACGGACATCAACTAAGGATTAGTTGAATAAAAGATAATAACACTATGTTATTGAATGATCATACTGAATAAACATTTCGTTCTAAGTTCATGCTTTAGGAATAATCTAATAGCATAACAATTGAATAATCTATCATACCTTGCTTTGAACAACATTAAGCTAAAGTTCTGACTTAGAATTTAATATCAAGCATGCGAACAACAATAATTGGAACGATAAACTGAGTCAACAGAATAAAGGTACTTGCATGCTAATATAACATGTTTAGAGTTAGGAAAAACTTGCATAATCATAATAACTATCTCAACGAAAGTGTGGAGATGGAAAGCTTGTATCATCATGAATAACTGGATACCATTAAATTGCTTAAATGGAAATACTTTACTCAATAAAGTATAGCATATGAAATTTGCATAAAGAAGCTTTAGGATTAGAAAATTTGCTTAATGTAAAAAGATAGGGATTTAGAATCTTGCCTTGTGCGTAGATTAAACCATTATAATCCAAACCACAATTATCCTATATACATATGTTAACATGACATAATCAGTTAGTAACACATACTATATCTCTACATCACGTATGCTTTGATTATAAATTGCATTATCAAATTCTATCCATTAAAACTAATAACAATATTTGTTAATTAGTAATTCTATGTTCACTCATAGTATTAATATACTATAATACTAGAAATACATAATCAACATTTATCATATATCATTCCTTTTAAAATATCGGACTTTTATGCGAAGAAGACAAAAGTACACTTTCTGACATTGGTAGCCATTTCACAATTAATTTGAATCAGGTTGTATTTCTTGCACATACTGACATGGAGCTCCTAGCGAGAGACATATATAGGGACTTCGGCGTTGCGGTAGCGAGATTCGGTTTGAAGCGCCAAACTCACAGAACCAAAATGAAGAACAGAGCCAAAGCTACTTGTCTTTAAATCTTAACAATGATTCACCCAAAACAACATGTATAACTAATATAAATTACACATAATTGCTAACAATCATCCATATACCAATTACCAACCACTAATTAACAATATCATGAACTAATTCTTTGAAAACACTTTGTGTTTTAAAAATTAAACTCCATTGATGAAATATCAATTTACTGTTGAGCGTAATTTAAATCATTATCAACCAATTTTGATTCCTTTGACATACAAGTATACCAATATATATCCAATTAACATGTATAGTCCAATTTCTCGGTTAGCATATATATATATATATATATATATATATATATATATATATATATATATATATAACCTTTGATAAATTCTACACTCAAGTTCGTACTCACATGTTTCCACTGTAAAAGAAAACAATTTCTTAAATACGTAATTTAGCATACCATCATATTTATATATTAAGCATACAATTATATACAAATATATATATGCTAGTATAACAATTACCAACACATAGTTTACAAGAATTTTGTAAAAACTTATACACGATGAAGTTGAAGAACACAATTATCAAATTCACGGTATGAAGTATATGGCGTAAAACATATATGATTACATACACATAAATTAAGGTTATAAGCACCTAACTTTTGTTGTTAAGAAACACTTGTTTACAAAATCTGCTTTTTGAACAATCACGCATTTGCCTTCTTCTCAAACTCTCTCAATTTTTTTCTTTCTCTTTTTTACTTCTCTCAAGCCAATAGACTAGGTACTAACACTTGGCGTAAAAGCATAATCATATCGTAAAATAAGCATTATGGCAATAATAAGCCTATTTATTCTTATCGATTACCAACATATAACGTATAATCTTATAAATATAAATATATTTTAATAATATAATTTAAAATTAACAAGAATTTCAAAATCCATAAGGCCTTGTTTGGCAAAGCATTTATAAAATAAAGGATTACTATACTTACACCTTGTTTGACAAAACTAAATTAAAATTACTTTAATTTATTTTAATAACTCTTTATCACATAGTAATTTGTCGCTTTATTTAATAACAATTTATTAAATAACTTAATCACATAACTCAATCCACATAACACATTAATTATTTAACAAATAAATAATTAACTAATCACATTAATTATTTAACAAATAAATAACTAACTAAATAAACTCAATCAAATTGAACAATTACTTATTCAAAAACACATCCAATAAATATTTATATAAATTAATAAATATTTATAACTAACACTTAAAAATCTGGAATGTTACAATGCAAGTTATGTCCACATATTCTATAGCATGCTTTCATAATCACACAATAGATCACATGAGCATGTTTTGAAGTTTAAAACTTAGTATATGGCTGAGACCATCATCCTTCTCTTAGCCTTTTTGTTTTTGCTGAGTTTTACGCAATAGTAGGAGAATAAGCCATTGGCCTAGTACTCGACTAATGGCTGAGACCATCAAATTGGGACAAGGCTTTAAATCTCATTAACTATATTACATAAGGCTTAGTTTGGTTCCAAGAATGTAATTTTAATGTTTTAATGCTACTACACCATGTAAAGTTACGGATTATTTATGTATCCACATCATATAATCCATGTACATCAATCCAGTCTAATTAATATTTATAGCATGTAAGGACTCCATTAAATTGGTCACTAATAATTTAATATCTCCTTAAAACTTTATTATTCCAATTAGACTCACTTATTGAAATAATTTGTAATTCTTTGATAGAGTACATCTTTTAATACTCAACACATATTTATTATCACATAAGCAATTATTTATAATTTCTTCTACTTAACTATATAGTTTCTATATATTATATAGTTACCTTAGTGTCACACTACACTTTCTTTTTAATGTAGGAACTATATGTTAACACATATCTTACACATCAATTAAATAGATAATACATACTCTAATTATGTAAATTACTTTGTTTATTAAGTGATAGGTATACTTTTATTTTATATTTTGATGATAACAATTATGTTTTAAATAAATATGTAATTATTTATTCATTTTATTTTTTTCTTTTTACTTGAATTAATTTTATTGACCTTGATAAAATTATATGTCAAGTGTTAAATAAATTAATTCATATATTATTCAAGGCAAGGATACCCTATTCCTTTTCTAAAAATTAAAGTTGGGCAAAATGTTTTTATGCATGTATACTTCATATATACTAAAACATATAAAATACTTATTATATATATATATATATATATATATATATATATATATATATATATATATATATATGGATATTTATATATAACTATATATTACTATAGAATACTACATATATATATAAGATAAAAAGTTTAATGCATAAATGTGCCACCATTTGTGTTAACCGTATATATATATATATATATATATATATATATATATATATATATATATATATAAACCAAATGCATGAATGTGCTACCACCTTTTGAAAGGCTTGCTGGCTATATTAGAAACATGTGGTCAAAACTTTGAAATAAATGATAAGTTGATGATTTGGCGACCGGGCGAAATTGAGTCTCCAACCGCGTAAAAGCTTAGCTAATCTGGACCATTCAATTCAAAAATATTTGATCATAATCATGTATTCAAAAATCAGTTTTCAAAATTACAATTTTGCCCCAACATAAAAAATTCTATAAATAGGGAGTATTTCATTCATTTGGTTTTTACCAATTTAGTGAAAAGAAAATCATACTCTCCATGCCAACATTCTCTCTAAGCTTTATATCTCTTCTTACAAAAGTTCTGATTATTTTGAAGAGAAAAAAATTGGTCCAAGTATTGAGATAAGTTTAATTTCTGTTGAATTATTTATTACTTGCATTATATCTATAGATATACAAATACATATTATTCTACACAATTTTATATATTCATATTTCATCTATTTGTGAAATAAAAGGATACTTGGGCACCGCAAGGCTACGGAGATACACCTCTACGGAGAGGAATTCGAACCGTACGATTCCTTATAGTCTTCAGTAACCTTTTATCGACATTATTTATATAAATATCCTAAAATAGACACGACACTTGATAGCTCAAAATAACACTGAGATACTGCTCCAAAAAGAGTAGTCATCCGAACCGGATTTGAGAATCATAGTGGTCTATTGAAAATATTTATATAAATATCAATTGTGAAAATTATAAATTTTGTCATACTTAGACGCCGCAAGGCTACGAAGATACACCTCTACCAAGAGAAATTCGAACCGTACGATTCCTTATAGTACTAAGTGACATTATCTATAAAAGTTCACATAATAGATAAAATATTCTTATATATTATTTGAGTTAAACAAGTAATATTTGTTATATCAGTTTATGCTTAACTGAGATTATACTTGATAAATATTATTTAAATTGATTTATTCTCTTCTTCAAGTATTGATAATTTATAAAGATTAACTAAGGAACAATTCTATATTATCCATAGAAAAACACTCTTTATTATATAGAATTGTTAATTCCTTATAAAGTGCTTTAATATCATATACTTGCTTAATCAGAAGTATCAGTGGATCTAAACAAAATTTCTATCTACTTTAAAGAAGCTTTTTGTTGAACATAAAAGTCCTTGAACTTTTATACTAATATATTTTGTCCAAACTTATATCTGCTTAATTGAGAAGCATTAATCTGTACTTAACTCTTATCAGCTTTTTGAAGAAGCACTTTGTTGTAAACTCATTTGTAAAACAGAGAAAGGATTAAAGTTAGTTTATTTTATGTACACAGAAAGACAAATAATTCTTCGACCAAGACCATAGTCTTAGAGAGGTCAGCAGGAAGTTGAGTCTCTAGTGTACTTGAGGTGAGGAAGAGGCTGTTGTTTCAAGACCAGATCATAGAATAGAACTAAACTCAAAAGGTGATACAACTAGACTTGAGGAAGGAACGGGGAGCTTGCTGTCCAAGATAGAATAATTGAATAGTTGGAAGTTTGTCTATAAAACTTTGTAAAGGCTTCTCCGCCTGTTGAAGGAGTTTTTATTATTGATAGTAATAGGATCTCAAGTTCCAAGTAGGGACTTGAGACTGGACGTAGTAACATACCAAGGGGTGTATGTTGTGAACCAGATAAATATCTGTGCATTGTGATTGAATTTTTATTATCTTGCATGCTAATTGCTAAAATTGTTAATTAATAACTAAAAATTCAAAAAGGCTTAAACATAATTTTTAACTAGTAATAATCTATTCAACCCCCATTCTAGATTATTATTGACCTTTCAATTCGTAATTTATTATTCACAATAACAATTAATTATAATATATATTAATTTATCCTTCATTTATTAATCCCCTCTCAAATTAATTAAATTACTCCATTCCAATTTCCATTCTCATGCCACACAAGGCATCTTACGATCCTCATCATCAATTCTACATTTTCTCAATCCTTTTTAAATTCAGTTTAAATTAATTAAATTATTCATTTCCCAACACATTAATATTTATATTCAAATAAATATTCCTTTTTCTCATTAAATCAAAATGATATTTATTCATGAAATTCATGGTTCTTACAGCATGCATGCTTACAAATTAATATAATAAAATAAATTCCAAAGAGTGGAATGGAATGGAAGCAATTAACTTGACTTATTCTTGGAAATCAAATTTGTGCATTATGAAACTTTTTTTATTCTTATAATTCATGTTCATGGCGTTTGATTTTTTGTCAATCCAAGCCATCCATTCTGTTGATCAACGGTAGAGATTATGGTTGCTGGATTAGTACTCGTGGAAAACGGTTGCCATGGATGGATACCCTATATATATATATATAAACTATTTATCGCATTTAAATACATGCTTTAACTTCTCATTCAATGTAAATCCGTGGACTAGATTTATCTAAATCTAGCCACATCTAACTTTTAACCGGTTCAAAAGTTGCAAAACTGGAATTGTTGAGTTAGAATGACTAAAATTTATTTAAATCTAGTTTTCTTTCTAATTTTTGTAAATACTAAACAATCATGTGAGCCTAGGAGCCACGGGATCTAAGATCCATTTAACGGATCTAGATCTGGTTCCCACGATGGACCCTTTTCAACTGTACATCCAACTTGTAAATTATTTATGGTGTTTGGACATCCTTAGATGACTTTCATGCCCATAAGAAGCCCGACACTACTATGAATCTTATTTTATCGAAGATGCTTCGCATTTAGAAAATAAAATCAAATCAAGCCGAATACGGATTAAAATGGAAGTATCAGAGGCCTCAATTACTATTGAGTATAAGGGTTTGAAAACCTGTTTTCAAAATATCACTGTTATATCTTGCTTAAAAATAAAATTTTATACAAATCAAATCCTTTGTATATAGGTGAAAACGAGGCATATCACTGCTTCTAAATAACTGCACTTAAACCCAATAAACACATACACACTCTTTAGATAAAATTAGGGAAATTGAAAATTTGTTGTAACCGTGTTTTCACGGAAGTCGGGGGGTGCCTAACACCTCCCCCCCGCTTAATCAAGCCCCCGAACTTTGTCAATCTCGGTTTCTAAGGCCTGTTAAACAGAGTCCAACCATTGGGCATTTTTGTAAACCTTTTCAAAATTTGTTGAGTTGGTACAACCATTTCAAAACTACCAACTGGAGACTCTGATTTTCAAATCGTCGACATTTTATGTCGGACTCTTTTCAAACTCGCCTTTTCAAACAAAACTCAATATAAAGAACATAAATGGTGAAATAAAAAGAGGAAATATTTCCCGACGTCGATAGGTGGCGACTCTGCTGGGGATAGTAGAGGGCTTAAGCAACATTTCAAACTTTTTAAAAACCCTTCGTGTCTGCTTGTGTGTAAATGTTGTCTTTACACTGAATGGATGTAAATGAATGCTTTATTCATAGCACTTTAGTGCCTCACACAATAGCTGCATGTTGTATTAGTGCCTTGTACAATATCATCATTTCATACGGCGAGACATGATGTATGTGAATGTATGTTGTGTGATTCCTCCACCAGGAGGCAAACCCGTTGGTGTTTGATTATTGGACTCAACAGAGACTAATCACGCGAGGCTAAGGAAAGGCACCACTCAGATCCGCTCCAATTGAAAGATCGGATTAACTTCTCATCTAGTAAATTGAGATGATCTGGGAACCTTTATGTCGAAAAGCCGTAAGAGTAGCCTAAGATTGGTTAGCCTCTAATAAACCAAATGCGAAGAAAAGTCTCTTCATGCCTTTCCCTTTCAATTCCATGTAAATTCTGACTCCTGTAAATTACAATTCCATGTAAATATAAAGAAAGATGTATATATGCATTCCTTTCCCTATCAAAACCTGTCATGCTATCCTGTCATCAAAACAACTAACATTTATTTTGCAGGAGTACATTAAAAACTCCTAAAATAGACACATTGCATAGCATGCTTGTGACGGCCCCAAATTCGGGTTACCTGACCCCCCCGAGTTTGGTGTTCACGATCCACAATATAATAACATCTAACTACCCATTTAAATATAAATAGGAATACATAACTCATTAACATAAGTTTTTAATACATAAGTCCGTGTTCTTAACCTTAAAATTACAAACATACCCTTAGATAAACAAAAAGGGTTTACAAATACAATATAATAATATTGTTCATTATCTCTACTCCAACATCTTGCCTTTTGCCTTTGCTCTTCTTCTTGATCCATTTGGCTCTCTTGATTCTAAGCGAAATGTTTTATATATATAGCAAAGGTGAGCAACAAGTTTTCCCCATGAGTTAAGACATACAATAAATGTATGCGAATCAATAAAACAGACTATCTATTTTGATAGAATGAAACCAAAGTTAAATTGAACTTTGAAATAAATTGAACAAATTGTTAATCAATAACAAGTCTTCTCGTATTTTAGGCAACGTAATAATTTAATAATGAAAGAGTACAACGCTTTCAAAGTTTCTACGATATTCTATTGAATAATCAAGAATTAATTCTACGCATTTACAAAGTGGAAATGTTTTCCAGATTTATGCTGAGCGATCCATTGGATCTAGAACTTCTATTTTCTCGGGTATCTATCAAAGATTTACTTTGATACATACGCAGGAGTATCAGATAACCATAAAGATTAAATCATACCCCTCTGCAAGTACTTAGAGCTGGCCAACTCCTTGTACCCTATATTATGCATAATACTTAGGTCGCGTGCAATGGTCGAATTACGAATTAAAAATTTTGTTCCCTTTATATAAAAGGTTGTTCTTCTCAGTCTCAGAATCAAGATTTTGATTTAACAATGAAATACTGTAATTTCAAATTCTATTTACTTATCGATCTAGTCGAAATAATTGGCATCGATCTATCAATAACAATTGAATTCTCTTCTCGAATTTATCAAGTTCTAACAAATAATCGTCTAGCCAGAATAATTAGCTAAGACTTTTCTCAACATAATTTGACAATAAACAGGAATTATCTGTACTGTCAATTCTATCTTCTACGAATATGAATATTCAACAACAGTTATTCTATAAATGTATATTCTCCAAATTAGTAATTCAATTTGAATTACTAATCATGCACTAACTGCGAATAATCAACAATAAATTCCCTGGACATGTTATAATGAGCAATAATTAACCATTATAATAGTTGAATGAATATAACTCAAGGTTGAGTTAGGAAACTTGGCTTCCGCGTTGATTACATCTACACAATAAACTTATCTGCGTTCGTAAGACCTATAACCAATAATATCGGTCTCCTGAATTAAGACGAGAATTCACAACACGTAACACTGTGATTCATAGTCAAACTTCTCCTAGGCACATTACCACATAACCACATCAGTGTTTATAACCTATATAAACACTTATTAAGTTTAATTAGTTCGGTCTGGTTGGACTTTGGTCCATTCTCGGTGTTCTAGTCACCCTATTCGACAATTAACACAATTATTGTCAATTAAATTCGGTTTCTAAGCTTCAATATTAATTTAGATATATCAAATATCATTTACAATATTTTGAAGCTTTTAATAATTTATAAACAATGAAATTTAACTAGGCACACTTAGAAGGGGGATTGAATAAGTGTAAGTGTAGGAGCAATCTATGGCCAACTTTTAAAACTATTAATTTCAGGGCTACTAAAATGATTGAAATCAGGAGCAATCTTGAATTAATATAGCCTTTTGAATAAAATACTTGATGTTAAAGAATTATCTAAATATAATGCAAGTAGTCAAATTAAGATAATTAATTAACTTATGTGATTTTAAAGTACAACAAATACTAAAATCAACACCAAGATTTTTTACGTGGTTCAACTATTACCCTCTATGATAATAGCCTAGTCCACGTCCAATACCAACTAGTATTGGAGACTCACTTTATTTATTTCTTTATAAATAAATACAGATTACAAAACAGATTCAAAAATTAATAAACAATTAATTTCCCTTGAGCTCTCTTGCTCCTTGTGCACCTATGCACCCTTCAAGCACCTTTGCTTCCTTGAACCTGTTTGTAAACTACTTTTCTAATCCACCAGGATTAAAACCTTTAGACTACACTTAGTCTAACAATAGAAAAATCAATACAATATAGAGGTCTATGATCAATGCAAGAATAATCAATTTAACAATTAAAGGCTCAACTATATGCAATGATCAAGTAGCACAAAATAAATAAGCAATTAATTTCTTACCAAGTATCAGCTAATAAATATCAGAAAATTAAAACACTTAGCTGATCACACGTTGCACTGGATGAATATATATTGCTCAAAAATATCAGTGTATTGCAAAGTATAAATTCGTGAGTTCTGTATCTTCTAAATATGCAAACACTGATTTATATAGCCAATAATATATTACCGTTAATCATTTTAACGTTGCGATTCCTTATCATAAAGATCCGTTGTAAAGCTAACTCACATTTGTTCAAGTCAATAATGCAATGGCAACAAGTTGTCAATCGTAAAGAGTCAATTGTTTATCCAAATTGTAAAACAAATTCTTCGTTAGATACATAGTTTGGATAAATCAAAAGACTTAAGAGATAGTTCCTGATAAAGACTTAGACTTTCTTACTTCAAAATAACGTGTAAGATATAAACCACATCAATCAATTATATCTATCCAAAGCTCAAGATCTTTTGAAATAATTACATTTCCAAGATAATTATAAAAGCTTTTCTCTTGAAAAACTTACAAGCTCTTATTCCAATAAAATCTCATTAACTTTCGTATGTATCATTATATAAACCAATCATGTCATAACCATGTATACATAATATTCCTCAAAACTACATATTCTTTTAAAAATTAACTAAGATCATGATAATATATATACGTATATATTATATCTAATACATATATATAATACTTCCAAAAGTATATAGCTATTTATATATTTAGAAATATATTTAATATATAAACATTAAAATTGAAAAACATTTTCAAAAATATCATTTTAAAAATATTTTTCATTTAAGACATATAAAAATATATAATGCAATAATAATGTCCTAGAGCCTTTAAATGAAAAATCAATTACTATGCAATTAATCTTACATTGATTTTCCTAGAAAAGAGAAAATCCTTCAAATTCTTGAATATCCAATCAAAGCTCTTTATCACCAAAATACCTGAAAAACCATAAAACAATTTAGTACTTTAAACATCTCATCATCAAAACATAAGGCTAGAATATGACTAAGTCAACATTCTCCCCCTTTTTGATGATGACAACCCAAAATTGTTTTAACTCTCATAAGCTCCCCCTGAATATATGCATAATAGAATAAGCTCCCCTAAATCCATGCAATAATATCATTTCTCTCCCCCTTTGTCATCAAACAAAAAGGAGAGCAAGTCATTCTTCGAGATCTACTACAATCAAGGCCGAAAGCGAAACTTCTTCGTGAAATAAGGACGGTGATTGGCACGATGAACCTTCTCAGCCACACTCAGATCAGCAGCAAAATGAGGAGGTCTTGGAATGAAAGTTCCAGCAGGTAAGGGCATGTCAAGGAATTCACCAATGTATTCAGCAAGCCAGTTGCAATGAACCCATTCTGTGACAGTAGAATGTTTACACGAAATATGAGGAGGTGAAACTTCCGGTTTGGAAGACGGAGTCTGTCGTCGCCGTGAGGGTCCGGTAGACTTAGGCAATAATGGACTGAAAGTGGACGCTTCAGACGCCGAAGAGTCCAAATACTCTTCCTCGGATGACACAACCCTCTTCATTTTCTTTTTCTGTCTAGATGGTCCGGCAGTAGAGTGAGATGGAACCGTCGTCTGGTCATCGTCAGAATCGATAAGTGATCGCTTGTTCGTACGGGTTCTCATGGTGATTGAAGATGTTAGATGAGAAGAACAAATGAGGCGTAAGATGAGAGAGTAATAATCAGAGGATAGAAAGAGAATGGAAAGATACAAAATATATAAAAGTGAATGCATGTATGTATCTTGATATCTTTTAAATCCATACGTCTCCCAAGACCTTACGTTTCCCAAGAAACACAGCTGACTCGTCTTTTCAATTTTCAAAAAAACCATAATGATAGGCATGTACGCATACGTCTCCCAATAAACTAGGCGCAGTCCGGTCTTTTCGGTTTCCAAAGCTAATTATGATATATTCCTTGATTCTCGCGTCCATGATTAAGTGATTAACAAGTAATGAAAACATAATTATCCTAATTAATAATAGTTAATATGATATACATGCAATATTAGGATAAAATCATGCAGTACACATCCCAAGTTCTCTACGTAACATGCAAAATCTACCTTCACTCAAAGGTTTAGTAAAAATATCTGCAATTTGATTTTCAGTTGGAATAAAAATCAATTTAATTAAACCTTTTGACACATTATCACGTAAAAATGATGTCTCACTTCATATGTTTTATGCGTGAATGTAACATAGAGATTTTAGATATATCTATAGCACTTGAATTATCACAATAAATAGGCACACAATCACATAATATGTCAAAATCACATAGAGTTTGTCTCATCCATAAAATTTGTGAACAACAACTTCCTGCAGCTAGGTATTCACCCTCAGTAGTTGAAAGAGCCACTGAGGTTTGCTTTTTACTATGCCACGATACGAGACTTTGTCCCAAGAAAGTACAAGCACCACTCGTACTTTTTCTATCAATTTGACACCCTGCATAGTCAGCATCTGAATAGCCAATTAGTTCAAAATGATTGGAAATTGGATAAAACAACCCTAAATTTATTGTACCACTTAAATATTTCAATATCCTTTTAACAGCATTTAAGTGTGATTCTTTTGGTTTAGCTTGAAACCTTGCACATAGACAAACACTATACATTATATCGGGTCTAGAAGCAGTTAAATATAGTAAACATCCAATCATACCTCGATATTTTGTTATATCTACATCAATACCTTTCTCATCGGTGGTGAGTTTTATTGATGTGCTCATTGAATGTACCTTTTTCGAGTTAGATCCTTCAAAGCCAAATCTCTTGAGTAGTTCTTTTGTGTATTTGGTTTGATGGATGTAAATTCCGTCCTTTGTTTGCTTGATTTGAAGTCCCAAAAAGTAGTTGAGTTCACCCATTAAGCTCATATCAAATTCTTTATGCATGCACTTGGAAAACCACTCACAAAGGAAATCATTAGTAGCACCAAATATTATATCATCTACATATATTTGAACAATAATAATATCGACATTTTTATGCTTAATAAACAATGTAGAATCTATCTTACCTCTAACAAACCCATTTGATAAGAGATACTTTTCAATCTTTTCGTACCAAGCTCTTGGAGCTTGTTTCAAGCCATAAAGAGCTTTCTTTAGCTTGTACACATGATTAGGATACTTTTCGTGTTCAAATCCAGGAGGCTGTTTGACGTATACTTCTTCATTGATGTATCCATTAAGGAACACACTTTTTACATCCATTTGATGAAGCTTGAACTTTTTGTAGCAAGCAAAAGCTAACAGAATTCGAATTGATTCCAGCCTTGCTACTGGTGCATAAGTTTCTTCATAGTCGATCCCCTCCTGTTGATTGTATCCTTGAGCTACCAATCTAGCTTTATTACGAATGATTGTCCTTGCTCATCAAGTTTGTTCTTGAAGACCCATTTTGTACCAATGATGGAAACATCTTTTGGAGGAGACATTAGTTCCCACACTTGGCACCTCTCAAATTGTTGAAGTTCTTCTTGCATTGCCAATAGCCAGTTTTCATCAAGTATAGCATCCTTTGCATTCTTTGGCTCAACCTGTGATAAAAATGCAGAGAATGCACAGTGATTTTGTAAACCTCTCCGTGTGGTTATACCTTTATTGATATCTCCAATAATATTTTCTGGAGGATGATTCTTGATGTATCTAGCTGTTCTTGGCATTTGGATATCATGCATAACTTCCTCTTGATCATTAGACTCATTTTCAGCATCCTGCAAATCTTCAGGTTCATGTTCATGCTGATCATTCATTTCAGGTTGCTGAATTTGTTCATTCGGTCTCCTATTTTGTTCATTTCGGTTTGCTGAAATGTTGACTATCTCCAAATTACCTGCATCATCTTCACTTTCTTTTGGAAGATCATTGTTAGTCTCATTGAAAGTAATATGAACAGATTCTTCTACACATGACTTTTTAATATTGAAGATGCGATAAGCCTTACTATTTTGAGAATAACCAATAAATATTCCTTCATATGACTTAGCATCAAATTTTCCCAAATTGTCACTTGTATTTAGAATGAAGCATTTAGAACCAAATATTTTGAAATAACTTATGTTGGGAATTTTATTATTTAAAAGCTCATATGGTGTTTTCAAAATAATAGGACGAATGAGTACTCTATTTAAAACATAACACGATGTACTTACAGCTTCGGCCCAAAATTTCTTTGGAAGCTTACTTTCTTGTAATAGAGTTCTAGCTGTCTCTTGTAGAGTCCTATTCTTCCTTTCAACCACTCCATTTTTGTTGAGGAGTCCTTGGTGCTGAGAATTCATGGCTAATACCTCTTTGATCACAAAAGGTTATAAAATCTTTTTGAAATTCAGTGCCATGGTCACTTCTAATTCTAATGAGTTTGAAACTATATTTTGTTTCAATTTTTCTTATTAATCTTTCAAACTCTTTAAATGCTTCATCCTTAGTTCTCAAGAATAATACCCATGTGTATCTAGAGAAGTCATCTACTATTACAAAAGCATAAAACTTACCATTTATACTAGAATGTCTTTCTGGTCCAAATAGATCAAGATGAAGTAGTTGTAAGGGAGAAGAAGTTGATACCATGTTCTTTCTTAGTAAATGATGTTCTTACTTGTTTTCCAGAGTTGACATGGAACACAAATTCCTTCTTTTCATATTTGATTTTCGACAACCCTTTGACAAGATTCTTTGAGGATAATTTCTTGATTAAGTCCATGTGAACATGTCCCATCCTCTTGTGCCACAAATTAGCCTCATCTTGTACAGATGCTAGACATAATTCTTCATCCTGTTGCTCAAAGTCAATAGTATATATATTTCCTTCTCTTTGTGCAACTAAAGTGATATTGTTAGTACCATGAGAAATAGTGCATTTTTCTTTATCAAAACTAACTTGATGACCATTATCCATTAATTGACTAATACTAATAAGATTAAATTCAAGTCCATTAACAAGGTGTACATTATCAATATTTACCTTACCATTTCCAATTTTACCTTTTCCGATTATCTCGCATGTTCGATTATCTCCAAATGTAACTGTACCATTTTTCTTCTTGATTTTTAGCTCCACGAACTTTGTTTTGTCACCAGTCATGTGACGAGAGCATCCACTATCAAGAATCCATTTTTGAGATGGAACTCTTGCTTTTAAACATACCTGTCAAGAAAAGATAGTTCATCTTTTTGGTACCCATATCTTTTTGGGTCCATTTATGTTAGTAACAAGTAAATCACTCTTTTTAATCCATACATTTTTAACCTTATTTCATTTCTTAAAGCAATTTATATCTAAATGACCTTTAATACCACAATGTTTGCAAGTTGTGAAAGGAGAGCAATAATTTAAGCTAAAACGTGATTTTGAGTTTAACATTTTCATATTACTCTTTTTATGCATAGAATTAAAACCAATTCCTTGTCTTTCAAAACTAGGTCTTTGTTTTCCTAATATGACATTTAGATTTTCTTCACCTTGAACAAATTTAGCAAGAGATGATTTTAGTGAGTCTATTTCTTTTTGAAGTTCATTATTAGGACATGTTTTAATAGGAGATTTATCACTAAATGCATCAATACACACATCTCTCATTTTTAACTCATTAGTCAATTTTTGACTTCATTATTTAAGAATTTTACCTTATTGAAAAGTATTTTATTATAATTATCTAAATAATCAATCTTAGCAATCAAAACCTTTTCTTCTTGACATGTGGATTCCTTTTCAATTTCTTTCTTTTCATCTATTAGTGAATCTACTTCATCCATTAATGTATTAACTAATCCTTTTAAGCTTGCATTCTTTTCTCTTAACTTCTTATTTTCTTGTTCTAAAGAATTTAGTTCATTAGGAGATACCTGATTGGATTCACCTTCAATTCCTACGAAACATACTTGTGTTATCTCATCTTTAGCATCGATCTCCACTTGGGATTCTTCATCACTCCAAGTAATAAAGGCTTTGTTCTTCTTGTTGTCTTTGTAGTTGGTCTTCCCTTTATTCTTTAGTTGAAAACAATCTTTCTTGAAGTGGCTAGACGTCCACATTCGAAGCACGTCTCTTCATTTTGCTTTCCTTTGAATTTATTTGAATTGAAGGTATTTCTCCTCTTGTTTTTCCTTTGTAGTAACCCCTTGAGTTTCCTTGACATCATTGCTATTTCTTCATCGGAGTTATCATCAAGTTCCTCTTCATTATCTGCAGTAAGAGCTAAGACCTTTCTTCGAGGAGTTTCTTCCTCATCATCATATCTCTTTAATTGATGTTCATATTCTTCTAGTTCACCAAACAAGGTTAAAGTATCCATGGAAGAAATAGTAACAGAATCTTGAAGAGTAGTGATTTTAGAAGCAAACCTTTTGGGCATAGCCCGAAGCAACTTACGGTTGATCTCACTTTGAGGAATAGTCTTGTCTAGCAATTTCAAGGAGTTTATAAGGACTAGAAATCTTGCTTGAGCTAGCTTGATGGTTTCATCTTTTTCGAGCTTGAACATTTCATAATCGTGCATAAGCATGCTTAGCTTGACTTCTCGGACTTTTGAAGTACCTTCATGACTTACCACTAAAGTATCCCACATCTCTTTGGCAGTGTTGCATGAGGAGACTTTATCTATCTCGGATTGTACCATGCTGAGAAGTGTGTTCATAGCCTTTGAATCATATGAGACCATGTAGATTTGATGGAATCCATTTCTAGCGAGAATCTTTGGTGTCCCATCATCTCTTCGTGGAACAATTGGTCCGTTTCTCCACAACCCACCATTCCCAAGGATCTCTTTTAAGATAGATCCTCATTGAAATTTCGAAGTTGTAATTTTTACGTGCTAAATAAAGAAAAGGAGGTCTATTGGTTGATTGACCTTCTTGATTGTTGTTTTCGAACTGTGCCATGTCAGAATCTTTCCCTACAAGTCACCTTTAAGACCAAGATAAGTAGAGCCAAGCTTTGATACCAAATGAAATTTAACTAGGCACACTTAGAAGGGGGTTGAATAAGTGTAGGAGCAATCTATGGCCAACTTTTAAAAACTATTAATTTCAGGCTACTAAAATGATTGAAATCAGTTTACTGAATTAATATAGCCTTTTGAATAAAATACTTGATGTTAAAGAATTATCTAAATATAATGCAAGTAGTCAAATTAAGATAATTAATTAACTTATGTGATTTTAAAGTAAAGCAAATACTAAAATCAACACCAAGATTTTTTACGTGGTTCAACTATTACCCTCTATGATAATAGCCTAGTCCACGTCCAATACCAACTAGTATTGGAGACTCACTTTATTTATTTCTTTATAAATAAATCTGATTACACAATGATTCAAAAATTAATAAACAATTAATTTCCCTTGAGCTCTCTTTATCCTTGTGCACCTATGCACCCTTCAAGCACCTTTGCTTCTTCCTTGAACTGTTTGTAACCTACTTTTCTAATCCACCAGATTAAAACCTTTAGACTACACTTAGTCTAACAATAGAAAAAATCAATACAATATAGAGGTCTACATGATCAATGCAAGAATAATCAATTTAACAATTAAAGGCTCAACTATATGCAATGATCAAGTAGCACAAAATAAATAAGCAATTAATTTCTTACCAAGTATCAGCTAATAAATATCAGAAAATTAAAACACTTAGCTTGATCACACGTTGCCTTTGGATGAATATATATTGCTCAAAAATATCGATGTATTGCAAAAGTATAAATTTGTGAGTTATGTATCTTCTAAATATGCAAACACCGATTTATATAGCCAATAATATACTATCGTTAATAATATTCACGTTGCGGGGCTCAAGGTCTTTTGAAATAATTAAGATTTCCTTGAGAACCGTAGCTATCAAATCACCAAGAGATAAAGTTGCAAGCTTTTTAGTCTTTCTAGCAAATCTCATCCACGTGTAGTATGCATCATCTTCCAAACAAAATATGGCTAGCATGTATGTAGAATAAAAACTAGCTACTATTCTTTTAAAAATTCTTAGAGATCATGCATATCCACGTGTAGCATTATATCTAATACAAATATCATACTCCAAAAGTATATTGCTATCAAGTGCATATTTAGACAAGATATTTAATATATGTATTATTCCCAAAAACATTTTTTCATAAGATCATTTAAAAATATTTTTCATTTAAGACATTTAATAATATATAATGCAATAAAATGTCCTAGAGCCTTTAAATGAAAAATCAATTATTATGCAATTAATCTTACATTTGTTTTCCTAGAAAAGAGAAATTCCTTCAAAAGTCTTGAATATCCAATCAAAGCTCTTTATCACTAAAAATACCAATTTAAAAACATCATAAAACAATTTAGTACATTTGGAAAAATAAAATTAGCATCTCATCATCAAAACATAAGGCTAGAATATGACTAAGTCAACATCCTATTTGTCAAGAGGAGTTCGAGGGACTAAGAAATCAGATAACAAAATTACCTATCTTTTTGAAAGAACAAAACAAACAGACTCAGGGTCCATAAATACCCACTTAAACATAATCCTCTACACTGGGAGGAATCAATGGTACTGACAAGAGGGACAAGGAAGTACAGATACCTGAGCCTCAAAACGAAAAACCCAACAAAACCCTTGAAATCAAATCTTAAAGAAGATCAAGAAACTGGTGATATTTGAAAGAAAGCCCAACAAATGGAAGAAACCATCCGTTCAATCAAAGGGACTGGAGCGCATGGAAGCGTGACTTATTCAAACCTTTGCATCTTTCCTGGGGTTCATTATACAGACAAGTTCAAGACTCCTGATTTTGAAAAATATGATGGATTGGGAGATCCTTACACTCATTTAAAAGTGTTCATTGGAGAACTCAGATCCTACGCTGAGGATGAAAAAACTGAGAATGCATTTATTTCAAAAGAGTCTAACTGGAGAAGCTAGAGCATGGTATACTAGATTGGATAATTCCAAAATCCATAGCTGGGAAAAACTAGCCCATTATTTTCTAAACCAATATAGTTTCCAATCACAAATGGCTCTAGATAGGTATCAAATTACCAAAGTCAAAAAAATAGAAAACTGAGTCATTCAGAGAGTATGCCCAAAGATGGAGGCATCTGGATGCTCAAGTAATCTCATCCATGACAAAAACTGAGATGTTAATGACCATTAACATACAAGAAGCTTTATTTTATGAAAGGGTCTTAGCAGGCGTAGGAAAACCATTCTTAAAAATGATCAAACACGGAGAAATGGCTAAGATGGGGTTAAATTCTGGGAAGATTAAAGACCTCACTGCTTTAGAAGCCGTGGTTGAGCACATTCAAGCTGGAAATTATGGGAATAACCCTCGGAGGGTTCATAAAAAGAAAGAAGAGGATGTATCCTTGGTGATGCAAGGACAAACTCAGAGAGGCAATCAAAACTTTCCCATTAAAAGGAAAAATTATTCTCCTTTTCAAACATCTGCACAACCCTCAAATCCTCTATTACAAAAAGTTGGAGAGGTTAGACGTCAAAGTTTTTTCACACCCTTAGAGGATTCATTAAAAAATATACTCAAGCTTCTGACAACACAGAAGAAAATTGTTTAGCTCCTTCCTCCAGCCAATCCAAGTGGAAAGAATTTTAATACAAACAAGAAATGTGCTTATCATTTTGGAGCTCCGGGGCATGACACCCAAGATTGATGATCCCTCAAACACAAAATCCAAGATCTAATAGATAGTGGTGAGATTGTGGTAACAAAACCAGAACAACCACATGTGCAAGATAACCCTCTCCCTCAACACAAGGAAGAGAATGTCAACATGATCAGCAGAAGGAGTGGAGAAAGTTCTAATTACCTCAAATATATAGGTAATTCTCCCCAAACCATCAAAGATAATTCTGATAAGTGGGAATATTTAGAATTCCAGTTTATGATAGAGCGAGAAATGAAGTCTATCAATGAATGGGTTGATTAACTGGTAGAACTTGTGATACATCAGTACCAAGTAACTCGGCAACTGATCAGACATGAGTATAAAAATCTCCTCTCCCTTCTCACAAGGAGTCAACAAAAAGTCCTAGAGAATGAAACTTTGGAAGAAAAACTTGCAAGGAAAGTAAGATCCCAGGCTCGTTGAGATTATGCAGACCAGAGAAAGTTCACCCATTTGGGTCAACTAATGGAAGAAATCCTGTAGATGTTGATCAATGAAGGGAAGATCACAACACTGCTACCCCTAATCAATCCACTTTCTAAAAGTTTTGATGCTACCGGGGTCTGTCAATACCACTCCAATACTCGTGGTCATAGCAGTGAAGGCTACTGGGCACTTCGTCATCTCATCCAGAATATGATTGATAGCGTTGACATGCAAATAGCATATAATGATATCGTATTGCCTGAGGAAGAGAAGATATTTCCTCTAGGAACATATATATGGAGGGAAGGTATCACAGTTATATCCTCTGAAGAAGACTTGTCTGCAACATCCCTTATAATTCAAGGAATAAAGATAAAAGGAGTGAAAAACCTCTTTGAAGGTAGCTACACCAGAGCCATTGGTATTGCCATTCAGGCCACAATATCCCATTATCAGCCTGAAAAGAGTCCCATGGAACTATGGGGAGGTTGAGGGATCAACTGCAAATCAAACTTCTGCTATATCAAAGGAAAATCCGTTATATATACCTCAGCGAGTAATGAAGCCAATCATCAAATCCAAAGGGAAAGTGCCCGAGGAGAAAATTTAAGAATTCCTCCGCAAAATGGGGCATAATGAAGCCAAAGTGGTGCAAAGCTTGAAAGAAGCACCTCAACAGATATCTATTTTGGACTTGGTATTCTCCTTTGAAGATCATCGCAAGGTCTTAATAAAAGTACTAGAAGAAGCTCACCTGCCAAAGACGGTGGACAATGAAAAGTTTCGTCATTTGGTAGATCACATTTTCAACAACAATGTGATATCTTTTATTGATGATGACATACCACTCGAAGGGACGAGTCAATGTAAGCCACTGCACATAGTAGTGATGTCTTCAAAATATGTGGTCGGAGGTGTGTTAATAGATGAAGGATCTTCCTTGAACATCTTCCCCTATGCCACGTTGGAAAGAATGGGGATTAATACAAATCGTATTCGAAATAACCACATAGTCATAAGAGCCTTTGATGGATCTCGACGAAATATTATAGGAGAAATTAAACTACCTGTGAAGATCGGTTTACATACCTTTTACATATCCTTTCAAGTGCTAAATATCACCATATGATATAATTTACTGTTAGGAAGGCCATGGATGCATATGGCAGGAGCCGTTCCATCCACCCTTCATCAACAGGTCAAATACATCATCAACGGTAATCTGGTCACTGTCAATGCTGAACTAGAATATCCTGTTCATACACAAAGTGATATGCCTTTAATCAGTCTCAATGAAGGAGTTGAGCCTGTCAGTTTTCAAGCCCTTGAGGTGAGTAACTGTAAGACCCCAACTTTTTATGAATAAAGATTTAATTTTCTCTAAATATTAGTTTGAATAATAAGGTGTTAATTTGATATAATGGTATAGTTATGGATGATATGTGCAAATATTGCAAAGCAAGCAAGTTGTCATAAAATATTCATTTAGTCAGGAAATATTCTTTTTGTCGGGAATATTCGTACGACAACACAATCATTGGTGGACCTCACATAACGGAATAACTATCGGATATAGAAAGTGACAGAAATAACCTTTTTATAAAAAATAACAGCAAAACGTTTACAGTTAATTGTTGAAATACCCAGTGATAAAAGTACAGTAATACGTGAGGTTGCACAGTAGCACAACGTATTGCACAGTATCCCTGATTATTGATTCTTACATAAGAAGTCACTCAGTTTCATTTAATAATTGCCATAGTAGTTGTTGCATATTATCTCATATCAATTATTATCACAATATTATCCGCATAATATTTTATATTATTAAATCAATAATTGAGACAACACAGTTATTCATATTATTATTTGCATTATTGACAATGTCTAGAAATTTCTGTCGAGGAAAGGGGTTAAGTTATAATTGCGCGCCAATAAGTAGAAATCCTTATCGGAAAGCCCCCTCTTTCCTGGGAATGATCTGATTGTCAATATTGTGAGTTATAATATTAATGATGAATAATTGTTGAAAGATTAAAAATGTGTTTATTGAAGATAAGTGATTTGTGGTAAATATTTATTCAATTTTTGATATTAATAGAGGGGTTTGTCATGAAATATTTGTTGTAAGTTTGGCTTATTACATGGACCTCCACATAGAATACTTTTTATAATATATAAAGTTAATTGTTTTATTAGATTACAATTAGAATATATTATATTATATATAAAGTTTTTATTTTATTAGAATATTTTATTGCATAGTGATGAATAGTAAAAATAAGAAAATCCGCCGAATTCGTTAGTGAAAATTTTCTGTTCATCCGTGATTATTTTCTTAAATAGTGCCATGCCATTCTCCTATAAATAGGTTGCTTAGTTAAAAAATAAAAATCACACCAGAATTAGAGAATTCTCCTTCTATAATATTGTGCGTATTTCTTTCTAGTATAAGAATACTTTGAGTGTTACTAATAGTGCAAGATTTCCTCAAGAATATCTCCACTATACCAGTCAGATTTAGTCTCCTACTAAGGTAAGAGATATTATTTTCGTTCAATATTCGTAAGAAATATTATTTTCTTCCATACTTTATAGTATGTAAGTGATATTATTTTGTTTCATATTCTTAAATCTACACTTACTTTGATAAGTATTGCTTCTATAGTCCCTAAATTAGTAGAATATCCTTGAGTTTTGCGCTTCTTCTAGTATCATTTCACTGATATATTTGTCTGAACCTTTTTATTAAATTTTAATAGTTTCATCCGGGGTACTATTCACAAAAAAATTGGTTTCTTTTTTGTCTAAATTATTTTTGATACATGAATATCATTCTTAAATTTTACTTCACAATTAGTTATCATGCTGACTATTTGGACATTCTTGAACTATGGATAAATTGAATTATAAATCTCTAATATTTATCCTTGATCTCACTTGATTGATTCTTTATATCATTGTCATCATCCTCATGCTTATATTGTGCTGAAAGTCGTCTTTGACCCATATTGCAAAGATGGACTGTTGATTGGTATGATTTTGACCAGAAATTGTGTATTGGTATAATCATAACCTTTAATGTTACAGATAAAGGTTTGTGGTAAAAGTCCTCTTTGGCCCGTAGTGCATAGATGGACAGGTGTTTGGCATTATCAATACTACTGGTGATACAAACGAATATCCTTGGCCCGTAGTTTATAGAAAATTTGTTGATTTGAAACATTTATTGATTGGTGTTACGGGGATAAAATATTGATGATGGACTTTTAAATCATAGAAGATAGTAGACATCATGCTTTACTTGACTCTTCTAATGGATTGCTTGTTCCGCTACAATTGTTGATCTAAAACTTGTTGTCTATTGTATTCTATCAAATTTTTCACTGTTGAGGACTAAGGATAATTTGTTCTTCATTATCTTAGTCATAATATTCTTTACTGGGCTAGTTGAGCTCACCCTTTTCCTTTTGGTTCATCTGTTCTTCTCCGGAGGCGAGAATGTAGTTGGGACTAGTCGGGGAGTGGAGTAAAGGTCCAAGATTGTTATTATAGTAGTCCTCACTATTTTTTAAAATAGTGTGACAATAATTGTAATGAGGATTTTATTTGAGTTTGGATATTATCTACGAGATAATATTTGTATTAAAACTCACATCACATGTTTTGTCGTATTTTACACGGGTAAGCTAATCATAAACTCTTGCAAAGTCTATACCTTATTAGATACTGGTTTTACTCATTCTTTTATTTCACCTGCCCGTGCTCAACGTTTGAACTTGACCCTTGAAAAATTAAACTTTTACTTATCTGTTGAAACTCCATTAGGAGGAACCTTCATTATATCCACCATTTATAAATCTTGTTTGATTCAAATAGGCACCCTCACATTATCTGTTGATCTCATCTCTTTGAAAATACTTGCATTTGATTTGATTTTAGGGATTGATTGGTTAACTACTCATCATGCTAAAATTGATTATTTTCGTAAGGTCGTTAGTTTTAATATTCTTAACCAACCTATTATGCGAATTCAAGCAACTAAACCACTAATTTCAATCACTATCATATACAGCTATAAAGCCATTCGTTTATTGAAAAATAGATGTCAAGCTTTCTTAGCCCATTTCACGGATTTAAACAAAAATACGTTAGATTTGAATGATATTTCTATTATTAATAAATTTCCTGATGTCTTCCCAGAATAACTTCTTGGCTTACCACAGAGCGTGAAATCGTATTTTGTATTGACCTTGAACCCAATAAAAAACTCATTTCCAAAACCCCATATTCGAATGGATCATATTGAATTTCAGGAGTTAAAAACCCAACTTCAGGAACTATTAGATATTGATTTCATTCGTCCTAGTACATCGCCTTGAGGTGCTCCTATTTTATTGTTAAAGAAGAAAGATGGGAGTATGCGACTTTGCATTAACTATCGGGAGTTGAACCATGTCACCATCAAAAATAGGTACCCGTTACCTCGCATTGATGACCTATTTAACTAGTTACAAGGTGTTAAATTCTTCTCAAAGATCTTTGTTTCAGATATCATCAGTTAAAGATTAAAACTGATGACATTCCAAAGACTGTATTTAGAACTCGATATGGGCATTACGAATTTCTAGTTATGTCTTTCGGATTGAGCAATGCCCATGATGCCTTCATGGATACGGTGAACCGAATATTCAAGAAATATTTGGGTCATTTCGTGGTTGTCTTTATTGATGACATCGTAATATACTCCAAAAGCCTTAAATATTTTGTCACCAAAAAGAACTTAAGCATGCTACCAAAGCGTTGGCCCGAAATACATTGAAAGATTACGACCATACCATTCAATACCATCCTGAAAAACGCAAGCGTGGTAGTTTACGGCGTTGAGTTGAAAATCGTTATGCGTAATGAAAAGGCGATGTTGTTAACACAAAGACCAGAGGACCCACATGAAGATGGCAAATATCTGAGTAAAACCGACTTTTAATCGATAAAGTTAAAGTTTGCTCGAGCTCTGAGACCTTGAGATGATAAATATGAAGAAGAAAGTACAAAATGTGTTATTTCAGAAGCAAGAATCGACGAATAGAGGAAAGCTCAACCCTCGATTTATTGTTCTATTTGAAATCCTCGATCGAGTAGGAACTGTGGCCTATAGACTCGCCTAACCACCAAGTATGTCTCGTGTTCAAAAAAATTTTCACATATCTATGTTACTTAAATATGTGAAAGACCCAAACCACATTATTGAATTAGAACCAGATGAGATAACAGAAGATTTAACGTAAGAGGAAGTACTTGTCAAAATTTTGGATAAGAAGGAACATATTCTACGTTCAAATGTTATACCTCAAGTCAAAGTTTTATGGAAAAACCATGATATTGAGGAAATGACCTGGGAGTTAGAATATGAAATAAAAACAAGGTATCCTCACCTCTTTGACATACCAGGTACGTACATCAATTTCGAGGATGAAATTTCATAAGGAGGGAAGGTTGTAAGACCCCAACTTTTTGTGAATAAAGATTTAATTTTCTCTAAATATTATTTTGAATAATAAGTTGTTGATTTAATATAATAGTATAATTATGGGTGATATGTGAAAATTTTGCAACGTAAGCAAGTTGTTATAAAATATTCGTTTAGTCAGGGAATATTTTTTTTGTCAGGAATATTCGTACGACGACGCAATCATTGTTGGACCCCACATAACGAAATATCTGTTGGATACAGAAAGTAATAGAAATAACCTTTTTATAAAAAATAACCGCAAAACTTTTACCATTAATTGTTTAAATACTCGGTGATAAAAGTACAGTAATACGCGTGGTTGCACAGTAGCACACGGTATTGCACAATATCTCTGATTATTGATTCTTACGTAAGAAGTCACTCGTTTTTATTCAATAATTGCCACAGTAGTTGTTGCATAATATCTCATATTATTGATTCAATTATTGTCACAGTATCATCTGCACAATATTTTATATAATTAAATCAATAATTGAGATGACACAATTATTCATATTATTATTTACATTATTGACAATGTCTAGAAAGTTCTATCGAGAAAATGGGTTAGATTATTTAATTGCGCGCCAATAAGAAGAAATCTTTATCAGAAAGCCCCCTCTTTCCTGGGAATGATCTGGTTGTCAATATTGTGAGTTATAATATTAATGATGAATAATTGTTGAAAGATTAAAAATGTGTTTATTGAAGATAAGTGATTTGTGGCAAATATTTATTCAATTTTTGATATAAATAGCGGGGTTTGTCATGAAGTATTTGTTGTAAGTTTGGCTTATTATATGAACCTCTACTTACTCATTTTTCAAAATCATCGGTAGAAAGTTGTCTCAATTTTGTTTTATTATTATTATAATAGTAATAAAACAAAACTTTTTATGTAAAATAGAATACTTTTATAATATATATAAAGTTACTTATTTTATTAGATTATAATTAGAATATATTATATTACATATAAAGTTTTTATTTTATTAGAATATTTTATTGCATAGTGATGAATAGTAAAAATTTGAAAATTCGTCTAATTCGTCCGTGAAAATTTCTTGTTCATCCGTGATTATTTTCTTAAATAGTGACATGCCATTCTCCTATAAATATGTATCTTAGTTAAGAAATGAAAATCACATCAGAATCAGAGAATTCTTCTTCTATAATATTGTGCGTATTTCTTTCTAATATAAGAATACTTTGAGTGTTACTAATAGTGCAAGATTTTCTCAAGAATATCTCCGCTATACCAGCCAGATTTAGTCTCCTACTAAGGCAAGAGATATTATTTTCGTTCAATATTCGAAAGGAATATTTTTTTTCCCATACTCTATGGTATGTAAGTGATATTATTTTGTTTCATATTCCTAAATCTACACTTTGATAAGTATTGCTTCTTTAATCCCTGAAATTAGTATAATATCCTAGAGTTTTGCGCTTCTTCTAGTATTGTTTCACTAAAATATTTGTCTGAACATTCTTATTAAATTTTAATATTTTCATTTGGGGTACTATTCACAAAGTACTATTCACTCGGGATACTATTCACGGGGTACTATTCTTGACAAAATTGGTTTCTTTTCTGTCTAAATTATTTTTGATGCATGAATATCATTCTTGAATTTTACACCACAATTAGTTATCATGTTGACAATTTGGACATTCTTGAACTCTGGATAAATTGAATTATAAATCTCTAATATTTATCCTTGATCTCACTTGAATGATTCTTTATATCATTGTCATCGTCTTCATGCTTATATTGGGCTAAAAGTCATCTTTGGCCCGAAGTGCAAAGATGGACTGTTGATTGGTATGATTATGACCAGGAATTATGCATTGATATAATCATGACCTTTAATGTTACAGATAAAGGTTTGTGGTGAAAGTCCTCTTTGGCCGGTAGTTCATAGAGGGACAGGTGTTTGGCATGATTATGACAACTAGTGATACAAACGAATATCCTTGGCTCGTAGTTCATGGATAATTTGTTGATTTGAAACATTTATTGATTGATGTTACTGTGACGCCCCCGAATCCGGGTCCTCTGACCCCGGTTTGGTCATCACGATAAAATACAAACATCCACCTCTAAACAACATACGATAACTAAAATGCGGAAAATAATAAACGTATGTCGTTCACTCAAAAGATGTTACTAGTCCCAAGATTCGATAACCTTAATACAATCTTATAAACATACCCTAAAATAATAATTAGGGTTCACATTACATAACAGTAATTTAAACTAGGCATATAGTAAAGTTTGCTCCTCGCGACTATCCTACATCTTTCCTTTACCCTTGTCCTTTCCTGAGGTCTCGGGCTTAGCTGTAATATAATTCATTATATAGCAAGGATGAGCAACGAGTTTGCTCAGCAAGTTTAAATACAACAATAAGGATATATCATGATAAAAGGAAAATATCTGACAAAGAATTGAATAATATGAATATCTGAAGGATTCAACAATATGAATATTAGAAGCAAAAATAATGATTGCTTTTAGAATAACTGCTAGTCAAGTAGACTTTGAACTATAACACTCCACTGGAATCAATCGCTAATTGACCCTTTGGTTACTGGCTACAAAATAAGTACTTGAGGGGATCAGCCTCGCGCACACCATGTATATGCATAACATTTAAATTTGTTCTTTGTATCTTATATTAGATACCTGGGGTACTCCCCTATCATAAAAGGGGTGTTCTTTCAGTCTAAAAATCCTCACCATCAATTGGTCTGGATAGCTTTTATAAAACTTCATACATTTGTCTGACCGAACAAAGGTTCAGACTCTATCTGACATAGTTCAAGAATTATAGAACTTTAAACGATGTACAAGCCCAAGACTATACGAACTCAAGTGCACTAAGTACGAATATTAATAATATCGATGTGAAATAATTGTAAGGTAATTAACCCACTTAAAGTATGCTTGGAAATAAAGTTCAAGCTTAAATGAATAACTTGCACTTCAACAATAACCTGCTCAATGAAACATGAGAAGGATAGGAATATTTCACAAAACACATAGTTGTATAAGTTAGGAAACTTGCAACACAATAAAAATATTGTTCGGATACTTGCTCAAGTAAAAGAGTAAGAATTAAGGAACTTGCCTATTTTCTCAGCTATAATTAATTCTAGCTTCAATTAACTTGCATTGAAACGACCTAACGTTAACAAGTCGGTCTTTCCAATTAATATGTGTAAACTAATATGAGTCTACTCTTACAAGAATTCATCAGATAACATGTTTCTCAACACATATATGTCATATTAGTCACATATTACAAGGTAAAGAAATCATATAAGTATGCTATGAAACTTCAGATCAAAAAAAAATGTATGTATATCGCAGGATGGCAGCAATTGCTTTTGGTCTCAAACTTAGGGGCCGTGTAATACAAGGCATTCCCCTGGCTGCACTGTGTTTGAGCTTTGCTTCTCACATTGAATTCAAATCGACTACTATATATATACTAAGTACACATATATTTTAACATACATACATGCTAGAGTTTCACACATAACACATGGCCATACTTGAATTTACTACCACAAGTTTAACTTACAATTTATATGACATTAATACATACAAAGGTTATGAAATCATCTTACTTTATAATTTATGTCATATGTCAACATAGAGATTACTTAATCTGTTAATACACATGCTTGTTTCAATAGGTTTATAGGCATAATGAATCCTAATATACATGCTCGCATAGTCATAATGAAATTTATACCAAGTAAACCTAGTACATACAAGGCCTCACGACATCTAACTCTTATGCATTTAAAACATATATTAAAGCCACACACACACACACACACACACACACACACACACACACACACATATATATATATGCTCAAATGGCCAGAAGTTACAAGATTAAAGTCTTGGTCAAGTTCACATTGAAAAGTCGTAAATTTCTTATCTTGAAATAGTCTTAAATTTTAATCATGCATGCTAGTGTGTTTAATCACCTTAGTCTTTCATTTCATGTCAATATAACCCATATTATCATGTTCATAAACTCCTAATGCTCACATGATGTGTTTGTGACAAAGTTCACTTTTGAAACTACAATCTTTATTTCAAAACCATAAGTGTTGTGTCAATCATATGCACTAATATGGTTATACTTGATCATACTACATGCATATACTTATGTGTGAGTGCTAAACCGTTTTCATGCTTGCTCTAACCAGATGCCAATAAGTTAGCACATCAAACAATATAACGAGAAAACACCGGACACAGTGCGGTAGCTGGTAATTAAGGCATTTACCCAAAGACAAATAGTATGTATCTACGCCGTATGGGACTAAGCGATGAGCATTTGCTCTGCTTCGCAGAAAGCACTAACCGACTTCGATTCTTTTTAGTTTAAACATGTTCCAATCCATCATTTAAGAGTTCCAACATGTAAGCCTACTTCCTAAACACAGTATAGCATGCCAATTCACTTTGATTAACAAAGAATTTTAAGTAATTTCAAGAATTTGGCAAAAACCCAACTAAGAACATAATTAAATTTTATTCCTCTTTAGCTTGAATTAGACTCCTTACACACTGAGTATGCTTCTACAATATGCTCAGCAATTTAGAACTACTCAACTTAGAATTTCAAGCAACCAAAAGTTGAAATTGAAGCTTCTATTTATAAAGGAAACTTGGAAGGGATATTGACATTACCCAAATGTTGGAGCTCAGGGTGTAAAGGAAGAACACAATGGTTGCTAAGGAATGGTTCAACAACCTAATACCAGCCATTGGTCTTAAAATCATTACCTATGCTTTAGCCATTTGGAAGTTACGTAATTTAGGTGATAGGTTACTATTCATTATACCTTTGTCCAACTAAATTTGGGACAAGAAGTAAAACTCAGCATTTGTTATTCCAAGGCATGGTTTGGCCCCTTTAAATTCCAAAATGAAATCTGAATGTATAGTTATTACCATATTAGGAAATCAAGGGATTATTTAGGTACTCATATCATATAATCCATGTAAATTAAATACACACAATTACAATAACACAGTTAGGTATTATTGTCTTGGTATCTCCATAATTATATTTTACTACTCACATAAACATATGATAACATTATTTAATATCAATGTTTATTTAAACATCTAATCCCTTTCCAAATTTCTAAATCACACAGCTATTTTAATTATTTCTGTATTAAAGATCACATGGAATTTCTTGTACTACTTGATATTTTATATTAACATAATGCACTCTTATCCCAAGTTTTATTAATGTCACACATATAACATTAATGTTCCAATTCGATTCTTTCTGATAAAAACTAACTTTCTCGAGATCGGTCATTTGGCGAATTGCGCCATTTTGTACTTCTTTGACTATGCGCTTTTACTTATGGTCCTCGGCAAAGGCTAAAATTCTTTAGTTTCAAGCTATTTCCAAATCATAACACCACACAAGTCTTGTACGATATATTTTAACTTCTATAGTGGTGATATACCCACATTTGAACTGAATCAATAAGTTCAAAATCTATAACTATATTCAAATGGATTGAATATTTAATCATTAAAAATTCTTACAATTCTTTGATACCAAACTCTTTGGGTTAGTCCACCAATTTAAATAACTATTAGTGACTCCCTTTAATCATATCATAGATTCACATAACCACCTAAGGTTTAAAAGAGACTCACAAAACTAACTCATAAAAAATTAAATCACCTATTTAACTAAATAAGGAGTTTAAAATTCATGGTCATTACAGTTACATGGATAAAATATTGATGATGGACTTTTAAATCATAGAAGATAGTAGACATCATGCTGTACTTGACTCTTCTAATGGATTGCTTGTTCCGCTGTAGTTATTGATCTAAAACTTGTTGTCTATTGCATTCTATCAAATTTTTCACTGTTGAGGACTAAGGATAATTTGGTCTTCATTATCTTAGTCATAATATTCTTTTACTGGGCTACTTGAGCTCATCATTTTCCTGTTAGTTCCATTGTTCTTCTCAAGAGGCGAGAATGTAGCTGGGACTAGTCGGGGAGTGGAGTAAAGGTCCAAGATTGTTATTATAGTAGTCCTCACTATTTTGTAAAATAGTGTGACAATAATTGTAATGAGGATTTTATTTGAGTTTGGATATTGTCTACGAGACAATATTTGTATTAAAACTCATAACTCATGTTTTGTCGTATTTTACACGATAATTAATAGTTATATAAATGAAGTTTATTTTTGAATTTTGTATCATGTATTTGGCGACTCAGAATGGATTGTATGGACCTATTTTGGGGGCGTCACAGTTGGTATCAGAGCTATAAGTAAAGAGCCCCGAGCCTCTCGCTTGTGACTCCCTTGTGTGGAATGCACCGAAGCCAAACTCTTCGTAGGGGAAGCCGTGAATAACAGTGGCAATCTGATAGGTATCACTGTGAGGTGTTATCCAAGGTTGGGATGTGACGAACGAGAATTTGTAATTTAATTTGAATATCTTTCAGTTCTATTGGTGCCATTCTGTACGGTGCCTTAGAAACTGGTGCCGCTTCTGGTGTAAGATCAATGATAAACTCAAACTCCCTATCTGGAGGCAAACCGGGTAAATCATCTGGAAATACATCAGGAAATTCTTTAACTATAGGTATTTTATCTAGTTTTACTCCTTCCTGACGAGTATCAACTATATAGGCCAAATATCCTAAACAACCCTTTTAAAGTAATCTTTCTGCCTGAACTATAGTCAAACATTGAGATTGCTTAGGTGAACAACTACCATTGAACACTACCTTTGACTTTGAAGCAGTCAAAAGGTTAATACATTTTTGATGACAATCAGTCATCGCGTTATGATTAACTAACCAATCCATTCCTAGAATTACATCAAATTCTCCCAACTGAATTGGTATCCAATCTACCTTAAAATTATGTCCTTTTATTACCACACTACAGTTTCTGTATATGGTCTTAACCGAAATTCTTTCATTATTAGCAATTTCCACACAAAATGATTTGTCTAAATTTTTACAAGGCATATTCAAGTTTGTAGAGAAATTTCTAGACACGAATGAACAGGTAGCACTAGAATTGAATAACACATATGCATTTAAAGTGTTGATAGGGATGATACACATCACCATGTCTTACGAAACAACGGACATCCCTCACCGACATATTAAATGTTCTACTGTGATGAGTTGATTACGAACCCCAACCTGCTGACTCTTGTCGATTGATTATTCTCTGCGGTATTCTAACCCTTTTCCTCCTTGGTTTATGGGGCAGTTCTTAGAAAAATGGTCCATTGAACCACAATTAAAACATTTATTTTTTCTTTGGAAGAGGACACTATGAAAGATAATGTCACATTGTCCCACAATTAAAGCTTTTGTTAAAAGACACTCTCCTCTATGTTTCTTACTACACTTAGGACAAGGTTTAATATTATTATTACTAAAATTATTTTAGTATTTCCTATCTTTTCCGGAGTTGTTAGAAAAAGAATTATTCCATTCTAAACTTGTTATTAAACCCACGAACTAGGTTACGCCTTACTTTTCCCTTTCTCACTCTGAGTCTTTTTGTCTGATGAAACTTAGCGAGATTTTCATTCTCACTTTCGATTATAAGCGCCTTCTCTACAGTATTTGGGAGAAAGTTTTGATTTGAAGCTTTGATAATTTACTCTCGATCGAGGTTTTAAACCTTCTTGGTACCTACGAGTCTTTCTAAGTTCAATTGGTTACTTGATGAGGAGCAAACTGGATAGTTCATTAAACTTAGTTGTATCTTTGGGTTCTGATAAGATCTCCTTTATTTTAAGTCCGTAAATTTTATTTCCATTCGGTCTTTTCGAGGGATTGGGAAAAATAGTTTTCAAAGAACAACTCTTTAAATCTATCCCAAGGAACAATTTCAGTTTCTACTCGACCTTTGGTTGATTCCCACCAATAATTAGCTTCACCTTTCAAGAAGAAAGTTGCAAAAGTTGTCTTCTGGTTATTACTAACATTGGTTACTAAGAAGAATTTTTCTATCTCAGAAATCCAAATCTGTGCATCTACAGGTTCTAATGTACCTTTAAATTAAGGTGGCCTAACTAATTTAAAGTCTTTAAAGGATGTATTTTGATTTACAGGTCTGTTTATTATTCCTAACATCATATCTACTAACTGTTGAGTAGGATTATCCTCATTATTCATTTCTCTTTGGGGTCTTCTGGTTGGTGGCATGATTCTATAAAACAACAACAAAGATTCACATAAGACTCTTAGATAACCAAAACATATTGTTTATTTATAACTCACATTCTTACAACAACTTTAAACATACTACTATATTACATAGTACTTATCACAATACAAACTTTGAATGCTTCTTTATTGTACTAATATAAAGCATCCAACCTCCTATGCTACTCTCTAGAATTCATTGATATCATCAAAGGAATCCTGGATCATGTGACAAACCACAGATCGATCGATGAGATAAGCAGTTTTCTTCTCCTCTACTGGATATCGAGTTACACGATGCTGCAAATCATTGAAAGTATCTCGAACACCCAGAGATGTTTTAAGAAACCTTGACTGAATTTCCCTCCTGCTCCTATGTGCATGGTGCAGTTGTACTTTTAGTCGATGACTATGACTCCTTTCATTCATTAGCATACACTAAGCTAAATCTGCCCTAAACTTCATCTTATTGTTCTCACATTCTGTTGTCTGCAGTAGTGATGCCATTGCCTCATCATGCTCATCTATTCTCATTAATTGTCCAGCCACTAGATCTTCTTTTTCTTCTTCAGCATCAAGCAGTTGTTGATAATGAAGTAATTCTTCTTCTTCTTCTGCATCACTAGCTATAAAAGACTCTATTTGCGGTGGATTGATTACTATCACTCTTTCTTCAGCATTGGAGTTGACCATCTATAAAAGAAAACTCCATAAATACTGGTATAAAGGTTTACACAACATAATAATTTTAATGTTATATTTTATATGTCTTTTTTAAAATTTTTACGGACTCGAAGACTATATACTAAGAAAACTCTTCCTTATATCTGTAGCCTTAACAACTTTGATACCAAAATTGTAACACCCCCATACCTATACTCCCGTGGTATCCGGTATGGTGTTTACAGAGAATTAACATAATGCATTTAAATCTATACACCCATGGTATTTGATTAAAATATTACATTAGATAGAGGACTATCGGATATAATTCCCATAGATTCAAGATTCACGGTATCCATATGAGATGGTAATTCCCAAGAGAAATATTCTTGTGTTTGGATACCTCACTTGAATATATGAATCTGTATCTGTGACTAAGTCTATCTATCCAAAAATTTAGAGTATCGAGTAATAACATGAGCAGTCCATATTACTAATACCCTCACCCGGATGTATAGTCTATGTCATGTGAATATATACTATCGTATCGATAGTAACCAGTCCTCATTGGCCCGTAGTGCATTGATGGACAGTTGTTGGTATGATTATGACCAGGGATTATTCGGTATAATCATGACCATTGGTGAAAACACGAATATCCTTGGCCTGTAGTGCATGGATAATTCATGGTCGTGATACTAATGAATATCCTTAGCCGTAGTGCAAGGATGATTCGATGATGTGGATTATTTATTAAGCTGAGTCTCAGCGATAAAATATTGATAATAAACTTTTAATTCGTAGAAGATAGTAGATATTATGCTCTACTTGACTCTTCTAAAATACAGTTGCATATCTTTGGCCTGTAGTGCAAGGATGAACTATTAATGAATATCTTTGGTCTGTATTGCAAAGATGAATTTATTAGTATGATTATGAACAGGAACTGTGATTTGGTATAATAATAATTTTTAATGTTTCAGGTAAAGACAAGTGATGAAAATTATCTTTGTCCTGGGTGCGAAGAGGAATTTAGAATCACAATTCTGATTATGAATAATTGTGGACAGGAACTGTTGATTGATGTTACAGGGATAAAACATGGTTGGTGGACTTTTAACATGGAGAAGATAATAGACTTTATGGTCTATTTGACTCTTCTAATGGATTGCTCGTTTCGCTGCTACTATGGTTGAAATGTTTTATCATCTACCATTTGTTCTAAATCTCTTATTTATTATTGACGAAGACTATTGATAATTTAATTATCTTTAGTCATGATATTCTTTACTGGGCTAGTTGTGCTCACCCTTTTGCTTCACAATTCCTTTAAGGTAATAAGAGTGTAGCTGGGTCGAGCGGGGGTAACAAGAGAATATAACGATGGTCTATAGCTGTTGAGGATTCTCCTAAAATAGTATGGAACTAATTTTATTGAGAATTATAGATAAGTGTGTCGTATTGTATACGTCATTTTAACCGTTGATTTTGGTGAACCGAATAGGGTGAGGTGAACCCAACTTTGGAAGGGCGTTTTCCCACTATCATACAAGATGTCTAATGACAGACGACTTCGTGTTATCATAAGACAGGGTTGTGTACATGCACTTCCTGATTATATCTATGAGCACTACCTATATAATCTTGGAGTTTGGTTGAAATATAATTCACAATTGGAGACAATGGAGATAATTATATGTCAAGAAAAGACTCACCATTGGAAATAATATGATAATAATCTTCTCATTTTTCTTTGGGGTCTATTGGGTCAACCAAGGATAATTCTCGAGTCATATGATATCTATTATAACTTAGATGCATGGCCTCCCATGTACGAGGGTTTCCTTGAGCATTTTCCAAAGATTTTAATTTCTAAAACAGTTATTGATTGTACTTTTATGTAAAGTACCATTTTAAGGTGTTGTAGTCGAGGCACCATGAGAGTTGCATATATTTGTATTAAAACTCACGGTTTAAGCGTAGTGTTCGTATTACATCTGACAGTTCAACGATTATGTATGAATGAAGTTTGTATTTGATTTCTGTAGTGTGATATCTGGCGACTCAGAATGGGTCGTGTGGACCTATTTTGGGGGCGTCACAGGGTATGTTTAAATTCATGTGTGAATATAGGAATCAGTAGATTTTGGCTTGCTCTGTATTTTTCACGAACTGCAGTTTTCCGGAACTAGATTGTCGCCATGCGCATCATGGCTCGAGGCTAAATCCTACACATCAAGACACCGCCACGCTTCGGTATTATTAACCAAGCCACAACGCCATCCGCGTCGCAGCGCCAGGGTTAACATGTAGGTTGGCGCTATAGCGCCACTATGCAGTTTGTCCAAGAATGAGTATTTTAATTAATTTATTTCAGGGAATGTAATTGTAACCTAATCTAATGAACATAAAAATGTGTTAGACATATAATGTGATGTTAAAATAGATTCTTAACACGTCAATAAAGTAATACATGTTTAATTAAATTGTTGAACGTGTAGTTAGCTTGTCGTTCGTGAAGTTTAATATTATGTGAAAACAAGTGTTGTGATTTGATTAGTGTAATCATAATCAGAGTTTAGATAAAAGAGAATGAACTTGTGATGCTAGTTACGTTATAATTGACTGGTATTGTGAATGTAAATGGTATGTAGATTAAATCGAGGAACGTGTATAATTAACATGTAACCTACGGACGAGACAAGTTTCCTAACCCTACTTGTTATCGTTATGCAAGATCTAAACTGTAATGCCCCAAAATCTGGTCTATCTTCACACTCGAATTCCGTACGTCACGAGTACATCATTCATCCAACATACATCATTATATACTAAAATATAACAACATACATTCTCAAATCCTAGGTTCTAAAAACCTTATAACCTCTTTCATTATAAATAATGATAAATACATTATTCATTTCATCTTACAAGATTGACTTTTATCATACGAGGATACATACATGATTCCTTAAACTAGTCTATAGTTCAATTTCATCTTTCTATATTACAAGTCTTCACTTGATCTTCTCGCTCATTCACATTCTGAATGACACTTCATCTGGATACCATCAACTTGATCTTTACGGGATCCTTAAGTTCTTCTAACCTCGTTCGCTGAAAAATGTTTTTCACTTAAAGCAAATGTGAGCATTCAATTGCCCAGCAAGTCATAACAGTTGAACACATAACTTCAAGAGTTTAAACATTCCTTTAGAACTTTGATAACCGAACAAAGGTTATGAAGTAACTTGAATAATAGGAATAGTCTTGATTCCTATCATCTTAAAACATCAGTCACTTTCACTTTGAAATACTTTCATTCCTGTACCTTTTTCATACACATCCTATCTGGCTACAATCATTAGCATAGACTTAACAATAACGGTTCATGTATAAACAAAACATACTTGTATTGAACAGCTCAATCACATAACAGTTCATATCATAGAAACACCGAAGTGTTCACATTGTGGCTCAAGGCCTCATACGTTCTTCCACCTTGTACAAATATCGCACATTCACACATAGATAAAACTTTTCAAGTTTAGCATCTGATATGTTTAAGAAACTAACATTCATTTAGAATATGAATGAAGTTAGGAAACTTGCCTTACGCACAGCTACAACTTACGCTGAACTGCTCATTCCAATTCCTATATAACGCATAAAGAGAAAACATAAACACCAATTAGTCATATATTGAACTTACACATTGGTTTACTTAACTTTACTTCTTAAGGTTCGCGTTCTTGCAATATAAGTTTACGCGACTAACTTCCTTTACCAGTTTACGGCTTTATGACATACGGAGATGTTTTACTCATACGTTAATCATCTTGGATGATTTATATTTTTATCTTCTTCTTATAACTTCTCTAAGACCCAGCACACACCGCGTCTCTACTGGTAGTCCATATGGTACTTTGAGTGGTTTCCCACAAACAACCAATAAACAAGTTCCCGTCTCATCTACACTGCCATCAAAGTGAGTTAGATCGGTTGCCAGTTTTGTATATACCTTTCTTCCACCGTCAGTTTACAATCACAAAGAAAGAAACTACCTCTTACCCATCGTATACCCCATTTCGGAATATGTTCACCTCAAACTTAATCATTAGATTCCGCACCAAAACAATTTGGTTTGGCACAACTTCTTCAAAGAAAGCTCAATTTTCTTTTAAACATGACATACCATTTGTCTAGCCGAATCATGTAGCTTAGACCATACCAATAAATTGGATACCAACGTGAAACATTCGTCTAGTCAACTCAATTGACATTGACTACTTCTGTAATTTATTTTTGCAATACATCAAAACATTTTATGACGTCATGATACCGTACTTTTCACAGTACGTTGAGGACTTCGTCGTTTGTGACTTCGTCATTATACATCATACCATAGCGGGTTGTTGATCCTAAGATCACATCTAACACCAGGTTCAATTGCATTAATAACTCCATCCTTTTACCATCTTTGCATCAATTGCAATGATGATATAAAATTCATTTTGATATTTCAAATCAATTTCTGTTTAGCCGTAACAATTAGCATAGACATACTAAGAATAGTTCTTTTAAAAATCTATTGATTCCAAAAGTTGAACCAATTCTTTCCTTTTTCAAACGTATACGTAAGCACGATTTCAATAAAGTTCGAAATCTAGCGTAGCTAGATGACTTGGAATATCCTATTCTCCATCTTCTTTCATTGTCTTACTTGTGACAATACTTAATCTTCTCTAGTACCTTCAATACTAATCCTACTGAAAACAAATCATTTTCAGTCTAAACATTCCTATATCTTAGTAAAGTCCATCAACTTACCACACATTATGAGTTTAGGAACTTTCCACAATAATATGAGTTTAAAAACTATCCAGTCAGACCATAGGCGTCCATTCGCTGAGAGGTTCGAAAACATACCTATATTTTATGGTTTGATTTCTTATGGGTAGATAGACATATGATATTTATACAGTGAACACCAAATCAAGTGGGAATTGAAGTACCCAGATTTGGGGGTGTCACATGGGATGTGAGTCACAGTTGGTATCAGAGCTTAGGGATATGGTCTCTAGTGGAGATCTAGGATTAGAACTAGGTGGGGAGAGACGAATAAAACCTTCGCTAGTGTGTCCTACCTAAGCTTATTTGTCATTAGTCGGTCGGAATATAAGGATAATTTTTGGCATGTCAATTTCTTTAATTAAGTCTAATTGTCTGGCAGTATTTAAGAATGACATCTAAAAAATCAAGAAATGAACTCATATAGAGTTATAAGTGATGAATCAAGGAGATTCATTTAAACAATAAATATTGGAGCATAATATCTTGTTATAAAAAATATTTTTATTGGGGAGTAATAATTAAGTTATTAAACTTGATTTTAGTATGTCAGGTGAAGAAGAAATTAGAGATATCCATGTGATGATTGAAGAATTAATAGTTGCACCCGAGTTAGTCGCAGAGGTAGTAGCTGAGAGTGAGGAAGAAGAGGAACCTGAAGAGAATTTATTAAGAGAATTTTATGATCGAAATATAGAACTACAAGATTATATTCGTGAGTTAGAAGAGCAGGGTGAAGAACGGCAGACGGTCGTGGATCAAAGGGATGCAATATTTCAAGATTTTGCTACCTTATATGCGATGCTTGAATAGAAGCTCTCTTTGGCAGAGTATATGATAATAGAGCTGAAATCTTAGAATGCAAATGTCAAAGATCATCTGAAAGAAGAAACAACTAAACGAGTGAGAATGGAGGATGTATGGGTAAAAGTCGCACGACGCGTTAATACTATAGAAAGAGAAGTCCGATCCAAGAAGGCTAAAATAGATGATATGTATTTCTCTTTTTGGATAGCAATTGGGAGAACCCAACATCGAGTTTTGAATTACCATGTATAGAGCGGTTAACCCCAATTTGATATGGATCGAAGATTAATAATTCAGATCATGGATCAGGAGTATGACGAAGCAGTTTAGGGTGGAATATGCCCTATAGCGTAGTCAATTCCAGCGGTAATGATGACACCAAAGGTTGTCTCGGACAAGTCAAAGGCAATGGTTCAAGGGAGAACGTTTGTCATGACTTCCCAAAAAGCGAGGAACCTTTACAAAGTTACATAGGTAAGATAATTATAAACTCTTGCGAAGTCTATACCTTATTAGATACCAGTTTTACCCATTATTTTATTTCACCTGCTTGTGCTCAACGTTTGAACTTGACCCCTGAGAAATTAGACTTTGACTTATCTGTTGAAACACCGTTAGGAGAAACCTTCAGTACATCCACCATTTATAAATCTTGTTTGATTCAAATCGGCAACCTCACATTACCTGTTGATCTCATATCTTTGAAAATACTTGCATTTGATGTGATTTTACGGATTGATTAGTTAACTACTCATCATGCTAAAATTGATTATTTTTGTAAGGTCGTTAGTTTTCATATTCCTAACCAACCTATTATGCAAATTCAAGCAACCAAACCACTAAAGTCAACCACTGTCATATCAAGCCATAAAGCCATTCGTTTATTGAAAAACAGATGTCAAGCTTTCTTAGCCCATGTCACAGATTTAAACAAAATACGTCAGATTTGAATGATATTTCTATTGTTAATAAATTTCCTGACGTCTTCCCCGAATAACTTCCTGGCCTACCCCAGAGCATGAAATTGAATTTTGTATTGACCTTGAACCCAGTACCAGACCCATTTCCAAAACCCCATATCGAATAGCTCATATTGAACTTCATGAGTTAAAAACCCAATATTGGGTAAAATCTAATTACGCTTGACACATGAGTATCGTGGTCAACAAGTAATAAAGTGAAAGTAGAGTATTGTTCCCGAGGAATTGTTTAATAAAAATCACCAAGTACTAACTTAGTAACCAACTCAATCTTATTTAAGCGAATGAATTTCAATTTATAAGTAAACTAATTCTAATTACCACTAGTTAAATTAAGATTACGATTTAAGATCACAACTTCACTTATTGCTTCATTTAAGTTAACACACTTCTCATCAATTATTTTCTATCCAAAATTGTTAATCAAGAACAATAAAGCAGATAAAACCACCTCTCGATGCATAATACCCATACTCACTTAAATCCACAAATGATAGAATAGAGCAAGACACCCTAGTTAACTAATCCACTATATCTCAATGTGAATTACAATAAAAAAGGAATTAACGCAGAAGTTCTCTATAAGATTACATATGGCATAAATGCATATCTCTATCCTAAACACGAATCATGAATTCCATCTATGCAGAAATCACAAACACATGTTATCATGATAAGATATAATTCTATACTTCATCTCTCGAGTTCATATAGATTAATACGGTAATTAATGGCCAATAAATTAAACAATTAAGTCCAAATCACAATAGACAATCCTCACAATAGAACATAATAATTGATAGCGAAACATATTAAAATAAACTACACAATAAGATCCATTGTAATCTCAAACAAAGAATTAGTTCATGATTATTGAATTAAAACTAAGAATCCACAATTGAATAATCATTAAAAGACAAAGATAGAAGAAAATAAGAAGTTAGAATCTATTGTTTGTAGATTTGACGCTCCCTCCTTGCTCATACTTTGAATCTTCAATGGTCTCCAAGTTGCTTCAATCTCCAAAACTCATTAGAACTAGGGTTTTGATCTAATTTACTCTAATCTAATGGAATGCTCTCTCCCTCTCTAATCCCCCTTTATTTTATGCCTTACATCATGTATTTATAGGTTACAAGTCCAATTTTTAGCTTAGGAACAAACCAAATCCTATTTGGAGTCAAAAAAGTGTCAAAACTCGCCCCAAAACGCGTTCAAGCTAGACCAAACTCTTCGGCGCTTAAAAGCTTTGGGCACGCGGTCTTCACACTGCTGCCTCCTAGCACCCCGACGCTGGGCATAGGCCTTGTTTTAGCGCCCCGGAGCTGGGCCCTTTTCCTGAAATTTTCTGCTCCGACGTCCTTTAGGAAAATTGCCACAACTTCTTCGGCCGAACTCCGATTTCGATGATTCAAGATGTTCCGGAAATAGAAGACGTAAATATACAACTTTCATGCTTTGAGTGTTTCGAAATAAGGACTGGAGAAATGTTGAAAGTGGCTCTGAAGTGGCTGCTATATAAATGACCACCCAAAACAGTGACGTTCGACGTCCGTTGGTACAAATATCATAACTCTTGCATCCAAACTCCGATTGGAATGATTCAAGATGTTCCAGAAAGATAAGAAGATGCTCCACAACATAGTCCAAGTTCCAAGCCAAGAACATGAAATGAACATGAAAGCACAAACGATGTCCAGATTGCTTTTTCTTGCATTTTTATACCAATAGTCGCTCACATCGTTCCCAAGCATATGATCTACAAAATGAACACAAAATGCATGAAAAGTAACTAAGAAACATGAGTATAAGAAACTAATTCAAGTAGCTGATATCGGATAAGTAGGTATAAAACCTACTTATCAAATACCCACAAACTTAAACCGTTGCTTGTCCCCAAGCAACACAACATAATGCAATCTACATGCTATGCAAGCTATGCTACTACAACAATGAATCCCCAGATTTCCAGCCATGTTACGAATTCTAATATGATATGCCTCATAGAAATATCAAGATCTAAGAACAAAGCATCAAACTAAGCTAAAGGCATAATGACATACAATCACATAATCCTAACCTGCTATAAAGATGCTGTGTGTGTGATGTGTTAACAGATAAGCTTGAAAAAGATGAAGATACCAAATGCTAAATTGCTTAAGACAGAAAATTAAAGTTTAAATCAAGAACTGCATATACTAATGAGACATCAACTACTCCAACACATCAATACAAATTAAGGTTCAACAATGGGTTTATTCTGCTTTATTTTTACTCAAGAGGTAATTTTAGCACTTTCCCGCGGTGTTTATTGATTTTTTTATATATTTCCCCTGACTGTGCAATGTCTCATTCCATTAGGCTAACAGTGCTACCCCTTAGCGAGCTTTCAACCAACGACTCCCAGACCATTAAGACCTTAGGGCGCTAGGTGTAGAGACAATCCCCTCGGGCGTACTTACTCAAGTAATAAAGGCCCCGAAACAAGACTAGCCACGATAATTATTCATTTTTTTTTCTGTTCTTATCATTTTCTTTTTTCTTTTTTTTATAAAGCAAGCATACCCATGTGTTCCCAAAACTTGAGTTTCAGTGTCTTCATAGTCATTACTCACTTCCTACACAATTCTATCATTAAAAACAACATTTTCTTCTCAGAAGACAAGCATACTAATCTTAACCAACAAGCAAATATGAACATTGTCATGCTACCCGGTAACATCTAAACAACAGGCATAGATTACATCATGTATGAAATTATAACTAAGTTAAAGTTATCAACAGAGTTCAAAAATCTATCACATTTCTATTTCATCATTGGCCAAATTAGAATTCAACTAACTAAAAGCCTGGGATTATGCAATGTTATGTAACTAAACACATACTAAGTAAATAAGACAAAAGAAAACTAAAAACAAAAAATTTCATGTAAAATTTAACTACAAAGATACTAAAATACCCCTACTACGCAACTTAAACATGCAATCAAACTATATGCAACTACTACTCACTACAACAAAATACCCCCAAACTTAAAATAAACAATGGCCTCATTGTAATTAAAAGTGAAAGAATACTCCCCTAAGTGGCAATGTCATCTCCGTTCGCCTCCTCATGATCCGATGGTATATCAGGCGAAGGCTAAGTTTGAGATATTATATAGTTGGAAATTGAGTGTGGGCTTCTAAATTTCCGAATGCTTGAGTCAGAAATTTTAAAAATTTAGCAATTTTTTTACGGATCGAGCTATGGCAGTAGCGTTGTGTTTGGCTTGTAGTTAGGCGCATGCTGGTACCACTACCACATGTACTACTGCTCGATTTATAGTCCGTTAGTTGGACTCTTTTCTTGACACCACTATCCAATTCCTCTACGATAAGCTAGGAACCCTCCATCCATTAGAACCGCTGTGTGCTTTGGTAGATTTCCCATCATGAGAATCTTCGGATTGAAGCCACCTAGCATATTTCCTGTACATGATGTCCCCAGTTCCATTGCATCTCCAGGTGCTTCTCCCATTGTATCTGTGAATAGATTTTTGCATTGATGCATGAAAGATACAACATGAATTTCTTCTTCTATTATCTCTTCCTCAGCCCACCATGGTTTGTAAGAGGCCTCATAATCACAGACATTCTTGCTTTGGATGTGACTACCAAGGGGACATAGGTGTGCAAAATTCACTGAATTTTTCAACTCTAACTGAGAAGGCACTTGGGGTTTTATACAAGTCAGCTCATGATCTTCATTTTCCATACCCCCAGTTGTCTCCTCAATGTCCACTCCTTTCAGTTCATTCAGTGGCATGTACACTTCTGGCTCTCTATCAGTTTCATTGTCCATGTCATAGAACCAATTGTTTGGAAGGCGATTGTTCAAGGCTTCGAACATTTGATCCATCTGATTCTGAAGATTTATAATTGATCTCTCTTGCTCAATCATCTTTTCCTCAATTGATGCTACAAATTTGAACCACAAATCCTCCAATCTTGAATTATCTTGTTCAGTTTCGAAATCCATGTATTGAGGACCATTCATTGAGGAGTTAATGAGTTATTCCATCTGTCTGTTAAGATTTTGGCTTGCTAACTCCTGACTCATCATCATCTCTTCATGGTCTGCTATGCTTTTTGACATGAATTCCTTCAACCTTGAATTTGCTTCTTTTTGCATTGGAGGTGGATTTGAGAAATCTGATGGATATGTTGGACTTAAGATGCAGTATTGGTCTTGATAGTTATAACTCCATTCATAATATGGGTGATATTTCCAACCTTGATGATCATTGGGATAAACATTGTTATTGAGGTAATCACCCCCAAACTGTACTTGTCCAACTCTGATGTCGCACTGATAACTGGGATGCTCGCCAACATAATATTCACATGTAACTACTATCTCTCGAGTGCGTTGGGCTGCAAGTACCTCTAACCTCTCCGAAAGTATTGCAATTTGTGCTGAAAATGTAGAAAATACATTGGGTCCTTCAGTTCTTGTATCCCTTGGTTGAATCCTATTTGCATAGGCCATTGATAAGCAAAGTCATCCATGGTACCTGAAAAGAGAAAAATATAGGAAGATAATTAAAATAAAATATTTAAATTAAGACTAATTTGATTGAAATTAATGTTGGCAAAAATTATTAAAATAAGTCCCCGAAAATGACGCCAAAAACTTGTTGGGTAAAATCTAATTACGCACAACACGCAAGTATACGTGGTCAACAAGTAATAAAGTGAAAGTAGAGTATCGTTCCCACGAGGAATTATTTCATAAATATCACCAAGTACTAACCCGTAACAAACTCAATCTTATTTAAATGAATGAATTTCAATTTATAAGTAAACTAATTCTAATTACCACTAGTTAAATTAAGATTATGGAGATTTAAGATCACAACTTCACTTATTGCTTCATTTAAGCTAACACACTTCTCATCAATTATTTTCTATCTTGAATTGTTAATCAAGAACACTAAAGCAGATAAAATCACATCTCGATGCATAATACCCATACTAACTTAAATCCATAAATGATAGAATAGAGCAAGACACCCTAGTTAACTAATCCACTATATCTCTATGTGAATTACAATTAAAAAGGATTTAACGCACAAGTTCTCTATAAGATTACATATGGCGTAAAGGCATATCTCTATCCTAAACACGAATCATGAATTCCATCTATGCAGAAATCATAAACACATGTTATCATGATAAGATCTAATTCTATACTTCATCTCTCGAGTTCATATAGATTATCACGGTAATTAATGGCCAATCAATTAAACAATTAAGTCCAAATCACAATAGACAATCCTCACAATAGAACATAATAATTGATAGTGAAGCATATTAAAATAAACTACACAATAAGATCCATTGTAATCTCAAACAAAGAATTAGTTCATGATTATTGAATTAAAACTAAGAATCCACAATTGAATAATCATTAAAAGACAAAGATTGAAGAAGATAAGAAGATATAATCTATTGTCTGTAGATTTGACGCTCCCTCCTTGCTCCTACTTTGAATCTTCAATGGTCTCTAAGTTGCTTCAATCTCCAAAACTCATTATAACTAGGGTTTTGATCTAATTTACTCTAATCTAATCTAATGGAATGCTCTCTCCCTCTCTAATCCCCCTTTATTTTATGCCTTACATCATGTATTTATAGGTTACAAGTCCAATTTTTAGCTTAGGAACAAACCCAATTCTATTTAGAGTCAAAAAAGTGTCAAAATTAAGCTAAAATGCGTCCAAGCTTGACTGAAACTTCGCCAAAGGTTCTTGCAAGGTTGGCATTATCGCTTTCTCCTAGCGCCCGTGGCATAGGTCTTGTTTGGGCGCCCCGGCGCTGGGCCATTTTTCAAAATTTTTCTGCTCCGACGTCCTTTGGGAAAATGGCCATAACGTCTTTGTCCGAACTCCAATTTTGATGATTCAAGATGTTCCGAAAAGAGGAGACGTAGATCTACAACTTTCATGCTTTACGTATTTCGAAATAATGACTAGAGAAATATTGAAAGTGGCTCTGAAGTGGATGCTATATAAACGACCACCAGAAATAGTGACGTTTGACGTCCGTTGGTACAAATGTCATAACTCTTGCATCCAAACTCCGATTGGAATGATTCAAGATGTTCCGGAAAGCTAAGAAGATTCTCTACAAAATAGTCCAAGTTCCAAGCCAAGAATATGAAATGAACATGAAAGCCCAAACAATGTCCGGATTGCTTTTTCTTGTGTTTTCATACCAATAGTCGCTCACATCATTCCCAAGCATATGATCTACAAAATGAACACAAAATGCATGAAAAGTAACTAAGAAACATGAGTATAAGAAACTAATTCAAGTAACAGATACCAGATAAGTAGGTATAAAACCTATTTATCACCCAACTTCAGGAATAGTTAGATATTGATTTCATTCGTCCTAGTACATCACCTTGAGGTGCTCCTATTTATCCGTAAAGAAGAAAAATGGGAGTATGCAACTTTGCATTGACTATTGGGAGTTGAACCATGTCACCATCAAAAATAGGTACCCGTTACCTCGCATTGATGACCTATTTGACCAGTTGAAAGGTGTTAAATTCTTCTCAAAGATCATTCTTTATTTCGGATATACTCTGTAAAAGATTAAAACTGATGACATTCCAAAGACTGTCTTTAGAACTCAATACGGGAATTAAAAATTTCTAGTTATGTCTTCCGAATTAACCAATGCCCATGCTACCTTTATGGATATGGTGAACCGAATATTCAAGAAATATTAGGATCATTTCATGGTTGTCTTTATTGATGACATCCTAATGTACTCCAAAAGCCTCTAGTATTTCGTCACCCAAAAGGAACTTAGCATGCGCCAAAATGTTGACCTGAGCTATTTAAATATTACGACTATACCATTCAATACCATTCTATAAAAGTGAACGTGGTAGCTGACGCGTTGAGTAGAAAATCGTATGCGGGTATGAGTGTGATATTGTTAACACAAAGACCCATTTTATATGACTTACAAAGGATGGAGATAGAGTTAAAAACTCCAAAGACCCACGTGAAGATGGCAAATATACGAGTATAACCGACTTTAATCGATAAAGTTAAAGTTGCTCAATCTACAGACCCGGAGTTGATAAATATGAAGAAGAAAGTACAAGAAGGTGTTATTTCAGAAGCAAGAATCGACGAAGAGAGAAAAGCTCAACTCTCGATTTATTGGTCTATTTGAAATCCTCGATCGAGTAGGAACTGTGGCCTATAGACTCGCCTAACCGCCAAGTATGTCTCGTGTTCATAACATTTTTCACATATCTATGTTACGTAAATATGTGGAATTCCCAAACCACATTATTGAATTAGAACTAGATGAGATAGCGGAAGATTTAACGTAAGAGGAGGTATCTGTCAAGATCTTGGATAAGAAGGAACATATTCTACGTTCAAATGTTATAACTCAAGTCAAAGTTTTATGGAGAAACCATGATATTGAGGAAATGACCTGGGAGTTAGAATTTGAAATAACAAGGTATCCTCACCTCTTCGACATACCAGGTACGTACATCAATTTCGAGGATGAAATTTCATAAGGAGGGAAGGTTGTAAGACCCAAACTTTTTGTGAATAAAGATTTAATTTTCTCTAAATATTATTTTGAATAATAAGGTGTTGATTTGATATAATGGTATAATTATGGGTGATATGTGCAAATTTTTCAAAGTAAGCAAGTTGTTATAAAATATTCATTTAGTCAGGGAATATTCTTTTAGTCGGGAATAGTCGTACGACGGCACAATCATTGGTTGACCCCATATAACGGAATAACTGTCGGATATAGAAAGTGTTAGAAATAACCTTTTTATAAAAATAACCGCAAAACTTTTACCATTAATTGTTGAAATACCCGGTGATAAAAGTACAGTAATACGCGTGCACACGGTATTGCACAATATCTCTGATTATTGATTCTTACGTAAGAAGTCACTCAGTTTCATTCAATAATTGCCATAATAGTTGTTGCATAATATCTCATATTATTGATTCATTATTGTCACAGTATCATATGCACAATATTTTATATAATTAAATCAATAATTGAGACGACACAATTATTCATATTATTATTTGTATTATTGATAATGTCTAGACAGTTATGTCGAGGAAAGGGACTATGTTATTTAATTGCGCGCCAATAAGGAGAAATCCTTATTGGAAAGCCCCTCTTTCCTGAGAATGATCTGATTGTCAATATTGTGAGTTATAATATTAATGATGAATAATTGTTGAAAGATTAAAAATGTGTTTATTGAAAATAAGTAATTTGTGGTAATTTTTTTTTCAATTTTAGATATAAATAGAGGGGTTTGTCATGAAGTATTTGTTGTAAGTTTGGTTAATTACATGGACCTCCACTTACTCATTTTTCAAAATATCAGGTAGAAAGTTGTCTCAGTTTTGTTTTATTATTATTATAATAGTAGTAAAACAAAAAACTTTTTATATAAAACAGAATACTTTTTATAATATATATAAAGTTATTTGTTTTATTAGATTATAATTAAAATATATTATATTATATATACAGTTTTTGTTTTATTAGAATATTTTATTGCACAGTGATGAATAGTAAAAATCAGAAAATCTGGCGAATTCGTTTGTGAAAATTTTCTGTTAATCCATGATTATTTTCTTAAATAGTGCCATGCCATTCTCCTATAAATAGGTTGCTTAGTTAAGAAATGAAAATCACACCAGAATTAGAAAATTTTTCTTCTATAATATTGTGTGTATTTCTTTATAGTATAAGAATACTTTGAGTGTTCCTAATAGTGCAAGATTTCCTTAAGAATATCTCCACTATACCAGTCAGATTTAGTCTCCTACTAAGGTAATGGATATTACTTTCATTCAATATTCATACGGAATATTATTTTCTTCCATACTCTATAGTATGCAATTGATATTATTTCGTTTCATATTCCTAAATCTACACTTACTTTGATAAGCATTGCTTCTATAATCCCTGAAATTTGTAGAATATCCTTGAGTTTTGCGCTTCTTCTAGTATTATTTCACTGAAATACTTGTCCGAACCTTCTTATTAAATTTTTATATTTTTATTCGGGGTACTATTCACAGAGTACTATTCACGAAAAATTTGGTTTCTTTTCTGTCCAAATTATTTTTGATACATGAATATCATTCTTGAATTTTACTCCACAACTAGTTATCTTGTTAACAATTTGGACATTCTTGAACTCTGGATAAATTGAATTATAAATCTCTAATATTTTTCCTTGATCTCACTTGATTGATTCTTTATATCATTGTTGTCATCATCATGCTTATATTGTGCTGAAAGTCATCTTTGGCACGTAGTGCAAAGATGGACTGTTGATTGGTATGATTATGATCAGGTATTGTGTATTGGTATAATCATTGTAGACACTCGAAATTTTCTGCACACCTGTCACTGATTTTGCAAGAGTGCAGATTCGTCTTTTAGAGATAACCCTGGAAGACAGTTCACATCAAGACCGATTACTACCGGAAGTTCAGTCTCAACCCCGGAACACACACCAGGAGTAACAGTTCCAACCTTGGAGATAACCCCAAGGCATGCAGATCTAATACCAAAAATTCCACCGGAGAAGATCGATTATTCTTGGAGATAACCCCGAGGTATCCAGTCTCAGTCCCAACACTGAGAGTAGCATGTACCAACCTTGGTGATAACCCCAAGGAATGCAGTTCCGGCGATAACCCCAAAAATTCTTGTTTCAAAGGCATGCAATCAGCTTCGACCTCGAAACTCACACCGAGGCACTCAGTACAAGACCCGAAGATAACACCGGGAAGACAGGAACACCTCAGAGATGACACTGAGGACCTTCAACACTTGCAGCAGTCTAATCTCAGAGATAACCCTAAGCAACGTCTGTTTTATCAGCTCAAACCGGTGATAACCCTGGTGAGGGGCAAAGTTGTCATCTCGCCACTTTGACACCACATCACGTCATCTCAACATTTCATACATACATTTGTACACGACAATGTCGCACAAGAATCAAGGAAAACCAATCCCGAGTGACTATTACGCAGGGTAACGGATAAAATTTGAAGCTTGAAGATCGGAGGGTACCGTCCCATCTTCCTGACTTCGTACAACCTCTAAACCCATGCCATTGCGTAACTCTCGACAACGGCTATCTGAAATAGGTCTTACATACCTCAGTCGGATGCCCGGATTGCAATTCTAGAAGTTCGAGCGGACATTACAAGATTCATGCGTGCACGTCTTATGAGACAATAGCGACCCATGGGCTAGGGTAACCTTGGAGAGCATGAGTACCCTCTATAAATAGAGGGCTTGGGGTGTCCATTTGTAAGAGAAAAATGGTGAGGAAACCCTGTCAAGTTTGCTCTGTACTTACAATATACTGAGTGCTTTCTCATTTTAAATACTTGTGAGCTCACATATAGCTACTTTTGTACCGGCGGGAGCCTAGTGTTCATCCACTTTAAAGATATAGAAGTCTTCTTTGGTAGCCCTCTATAAGCCTTCTCACACACTTTAAAATATTTCTCTTCATCTTTGCACACACCCTTCTTCACGTTGAAAGTCGTGTTGCATATGTTTTCCTTGGACTTGATGCATGGTTTTTATTTCATTTGTATATATATATATATATATATATATATATATATATATATATGGACTAACATTATTGAGTTATGCCTCGATTGAGCCTAGACTTGATTAGGCGTTTATTTATATATATATATATATATATATATATATATATATATATATATATATATATATATATATATATACTGTGTGTGAACTTTCTTGATGAGCCTAGACTTATGTCCAGGCGTTTCTTTCGCTTTAATATATATATATATATATATATATATATATATATATATATATATATATATATGAATTGTGTGTCGACTTTTGTTCGATGAGCCTCGATTTTACATCCTAGCATTTACTTGTTTTATATATATATATATATATATATATATATATATATATATATAAATCCCACCCGGAGTTTACTTTGTGGTGGTTGATCGCTTTTCTGACTTTCTTTCACGTTTAAATCCGCTTTGGAGTTTCCTCTGTGGTGGTTGATCGCTTTTGCTGACTTTCTTTACGCTTCGTCACGAAGTTTCCTTCGTGGCGGTTGATGGGTTTTACTGACTTTATTTACCTTTTCGATCCCCCATGGAGGTGCTTCGTGGTGGTGATCATGTCTCGTATATATATATTTATGACTAATATATATATATATATATATATATATATATATATATATATATATATATATATATATATATGCCATCGCTTTCACACAAATTGCAGTATCATGTGAGCCTAGGAATCATGTGATCACAGATTCAGTCTATTGGATCTAGATTCGGTTCCCGTGATGGACATTTTCAGCTGTAAGCAGCTTGTAAATTTATTTGCGGTGTCTGAATTTTCTCAGATGGTTTTCATACCCACGAGGAAGTCGGCATTATTTTGTATATTATTTTCTTATAGATGCTTTGCATCTCGAAAATAAAAGCAATCAAGCCGAATACTTAATAAAAATGGAAGTGTAAAAGGTCTCAATTACTATTGAGCACAAGGGTTTAAAAAACCTCTTTTATAAAACGTCACTGCTATATCTTGCTAAAAATTGAATTTTTATATAAATTCAAACCCTGTGTATATAGGTGCGAACGAGGCCTCACACTACTTCCAAATAAACATCACATTGACCCACACACACACACACATTTAGATAACAATTTCTTAAAAACTGGCTGTCACCGTGGTAACACGGATGTCGGGGGGTGCCTAACACCTTCCCTCCGCATAATCAAGTCCTCGGACCCTAATGAATCTCGATTTCACCAACCCATTTAGCAATGTCACATCATTGGGTTAATGTGCAAACCTTTTCTCGGTTGTGTTGGTACAACCATATAAAAAACCAACTGGAGACTCTTAACAGTCCTCGTCGACATTATATATATCGGACCTTTTTCACTTGTTTTTTCAAATAAATCTCACCTAACATGAGAACACCAAAGAACAAGTAAACGGAAAGGGACAAATAAAAATCCCGACGTCGACAGGTGGCGACTCTGTTGGGGACTCTAGTAAGAGGACTTAAGCCGCTATTTCAAACTTTTCAAAACTATTATCTACTTGTGTGTGTATGTTGCATTTACATTTATGATGAATGTGTACGAATGCATTTACTTATTGCACTTAGTGCTTACACTATATATCTGCTTAGGATATTAGTGCCAGCACATGTCATCATTTCCATATGGTGAGACGCAATGTATGTGAATGTATGCTGTGTGGTCCCTCCACCAGGAGGCAATCCTGCCGGTGTTTGATTACTGGACTCGTAGGAAGACTAATTCCAACGAGGCTCAGGAAAGGCACCACCCAAATTCGCTCTAGTTGAAAGATCAGATTAATTTCCCGTTGAGTAAATTGAGATGATTTGGGAACCTTCATGCCAAAAAGCCGCGAGAATAACCTAAGATAGGTCAGCCTCTGATAAACCTAACACAGAGGAAATTCTCTTCATGCTTTCTCATTTTAAATTACTTGTAAAATCAATTACTTGTAATTCATTCCACATTTATCTCCATGTAATGAGAAATGTGTATACATACATATTTAAATTAACATGTTATCATGTATTACAAGCAGCTAACATCCTTTTTGCAGGATAAAATACCTAAACGGACACATCACATAACATGTTAATATTTACACATTCCCTAAAGACTAAACTATGCAAGTCTTTTGCGGGAAAACAATCGGACCTACTACCCGGTCAAAATCCAAAAAGGCCACAAGCCTACAGTCAATTATGTCGTCATCTGACCAGACTGACCTTAATCCAGTTTCTCGTAGAGAATTCGATGGATTAAGCAAACAAATTACAGATTTGGTTGTTCTGCTTAAAGAGCTACACCAGTCTAATCAGGGTCCAAAGATACCCATACATGCTGAATGTGACGCCCCCAAATCCAGGTTCTGTCAAACCTCGAATTCGGTCCGCCACGATACTACTATCGTCAAATATTTATATCTTTTATTCATAACTTAATGAATATAACTTTACTTATTACAATTTAGAATCTAAATTCATTCCATTTCCAGGATCTGCACAATGACCCCAAACTTTTATAAGTTTCTAATCTTGGTCATTTACTATTCCTGTATTACATCACATTCGATGTTATATAAATATGCGAAATAATTTAAACTTTTTCAATCTCCAAAAAAAATAAATCTTTTATTGATATCTTAACTTAAATCAATTACATAACCTTGAATCAAATTATATTATGATTCGATCTATTCGAATTTCTGTATAAACTTTTACATCTCAATTCGAATTCCTCTATGTATTACATAGTACAACTTAACATTTATTACACATCATAACTACTATATTGTACATCTCTTAGAACCTAAACATTGTTCAAGAGTATATATGTAAATAAATGAATCAAGCTCCTTTGATACTATTGAACTATATCAATCATGTAGCATGAAATCTTTACCGTGAGTCCTTAACCTATAAAAGTTGTTATTTGCAAGGGTGAGCTAGACAGCCCAGCAATTCTAACAGTTTTCATGCAGCACATAGCATATAATAGCATATTCAGTTCATGCATTCATAATCAATTAATATTAACTACGCATGTTACTTCACACATAACATGCATAGAAATTTACTTCACAAGCATATCATCAAAGATCAACTTTCAAATTTCATACATAGCTCATATGCATTTCATATATATACATAAACATTCTCATAGCATAATATAGCTCAACTAACAGTTATAGAATTCATATATCAAATAGGAACTTAAAGACTTGCCTGATTCGTAGTTTATTAACTACGACTTAACTGCTTAAAGCTTATCTGCACTGCGTGTATTCCTACACAGTTATATAATCATAGATTCATATCCATTAGTCATACATTTCATACGTTCTTAATATAATAATAAATATTACATTGTTTCCTAACTAGGTTTGAAAAACCTTCATTTCACTTTCTCATCATACTCTTAGAATAGCTAGGTATGTATTGGTATACTTCACCACCCGTACTTGACATCAACATTCATGTAAATTTAACACACACTTGACTCACTATGTGTTCGGCACATATTTAAAGTTTATAGATACGTGATCTACGTTGTTCATATTCAAACTACTTAGTTTCATAATGATTTATTTCAATCAATAAAGCTTAACAACTTTCTTTAACAAGATTCGATGATATAAGCTTTTAAACCATATATTGGTACTAATAAGCCTCTACTAGTATGCTTCACCTAGACTTAGCATAGTTCATTATTTGAAAACATATTTTAAACCACACTTGAAACGTCCAATTCATGCTTAGCTAAAAGATGAACATATTCGTCATGTCTAGAGGCATAAAGCATTCAAGTTCACTTTTAAAAGTTATTCTAGGCCAAGATAAAGCAACTAGGTGCAACTTTTAATCTCATTTCATAGCTAACTAAGCCATGTATATATGGTATCATGTTTAGAACTTTAAGTACACAAATTACTTTAAGTTCGTTCTTAAAGTTAGTTTTCTTTAGAAAACATTTTCAACTAACCTATTGAAAGTTGATAATAAGTAAAGTAACTTTAAATCACTTCTCATTCTTAAGTATACTCATAACTCAACAAGATGTATGTGTTAAAATATCATAACTTCAAAGACTCAAGGTTCGTCAATATTTGTTTTTCAAAACTTCAAGTTTCTTTTCAAAACACATACTAAGTCATGCTAGAGCATTCTATTATGAGTACGGTAACCCTATATGCCATGTCTACTATAATGCATTTTCATGTTACATCACTTAGAATTACATATTCTATCGTCGGGAGCACTATACTTGCGCATGTGCTCACTCGACGCCCTCCGATGGCCTTTGATTACGTAATAGTCACAAAGATGACTATTTTGACCATTTCTAATGACCTCAAATTGAAACAATTAAAGAACAAAAGTTATAGGTCTATTTGTTCTCGTTCCGGATCATCTTGAATTTCCTCAATCGGAGTTCGTATGAAAAAGTTATGGCCGTTTTAGCAAAACATGTTCTGTCAGATTTTTCTCATCATCTGTAATAGACCACCCCCCATCGGGACGGGGATCTTGCCTTTAAAATATCCCGCCGGGGTTGGCCTAGCTACTGTAAGTGCACGGTTTCATGCTCTGCTACAAAATAACAAGTCAAATTACTTTCTAACCTTCATAATTTGAGTTATACATGTCCAAATTAGTCCGTTTTCGATTCTATGGATTTGTAATTCATAGAACTACAACATACTAGATACCCATCAACTAACATAAACATTAACTAACCCAAATATGAATCTATAACTCATGTTCATGCAAATGTTCATGTTTTAGACAATTTAGCAAAATCATTCACTACGAATTCGTTTCTCAACCAAATTGGTTCGTTTAACTTTCGTTGATTTTGTATTTGATTATATTAACAATGTCTAACAACAATTCATAAATTATAACAATCCTTAGCCATCAATTTTGTGACTCAAAAGCTACTTTTTCTAAGAACTTTGTAAAACTTTAACTTAAGAACATAGTTTAAGAATTATACCTCTTGATATGTTGAATTCCCTCAACACACTGATTATGCTCCCTTAATTCTCAGCAACAAACTCTCTATATAACTATCAAGAATTCAAGCAACATAATTTATGAGGGGGAGCTCCCAATTTATAGAGAAGCTCTTACCCAATTCATGGCTTTGTCCAAGAAAAAGAAGAGGAATCCCTTGGGCAACAAGAAGTTGGTAATTGGTTGTTGGAGATCATCATTATGCCCACTCCCTTCATGATCATGATCTAGCAAGCTTGGAAGAAAATAAAGAACATAGGCCTTAGCCTTTTTGTCTAAACACGTGACTGAGATGTGAGGGAGCAAATGGGACTCTCACTTTGGGACAATACCATATCTTAGCATTCTTGTATACTCCTACACCTTCTCACTCTTATGTTATATTTTTAATACACATATCAACCATATTTTATAACCTAATGTCACATTATGACTTAACATTTCAAGGTAGTATGTGTGATGTAATATACATATAATTGTCTCATCACCTAGGATGGGATAACAAAATTTATTTAAATCAACTTCATGATTTAATCACTTTTACCATATGTATATTATTAGTTCCAATTAAATGTCACACTTCATTTCATATCATATAGATGTAGCTACTATATAATATAAAATCATTGCACATACAAATTAATTCCTTCAATTATTCATTCATTAAATTATTTAACGAATGTATATTCCTTCACTTTGCCACACTAGACATATTTCACATATAATATTTGACTGACTCAAGCATTTCAATGCTAAACTACCTTAATTGATTATAAGTATAACATTTACGCTTATAATAATTAATATATACTCCATTAGTTATTTAAATGATAATAACTTAAGTTATTTAATATATTAAAATAACTTAGTTTTCTCTCATTAATTAACTCCCTTGAAAATACATTAGAAATTATGTATTTTGTCATAACATAAATATTATGTTTTCTCCTAATAAAGATATTTACAATTAGAAATTAATTTGCTTATTGTCTCAAGATATTATTCTTAATTAATATAATATCAATTAACTATATAATTACGACACATGTACATATATTATATATGTAAAATAGATAATAAGTTTATTTTCTATTATAATAAATTGTTTCCATCAATTTATTTACATATAGCAAATACATTTTAATATATTTACTATATTATTAATCATACCTCATACAAAATATATAAGGTAATATTATTATTCAAAAATAAAATTTTCTCCTTTTATTAAAATAACTCAATATTAGAAATTATTTTAATATCCTCTATTAGAAATATATAATTATTATCTCTCTCTCCTCTATAAATTGTTCCCAAAACAATTTCTTCAAATACTAAATATCCATTTAAAGATATAATAATTTATTTCTCTATTTAATAACGTATATATATTTAACGTTATTCGAACATTAGACTTTCTCACATATTACCATTCTGAGTAACATATATAAAGTATCACCTATTTAACACACATATTAATTCATTCCTTTACTTAAGTAAATTAAACCTTGTACTATATTACCATATTTATTTAAGATTTAAAATACACATTATATTATTTCATAACATAGCTCTCAACTATCAATTAACCAATATTTATTCTTATTAGTTAATTCTCTCAACTAACTTATGTTTCACTATCCAAACTCATTCGCGGATAACTTACGTACTATCAATAACCTATATCATAATCATACCAGTTATTAGTAAACATAGACAAGAAAATGACGATTATACATTAATGTCACCCACTTACTATGATAAAATAATCCTATATACTATTTATTATCGATAGGAAATTTTATCCACCTCTTTTATCTCAACTAAATTATCTCTGCGATCAATAACAATATATAATAATAATATATTTATTAATCACAAAAGTCACATATTACATAGTTCATATTACCCTATGTAACACATTCCTACATACCTCGTATCACATAAATGTTTTTATTCGAACCCATTTCACACTTAAGAATTTTATTCATAAAATTCGTATTTTAATATTTTCTGAAAATTCGGGTTCTTACACTAAACCCTCTACACAAGGGGGAACTCAAGCCATTACGATACCTGAACTACAGTTGGATATGACCAACAAAATTCATGATGCCACCCATCTCACAGGAGATCCAGACACCGGTGACATCAGAAAGAAAATCCTTCAAATGGAAGAAACCCTTCGTGCTATCAAAAGAATTGGAACACACGGGAGTGTTTCATATGCTAACCTATGTGTATTCCTTGGTGTTCATTATCCAAAAAAGTTTAAGACTCCTGACATCGAAAAGTATGATAGGTTAGGAGATCCTTACACACATTTGAAGGTGTTTATTGGAGAACTCAGATCTTATGCAGAGGAAGAGAAGCTCACAATGCAGCTGTTCCAAAAGAGTTTGACTGGAGAAGCCCGTTCGTGGTATACCAGATTAGACAACTCAAATATCCATAGCTGGCAAGAGCTATCTCACGCCTTCCTCACTCAATACAGCTTCCAGTCTCAGATGGCTCCTGACCGGTATCAGATTACCAAGGTTAAGAAATAGTCTAACGAGTCTTTCAGAGAGTATGCTCAAAGGTGGAGGCGCATGGCTGCTCAAGTTATTCCTTCCATAACAGAATCAAAAATGGTCATGACTTTCATAGACATACAAGAAGCTCTTTTCTATGAAAGAGTCTTAGCCGGCATCGGTAAACCATTTTCTGAAATGGTCAAACTTGTGGAGATGGTTGAGATGGGATTGAAGTCCAGAAAAATCCAAGACCTTGCTGCCCTTAAAGCTGTTACTGAGCACATCCAATCTGGAAATTATGGAAAAGCCCCCGGAGGGTCCATAAAAAGAAAGAGGAAGATGTTTCCCTGATACTACAGGGTCAAAATGGCAATCAGAACATGCCTATCCAGAGGAGAAATTACACTCCTTTTCAAGCACAGTCTTCAAACCCTCCAATGCCAAAAGGTGGATAAGTCAAACGCCCTCAAGTTTTCACACCCTTAGGGGACTCACTCGAGAATATTCTCACTCTTCTGCCAACGCAGAAGAAAATCACGCATCTTCTTCCACCAAACACCCTTCACGGAAGGGTTTCAATCTTCATCGAAAATGTGCTTATCATGCCGGGGCACCTGGACATGATACTCAGGATTGTTGGGCCCTGAAACACAAGATCCAAGACCTGATAGACAGCGGTGAGATCGTGGTCACCAAACCAGATTAACCTCACGTACAAGACAATCCTCTTCCTCAACACAAAGAAGAAGAGGTCAACGTGATTAATTGGAGCAATGCACATAGTTCAAATTTCAATGGTGAATCATCTCAGACCACCAAAGATGGTGTTGAAAAATGGGATTATGCAAAGTTCCAGTTCGCAATGGAACGTAAGATGAAAGCTCTATGCAAGCAGATTGAGCAATTGACAGAACTGTGACCTATCAGCATCAAGTGACACGCCAGTTAGTCAGCCAGCAGCATGCTAGTCTCCTTCCTCTTATCATGAATATTCCCTCGTCACCTTTAGAAAATGAAATGCTGGAGGACAAAGTGGCAAAGAGAACGAATGCCAAAGACCATTGGGATTTTGCCAATAGAAGGGAATTTATATACCTAGGCCAATGTATGGAGGAAATCCTGCAGATGCTAATCAATGAAGGAAGAATCACTTCCCTTTTTCGTCCAATTAATCCCCGTTTAGGACGGTTCAATTCTAATGGAGTATGTCAATATCACTCCCATTCTCGCGGTCACAACACAGAAGAATGCTGGGCACTCCGCCACCTTATCCAGAATCTAATTAACAGTGGTGTCTTGCAACTAGAAGACGATGATATTGTGCTACGTGCGAGTGAGAATACCTGTCCTACTAAGAGGAAGGGATTGGTAGCAGTTATATCCACTGAGACTGATATGACTAGCAAATCACTCACAATACCAGCAATTCAACTCAAAGGAAGCAACAATACTTTGAAAGTGGCCGCTCCAGAGCCAATCAACTTACCATACAGAGCACAATATCCTATTATCAGCTTACACAAAGTTCCATGGAATTATGGAGACGGTGAAGGATCGATCTCGAATACAACTGCTGCAGTGTCGAAGGAAAATCCACTGTATCTTCCCCAATGGGTGATGAAGTCTACCATCAAATCAAAGGGGGAAATACCCATGGGGAAGATTGAAAAATTCCTCCGCACAATGGGTCATAACGAAGCCAAGGTGGTTTTAAGATTAAAAGAAGTTCCACACCAAATTTCAATTTTGGACTTGGTCTTAACTTTCGAGGATCACCGGAAGATCATATTGAAGGTTTTAGAAAAAGACTATTTACCAAAATCAGTGGATGTGGAAAAATTTCAACATTTGGTTGATCACATTTTTAACAACAATGTGATATCCTTCACTGATGACGACATACCACCCGAAGGGACCGGTCATTGCAAGCCGTTGCACTTTACAATTTTGTCCTCCGAATATATGCTAGCTAGAGTCTTGATAGATGGAGGTTCATCTCTAAATATCTGTCCATATGCTACCATGTTGAAGATGAATGTCAATCTCAACCAAATCTGGAGCAGCAATACGGTTATCAAAGCTTTTGATGGAGCCCGCCAGAATTCGGTCGGAGTAATTGAGTTGCCAATCGAAATTGGTCCCCATACATTCTGCATGTCTTTTTACATACTCAAGATAGATTCAGGATATAACCTGCTCTTGGGAAGACTGTGGATTCATATGGTCGGGCAGTCCCCTCTACCCTTCATCAACAACTGAAATATATTATCAACAATAGCCTAGTCACGGTCAATGCTAAGCTAGAATGTCCTCCACATGGTGACATACCATACATCAACGTCAATTCAGATGTTGAACCGGTCAGTTTTTATGCCTTGGAAGTAAGCAACACTCAGTACCATGCTATTGGAATTCCATTTCCCGCACCCAAGATTTCAGCCGAAGTAATGTCGGCTACTCAAGAAATGATGTCATTGGGTCATCAGCCGGGACAAGGGCTGGGTAAGAGTCATCAGGGTATTAAGCACCCTATCCAAGTTATCTATCAAACTGGGACATCTGGACTAGGCTATTCTGCCAGGTCTAGTCATAGGAATCCTTATAAGCATCAGCAGATTCCTTCAGTTTCAGCCGCATGGAGATTATCTTCATCTTTGAATTCTGAGTCCGCACAACCTCCGGTAAAGGTGCCAACCAACATAATGGCTATATTATTTCCCAAGTTGGTACCGGTGAAGGTGAAAGAAGTCTTTGTTCCAGATCTCGCTGTGGAAGAGGAGGAACGAAGAATCAAGCAAGATATCGTCAGAATGATGTCAATCATATGCATCATCGTTCATGATGAACATACAAATAGATACACCCCAGACGATGATTGCCCAGACGTAATGGCCATCATTCGGGATAAGGAGGATGATGACAGCCCCTCCATCACTGCAGTCCACCCGAACTTTGTGATGAGTAGGTTTTTAACCTATGATTTATGTTCGTTTAGCTTGATATATTGTTAGTTATTTGGCACTTTCATGTTACTTTTGATGGGTTTTGTGCTTATTGTAGAATAATCAATGTGCATATCGGAATGCTAGCAGTGGAAGGAGAGTTCAAGCAATTTACGGATTTTACTGCTTACATATAGCGCGGACATGCTTGTGATGATGTATAGAGGAGTAGCACGAGGGTCTTTGGTTAGGTGGGAGTTTCTTGATGCGATGAGTGTGGCGCCCCCAAATCCGAGTTCTCTAACCTCGCATTCAAAGTGCTCACGATCCTATCATCATCATAAGCATTCTATAACTATTTCAAATAATAAACATACATTGTTCATTATACAAAAGTCTCAAAACATGGTCCCAAGGTCTCTAACCTTAACTTTAAATACACCATTTATAATACAAATAGTTTACTCAAGAAACTCCATTAGATAATAACTAATTTAACATTCATTCTAAAATTACTCCTCGGATCTTGCCCTTTGCCCTTGTCCTTCAGATTTAGATCCTTCTGCTTAATCGAAAATAGAGGTCATGATATAGCAAGAGTAAGCAACTAATTTGCCTCACAAGTTTATAAAGACAAAGGAGATATATCATGACTTAGAAAGAAATATTGCTTTCAATGTTCAACAATAATATAAGATTGTGAAGGAACATGAATTAATAATCAACAATTGAATATTCGATAATTGAATAACTTTGAATCGAGTGGTTTTGAATAACCATGAACATTTGCCAAGGTGCTCAAAGATTTAAATCGGACCTTTTAATAAGTTTTGGTATTCAAGGATCACCTTTCATACCCCGTGATTTATGCATAAACACTTAATAATCCGACATTGATATCATGCCTTAATCAAATTTGTCCATTTCTCACCAAGAGTTCTTACCATATCAATTAATAAGAATAGAGTTATTTAAAATCCATTTGATTTAACAAATTTAGACATGCTTGATCTAGTCGATACAATTAGCATAGATCTATCATAAATCAGCTTCATAAATGAAGAACTTTAATTTAATTCACAGATTCAATGGCAGTGAGAACAGAATTCAATTGCACAAAGTGCAATTTCAATAATCAATAAAGACGTGAATAATCATCAATAATTATTCACTAATATGCTTTGAAAATAATAACTAAAGTTGAAAGTTAGGAAACTTGCCTCGATCGTAGGTTACAAACTATGAAATAAATTTCTATCCACTATGTAGTTAAAATATCTTCCTTTGAGAGACCTATAATTAGTCTTTCAATTAGTCATTGCATAACATCGCATTATGTAATCACATAGATATCATACATTACAATAAGTTTTATAAACATTATCATGTCTAGATAGTGTTATTAACGATTACCTTTAATTCACATAATATTATTAACTTAGATAATATTAATTCACCTTCTAGTATTATTGGTTCACTAATAATACTTTAAATCATTTACTAACATTTTATTCACTTACTAATATTATTAATTATTTAATAATATTTTATCCCTTTACTAATATTAGTAATCATTTAATAATATTTTATTCACTTACTAATATTATTAATCATTTAATAATATTTTATTTAATCTCTAATATTATTATTTAATAATAATACTCTAATCTAATATTTTTATTTACATAACAACATCATATTATAATATTATTAGTATTTTAATAATATTCCAATGATTTATTAAATTAATAAACAATTTATTCTAATTGTTCATCCTTTAATAACCTCTTATTTAATATCCATAAAAGGTCATAAGTAATATTTATTATTATAAATTACCAAAATGCCCTAAGATAGTCATGATATAATATATTATGAGCATTCAAGCATAAAATCATATTTTTCTCATTAAAGACATCATTTAACTATTTATTTCCTTTTATTCACAACCTAATCATTTTAGGAAAAATAGAAAACTGATTCCAAAAAATTCTCAGCTTCTGGATTTTAACAGAATATGAACCAACAATGATCCTCTAATTTTCTAGAATTTTAGAAAATGATTTACTATTTTAAAGTGCTCAAAACACTCAGATCTTGCTCTATTTTTAAAAAATTGAGTTTTGCTCAGACAAATCTGAAATTTTCAGGGTATGCTCTCTTAACATATATGAAGCTACTGTAAAAATTTTGGAATTTTCCAGTGTATACACAGTGATATATTCGTAGGATTATATTTATGGAGTCCTTTACTTTAAATAGTCATTACGCACAATATATAACTCAAACGTGTCCGTTCTTTTTCCTACGCGTAGATAACTTCATAAGGTACCTCTGTAATATTTTTCCAGATTTTTACAAGACAAGGAACTAGCCGAAACAGCCTCATGAAAAACAAGTCAGTAGCTGATTTCGGATTTCAAGGCTTTAGCATATAAAGTGGACTGTTTTTGTAAAAAATATCTCAAAGGTTTCAAAACATGCTATATTTGTGATCTACCACTTGGGTTTACTAGATAACTCATGTATCTAGCACCCCCCTTCGACGGATCATAAATTCAAGTTGTAGAACTTGAGTTACACAAGATTTAGTGGAAGAAAACAAGAGTTTTCACCCTTGGAGAACATATGCTCATTTTCTTCCTCTAAGTCTTTGATCTAACACTCAAGATACTTAGTTCCATGCATGATGGTATGTATAACTAGTGTATCTTGAGTAGTTGTACATAACCCCATCAAAACTCAAGCTATCAAAACAAGGTAAGAGAAGAAGATGAAGGTACATTATACCTTGACTTAGTGGCTACCTTCCTTGATTTTCCAAAGTAACTAATAAACTTAGGGGGCATAAACCACTAGAACTCCTATAATTCTTCTTCCTATGGCTGAAATTATCTCTTTCTTTTCTCTCTTTGAAGTTGGCTAGCTTGGGAGCAAGAGGTAGAAGAAGAAGATGAAGAAGATGGAGAGAAAATGAGATGTTGGAAGAATGAGATGTGAATTCAAAATGTAATGGGCAATTCATTATTAATTCTCCCACAATCATTTTGTTGCCCATTAGGTAAAACACTTTGTTTATTACTTACCTTAGGTTAAACATGATTAAATGTGCATAATGGAGTGGCAACCAATGGGAGCCTTACAACATTGTCCTTATGTTTATTCATGTCTACTAATGGACAAGCTAGATTAATTATTCCACTTAGGATCCTCATAATATCCACCATTTAGCTTTTTATTTTAAATGCCCAATTTTGATTAATCAAATGTCTAGAATACCCCAATCAAGTGGGCTAAGTATTGGATTACATTTTATTTTCCTTGGGCTTTTCTTTTAATTGATTTGGGCTAGATAAAACATAGTCCAACAATTTTAATAATGTTACCCAATTTGATAATTTAGGGCTTTCATCTCCAATCATATGAAGTTTAATTACTTATACATACGATTTTATCTCATAACCTAATTAGATTTACAAGAATTAGGTTTAAAATTATTAGTCACTTGAAATACTAAGTTTACCCACTTAAGTTAGTATACGTATAAAATACTAACTTTTTCGTGTTACCATAACTCTTAGGTTATTTAATATCCTTACCTAATGTATAATTAGGTCACAAGGCTTTCATTTTTAATGAAATCCATAAATGTATGTATCCATATATAATACAAAGTTTAAAAAAAAATGTACATACATACATGGTGACTTAAGATTCACGGTTATTACAAGTAGTGTGCGCCGCGCTGTCGACGACTATTATGTAGCAGGCGAATGACGCCATTTATCGATTCACCGCGTAAAGTAATTTTGTGCTGGAAGTTGGGTATTATTAGGAGCTATTAATTCTTTATGTAATGTGATCATAATAGGATTGTGGGATGGTTGTTAGTTCATTTTGTGGGAGTCTTTGACTAATGACTTGTTGGTTTTGAAAAGGATTTAGATTGCTACTTGACTTTTCTATGGGAGGAGTTAGAGTTGGATTAGGATTAGTGGTATAGATCTGATTTGGGGCTATTTTTATGTGAAGTGTTGGATCTTAGAAGGATTATTCAGACACACTTCGAGAACAGGATTGAAGAGCAAGAGCTTGGAGGAATGAAGAAAAAGAATAATTTCACGAAGATTTCAGATTTGAAGGGCGAGAAGGGTGGTGTATTACTATTCTCTTTTAATTTCAAATTTTGTAATTAGGATGATGCTTTCTTTTATTTATTCAATATTTAATTCATTAGCTATGAACTAAATTACTTATTACGCTTATAATGGATCTTTAAGTGGAACGATGATTATGTAACCTTGGTTTTCAGTTTAATAAGCTATTATGCAGTTTATCTATATTAATTTAAGCTTAAGTTTATGAATTGTCTGATCAACAATTTTATGTGGATTTGTATGAATTCGAGAGATGAAATATGAATCTAGACTTAATTAATATATCATGTGTTCTTGATTTATGTGAATGAACAGAATCTTGATGTATTTTAGGGTAGAGATATGCTTGACATCGCATGTAATCATATGAAGAACTTGAACTTAAACCTTCTTTAATTATAATTCACATAGAGATATAGTGAGTTAGTTAATTAAGGTGTTTAACTTAATTCTATCTTAATTGTGGATTTAGGTTAATACGATGTTAATACACCGAGAGGTGGTTAATACTATTTATGTGTTCTTGATTAATAAACCGGGATAGTGAATTAAACTGGAATAAGGGAATAATAATCAAAGGGATTCTTAGAGTGAAGTTGTAAGCCTAATTCTCCAATATTTGTTTGAAAATTCAGTTTTAGGGTTTGTTGGTATTTATTTGATTTTTAATATTTTTGCTCTAAACTGGAAATTGATTAGTTTAATAAAATTAGGATTAATAGAAGATTGGTAATTGTGAAGTTAATTTCTTGCTAGGTCTCTGAGGGAACGATACTCTACTTACTATTATATTACTTGTTGATCACGTATACTTGCATGTTGTGCGTATCTAGATTTTACCCAAAAAGGTTTTGGCGCCGTTGTCGGGGAATTAGTTTAATATATATTTTTTCCAATATTAGTTTCAATCAAATTAGTCTTAATTTAAACATTTTTTTTTCTTTTTATTTAATTCTCTCCTATTTTTTCTCTCTTTTCAGGTACCATGGCTGGATGCAATTATCAATGGCCATATACGAGTAAGACTCAACCAAGGGATACAAGAATGGATGGAATCAATGTATTTTTTGCATTGTCAGCACAAATTGAAACACTTTCGAAGAGGTTGGAAGTTCTTGCAGCCCAACGTATTCGAAAGATCGCAGTAGTTTGTAATTATTGTGTTGGTAATCATCCGAGTCATCAATGCACCGTTAGTTTTGGGTCGGGACAACACGGTGGTGAATACCTCAACGATTATACATATGTTAATTATCATCAAGTTTGGGGGTATCACCCGGATTCGTCATGGAGCTACAATTATGAAGACCAATAATACGCTCACAAATCCATTATACACACCAGAATTTTCATGTCCACCTCCATTGCCACAAGATGAAAAGCCAAATCTGAGGGATGTAATATTGAAGGGCATATCAAACCTAGAGGAGATGCGGATTAGCCAAGAGCTGTCAACCCAAAATTTTAATAATCGAATGGAACAACTCGCACTACCTCAACCAATGGTCCTCAATACATGGCTTCCGAGAATGAGACGGATAATTCAAGGTTGGAGGAATTGTTGTCCAAGTTCGTAGAATCCAATGAGGAGAGGAGGATTAATCAAGAGCGGTCAATTCAGAATCAAGAGATATCAATTCAAAATCTGTAGAACCAGATGGATCAAATGCTCAAAGCCTTGAACAACTGTCCTCAAAACAATTGGTGTTATGACGAGGATTCTGAGATTGATGAAGTGCCCGAACCAAATCAACAACTGGATGAGACACGAGATGTTAAAAAAGAGGAGGCAAGTGGGGATGAACTAACTATGAGCACTAACGCGGATGAGCCGATGTTATTACTGCCTCAAGTGCCTTCTCCGCCAAAGTTCAAGGGTCTAGTTAGAATTACAAAAGTATGCCCACTTGGTAGTCATGGCGTCAGCGAAGCTCTTTATGACATAAGAGCAAGTGCAACAATGAAGCCATGGTGGGAAGAGAAAGAGAAGATAGACGAAGAGCCCATTGTGTTTGGCACACTTCCATGCCCAAATATGATCACAAACACAATGGAGATAACACCTAGTCATTTGTCCTTCTTCGTGGAGATTATACCGAGTCAGAGCATGCTAGGTGACTTTGATGCTTGTGGGAACCTCCCAAAGGATTATTTGCTACTGATGGATGGAGGATTCCTCAACTTTTGAAGAGGAATTGGATAGTGTTGACCAGACAAAGTCTGGCTGAAGGACTATAAATCAAGCGCTTATTAAGAGGCAACCCAAGTTTAATTTTTATTTATAGTTTTTATTAGGTTTTATATTATTAGTTAAAAAATTTGCATTTATTAGGATTTAATAAACTTGTTTCTATTGTGTTTACATGTTATTCAAGTCCAACTCAAGTGTGGTGCCCGATTTATTCTAATGTGTCTGGCCTATTCTTCAGACTTAGCAGACAAGGAGGAACATGATGTATTTTCAGGGAAGTCCTCTCTTTTAATTTTTTCTATTTCAGCCATTGAGGACAATGTCTAGTTTATGTTTGGGGGGCATTTTAGTGTCATATTGCATATAGTTAGTTATTTACATTGTAGTTTGTATAGTTACATTTAGTCTTTGCATTCAGTTTCTTGAAGAAAAAAAAATTGAAAAATAAAAAAATTAGTAGTTAGTTTACTATGTTTATATAACATTTATTACATCTTGCATAAGTCCAACTTTTTGATATTTACAGTTTGTTTTGGCCAATGATGAGATTGGAATTGGGTACACAAGTATAGTACTGATTATTAGAGCGTTGATGTGATTTCTTGTTATGAATTGAGTCTTTTTCTGTTTGAAACTGGTATAATAAGGATAACACAGTAAAAACAACTTGTTGATTGATTGAGTTTAAATTGATACATAATCGAACTCTAAAGGATAATGTTAGTTTGAATGGATGAATGACAAGAATATATAGTGATGGCTAAAGTTAGACAATAACCTAAGTTTGGGGGAATATTTGGGGTATATAAGCTATAAAAAAAAGAAAAAAACAGAAAAAAGAAAAAAGAAAAAAAGAAAGTATGAATAAACACTGTGGCGTGCTTATCTAGTGAATGGAGCATTGAGGATTATAAGAATAGATAGATCTATTAAGTAATGGATCAGTAGAAAAAGTGAAGTTGATGATGGAAGCATAGGTATTCCAAATCTTCTAGCTATGCTAGACTTCGAAGTTTTTGACATCAAGCTAAATACGCACTATGTGCTTTTGAAAAATGAATTTTTATTCTCAACTCCCGGTGATTATTGTGTATGCGTGACTTGGCCATCGACACCTCGTTACTTGCTGAGATGATAAACCGATTTGCAAAGATTTTTGAAACGATTTAAAGTACAGATCTATGCTACTTATTTCATTAGACGCGAATGATTTGAAGTATCAAAGTTGTTTTTATTTATCACTTATGTACCATGAAACCCAGTGCGAGATGATAAAAAAAAAAATGATGGAGTCATCAATGCGATATTACTTAGTGTAGGATGTGATCTCGTGATCGTCAACCCACTATGGTATGAAGTAGTATGATAAAATCACCAAATGACCGGAATCCTCAACGATCAGAAATACAAATATGACATCATGACGTCATTCTCGAAAAATGTTTTCAAAATTTTAATTTGCCAACTGGGTTTGGCTATACTTAAATAATTCTATTGAATCGAATTATCGATATGAGTCTATGCTATTCGATTCACTAGACTAATGTTTATGAAAACTCTAAGTGTTCATTGAAAGAAATTTCCCAACCAAATTATTTTGGTGCGAATCCTATACTAAGTCCGAGGTGAACAACCCCGAAAATGGGGATATACTAATTGGATAGAATATTCCAATTTAAGGACGATATAGTCGTTTCGGATTACTAAGGTACAATAGACCGATCATCTAAAAGTACTGTAATCGGTAGTTTACCTTCTTCGTGATCAGAAACATACACAAGTAAAGAAATGTTTAAGAGGTAGAGTACCTTTCTTTCTTAATTGAAAGAGGTAGCGGTAGAAATACCGCTAAACCTCGAGAGTTCAAAGTTCATAATTTTTATGATCCCTCGCATGTATATGAAAAGTTTTTTTTTAACTCTTCAAAGTAATGTTGTGGTAGAATGTGATGATGGATATGAAATAGTGTAAACTCGCTAAGCATTTAGTAGAATCTGAGATGATTAAATAAAGGTTATTATGACAACCTAGTTTTGATGAATGTTTAGAAGATGTAAACTCCTAGTGAGTAGTTATGGTGAAATGTGATAATAGATGAGAAATCCTCGAATGAGGAAATTGTAAAGGTTAAATTGAAAACCTAGTTTGATCAAGAGAATGAGCAGAGATTAGGATGCTTTAATTTCGAGGATGAAATTCTTAGAAGAAGGGGTGAATGTGACAACCCGAGAAATTAGAAAATTATTAAATTCTTAAATGATTGGTTTAAGGTCAAATAATAGACCTAGACAGAAAATAAGTGAATGTGTTTGATGTTTTCATAAAGGAATTTTGAGCATTTAAAATTTCTTTTAGTGAATTATTCAGATTAAGGGTATATGTGTATATGTTCAAGATTACGATCATGTATGCGAGAATGTGGTTATGGTCAAGTGTCGACCGATAAATTATATCGTGTCAAACCCTAATAAGATATATTAAGAACATCCACGCTCGCTTATAAAATTATTACGCTTTTATAAGAAACCCTAGAAATCTGGTTCGAAACCCTAATTTCGGCCCCGAATCAAACCCTAATTCGATATTTGAAAACCCTAATCCGAGAAATTATCTGATAAGTATAATGCTTAAGTGCTATTAATTATAATATTAATTAGGTAAAGCTTAATTAATTAGCAAACCCTAATTTCGTAATTTTTGAACCCTAATTGTTCCGTTAGGAACCCTAATGTACAAGTTATGGAATTAATTGCTAAACTAGCAATATTAATTAGAAATATTAATCCTAATCGCTTAAAGTCATAATGTAATTGAGAAATTATATTATAATTTGAGTATGTTATGTTATATTTTATATAATTTATATATCAAATATGGGTTATATAAATTATAGGATTCCAAGAGGTAAAATAAATTAAGGAGATTTATGTAGTAACTTATTTGATTAAATTAAGTTACTAAGATTGAGTAATTAAATAACTTAAAAAAATATGGAAGTGAATTATAAAAGTTAAGGGGGAATTAAAGCGAAGTTAAGAAAACCTTAGGGTTAAAAAAGTTAATATTTGAAACTTAAGAAAATACCTTAAGGAATATGCTAAGGAATAAAGAATATTCTCGAGAATATGCTAAGAATATGCCAAGGGTGATTTGCAAGCTTTTAAAGACTAGGGGAAGACTAGAGAAGATTTAAGTTGGGTGACTAACTTATAAAAATTGAAAGTAACTTATATATAAGCAAAATCAAAATTTACTTATATTCATTTTAGCCAAATTGGCTAAGTTTAGAGAGAGAGAGAGACAAGAGAGAGAGAAGATGAGCTAGGATTATCATGTAGCAAGCCAAGAACAACACCCCAAGATCCATGTCATATCTTTGAAGAAGAAAGAAATCAAAGCAAGGTATAAGAATTCTTAAACACAAAACTCTAATTAGTTTATGTGTTTGATTTTTGTCAAAATAATGAGTTTTGATCTTCAAAACACTAGATCTACATGATTTAGAGTGTTTTATGTGTGATGTATCTATTTTATGTTTCAAAAAGATAGATCAAAAGCAAAAAAAAGTGAAGCTAGGTTTTTAAGGTGTAGAAATCTTATATTTCTTACTCTTGAATGTGTTTAATCTTGTATTTGATTTTTGGTTATTTTGAACCATGAAGTTTATGATCCTGAACATGAGAACTATAGATCTACATGATATATGATGTTTTATGGTTAGATCATGCCATTTTAGGGTCGATGCTTGATCAAGAGAAAGAAAAGCAAAACAGTTTTTTTAAAATGAATTGGTAACTGCTGCCCCTAAACAGTAAATTCCGAATTTGTTTGGATGGTCTAAAAATTCTGGACTTTTGATATGTTGTAGTACACTCAATAAGCTTTCCATAGACTCCGAAACGGACTAAATCCGACATCGGAGGAGAGAGTTATGAAATTTCTCCCAAACTACTCAAAGTTAAGAAAACTGTTAGAAGGACAGTTTTGAACAGCCACTTCCGGGCTAATTTCTGGGAGCTTAACATGTCCAAATATGGATTGTGATAGATGAAAACTGTATTTCGGAAAGATAGGAATCCAACAAAATTGACGGATCATTAATCGGAGTTATAGATTTCATTTTATTTAAGTTTTGGTAAAGGACTCCAAAACTGCATATGTGCAAAAGTAAACTGCCAAAAATTTTCCGGAGGCTGTTTCGTAATTTAATTTGTGAGAAAATTCCGGCTTTCGGAAATGAAAACATGTGGTATTATGTAGCTTGTGTCCAAAAATGAGCTAATTCCGAGTTAAAACGCCAAGTTATGACTATTCTAATTTTTGTGATTTTCCGATCTGAAATCGCTATAAACCGTAGTTCTACAACTCCGATTACCACGAAATTTAAAATGGAGCATCACGTTAACATATATAAGGTTATGTCAAAAGATGGGCATCTCTGGAGTTAAGCACGAGGTAGCTAATTTTCTTAAGTCACGCACTATTTATGATTTTGAAAAATAGTAAAAGAAATTGAAAAATTATGGAAAAATATTTTTTATGTATGAAATACATGTATATATGTTTGACCAAAGGATAAAAAATAATAAGTTGATTTGGTATTTTTCGTGAAAAGAATAGTGATTTCTTGGATACTTTGAAATAAAATCCGCCTTCTTGAAATGGTATTTTGGTTTACTAAGATGTTATCTAATTTACTAGGATAACATATAAAAAATGAATAACTTATAAGTATAAGTTATGATGTGATTAAAAGAATATCAAAGTATAATAGTAATATTAAGACTTAAAACTAATGTCTAATACTTAACTATATGTTATGACTAACCTAAAGATCTATTATAGGTTTTATATGTCAGATAGACCGATAGGAGTATGTGGAAATGTGTTTAAGTTATTTTATAACTAAGTGATGATATTATTCTAATATTGAGATCTATATTATTAATATTAGGTCTTCGTGAGAAGCGTATTATATTAAAGGCACAAGAATCAAATCTGCTCAAAAAGTTTTTTTCAAGTTCTTTTTACTTAAACTCTTTTAAGAGTGGTTTCAGACAGATATGCTTATGAATTGTACTCTGTACATCTTGTATGTATAAGTCGGGTATGAAAGGCTGATCACCTTCATTACCAGTTGGTCCAGATATATTGTTATTCCTGTTAAATACTTGTTCAGTCAAAACTTTGTTCATGCTAATTCACAAATACATTGTGAAGGATAGTCAGCTTATTATTCAAACTCTTTCCATCATGATATATCTTTGCATTGTTTTTAAACTTGCTGGGCAACTTTCATGCTCACCCTTGCTATATCATGATAAAACATTGCAGATAAGGCGAATACGGCCAGTTACAGGAAAAGGAAAATGCCAAGTTCAGCTTGGGATAGAATGTACAGCTAATTTGTAAAAGTATGGTTGAAGAATAGTATTGTTATGTGTTAGATAGCTTATGATTTGTGTTTAAGTAAAGGTTACTCGACCTTGGGGAATAGTGTGTAATGTAATGTATAAACAATTTATGTTTATATCTTCCGCAACAACAGAGAAATAAAGATACCGGATCCGGTGGCGATTTGGGACCCTTGGATTTGGGGATGCCACAAGATGGTATCAAAGCCGACTCTCGGCTTCCTGGGTCGGGTCATCCGACGGGTTCTTGGGAGGTGGGGACACGAAAAGGTCGGTGGTATTATCCCACAATGGAGAGATGAAGGTCCGGAGGTGGGGACACGGTTACCCTTTATTATCCCACAATGGCTAGAGAGACAAAGATCTTTGGGTCGTGTGTGTGATCTGGCTTGACGGGGACATCGTAAATTTAAGTGGGGAGTTTGTAACACCCAAATTCCCCACATCGAAAGATAGAGAAAAATTTGTCTACATATAAGGAAATAAGTTATTACCAATAGTACCTTCAAGTCATGACATTTTGGGAGCTGTGGTGGGCTAAGATGACCCAAAAGATACTATCAGGCTAGTAGTCAAGCCTTATTTTGATGGATTTAATTCGATTCGTACTTGGGATTTGACCCGAGATTTATTCCGGATTCGGGATTTGACCCGGGTTGTTTCATATGGTATCAAAGTTGTTGGTTATAAAGCTTAGGTAGCAATACCTTAGACCAATAACCGCAGATGATTAGATAAGTACTAACTCACATAGAGTTAGTTGAAGAATCTCGCAGGTCGTAAAAGTTAGGTTTAAGTATGGTACCATTGTACTTTTATACTAGTTGATGTATGGTATCCGGGCTAAACGATTCCTTCATAGAGCGGAGGTATATACTGAACTAGCAACTCAAACCTAGTTTGTTGGTTGTTTGTGGGAAACCACTCAAATGCACTATATTGAAAAAAACCTGTTAGAGACTCGATGTGTACCAAGTATAGGAAGTGGATAGATAGAGTCTAAGAGATTACAAGTGTAAGGATGGGAGATCGTAAAACAAAACGATCACAGAATAGCAATAAATCGTAATATATATTTATGAGATCACCCGTGATCCGATAAGATTATGGTATGAAGAAAGATCAAGAGAATGATGAAAAGTTTACAGCAAGATTGCTGTGTATGAATTGTACTATAAATTGGTACAGATCCAGAAGAGAATTATAAATACGAATTAAATTTGTATGGAGAATGGGGTTAGTGTTAGGTGGGGATTCAATTGAGGACTCATGTCGGCAGCTAAGTGTATAATTCTTCGTATGGGAGCTGAATTGTACTTGGTGTAAAAACCACTTAGTTTCTGGCACTGATAATCATTGAAATGTTTATGTCGCGCTATTTGTTATATGCATGTTGAGAAGGTGATTCTTTTCTCATGTGTATAACGAATAGGTAGAGGATATAAGGTTAAGTTGCGAGTTCTTAAAACTCATACTTATGGTAAGTTCATGACTCATAATCATATGGTATGTTTTGAACCCCTCAGCGAATGGACGCCTATGGTCTGACTAGGATAAGTTCTTAAACTCATATGATTGTGGCAAGTTCCTGAACTCATAATGTGTGGTAAGTTTGATGAACTAGGGTATAGCAAAGTAGTGAATGGAGCATTGAGGATTATAAGAATAGATAGATCTATTAAGTAATGGATCAAGAGAAAAGTGAAGTCGATGATGGAAGCATAGGTATTCCAAATCTTCTAGCTATGCTAGACTTCAAGTTTTGACATCAAGCTAAATCGCACTATGTGCTTTTGAAAAATGAATTTTTATTCTCAACTCCTCGGTGATTATTGTGGTATGCGTGGACTTCGAATATCGACACCTCGTTACTGCTGAGATGATAAACCGATTTGCAAAGATTTTTGAAACGATTTAAAGTACAATCTATGCTACTTATTTCTATTAGACGCGAATGATTTGAAGTATCAAAAGTTGTTTTATTTATCACTTATGTACCATGCAACTGGTGCGCAGATGATAAAAAAAAATGATGGAGTCATCAATGCAAGATTACTTAGTGTAGGATGTGATCTCGTGGATCGCCAACCCACTATGGTATGATGTAGTATGATAAAATCACCAAATGACGGAATCCTCAACTGAATCAGAAATACAAAGCGACATCATGACGCCATTCTCGAAAAATGTTTTCAAATTTTAATTTGCCAACGGGTTTGGCTATACTTAAATAATTCTATTGAATCAATTATCGATATGAGTCTATGCTATTCGATTCAAATTTAGACTAATGTTTATGAAAACTCTAAGTGTTCATTGAAAGAAATTTCCTAACCAAATTATTTTGGTGCGGAATCCTATACTAAGTCTCGAGGTGAACAACCCTAAAATGGGGATATACTAATTGGATAGAATATTCCAATTTAAGGACGATATAGTCGTTTCGGATTACTAAGGTACAATAGACCGATCATCTAAAGTACTGTAATCGGTAGTTTACCTTCTTCGTGATTGTAAACATACCATTAAAGAAATGTTTAAGAGGTAGAGTACCTTTCTTTCTTAATTGAAAGAGGTAGCGGTAGAAATACCGCTAAACCTCTGAGTTCAAAGTTCATAATTTTTATGATCCCCGCATGAGATATGAAAAGTTTTTTTTTAACTCTTCAAAGTAATGTTGTGGTAGAATGTGATGATGGATATGAATAGTGTAAACTCGTCGTTACATTTGTGCAGAATCGAGATGATTAAATAAAGGTTATTATGACAACCTAGTTTTGATGAATGTTTAGAAGATGTAAACTCCTAGTGAGTAGTTATGGTGAAATGTGATGATAGATGAGAAATCCTCGAATGAGGAAATTGTAAAGGTTAAATTGAAAACCTAGTTTGATCAAGAGAATGAGCAGAGATTAAGATGCTTTAATTTCGAGGACGAAATTCTTAGAAGAAGGGTGAATGTGACAACCCAAGAAATTAGAAAATTATTAAAATCTTAAATGATTGGTTTAAGGTCAAATAATAGACCTGAGCGAGTAAAATAAGTGAATGTGTTTGATGTTTTCGTAAAGGAATTTTGAGCATTTAAAATTTCTTTTAGTGAATTATTCGAGATTAAGGGTATATGTGTATATGTTCAAGATTACACAGATATGTATACAGTATGTGGTTAAAGGGTCAAGTGTTGACCCGATAAATTATATCTGTCAAACCCTAATAAGATATATAAGAACGTCCACGCTCGCTTATAAAATTATTACGCTTTTATAAGAAACCCTAGAAATCGGCTTCGAAACTCCTAATTTCAGCCCGGAATCAAAACCCTAATTCGATATTTGAAAACCCTAATCGAGAAATTATCTGGATAAGTATAATGCTTAAGTGCTATTAATTATAATATTAATTAGGGTAAAGCTTAATTAATTAGCAAACCCTAATTTCAGAATTTTTGAACCCTAATTGTTCTGTTAGGAACCCTAATGTACAGTTATGGAATTAATTGCTAAACTAGCAATATTAATTAGGAAATATTAATCCTAATCAGTTAAAGTCATAATGTAATTGAGAAATTATATTATAATTTGAGTATGTTATGTTATATTTTATATAATTTATATATCAAATATGGGTTATATAAATTATAGGATTCCAAGAGGGTAAAATAAATTAAGGAGATTTATGTAGTAACTTATTTGATTAAATTAAGTTACTAAGATTGAGTAATTAAATAACTTAAAAAAATATGGAAGTGAATTATAAAAGTTAAGGGGGAATTGTGCGAGTTAAGAAAACCTTAGGGTTAAAAAGTTAATATTTGAAACTTAAGAAAATATCTTAAGGAATATGCTAAGGAATAAAGAATATTCTGAGAATATGCTAAGAATATGCCAAGGGGTGATTTGCAAGCTTTTAAAGACTAGGGGGAAGACTAGAGAAGATTTAAGTTAAAGTGACTAACTTATAAAAAATTGAAAGTAACTTCTATATAAGCAAAAATCAAAATTTACTTATATTCATTTTAGCCAAATTGGCTAAGTTTAGAGAGAGAGAGACAAGAGAGAGAGAAGATGAGCTAGGATTATCATGTAGCAAGCCAAGAACAACACCCCAAGATCCATGTCATATCTTTGAAGAAGAAAAGAAAATCAAAGCAAGGTATAAGAATTCTTAAACACAAAAAACTACAATTAGTTTATGTGTTTGATTTTTGTCAAAATAATGAGTTTTGATCTTCAAAACACTAGATCTACATGATTTAGAGTGTTTTATGTGTGGATCTATCTATTTTATGTTTCAAAAGATAGATCAAAAGCAAGAAAAGTGAAGCTAGGTTTTTAAGGTGTAGGAAATCTTATTTTTCTTACTCTTGAATGTGTTTAATCTTGTATTTGATTTTTGGTTATTTTGAACCATGAAGTTTATGATCCTGAACATGAGAACTATAGATCTACATGATATATGATGTTTTATGGTTAGATCATGCCATTTTTAGGGTCGACAAGCTTGATCAAGAGAAAGAAAAGCAAAACAGTTTTTTTTTAAAATGAATTGGTAACTGCTGCCCCTAAACAGTAAATTCCGAATTTTTTTGGATGGTCTAAAAATTCTGGACTTTTGATATGTTGTAGTACACTCAATAAGCTTTCCATAGACTCCGAAACGGACTAAATCCGACATCGGAGGAGAGAGTTATGAAATTTCTCCCAAACTACTCAAAGTTAAGAAAACTGTTAGAAGGACAGTTTTGAACAACCACTTCCGGGCTAATTTCTGGGAGCTTAACATGTCCAAATATGGATTGTGATAGATGAAAACTGTATTTCGGAAAGATAGGAATCCAACAAAATTGACGGATCATTAATCGGAGTTATAGATTTCATTTTATTTAAGTTTTGGTAAAGGACTCCAAAACTGCATATGTGCAAAAGTAAACTGCCAAAAGTTTTCCGGAGGCTGTTTCGGTAATTTAATTTGTGAGAAAAATTCCGGGCTTTCGGGAAATGAAAACATGTGGTATTATGTAGCTTGTGTCCAAAAATGAGCTAATTCCGAGTTAAAACGGCCAAGTTATGACTATTCTAATTTTTGTGATTTTCCGACGGAAATCGCTATAACCAGAGTTCTACAACTCCGATTACCACGAAATTTAAAATGGAGCATCACGTTAACATATATAAGGTTATGTCAAAAGATGGGCATCTCTGGAGTTAAGCACGAGGTAGCTAATTTTCTTAAGTCACGCACTATTTATGATTTTTGAAAATAGTAAAAGAAATTGAAAAATTATGGAAAAATATTTTTATGTATGAAATACATGTATATATATTTGACCAAAGGATAAAAAATAATAAGTTGATTTGGTATTTTTCGTGAAAAAGAATAGTGATTTCTTGATCTTTGAAATAAAATCCGCCTTCTTTGAAATGGTATTTCTTGGTTTACTAAGATGTTATCTAATTTACTAGGATAACATATAAAAATGAATAACTTATAAGTATAAGTTATGATGTGATTAAAAGAATATCAAAGTATAATAATAATATTAAGACTTAAAACTAATGTCTAATACTTAACTATATGTTATGACTAACCGAAAGATCTATTATAGGTTTTATATGCTGTATAGACTGATAGGAGTATGTGGAAATGTGTTTAAGTTATTTTATAACGGTGATGATATTATTCTAATATTGGAGATCTATATTATTAATATTAGGTCTTCAGGAGAAGCGTATTATATTAGGGTTACGGTAATCAAATCGCTCAAGCAAGTTTTTTTTTTTCAAGTTCTTTTTACTTAAACTCTTTAAGAGTGGTTTCGCACGAGATATGCTTATGAATTGTACTCTGTACATCTTGTATGTATAAGTTTCCGGGTATGAAAGGTCGATCACCTTCATTACCGGTTGGTCCAGATATATTGTTATTCCCCGTTAAATACTTGTTCAGTCAAAACTTTGTTCATGCTAATTCACAAATACATTGTGAAGGATAGTCAGCTTATTATTCAAACTCTTTCCATCATGATATATCTTTGCATTGTTTTTAAACTTGCTGGGCAACTTTCATGCTCACCCTTGCTATATCATGATAAAACATTGCAGATAAGGCGAATACGGCCAGTTACAGGAAAAGGAAAATGCCAAGTTCAGCTTGGGATAGAATGTACAGCTAATTTGTAAAAGTATGGTTGAAGAATAGTATTGTTATGTGTTAGATAGCTTATGATTTGTGTTTAAGTAAAGGTTACTCGACCTTGGGGAATAGTGTGTAATGTAATGTAAAAACAATTTATGTTTATATCTTCCGCAAACAGTTGTAGAAATAGTATACCGGATCCGTGGCGATTTGGGACCCGGATTTGGGGATGCCACAAAAAATGAAGCATAAGTATCCCAGTTGGACCCTCGATATTAGTAATTGTTTAATTTTAGTTGGATCTAGCTTATTTTTGGATTTCTTGAATTTACACTATATGATGCCTTCGAAGAGACTTATTATGTGTTAAATTTGATTTTATATCAGTTAACATTGTTGTGGAGCACACACACACACTATATCAGTGATAACAGTCTAAGATTTGATTATTGATTGAGAAGTTAATAATTTATTTTGATATGATGTATTACCATGTTTACTTGATTTCTCTAAGGCCAGTTGAATAGACTTGTTTCTGTCATTACTACTGGATTCGTAGGCATGTAGATTAATTACATTGTTATTTTGTGTTTTTGCTTGAGGACAATCAACTGTTTAAGTTTGGGGGTATTTGATAAATAGGTTTTATACCTATTTATCCGGTATCTATTACTTGAATTAGTTGCTTAAACCTATGTTTTATAGTTACTTTGCATGAATTGTGTGTTCATTTCATACATTTTATGTTATTTTGTAGGCTATGACACAACATTGGCATGAGGAAGCAAGGAAAATAAATTCAAACATATTTTGGACAAAAATATGCAAACAAGTGCAAGAAGGGAAGATTGCAGGGCTTTTAACACCATGTGGGATGCATGTTCTTGGCTTAGAACTTGGATTTTTTGTAGATCTACTTCTTAGCTTTCCGGAACATCTTGAATCATCCCAATCAGAGTTCGGATGCGAGAGTTATGACCTTTTTTATCAACAAAGATCAAAGTTAAGAGTTGTCATGCTTCCCATTTACATAACATCTACTTCAAGCTCGATTTACGCCTTGATCGGGACGGAATCTGTCAATCGTCAAATACTAAAAGTTATAGATCTCGTCGATATCTTCGATTTGATAGGTAACAGGCCCCATAACTCTAAGCGGAACAAAGGTTATGCTTGTTTTACCAAAGGACATCGCATCAAAAAATAGAGTAGCACGGACCACGCTAGAAATAACATGCGGTAGGCCGGGCCACCTTGAAACTCACCATAGCCGATTCTTGTAAGCCGTCCAAAATGGCCTAGGGACAACGCGGGGTGTGCTGGTCAGTGGGAAAATAGATGAATTGGGTTATTTGATGTCCAAATTGAGCTAGAATAGGATTCTTAGTTGCCTAACTTGCTAGGATATCCATTAGAACTATAAATACTTGAGTTTAACTTGGATATAGAGGCTAGTTTTGCAAGATTCCATTAGATTAGATTAGAGAAGATTAGGAGCAAAACCCTAGTTCTTATGAGATTGAGAGATTGAAGCAACTTGGATACCATTGAAGATCAAGAGCATGAGCTTTAGGAAGATGGAGATTTGCTGACAACATATTTATTCTTTACTCTACTCTTAGTTTTGTCTTTTAATGTGTATTCAAGTGTGGATTCTTAGTTTTAATTCAATAAACTAATTCTTTGTTTGAGATTATAATTGATCTTATTGTGTAGTTTATTTTAACATATTTCGCTATCAATTATTATGTTCTATCGTGAGAATTGTCTATTATGATTTGGACTTAATTGTTTAATTGATTGGCCATTAATTACCGTGATAATCTATATGAACTCGATAGATGAAGTTTAGATTTAGACATGATCATGATAACATGTGTTTGTGATTTCTGCATAGATGGAATTCATGATTTGTGTTTAGGATAGAGATATGCCTTTACGCCATATGTAATTTTATAGAGAACTTGTGTTTTAAATCCTTTTTAATTGTAATTCATATAGAGATATAGTGGATTAGTTAATTAGGGTGTCTTTCTTAATTCTATCATCTGTGGATTTAAGTGAGTATGAGTATTATGCATCGAGAGGTGGTTTTATTTTCTTTAGTGTTCTTGATTAACAATTCAGGATAGAGAATAATTGATGAGAAGTGTGTTAACTTAAATGAAAAAATAAGTGAAGTTGTGATCTTAAATCTCCGTAATCTTAATTTAACTAGTGGTAATTAGAATTAGTTTACTTATAAATTGAAATTCATTCGTTAAAATAAGATTGAGTTGATTACGGGTTAGTACTTGGTGATTTTTATTAAACAATTCCTCGTGGGAACGATACTCTACTTTCACTTTATTACTTGTTGACCACGTATACTTGCGTGTTGTGCATAATTAGATTTTACCTAACACTTTGCCCTTGCCAATAAGAGCAAAGACTCGTGACCGGGTTTATTAAGGGTAAAATGGGCGTGAACTCTTCGCCTCAGAGATATCATAACTGCCATTTTTCATGCATAAAGATTAGTAGTCGCTTTTGCTAGTACATGCTAACACTTTGTATGATCAAACGCTTTCATATATACTAAGTGAAAGCATATTTTGTTTCAGACCCCAATTTAGATGTGCATGTACTTGCCGAGAGATGGGGTGCTCTTCTCCACAAAGATTGTAACTTTGATGTAGAGATGAATTCAACCTCGATGGAAATACATGAGGACATTGAGGTGCCTCCGTAAATTCAAGAATGGGTCAAGAAAACCTAAACCCAACCTTGATCAAACCACTTCTTCAACTTTAACCTGTAAAAAGCCCTAAGTTAATCCAGATTGGTTCGCACTCTTACCCCAAACCAATGGAATGACATGGTTACGCTAGTAACCCAATTCCAGGATGTGTTTTCATGGTCTCATGAAGACATGGTGGGTTTGTCCACTGACATTGTCCTTCATCGCCTTCCAATTAAAGAGGGATTCAAGCCAGTGAAGTAGAAGCTCAGGCGATTGAAACCTGAGTGGAGTTTAAAGGTGAAAGAAGAAATTGTGTCAAGCTTCACTGGCTAAACCTGGTTGAAACTGAAAAGGAAATCTAGGCCATCACGGAAATGCCCATTCCTCAGACAGAAAAGGAAATACGAGAATTTTTGGGAAGAATCAACTTCATTAGCAGGTTCATTTCTCAATTCACCGCAACCTGTGAGCCAATCTTCAAGCTGTTAAGGAAGAACTCCTATATGAAATGGAATGATGATTGCCAGAAGGCCTTCCTTACGATCAAAGAGCAGCTTGTCAAAGCTCCTATTTTGGTACCACCCAGGGATGATGTTCCCCTGTTCATGTACCTGTCTATAAGTGACAACGCCATGGGATGCATGCTGGGACAGAAAGACGATAGAGGCCAAGAATGAGCTATCTATTACCTCAACAAAAGATTCAGCAGCAGTGAACATAAGTACACTCTTATTGAGAAGACTTGTTGTGCTTTAGCATGGGCTTCCATGAGGTTACAACATTACCTCCATGGTCACACAACCCATATCATATCCTGCGTGGATCCTCTCAAGCACGTGTTCAACAAACCCATGTTAAATTGTCTATCAGTCCGTATGGCGCTTGATCCTACAACAATTTGGCATCGCTCACGGACTCAAAACTCCATCAAAGGTCAAGGAATTGCGATCAACGGTCACGCACCTTCGTGAGGACTTCAAACCCTTGGAGACATACTTCCTCGATGAAGGGGATGATGATTCAAAGAACACCATCAGTTCGATACATGCCAAACATGGAAGATGTATTTTGATGGAGCTGTTAATATGGAAGGTTCTGGAGCAGGAGCAGTTCTAGTATCCGGTACGGGGAGCAATATCCTGTCGCCATCAAATTGTAGTTTGTCAGCACTAACAACACAGCTGAGTATGAAGGTTGTCTCATGGGGCTAAAACATGACCGTTCAATGGGCATTAGGCGGTTAACTGTCTTTGGAGATTCAGAGTTGGTAATCAGACAATCCACGAGAATCTATCAAACCAAAGAGCTACATTTGTTGCCTTACCATCGGCAAGTTTTATAGATGGTTTTGGAGTTTGAAGAAATCTCCTTTCTACACATTCCTCGTAATAGGAATGACTTTCCAGATGCGTTAGCAACTTTGGCCTCCTTGATTCACATACCTGACAAAGGACACTTGCCAAACGTCACAATTGCCCTGCACAAGGCACCAGCCTATGGGAACTACGTTGGAGAAGTATCGGATGAGCTACATCCCATCCAACATCCTTGGTATCAGCATATCAAGGAGTACTTACGAGATGGATCTACACCCGCTGAGGCGAGCCCGAATGAGAAAAGGCGAATCCATCGACTTGCTATGAAATTCTACCTGAGTGGAGATGCCCTCTATAAGAGAGATGCATGAGAAGGTCTCCTCAGATGTTTAGACAAAGACCAAGCTCAAAGGCTTAGGGATGAGATCCATGGCGGAGTTTGTGGCCCACACATGAGTGGCCCCCTCTTTGTTAAGAAGATCCTCAAGACAGGACATTACTGGCTCTCTCTCAAAGCTGACTGCGATAACCATGTCAGGAGATGTTATCAATGCTAAATTCATAGGAATGCTATCCACGCCCCTCCACGGGAACTCCACAATATGAGTTCGCCTTGGCCCTTCTCAATGTGGGGAATGGACGTTATTGGGCCCATTGAGCCCAAAGCCAGTAATGGGGATCGATTTATATTCACCATGATTGACTACTTCACCAAGTGGGTAGAAGCAGCTTCCTTCCCCAGGGTTACCAAAGAAGTCATCATTGCTTTCATCAGAAACAATGTCATTTGTAGATATGGACAACCAGAGGTAATTGTTTTAGACAATGTTAAGAACCTCAACAACAAAATGATGGAGGAGTTATGCAGTAAATTCCACATCAAACATCTTAACTCCGTCATCTATCGTCCAAAGATGAATGGTGTTGTTGAAGCGACTAATAAAAACATCAAGAAGATTATGCAAAAGATGTCCGCCAACCACAAAGAATGGCCTGACTTATTGCCTCTTACTCTGTTAGCCTACAGAACATCAATGCCCACTTCTACTGGGGCAACCCCCTACGCATTAACCTATGGGATGGAAGTAGTGCTCCCCATAGAAGTAGAAATGGAATCCCTTAGAGTGTTGATAGACGCTCAGCTGGATGAAGACCAATGGGTACAAGACAGGTTTCACCAATTGTCTCTAATAGACGAGAGGCGAAACGCGGATATCTTCATGGTCAGTTATATCAACAAAGGATCGCCATATCCTACAACAGAAAATTCTGGCTACGGCGGTTTAAACAACATAACTTGGTTTTGAAGAAGATCATTGACAACCAAGATCAATCTAAGGGAAATTTCGCTCCTAACTGGGAAGGCCCCTTTGTTGTCAAGGAAGTATTAACAGGAGGCGCTCTCAGATTGCAAGAAATGGACGGTGATGAATTTCTACAACTCATCAACTCGGACACCGTGAAATGGTACTATGTCTGAAGTGACCATCAAGCAAACATCCTGGTATTGGATCATTAGATCAGCAGTCATTCTGGTTCTTTAACCTTTTACCACATACAACTTTTTTCCACACTTCACCCTTCAAGGAAACATACTTTTCAAGCCAGCAGCCTGGCTTCACCGCGTTACTACAATTTTGATCATCCCACTAGGGATTGAACCTTTCGCGCTTACAGTTTGTTTCCCCAAATATGGGATCAAACTTTTCATACCTGCAATTTATCCTCAACCTATGATCAAACTTTCTCGTCCCCCGCAGTCTGACCTGCACATGGGATCACGCTTTTTAACTCGTCCTTAGGGGCGAACTTCACCGACCAAATCTCCTCTTCAAATGGAGTACGCAGGCAACCATTTTACATGGCCCCGTCGCAATAAAACAAAAAACAACAAAAATATTTCTACCCCCTTCCTCTTCACAAAAACAAAAATAATAAAAAAAATTCCTACACCATTCCTGCCACATACAGCGTTTAACCTCTTACATCAGGTTCAAACTATGCAGACCTAATCTCCTCTTCAATAGGAGTACGTAGGCAGCCATTTCTGGTTCGGTCTCACCCCCTACCAAAACACAAACACTTGTCATATGGTACTGGGATCAAACTTCACTCCACTACATTTCATTGGCTTCAAACCAAAGGGATGGAATTACCTGAACTCCTCCCAGATAGGAGATTCGGCGACCATCTAAGCTACGGTTGTACCTTGAAGAGAAACACCAATCCATAAGAGATGGAATTAACTAGGCTCCTCATGAATAGGGGTACTGGCGACCATCTGTGGTGCGGTCAATCTCAGAGAGGAAAGCCACACTCCTCTCTACATTTCTATACAGGAACCAGTCCCAAGACACCAAAGATGGTAGGGATACACCCAGATCAATGATCCATTCTGAACTATCCAAAGACAACTCAATGTCCATCCATCCAGGAGGAATTCAGAATACATCAAGATCACAAGTCCTGAAGAAGCATGCAAAATGTCAAGAAAATATCAGAGCATATCTAAAAGGGAAGTGATCAAAAATATATTTCCCTGCTATATATAATGCTGTTTGATATACACAATGTAAATTGTACATGACAAAATGGCTATGCTAGTCTGTGCAAGAAAATACCAGCCCATCTACAAGTCAGGGTATATGCAAGCTAACAAGCCCAACATGGCATCCCTCTCAGAAGAAGGAGGTGAAGCCGTGGTCTCCTATAAGTGCTCATCTCTGCAATCATACCAGTGGTAAGGGACCTCATTGTAGTACTATCTGTGACGGCTACATTCCGGGTAGATATGGCACTATCTCGCTCAACTATCACTGCATCTCTGACTGATCTAGCCTCATCCCGCTCGACAACAGCAACGTCTCTACGAGCTAATGCATCGTATCTCTCTAATAGAGTTGCGTCTCTCCCATCAAGGATTGTCAACATCAAGGCTCTAGCCTGGTCTCTCTCGAAGGTCATCAGATGAAGACTCGTCAAGTATCTTGTCGTCAATGTCAGATCACAATAGTGCTAGTACTGGGACAATCTAAAGGAGATGCTGGCAACCCGGCAAGTAGCTCCTCCTTGATGTGGGAATCAATGTCCTCCATGGGCTCTCCATCGTTTAAATCACTATCCGGTACTGTGGATACTGCCATAGCCGATGAAATCTTTGTCTCTATCCACGCAGAATACTCTGGCGAACATCCCAGATGGCTAACAGAGAAATCATCTATCTCACGCTGATCCCAATAAGCATACACACGGGATCGATCCTCTGCTGAAAGACAGCGAGAAGCTAAACGCTGGCCCATCACCCCCTCAAAAAGATGAAAAACCTAAAATTGGTTAAACTACGACATCACGTCCATCAGGTGATATGTAGTCATGCCCCTCAAACCAGCCAGAGGGAGGTAATCCATGCCCAGAGCATGAGTAATAAAGCTGTAAGGTGAGCTGAGCCCTGAACACGACAATATGCTAAACGGATTACTGATCTCCGTCAAAAATACCGACCAAGTTATAGCGTCCAAACACTCCGCAGGCTGAAAGGAGTATGGCATGGCTATATCATGGGTGTAACAATATCCATGCCGTCTAAAATTGCTGATCAGTCTCAAGTGTGACATAAACCACACATATAGCATAACCGAGTTGCCCGTAAACACTACTGTCGAATAAGTGCAGTAGTAAGTAGCTGACCTCAGAGTCTCTGCTATAATCATCAGTATGATGGTATGACCCTCCCTCAGAGCTCTCACTTCCATGATAACTCCTAGGTCCAACTCATCCATATACCATGGCATATATACATATGCCAGTACGCACAATAGCAGTACATCTACCCTGGCTAGACGCCAATGATCCTCCGGTGTGGTGAAATCCCTGGAATGTCGTGTATAACTATCCTCAGAGCCAAATCTGTCAAACATAAAATGCTAGGATATAACGTGGCCATATGTAAGCGCATGCTGCACAACCCTACACCTAAATCTAGTGAGGGTCATGAACCATCGACTCATGTCCCCCAAAGCCATATGCATGCAAGGTCTGTCCAGTGGCAGCATCGTCAATCGTGCATACTCCTCTAGAGTCGGAGTCAACTCATGGGTGTCAAATCGGAAAACCTGCCTCTCCGATACCCAGTGCTCCAGCATGCCATCCACGAATCTTGTGGGAACCTGAAACATCAACAGGGTCATAGTATGTTACAACAAGTGATCTACGGTCACCCTGTCTGATGGTGACATGCTATCATACCACGATCACATACCAGATGCCACCAATAATGGTGGGGTATGATCAATACGGAAATCCATCGAAGAGGACATCTCTGCGGGCCGTGTCATAAGACCATCCAGGGGTCAATGTTGAATATCTCTAAAAATACATATATATGCATAACATGATACATGCATTACAGGTAATAGATGGCAATATGATATAGGGAATGGAAAACTGTACATACATTCCTAAGTATATCATCATCTACATAAATCATCTCTGTACAGCTAAAAATACAGGGAAATAGGGCACAGACGCCCTACTACTAACAGAGGCCTATCAAAAGATATAGTGAGAATGGGGCATAACCATCCAATAGCTAACAGAGGCATATCAAAAGAGATAACGAGAATACACATTAGAAGAAGATAATAGTGTTAATATCTACATCATCAATCCTATCCACCTGCTGTAACTCCTCCTGAGTCACTGGATCTCTATTAATAAGGATGTTAGGCCTATACAGAGGAGGATCTACACCGGCAAAGCTAAATGGGTCATCTGAGGGGCGGCCACCGAGCCGGAAGGATCAAATGAATCGTCTTTGGATCTCTCGCCCAAATGCTTGGATAAAGAAATGTGCTCTTGCTCATTGGGTCAAACTTTCAATCTGTGTCACAAGAGTCGGATCTCAGACACAGGCTAGCCAATCCGTCATCATCACGGATCCTGGAACCATATCCCCCATGAACTAAGTGGCGTGGGTCTGTGCTCTAATAGTGCGAAGAAACCACCAATGCTGGAATATCTCCTTAGTGCAGGGGCCTTCTGATAATGCAAAACCATCAACCCCTAACAATGGGATGTCAATGGCGGGTGACTGTGATACAGGCCAGTGACGCCTGACAGGAGGCAAGATTGGCATACGAATCTCTCATGTGGTGCTCCTAATAGTACGCTCTCCTAAATAGAGCTCCCATTCTCCATCTGTAAAGAGAGGAACTCTCTGGGTGGAAATCACATACTCGAAACCAGTCAGGTACCCATCCTCAAAATCGATGGCCAAGTGCTCCCTAGAGTAGGGAATCCATTTAATAATATCAGCTGTCAACAACTCCAGCTGTGGGTGGAAATGAGTGAAACCCTCAGCTATAGGGACCTCTGCCGATATGGAATAATGCCATCGTTGGCCTCGTGAATAGGTATCTAAACCTAACACGCTCATAGGGCGCAAACATGGAAGCCTCTCATAGGCCCAAAACTACCAACATAAAGGCAAACAACTGCGGTCAGTAAACACTCTTAACCTATACATGAGAAACTACAAGAGAAATACTCACCAACAGAAATGGGTAGAAACCTAGCCAAGCCTCAGTTAAACCCTGCGAGCGTATACGCATGCCCCTGAGGAAATAAGCAAAGGTATAGGAACCCCAATCATACTTTCCAATACTGTCCACATGACGCGTAGCGCTGACCAAAGTGAACGACACCGTAGAAGAGTTATCTGCTATGAAGCAGTCTCTAATGATCATCAGGAACAATCGCCGAAGAATGAGATCCTTGACTCTGACATCATCTAGCAGGGGCTCACTCAAAAGCCCACTCATAGCATCCATGCTCAACGGACTCGTACGCACAGTCCTGTATTTGAGCGCCTCCGCCAAAACTCCTAGCAAGGATCTGATGGTAGTAGGGGTAATATCCGCCATGCTCAGCACTGGTGCCCCTCCAAACTCCACACCTGTAATAAATCGTCAATCCATCAGCGTCATCATCACCTCACAGTCCAGCAAATGGAGTGACTAAGTCTGGTGAAACCAGCTCTCAGACAATGCCCCGAGGTAATCCCAGGGACAACGACGAGGAAGGATGGAAAAGAATGCTCCAAATCCCCAGTCATGTACAATCGCTCTATAGTCAGGATGAAGAGCCTGGTACATGGAGTGTATGCTAATCCAATTCCCTTGAGGCTGTGTAAAGCCGGGAACCTACATGAAATAGAGATCAACATCAGAATCCTTTACTCCTCATCAATAGGAAAGAAGGAAGATCAAGATCTAACGTCGTACCTCGTTGGCATTCAAATACATCGAGGGATGTTAACTCAAATCACCCAGAAGCTCTGGGTTTGCCACCTGAATACTCGGGAGGTCCCTACAGGGTACATGTGCAGCAGGAGCAGGGTCCACAATCAGAACATCCTCTTTCTTGTCCTCAATGTCTGGCACATCAAACAGGACTAGTCGTATCACCGCCTCCACCAACCGACGAGGCTATATAATAGAGAGGGGTCGAGGCACTTCAGAAGCCCTCCTCCGTACACCAGAAGTGGTCCTACGGGAACTACTCGGCTGATCTGGATCCATAATATCTGGACAACAAGTCTCCAAATCACCTCAGAAAGGGTGTGCTATTTTTTAACTTGGAGCTTTTCAAAATGCATTTTATGACTACATGCATGCATGCATTACTTTAACATACGTTTACAGTAGAATTAAAAATGCATAACTATTAAATGCCTACATTTTGAAAATCTTTGCCATAGTCCCCTTTGTAAATAGGACTATCCACATGCATATAGGCATGACTAGGTGACCATTCAGTAGCACACCTGCCCAAATTCATATACATAATATATGCATTAAAAATCAAAGTCATCAATACATAAGGTTAACCTCAATACCAGGAGTAATTTGCCTTTTTACCTTTTGCTCATTTGTCCTCGAATAGGATAAGAAATAGCAGAAAAAGGTGCCAATTTGACTGTCTCAAAAGTCAAATTTTTTCCCATCATTATGTTCGGCATGGTTTAATACTAACATTTACTATGTTGAATATTTTTTATCAAGTTATTTGAGCATACATAATCACTACTATGTGTTTAGATGCATTTTATGTGAAAAGTCATTTTCGAACGGATAAAAACTCAAAAAAAGTACATGCATATGTTACCAGGACAGTGTAGAACACTTGTACGGTGACATAATTTGCAGAAAGTCGTCAGAACTCAGTAGATCTGAAGAAGAGCTCTCGGATTTCCTTCGCGGCGCAACTTGAAAATGACTTATGAAAGCAACCTGCTGGCCTTTAGTATCACGGTTGGCTGGCTACGCAGTCCATCTCATGGTGGAAGCAGTGTACCATGCGGCACCCTATGTGGGTCCCACCCCTCCGGATCGGTCCAGTTCGAGTTGTAAAGGAGTTCTCACAGACTGAGAAGGTCAAATTAGGAATAAAAACGCTACGCAATTGAGCAGAATAGCGTACAAATCCTGTTTTTCTCAAACTGAACCTTGGGTTTGCACATCACTCATTGGTATTCACCCAAGCATAGGGTATACTATGCCGATGATCTCAAATGTCACAAGTCACGCTCGGCCATACCTTGCGCAGGTCCAATGCCGCCAATTCAGGGTCGTCACCCTAATTTTCAATCATTCCCCAGCGGGGGTCACCATGCATTGTCATCCATTGGTGTACGTATCAATGAAGATCAAGTAACCTTGACATTATTTCAGCTGATGGCAAGTAAACGCATCGAGGCATCGAAAGCTATTGGATGATTTTCGTACTTTGATACTCATATTCCCCAGCGGATCCCCGGCGGGAGTTAAAACGCATATCAGCTGTTGATTTACACGTCAGCGAAGGTCAAGCATCCTTGACAGCCTACCCCACAAGGTTTTCATCCGTTGATTCACACATCGGTAAAGTACACATCAACGAAGGTCAGATAACCCTGACAACATATGCTGTTGGCAGTAAATCTAACATAATCTTGACATATCTTGGGGATACAAACCAGGAAAGGTCAGCATCATCGAGGAGGATCGATGATGGAATATGTTATACACATCCTCAAACAGACAAAGTTGTATCCCCACAGATCTCTTACACATAAGAGGCACCTCTTTGGAATCAAGTCTGTATCAAGGATTAAGGACTTTGGTGATATCCCCAACGTCAACATCCTAAAATATTTGGATCACACATCCAATCTGGTCATCATTGCCAATCCCCGGTAAAAGCAATATGGAGTCGGCAATCATCCCCAGCATGTTGGGCAACAACCCCTCACACATGCATCATACATTTGCATCATATTGCATTTCAAGTGTCTAGGATTCTTTATCCTACACATGCCTTGAGTTACATAAGTATGATAAAGAGGGGCATCTATAGACACTCAAAATTTTCTGCACACCTGTCACTGACTTTGTAGGAGTGCAGATTCGTCTTTCAGAGATAACCCTGGAAGATAGTTCACGTCAAGACCGGATACTACCCAAAGTTCAGTCTCAACCCCGAAACACACATCGGGAGTAACAGTTCCAACCTTGGAGATAACCCCGAGGCATGCAGATCCAATACCAAAAATTCCACTGGAGAAGACCGATTAATCTCTGAGATAACCCCGAGGTATCCAGTCTCAGTCCCAACACTGGGAGTAGCATGTACCAACCTTGGTGATAACCCCAAGGAATGCAGTTCCGGTGATTACCCCGGAAATGCTTGTTTCAAAGGCGTGCAATCAGCTTCAACCTCGGCACTCACACCGAGGCACTCAGTACAAGACTCAGAGATAACACCAGGAAGACAGGAACACCTCAGAGATGACACTGAGGACCTTCAACACTTACAACAGTCCAATCTTAGAGATAACCCTGAGCACCGTCTGTTTTATCAGCCCAAACCGGCGATAACTCCAATGAGGGGAAAAGTCGTCATCTCCCCACTTTGACGCCATATCACGTCATCTCAACATTTCATACATACATTTCTACACGACAATGTCCCACAAGAATCAAGGAAAATAGATCCCAAGTGACTATTATGCAGGGTAACAGATAGAATTTGAAGCTTGAAGATTGGAGGGCACCGTCCCATCTTCCTGACTTCGTACAACCTCTAAACCCATGCCATTGCGTAATTCTCGACAACGGCGGTCTGAAATAGGTCTTTCATACCTCAGTCGGATGCCCGAATTGCAATTCTAGAAGTTCGAGCGGACATTATAGTGCTCACAGACACATATCATGAGACGACTCGACCATGGGTCTGGAGCAACCCGGGTAGCTCATGCTATACATATGCGGCCGAGTCAAGATCCCCCTCTATAAATAGAGGGCTTGGGGTGGCCATTTTTAAGAGAAAAAAGGCGAGGAAGCCCTGTCAAATTTGCCCCGTACTTATAATATACTGAGTGCTTTCTCATTTTAAACACTTGTGAGCTCACATATAGCTACTTTTGTACCGGCAGGAGCCGAGTGTTCATCCACTTTAAAGATATAGAAGTCTTCTTTGGCAAATTTCACCGTAAGTCTTCTCACACACTTTAAAGTATTTTTCTTCATCTTTGCACACACCCTTCTTCACGCTGAGAGTCGTATTACGTGTGTTTGCCTTTACTTTCATTCCATGGTTTTATTTCAGCTTTGTATATACATATATATGTATATATATATATATATATATATATATATATATATATATATATATATATATATATATATATGGACTAACATTATCGAGTTATGCCTCGATTGAGCCTGCACTTCTGGCCTTCAAGCGCTTATTTGCTTATATATATATATTAAAGCAATAAACACCTGCATATAGTCTAGTTCATCGAACAATGTCCGGATACACAGCTTCATATATATATATATATATATATATATATATAAATCAGTGTTTGGACTTTGTTCTGATGAGCCCGATTTTACATCCTGAGCGCTTACTTGCTTTTTTATATATTTATATATATGAATCTGCTGTCGAACTTTGTTCGATGAGCTCGATTTTACATCCTATGCGTTTATCGCTTATATATATATATATATATATATATATATATTTTCATCCCACCTCGAGTTTACTTCGTGGTGGTTGATCGCTTTTACGTTTCTTTCTTTACGTTTATTCCTCACTTTGAAGTTTGCTTCGTGGCGCTTATCATGTCTCTGTGAGATATATATATTTACAGCCTATATATATATATATATATATATATATATATATATGCTTACTACTTTCACGTAAATTGCGCATCATGTGAGCCTAGGAATCATGTGATCATGCATTCACCTATCGATCTAGATTCGGTTCTTGATGGACATTTTCAAATTAGTTAATTTTGTAAATTTATTTACAGTGGTGTCAATTTCCTCGAGATAGTTTTCATACCCACGAGGAAGTCGGCATTATTTTGTATATTATTTTCTTATAGAAGCTTCGCATCTCGAAAATAAAAGCAATCAAGCCGAACACTTAATAAAAATGGAAGTATAAAAGGTCTCAATTACTATTGAGCACAAGGGTTTGAAAAACCTCTTTTATAAAACGTCACTGCTATATCTTGCTAAAAATTTAATTTTTACATATATTCAAACCCTGTGTATATAGGTGCGAACAATGCCTTGCACTACATCCAAATAAACAACACATTGACCCACACACACATACATTTAGATAACAGTTTCTTGAAAAGTGGTGGTCACTGTGGTAACATGGATGTCGGGGGGTGCCTAACACCTTCCATCCGCATAATCAAGTCCCCAGACCCTAATGAATCTCGGTTTCACCGACCCGTTTTGTGATGCCCCCAAAATTAGGTATACATCACCCATCTTGAGTCGCCAAATACATGGTACAGAATTCAAATACAAACTTAAATATACAACATGAGCCGTGAGTTTTAATACAAATATTGTCATCTAGACAATATCCACACTCAATGGAGTCCTCATTACATTTATTATTACACTATTTCACAGAATAGTGAGGACTACTAATGCACCATCTAGGACCATCACTTTGTTCCTCGACTAGTCCCAGCTACGTTTTCATTTCTTGAAGAGAACAATGAAAGAAAGGGTGAGCTCAACTAGCCCAGTAAGAAATATTATGACTAAGATAATGCACCATAAATTATCGTTAGCCTTCAACAGTGTTAAACTGACATAATATAACAAACATCAAGTTTAACTGCAGCGGAACAAGCAATCCATTAGAAGAGTCAAGTAGAGAATAAAATCTACTATCTTCTATGATTTAAAAGGTTTTTCATCACTTTTATCGCTGAGACTCAACTTAATAAATAATCCACATCACTGAATCACCCCTACACTACGGCCAAGGATATTCATTAATATCACATCCATGAATTATCCATGCACTACGTGCCAAGGATATTCATTATTATCACATATATGAATTAATATTTCATTGCTGAGACTCAACTCAATAATTAATCCACATCATCGAATCATCCCCGCACTACAGGCCAAGGATATTCTTTAGTATCACGACCACGAATTATCCATGCACTACAGGCCAAAGATAATCGTGTTTTCATCAACTGCTCGATCATGCCATAAACAATTCATCTTTTGCACCTCGCCAAAAAGAATCCATAGCCATAATCATACCAAAACCGCCCATCAATGTACACCGCCAATGAGGACTTTTTCCACATCATTTGTAATACTATGGTCATGATTATACCGAATAATCCCTGGTCATAATCATACCAAGTCCATCTATGCACTACAGGCCACAGATGACTTTCAACATAATATAAACATGAGGATGATGACAATGATATAGGAATTCAATAAAACAAGTTTAAGAATTAAATTATCCAGGAACTAATAACGTCCCAAATGTCAACATGATATTTCTTTATAGAGTAAAATTCAAGAATGCTTAGAAGAATATTTTCATGGAAAGATACTGGATGAAGCGCAAATATCAAGGATATTCCACTAATTTTATGGAGTATAGAAGTTAAAACTTTAACCAACAGAGTATAATAAAGAATGAAATAACAAAAGAAATCACCATACATGCGTATCAGAGATGCATGACAAAGTTATTCCAATGTAATAATAAATAAAAAACCAGTCAAAGCGTAATACATATTCTACCGGCGGTGATATTCCAACAGATAATAAAGAATGGAATAACAACAGTAAATCACCATGAATGCGGAACTTCAGCATGACAAAAGTTATTCCAACAAAATAATAAAGACTTTAACCAGTCCGTGTAAAATTATGCATACGATATATTCCAATGTAATAATAAAGATTTTAACCAGTCCCAAGCGTGAAAACGCATGCATGTGATATTCCAAATGTAATAATAAAGAATGGAATAATAATAGAATTTCACCATGTATGCGATAGACCACACGCATAAAAGTTATTCCAACATAATAATTAATGGAACCGTGTCAAGCGTGAATAATGCATCTACGTGATATTTTTCGGTAATAATAAAGAACAAATAATAGAAGAATTTCACCACGTATGCGGTATTAGATAAATAAAGTTATTCCAACATAATAATAAAGAATGGAATAATGTAATAATTTCACCAAGTATAGGGTATCCCACAGATACAAAAGTTATTCCAATGTAATAATAAAGAATGGAATAACAGAAGTTCTCTTTATGAATATGAAAGAAATAATACCCCTTACGAGTACAACAAATAATATTCTATACCTTAAGAAGAAGAGTACTGGATATATGAGTAGTGAAATAGCAGAATACTTTTCTATTTTCTCTCTATAGTTTATCTCTCTTGAGTTTCAGTGAATTCGTAAGAAATAATGAATGAATGAGCTTCTATTTATAGAAAAATGGACTGCATAGTAATTAACTCATGAACGGTCCAGATTGATTTACTTTAATCTGACGGTCCATATTTAAAGCAAAATCTTTTAAATAAAATATAATATATTCTATTTATAATCTAATAAAACGAATAACTTTATAAAAGATTTTACTATGCAAATACTATGCAGGCACTATGCATAATAAAATATAATATATTCTATTTATTGAATAACTTTATAAAAGTATTATGTTTTATATAAAAAAAATTTACTATGCAAAACACTATTCAGACACTATGCATAATAGAATATAATATATTCTATTTATAGAATAACTTTATAAAAGTATTCTGTTTTATATAAAAAGTTTTTCTGTTTTATTACATTAATAATACCAATAAAACAAAACTAAGTGACTTATCACGTAAACATCAATAATCAATACCGTGTGCTACTATCCAACCACACGACATCGTGATTTTTACTAATGAAAGTAGTTCAATGCTTTTAATGGTAAAACTTCCGCCATTATTCTCATAAAATATTTTTGTGGTTTTCTCCATCCGATAATAATTTCGCTATGGGTCCACTAATGATTGTATAATGCATTTTGGATATTCCCCGATAAAAAGAATATTCCCCGACCAATCGAATATTATACAACAACTTGCATACTTTTCAAATTTTATAAATACTACCCACAACTATAATATTATATCAAATCCACACCATAATATTCAAAAAATTATTTCGAGAAAATTAAATATTTATTCATAAAATCTGGGGTCTCACACGTTTAGCAGTGTCACATCACTGGGTAAATGTGCAAACCTTTTCTCGGTTGTGTTGGTACAACCATATAAAAAACCAACTGGCCACTCTTAACAGTCCATCGTCGACATTATACATGTCAGACCTTTTTCACTTGTTTTTTCTAACAAATCTCACCTAACATGAGAACACCAAAGAACAAGTAAACGAAAAGGGACACATAAAAATCCCGACGTTGACAATCATGACCTTTAATGTTATAGAGAAAAGTTTGTGGTAAAAGTCCTCTTTGGCCCGTATTGCATAGTTGGACATGTGTTTGGCATGATCATGACTACTAGTGATACAAACGAATATCCTTGGTCCGTAGTGCATGAATAATTTTTTGATTTGAAACATTTAATGATTGGTGTTACAGGGATAAAATATTGATGATGGACTTTTAAATCATAGAAGATAGTAGACATCATGCTCTACTTGACTATTTTAATGGATTGCTTGTTCCACTGCAGTTGTTGATCTAAAACTTGTTGTCTATTGTATTCTATCAAATTTTTTACTGTTGAGGACTAAGGATAATTTGTTCTTAATTTTCTTAGTCATATTATTTTTTATTGGGCTAGTTGAGCTCACCATTTTCCTTTTGGTTCAATTGTTTTTCTCAGGAGGTGAGAATGTAACTAAGACTAGTTGGGGAGTGGAGTAAAGGTCCAATATTGTTATTGTAGTAGTCCTCACTATTTTGTAAAATAGTGTGATAATAATTGTAATGAGAACTTTATTTGAGTTTTAATATTGTCTACAAGATAATATTTGTATTAAAACTCAAAACTCATGTTTTGGCGTATTTTACACGACAATTAATAGTTGTATAAATGAAGTTTGTATTTAAATTCTGTACCATGTATTTGGTGACTCGGAATGGGTTGTATGGACCTATTTTGGGGGCATCACAACAACACTCAATATCAACATATTGGGGCCTCAGCTTTAAAGCCCAGAGTTTTTGCCGAAGTAATGTCGGTAAGTCAGGAAATGATATCCTTGGGTTTCCAACCTGGACAAGAGTTAGGGAAAAATTAACAAGGAATCAGAAGTCTGTTGGATGTAATATAACTATCCACAGCACACAAGTATACGTGATCAACAAGTAATATAATGATAAGTAAAGTATCGTTCCCACAAAGACAAATATTAAATTTTATCCTAACAATTACCAATCTTGTATTATCTCAATTTTATTAAACTAATGATTTAATTATGAAATTAATGAAATACTACTAAATGAAGAAAAATCAACTTACTACCACAAATTTTAATCAAATATTGGAGAATGAAGACTACAATTTCACTTTATGCTTCACTTAGATTGTCACACTTCTTTTAATTCAAATTAACTATTCCAGTTCTTTAATCAAGAACACGAAAGTAGATATAACCATCTCTCGATGCACTATACCCATATCAACTTAAATCCAAAGATGATAGAATTAAGAAAAACACCTTAATTAACTAATTCACTATATCTCTATGTGAATTACAATCAAAGAAAGTTTAATCCCAAGTTCTTATAAGATAACATGCGATGCGTATGTATATCTCTATTCTAGACATAAATTATGAATCCCATCAAAACGCAGAAATCACAAACACATGCTATTATGATTAAGTCTAAACCTATATTTCATCTCTTGAGTCCATATAGGTTCACAGAGAATTGGTGATCAAAAAACTCATAAATTACACACAAACCATAATAGATGAACTAAAAATGGTATCATTAAATTAAAATCAAAGCATAACAATCCTCATTAGGCATATAAAGATCCATCATAAGCTTAATAAGAAAATTTAGTTCATGGCTAATAAATTAAAAACTGAAAAGATCAAAGAATTAAGCATCATGATTAAAAAACTAAAATTGAAGAATAAAACAGTAAATAGAACCACACTTTTCTTCAATTCACTCTGAATTCTTCGTGCTCCCACCTCCTTGCGCCAATTCCTCCAAAATCTTCTCAAAATCTAGGGTTTGTTAGTTGGAATGATGATTGTAGTTGATAATATCCCCTCTCTGTAACTACAATCCGCTTTCTATCGTGTCTAAATCACGTAATAATAAGTCCAAAAGCTTTGCAACATAAGAAGTGGAATTGCATCAGAAGACTTCCTTCTCTGCCATGCACCCCCGCCCTGGCGGACATTTTCTTGTTGGGAACCCCCTCCCCAACGGGTGTCAAAGTTGATGATGACGTGGACCTCGCCCTGGCGGGGTATTTTACACTATGAAGCCCATGCCCCGGCGGGCATATGCTATGTACTTTACTGTTTTTTCTTTTTTCTCCGCTATTTTCGTTGCCTTGCCAATCAAACCTAGCCTTAGCCGACACAAACTAAACCTGCAACACAAACACAATACACACGCATAAAATAGAACTAAAACATATTGATTAGAAACCGTTTAAGTTCGAAAAATATCTAATTCGTAGGTATGAAACCCACTCATCAAAGTCCAGTTCAAATTCCTAGATAGACAGTGAAGGCTGTATTAGGTTATTCCTCTGGATCAAATTATCGGAACCCCCACAAACATCCACTGGTTCCTTCTGCTACCATTTTATTACCAAATCTTACATACGCAGGATTTGTAAAGCCTATGAGGAAAATTCATGTTTTCGTGGAGGGTATTATGATTCCTAGGCCCAAGGCGGCTAGTGGAAAAGAAGTCCTAATTCCAGACGCATAAAGCGAAGAGAGAAATCAGAGACTTAAACAAGAAATGAAAAATTGATTGTCAAAGATGTACTTTTTGGTACATACTGAGGGTATGAACGATGATACCCCAAATGATGACTGCTCAGAAGATCAGATCCTGATCCCTCGCATAAATAGGGCTAAGGAGAACCAGTCAAAAGAAAATACTTACCCTAATATGAATTCAGTTATGGTCATCATCAAAGAGGAGGAGGACATCAACTACCCCTTCATCACAGTTGTCCACAAGGACTTGACCTCAGTAATTGGAGCAAAGACTCCTTGATTCATCGAAAAGGGTAAAAAGGCGTAAAATCCTCTCCCGCCTATATATAGATATTATTAACTGTTTACTTTTGTTGCACAGTACTAGGAGTTACTTTTGTCATGCTTTTGTTAACAATTTGTATTATCAAACAATCTCATATATTGAAGGAAAGCATTTTGTTTTTAGGACTCTAGAGTTGGGTTTGTTTAGCCTTGCTGATGGAATGCCAAATCTTCGTAAGGACTACAATTTTGATGTAGAGTTAAACTTTGACTTGATGGGGATTGAGCAAGAAGAGATAGAGGACTATGAGGTGCCTGAGGAGATCAAAGAATGGGTCGAAAATAAACCCAAACCAAACCTTGATCAAACCACCTCTGTCAATATCGGAACCTCAGAAAACCCTAAAGAAATATGATTGGCATGGACTTTACCCCAGCCCAAAGAAAAGACCTAGTTGCTATACTAACCTAGCTCCAGAATGTATTTTCATGGTCACATGAGGACATGATCAGTTTGTCTACGGATATTGTCATTCATCACCTGCAAATTAAAGAAGGATTCAAGTCAGTCAAACAGAAGCTCAGGCAATTGAAACCTGAGTGGATTCTGAAAGTCAAAGAAGAAATTGTTAAACAATTCAAAGCTGGTATCATTATGGTATTAACCTACCCTGAGTGGCTATCCAATATAGTTCATGTGCCTAAGCCCAGAGGGAAGGTATGAGTATGCATGAATTATTGGGATTTAAACAAAGCTTGTCTCAAAGACAATTTCCCGGTACCTTTTATCCACATACTAATCGAAAACACAACTTAGTATGACATGTATTCATTTATTGACTGCTTTGCTGGGTACTATCAGATCACGGTTGCTGAAGAGGACCGCCAGAAAATAGCCTTCATCACTTCTTAGGGAACCTTTTGTTATAGACGTTTATCATTCGGCCTTATCAATGCCGGTGCCACCTATTAGTGAGCCATAATGGTGACACCCCAAAATAGGTCTACATCCCCATTCCCATTCGAGTTGTCAATACACCTGATGTAAACAACTACAACTTTATTATTACAATAGTAAAACTGTGAGTTTAAATACGAGATATTGCCATCTGATAATATCCACATACAAATAAATCCTCATCATAATTATTGGTACATTATTTTACAACAATGGTGAGGACTACTAAACAACTCTCCCTAGAACTTTCATTCCATACCCCACTGCATCGCTATATTCTCGCCTCCCCGAGAAGAAAAATGGAACAAAAAGGAAAAGGGTGAGCTCGACTAGCCCAAAGAAAAGAATATTATGACTAAGATAATATACAACAAAATTATCGTTAGTCTTCAACAGGAAAAATATAATAGAATACAATAGACAACAAGTTTTAAATCAATATTCGCAGCTGAAATAATAATTCATTAGAAGAGTTAAGTAGAGAATGCAAACTACTATCTTCTATGTATGAATTTTAAAGTTCATCGCCTATTTTTATCCCCTCAGTAACATCAATCAATATATATCCGATCAAATATTCATCCTCGCACTACGTGCCAAGGACATTCACCAAATGGTCATGTTCATCTAAACACTGCTCATCTTTGCACTACGGCCAAAGATATTCATCGAAATCATTCATCTTTGCACTACGGCCAAAGATATTCATCGAAATCATTCATCTGCACCATCGCCAAAGATATTCATCATAAATCATTCATCTTTGCACTACAAAAGCAAAGATATTCAATAATATCATCATTTAAGACCGAGGATGATGAAAATATTTTTTTAAAGAAACGAATCCAAAGGAAACAAAATGACAAGGATTAAGGATTAAGGATTCGACTTTGTTTTATCCACGCCCAAAAATACCTCAAAAATAATCATAGTGGTGTAAAATTCAAGAATGATCAAAACATGGATACAATCAAAGCTAGTATCCATAATAGATATTTTGGACAAAAAAGAAGAAATTTCATTTTTCATGAATAAAGGCCAGATTCGTGAATAAGGTCAGATACGTGAATAAAGGCGATACGTGAATAAGAACTCCGACACCAAAAGATAGAAATTTCACAAAAAACATCTTCACGCTTTCGTGAATAGTACTCGTGAATAAGAATCGTGAATAGTAACTCATGAATAATAAATCGTGAATAAGAACTCATGAATAGTAACCCCACACCTAAAAAGTTCCAAATTTGATAAAAAGTTCCAACTAATATTTCAAAGATAATGATATTGAAGAAATAATATCATTTGAGAAGAAAATAACATCCCTACTCCTCGAAAGATCAAGATTTAACCGGAATAATCGGATATAGGCTATATCTTGAACTTTCACCGTATAGCAATACTCAAAGTATACTCAAAATACTCACAAGAATACGCCGATAATATAGAGAGAGAAAACTTCAGCTTCGTGTGATTTTCAATTCTAACCCAAGACCTATTTATAGAAATCGCTAGAATACCAAAAGCGTAAAATTTATTATAATAATAATATATATAAAATTTTCTACGCCCATTCTTAGAATCTGAAATCTGAATACAAACCACATGCTCCCTTCTAGAAGAAGTAAAAAAAAACGTTTTTCATAAAATAAATAATTAAAACTTCCAAAATCAATTATTTTGAGCTTCGTAACTTCAATAATTCATAATAAATAGCCCTTTTGTCAGAAAAATCAAATCTCATGTAGTTTTTATAGGAAATTCAATTCTCTACAACTTTACGTAAGAAAGTTTTTCCAAATTCCAAATGTAAATTGACCGAAATCCACAAACAAAGTGATTTTAGAGGCTATAATCAAATTTCACTAATAAATGGGGTCCAATTTACATGTTTAATATGTTTTAAACATTTATTGCAACAAAAATACTCTTCCTCCTCAGATACTCATATATTCCACATTCGTTGTAAAAATATCACCATTATTATATTATTAAAATATAATATTATATATATTTAAATGAATTATTTTATCGTAAAAAGATAAAATTTCAATTTTCAACAATTGTCACATTAAAAATTTTCCATCTATATCCACATAAAATCAATATTTTCCTCATCATATGAATCAATAATTAATTATTCACAAATAATATTACGTAATCACAATATCGACAACCGTGCAGCCTCCTGTGAAAGCAGGGGCTTTCCAATAAGAATTTCTCCTCATCTGCACTGGCGCCGCAATTAGGTGACCAAACCTCTCCTTAGATGTAACTTTCTAGACATTGCCAATAATGTTATCTAATAATATTATTCAGATAATATGAATTATTGCTTCGATAATGAAAAATACCGCAGATAATGACAATTATTAAAACAACAAAGAATATAAAATATCAACGCAAAGAATTATTGAATCAATAAAATAAAACACCGAATAAAGAATTATCGTAACTATTATCGAGTAGTGCCTTCATGTAAGAGTCAATAATTGGTGCAATACCGTGCTACTGCAAAACAACGCCAGACATCGTGTTTTAACCACCGGGTATTCCAACAAAGGTAAATTCAGAATAACTACGCCTGTTATTTTTAAACAACTTATATTTGTCATTTTCTTCCTCCAATCGCTTTTCGTTATGGGGCTCCACACATACGGTCATACTGGGCCGCATTTAATATTCCCCGACAAAGATTTAATATTCCACGACCAAACGAATATTCCCCGACAACAATGAATATTTTATAACCACTTGCTTATTTTGAAATATTTATGATTTTACCCATAACTATCCACATTAATCACATCAACCCTTACTATTTCAAAATAATAATTAGAGGAAATTAAATTTCATTTATTAATTATTTGGGATCTTACAACCTCCCTCCTTATGAAATTTCGCCCTCGAAATTGACGACGTACTCGGTGTTTCAAAAGATGAGGATACCTCGCTTTCATTTCCGCTTCCAACTCCCGTGTCATTTCCTCTATAGCATGGTTTCTCCACAAGACTTTAACTTGTGGTATGACCTTCGTATGTAGGACATGCTCCTTCCTATCCAAGATCTTGACAGTACTTCCTCATACGTTAAGTCTTCTACTATCTCGTCCTGCTTCTAACTCAATAACGTGATTCGGTCTTTCACATATTTATTAAGTACGAGATATGTGAAACACATTATGAACACGAGACATACTTCTGGAGGTAACGCGAGTCTATAGGCTACATTTCCTACTCGGTCAAGAATTTGAAATGGACCAATAAATCGTGGATCGAGCTTTCCTCTCTTCCCTAATCTTGTAACTCCTTCCATGGGGCAACACGCAACAATACATGATCCCCTATACTAAATTCCACATCCTTTCGATGAAGATCCGCATAACTCTTTGTCGATCTTGTGCCGCTTTGTATACGCTTGTCAATCATTTGATCTTTTCTAGTCATATCGCATTAACTCTGTCCCAAATAATGTTGCTTCACCCACCTCATCCCAACATATCGAGAGCTTACACTTTCGGCCCATATAATGCTTCAATGGGGCCACACCTATACTTGCCTCGATAACTGCTGTTGTAGGAGAATTCCACCAATGGTAAATACTTATCCCAACCGCCTTGAAAGTCTAGGACACAGAGTCTTAATAAATCTTCAAGAGTTTGAATAGTCCTCTCGATTGTCCGTCCGCTTGAGGATGGTATGCCGAATCAATCTTAAATCTGCACTCCATAGCTTTTTGCAAGCTAACCCAAAATCTTGAAGTGAATCTTGGGTCACGATCCAAACTATGGATACCGGCATGCCATGCAATCTCACAATCTCATTTACGCACATTTGAGCAAGACGCTCAAGGGAATAAGTCTCCAGACGGCAAGAAAAATGAGCGTACTTGGTTAATCTATCAACAATAACCCAAATAGCATTTATGCCTTGAGAAACCGTGGAAGTCCCGTGAACTAAATCCATGGTAATGTGTTCCCACTTCCATTTCGGAATCTCAAGTGGTTGCAATGGTCCTTAGGCACTTGATGCTCCGCCTTTACACGCTGACAAGTTAAACATGTTGAGATAAACTTTGCAATCTCTCTCTTCATATTGTTCCACCAAAATGTATGTCAAGATCACGATACATTTTAGTACTTCCTGATGGATTGCAAATGGTGTATTGTGTGCCTCCATCATAATCTTGTACTTCAAATCGTAATCGTTAGAACACAAAGTCCGGAGTGGACTCAAGTATTCCTTCTTCATCAATTCTCGCTCCTAATAGCTCCTTCTTGTACTTTCTTCTTCATATGCATCACCCGGCCTGCGGGCTCGAGCAACCTTAACTTTTTCTATTAAAGTTGGCTCTATGCGATATACTTTGACATCATCGCACTCGCTCCTCGTGATATGATCTTCTACTCAACGCTGCCGCCTACCACGCTCGCTTTTCCAGATGGTATTGAATAGTGTGGTCGTAGTCTTTCAATAGCTCGAGCCAACGCCTCAGCCCAGATGTTAAGTTCTTTTGAGTGAAGAAATATTTAAGGCTTTTTATGGTCCTAATATATCTCCACTTTCTCTCCATATAGATAAGGCCTCCATCTTTAATATGAAAACGATCACGCTAACTCTAGATCATGAGTAGGATAATTCCTCTCATATTCTTTAAGTTGTCGCGAGGCATAGGCTATGACTTTCCCACGCTGCATGAGAACACATCCTAACCTTTGCCCAAGCATCACAGAGATAACAAATCCATCCGAACCAGATGGTATTGTTAGAACAAAATAAATAAGTCTCCTTTAAGCTCTTGAAACTCTTCTCGCATTCTTCGCCCAAACGAATTTTGTATCCTTCCGAGTTAGATGAGTTAATCTGAGTAGCGATTCGAGAAAACCTTCCACTAATCTCCGATAATAACCAAATTTAAGCCCAAAAGCTACGATTTCATCACCACCGACTTTCTATTGTTCTAACTTTGTATTGCTTCAATCTTCACCGTCAACAGATACTCCATGTTTTGACACTACATGCCCAAGAAATGCTACTTCCTCAAGCCGTAACTCGCATTTCTTTAACTTGGCATAAAGCTTGTTTTCACGGCCTTTGAGTACCAAATTTTCAAATGGTGCTCATGATCTTCACTATTTTGAATATATGAGGATGTCATCAATAAAGACAACAACGAATCGATCCAAATACTCTTTGAATACTCGGCTCATCATATCCATGAAAGCCGCAGGAGCATTAGTCAATCCGAAAGACATAACTAAGAATTCATAATGCCCGCATCGAAGTTCTAAAGGCGCCTTTTTGAATATCCTCGCTTCTAATCTTCAAATTGATGATATCCGTAATCTAAGATCGATTTTTGAAAAGAATTGTGCTCTCAGACTCGTCAAACAAGTCATCAATACGAGGTAGAGGATACCTATTCTTGATAGTGACATGGTTCAATTCCCCGATAGTCAATACAAAAAGTCGATACTCCCGCCTTTCTTCTTTACAAATAAAACAGAGCACCCCAAGGAGATGTACTAGATTTAATGAAACCAATGTCCAACAACTCCTCGTAGTTGGACCTTTAACTCCTCAAGTTCAATAGAGCCATTCGATATGGGGTTTTAGAAATGGGCTTTGTACCAGTTCAAGGTCAATAAAGAATTCAACTTCACGCTCGGGGTAGACCGGAAGTTCTTCAGAAATACGCCGTGAAAGTTAATAACAACAGAATATTATTCAATTTTGACGTGTCTTTATTCAAATCCATAACATGGGCTAAGAAAGCTTGACATCCGCTTTTTAATAAACGAATAGCTTTATGATTAGATATGATGTTGATTGATTTTAATGGTTTAGTTGCTTGAATTCAACAACAAAGTTGTTTAGGAATATGAAAGCTAACAACCTTACGAAAAACAATCAATTTTGGCATGATGAGTAGTTAACCAATCAATCCCTAAAATCACATCAAAAGCAAGTATCTTTAAAGAGATAAGGTCAACAAAAGATAAGGGTGCCAACATGGATTAGACAAGATTTATAAACAAAGGATGTGATGAAAGTTTCTCCCAACTGAGTTTCCACAGATAGGTCAAAGTCTAATTTCTCCTGAGTCAAGTTTAAACGCTGAGCACAAGCAGAGAGATAAATGAATGGGTAGCACCTAGATTCAGTAAAGTATAAACTTCACAAGAATTTATAAATAGCTTACCCGTGATCACCTCGCTTGGGGTTCCTCGCATTTTGACCACCACAACAAACGCCTTCCAGAACCGCTGACTTTGACTTTTCTCGGGATACTTTTGAGTCACCGTCCTCACTAACTAGGTTTCGCTACTGCAATCTTTGAGCGATATGTCCTTCCTTTCCACAATTATAGCATACCGAACTGCTAGGCGCTTTGACCGATATGTCCTCTTTCCCGTGATTTATAGCAAGATACGACCGGTGGTCGCTTCTCCTCCTTGAACCAGCTTGTCACTGGCAATCGCTGCCTTCACATGGTCGCTGTTGAATCTCCTCTTTAAAATCTCCTCCCGACTCGCTTCTTTCTATTTTCATGGCTATGATTACCACCAGAGTGGTTACCATTTTTGTCCGCTTTTTCTTTCTCCACCGATTATTGTTGTTTTGTTGATCGCTATCTCCTAGATGATCCTCGATTGTGGTACCTTTCTGGCCGACCGTGATTTCGCTATCTCGCTTCTAACAATTGAGCCCTCATAACAACATCCTAATAGAGAGAAAATTTATGAGAGATGAGATACCGACGACGCCGGTTTCAAACCTCTCGTAAACATCCGCGCATATACGCTCCTCATTCTCCACCAAATGAGGTGCAAACCGATAACTCGCAAACTTCGCCAGATCGAGACACCGCCATGTTGTTCTCGCCCACCTAATAAACTCCACTTCCTTCATATGACGAACACTTTCGTGAAAGTATTTGTCATTAAATAGTTTCAAACGCTCTCCCAAGACATGCCGAAAAGTGGATGGATGGGTACGCTTCACGCATTCCCACCAAGAGTCCGCCGCCACTTGGAACATAAAGGTGGCGAATGGAACCTTCGTTTTCTCCGTGCATCCCAAGACATCGAATATCTTGGTAATTTGCTTTGACCCATGTTTCGCCATGATCGGATCCGCTTTCCCTTAAATTCGTGGTCCCAACTTTTTGAACCGCTTGGTCAGGACAACCCGTGAATTGCTATCATTTCCTCCTATGTTTTGAACACGAAGTCTCCTCGTCTCGATTTTTGCATGAACCGCAAAAAGCTTCTAAATATCCCCTCGCTCATCATCTACTCAGCAGTGTTGTTCACAGAGGAACATTGCCACCAACAGACGCTTCTCCTCGCTGGTGAGTACAAAAGCGCTCCACTGGCCTCATTTCCATTGTTAATATTCTCACGACATTCTCAAATACCGCCATAAAACAAGGGTTAATTAAGGAAATCAATATATCACATAATATCCCTATATACCGACCAACTATCAAATAAGCTTAGTAGGACACACTAGCGTAAGGATTTACTCTGCCTCTCCCTCCTAGTTCTATTCCCCATCTCCGCCAGAGATCATATCCCTAAGCTCGATACCAACCGTGACACCCCCAAAATAGGTCTACATCCCCATTCTCGAGTTGTCAATACACTGCAGATGTAAACAACTACAACTTTATTATTACAATAGTAAAACTGTGAGTTTAAATACAGATATTGCCATCTAGACAATATCCACATACAAATAAATCCTCATCATAATTATTGGTACATTATTTTACAACAATGGTGAGGACTACTAAACAACTCTCCCTAGAACTTTCATTCCATACCCCGACTCGTACTCGCTATATTCTCGCCTCCTGAGAAGAAAAAATGGAACAAAAGGAAAAGGGTGAGCTCGACTAGCCCAAGAAAGAATATTACGACTAAGATAATATACAACAAAATTATCGTTAGTCTTCAACAGGAAAAATATAATAGAATACAATAGACAACAAGTTTTAAATCAATATTCGCAATGAAATAATAATTCATTAGAAGAGTTAAGAGAGAATGCAAACTACTATCTTCTATGTATGAATTTTAAAGTTCATCGCCTATTTTTATCCCTCGTAACATCAATCAATATATATCCGATCAAATATTCATCCTCGCACTACAAAAGCCAAGGACATTCACCACCTTGGTCATGTTCATCTAAACACTGCTCATCTTTGCACTACGCCAAAGATATTCATCGAAATCATTCATCTTTGCACTACGCCAAAGATATTCATCGAAATCATTCATCTTTGCACCATCGCCAAAGATATTCATCATAAATCATTCATCTTTGCACTACAAAGCCAAAGATATTCAATAATATCATCATTTAAGACCGAGGATGATGAAAATATTTTTTTTTAAAGAAACGAATCCAAAGGAAACAAAATGACAAGGATTAAGGATTAAGGATTCGTATTTTATTTTATCCACGCCCAAAAATACCTCAAAAATAATCATAGTGGTGTAAAATTCAAGAATGATCAAAACATGGATACAATCAAAGCTAGTATCCATAATAGATATTTTGGACAAAAAGAAGAAATTTCATTTTTCATGAATAAAGTGCAGTATTCGTGAATAAAGGTCAGATACGTGAATAAAGCCGTGATACGTGAATAGTAACTCTACACCAAAAGATAGAAATTTCACAAAAACATCTTCACGCTTCGTGAATAGTACTCGTGAATAAGAATCGTGAATAAGAAACTCATGAATAAGAACTCGTGAATAAGAACTCATGAATAGAACTCCGATACATACTTAAAAAGTTCCAAATTTGATAAAAAGTTCCAACTAATATTTCAAAGATAATGATATTGAAGAAATAATATCATTCGAGAAGAAAATAACATCCCTTACCTCGAAAGATCAAGATTTAACCGAATAATCGGATATAAAGCTATATCTTGAACTTTCACCGTGATAGCAATACTCAAAGTATACTCAAAATACTCACAAGAATACGCCGATAATATAGAGAGAGAAAACTTCAGCTTCGTGTGATTTTCAATTCTAACCTAAGACCTATTTATAGAAATCGCTAGAATACCAAAGCGTAAAATTTATTATAATAATAATATATATAAAAAAATTTCTACGCCTTCATTCTTAGAATCTGCAAATCAAATACAAACCACATGCTCCTTCTAGAAGAAGTAAAAAAAACGTTTTTCATAAAATAAATAATTAAAACTTCCAAAATCAATTATTTTGAGCTTTCGTAACTTCAATAATTCATAATAAATAGCCCTTTGTCGTAAAAAATTGAATCTCATGCGAGTTTTTATAGGAAATTCAATTCTCTACAACTTTGCAGAAGAAAGTTTTCCAAATTCCAAATGTAAATTGACCGAATCCACAAACAAAGCGATTTTAGAGGCTATAATCAAATTTCAAATAATAAATGGGGTCCAATTTACATGTTTAACATGTTTTAAACATTTATTGCAACAAAAATACTCTTCCTCCTCAGATACTCATATATTCCACATTCGTTGTAAAAATATCACCATTATTATATTATTAAAATATAATATTATATATATTTAAATGAATTATTTTATCGTAAAAAGATAAAATTTCAATTTTCAAATAATTGTCACATTAAAAATTTTCCATCTATATCCACATAAAATCAATATTTTCCTCATCATATGAATCAATAATTAATTATTCACAAATAATATTACGTAATCACAATATCGACAACCAGCAGCCTCCTCAGAAAGAGGGCTTTCCAATAAGAATTTCTCCTCATCAAGCCGCAATTAGGTGACCAAACCTCTCCTTAGATGTAACTTTCTAGACATTGCCAATAATGTTATCTAATAATATTATTCAGATAATATGAATTATTGCTTCGATAATGAAAAATACCGTATAATGACAATTATTAAAACAACAAAGAATATAAAATATCAACGCAAAGAATTATTGAATCAATAAAATAAAACACCTAATAAAGAATTATCAGAACCATTATCGAGTAGTGCCTTCTTATGTAAGAGTCAATAATTGGTGCAATACTGCGTGCTACCGCAAACAACGCCAGACATCGTGTTTTTAACCACCGGTATTCCAACAAAGGTAAATTCAGAATAACTACGCCTTATTTTTAAACAACTTATATTTGTCATTTTCTTCCTCCAATCGCTACATGGGCCCACACATGGTCGCTACTGGCGCATTTAATATTCCCCGACAAAGATTTAATATTCCACGACCAAACGAATATTCCCCACAACAATGAATATTTTATAACCACTTGCTTATTTTGAAATATTTATGATTTTACCCATAACTATCCACATTAATCACATCAACCCTTACTATTTCAAAATAATAATTAGAGGAAATTAAATTTCATTTATTAATTATTTGGGATCTTACACATCTGAGTAGGGAAATTTGCATTATCTATTTTGGGAGAACAATATCCCGTTGCTATCAAATTGTAGTTTGTCAACACAAACAACACAACTGAGTATGAAGGCTGTATAATGGGGTTAAAACTTGCCCAATCAATGTATGTCAAACGATTAGCTGTCTTTGGGATTCTGAGCTGGTCATCAAACAAACCACTAGGGCATATCACACTAAAGAATTGCATTTGCTGCCTTACCATTGGCAAGTTATCAAGATGGTTAGGGAGTTTGAAGAAATATCCTTCATCCACATCCCTCGAAAAAGGAATGATTTCGTGGATGCACTAGCAACTCGGGCCTCCTTAATCAACATATCTAAAAGAGGAGGCATCCCAAATATCAAACTAGCAAGCTAGAAGTCACCAGCCTATAGAAATTACATTATAGAAGTATCAGATGAGCTACATCCCATCAAACAGCCCTAGTATCACGATATCAAAGAATATCTTTGAGATGGATCCATGCCCGCTGGGGCAAGTCAAGCTGAAAGAAAATGGATTCATAAAGTTGCCATGAAATTCTACTTAAGAAGAGATGCACTCTAAAAAAGGGATGCAGGAATAAGCCTTCTAAGATGACTAGATAAAGACCAAGCCCAAAGACTCATGGATGAAGTCCATGGTGGAGTATGTGGTCCACACATGAGCGGTCCTTTACTTGCCAAAAAGATATCGTCACAGTGCATTATTGGATTTCTCTCAAAGCCAACTGTGACGATCACGTGAGGAGATGCTATCAATGCTAAATTCATGGAAATACCATCCAAAATCCTCTAAGTGAACTACACAATATGAGTTCACCATGGCCCTTTTCAATATTGAGAATGGACGTGATTGGGCCAATCGAGCCCAAAGCAAACAATGGTCATCAATTTATCTTCACCGTGATCGATTTACTTCACTAAATCGATTACAACCAGATAATGGAGGAGTTATGCAGTAAATTCCACATCAAACATCTTAACTCCATCATTTATCGTCCAAAGATGAATGATGTTATTGAAGCAACCAATAAGAACATCAAAAAGATCATGCAAAAGATGTCCGCCAATCACAAGGGATGGCCTGACTTATTGCCTCTGACTTTGTTAGCCTACATAACGTCAATACATACTTCTACTGGGGCTAGCCCCTACTCATTGGAACGTCAATACACACTTCTAGCATGGAGGCAGTGCTCCCCATAGAGGTAGAAATGGAGTCATTAAGAGTATTGATAGATGCTCAAATGGAGGAAGACCAGTGGTTGCAAGACCGGTACCACCAATTATCTCTGATAAATGAGAGGAGGGCCACAACTATCTTTCATAATCAATTATATCAGTAAAGGATTGCTCGGTCATAGAAAAAGAAAGTTTGGCTTCGGTAATTTAACAAAAATAACTTGGTCTTAGAGAAAGTCCTTGCCAAATCAAGGTCAATCTAAAAGAAAGTTCGCCCCGAACTGGGAATGCCCTTTCATTGTCAAGGAAGTGTTGACGGGAGGAGCCCTCAAATTGCAAGAAAAGGACGGCGAAGAATTTCCCCAGCTTATCAATTCAGACACCCTGAAAAGGAATTATGTTTGAAATCACCTACAAGACAATATCCTAGTTCTAAAAAAAATAATCATCATCATCATCAATCAAATCAATCAAGTCAATTCAGGTTCTCACTAGAGAGTAGGAAATACGTAGACCCGATCTCCCCTCATCAATGCGAGTACGTAAGAAGCCAACTATGGTGCGGTCTAACCTTAAAAAAAACTCAAAAAGTCATTCAGCTCATCAGAGCAGGAACTACGTAGATCTGATCTCCCCTCATCAATGGGAGTACGTAGGCAACCAACTATGGTGCGGTCTAACCCTTACAAAAAACCACAAAGTCTCACCAACTCAAACCACAAACTAGGAACTACATAGACCTGATCTCCCCTCATCAATAGGAGTACGTACACAACCAACTATGGTGCAGTCTAACATTAACAAAAACTCAAAAACCCATCTATCTCACCAAACATGAACTATGGAAGATCTTGTTAGTTCCTAGTTGGCACAATAGTTATCTAGAAAGGGGGGGGGGGGTTGAATAGATATTTAAAAAAAACTTTTCGTTTTAAACTAGTTCTTTGATAATGATTAAAACTTAGTGGAATTAATATTTGTTTTAATCTTCTTTACCAAGTAGTGGAGTTATGAGAGTGAAGCAGTTATGGCAGATATAACAGATATTGCAGTTATGGCATGAACGTAAAAGACACAGTCGTTTTTAAGTGGTTCAGAGCAGTTAAAGCTCCTAGTCCATTCTTCTACTCAACGAGTAGGATATCCACTAAGGATGACTGTTACAACTTTTGAATCACACAGATTCCTTCTAGACCAGAAGTCTATGAACTTCTTAGTTCACTCTTGTACTATTCAAGTCCAGCAGACTTGGCTTTCTTATAGTTCACTACGAACTCTTCAAGTCCAGCAGACTTGGTACTCTTCTTCAGTTGTTTGATAATGTTAAGTTCTTGATGGTTGCTACTCAGTTGCTGTGTAAGCACTTGTTCTGAAGAACTGAGTAGCTGAGCAAGCTTTTCAATATCTCAGATCATATAGTTGAGCTTGAGAGAGATGTTCACGTTATTTGTTCAATGCTTGTCTATTTTCTCTCTCATCTGTCTGATCTGCATATATGTGATCTTGAAAACTATCCGTTGGATCCATCCGTTGAGGCATTGAATGCGTCTGAACTTTCTGTACTATGATAGAGACATTTCTGCACATCTTCTGAATTTTGCATTCTGGCCCAATGACACTGCAGACTGCTTTCTCACCTACCACCTGAAAAGGTGTTTTGTCCCTCTTACCCATGGTACTATCCTTAGCTTCTTCAATACGTTTCTTTGTTGCATACTAAGGATATTTCATATACATTGGGACTGATGAGTACTGCAGCGTCTAGAATCTATTCCTTATATGTTGAAATCTACCTTTACATAAATCATAAAGCTTGACGTTTTCTGACATGAGACAGATGATGCTCTACGATTTTGGATCGTGGTACTCTACTATTCTGTTCGTAGCGTCATGACTTCTTTGCACACTACGATGCTATCAGTCGAGAGCACGACGATTTCCCTTAGACATTTGCACACTACGATCTTCGCTTGCTCGTGTTGTTGATTCTACGATCCAGAGAGCACGCTACGATCGTTGACTTGTAAACTCCATGTTTCATTCATCACACTACGATCGTGGAGTTGGCTTGGCAAACGTTGGGATCACTCTATGATTTCTGAAGAGTCCCTTCAAGGCAGGCACATTACGATCTTCGAAGCTCTACGTTTCTGCCTTGACTTCTGCATTGTTGATCAGATGATACACTACGATTTCTTCGAAGCCTATCTATTACATTTCAAGATCAACCTAACAACTTTGATCTTTCTATCTATTCATTCCATTACAGAATGATACACGTTAAGATCTTAGATCAACCTAACAAATTTGATCTATCACCAAGTCCTTGTACATATATTCATTGAAGGACTTTACAAATAATCATGAGCATATACATTAAAACATCAAATCATAATATGCATTCTCCCAACAATCTCTTCCTATTTGATGTTGACATAACCAAAGAGATTTGTTGTCATAATTATTAGTGACTAGATGCATTTGCAGGAAATTTAAACATGACTTAGTATTTCAGTGAGTAGCTGAAATTTCTAGAGAATAAGCATGGATTTATTGATGATCAGGAGATATTATAGTTTGGCATTACATCAATAGGAAATTAAAGTTTCAACTTATCTCTATTTCTTTGACCTATTTCGTGAATGAGGGTTGGTATACTCCTCAGCCCTTCTTTTTCTGCAAGCTTCCTCGTTTCTGACTAACTCTTCTAGCTCGCTTGGACTTAGTCTTGGATTTTCCTCATGCCTGTACATGAATGCAGGATCTCCAGTTGGCACTCTTATGCGTACAGTAGACACATCTTGTGAGCTGGGAGTTGACTCCTGATGACTTAAAGGTATAGCCGTTAAAATTCCCTGCTGATCAGATCATTGAGTCTGATGGTGGAATTGTCTTGTAAGAGGGCTTCGTGATGCTTGAGCATGAAATTGTCCTATTCCCCTTTCTTGAGTTCCATGACCTCTTCTGCCTCTTCCTTGATCTCCATGTCCTCCCTTAACTCCTTTCCCTTTATTCTCCCCCTTTATGTCAGCATCAAGGGTTCAAATATCTGCAGACAGTCGATTAACACCTTGGACAAGCTCGTTCAGTTGGCTTTGTGTCTGAGAAATGCCCTCTCTACTTTCCTTGATCTGTTTTTTAGATCTTGCTTCTTTGTTTCGGAGGGCTGTTAGAACCATGTCATTCTGTTTTTCCTGATTAACATAAAATTTCTGGAAGTTGTAGATAAAAGCTTTCAAGTTGATGATATTCTCCAGCATAAGTTTATGTTGAGTGTCTTGATGTTTCTGCATTTCAAGAACAATCTCTCTTTGCTTGGCAGCTATCTGGAAGTGAATCTCATCTCTGTCCTTCATACTTTTAAGAATTTCTTGGATAATTTCCCTCAGCTTCTTTGTAAGCTCAGTGTTCATAGTGCCAGTGAAAATTGTTTGTCAGAATCATTTGATTCACCGGATATGGATGAGATCGGTGAGATTCCGCATCGCCTTCTATATTCTTGACCATGTTCTTGGTTGCTTCCTTCAAGTCATCCTTGGTGGGTAGGTTCGGGAGAGTATCACCTGGCTTTGAGGATTGTTGGTTGGAGGTGTTGTTTATCGGGATTGATCTTTGCAAGTTATAAAGAGCAAGATCAAGACTAAAGTAGTCATTTGATGAGGAGGATGGTATATCGAATGGAGGGCTTGGTTTGGATGTTTGGGGACACGCGTGTCTCACGATTATCTCTATTTGGGACTCTACGATGGGTCTAGAGTCTAGAATCGTAGAGTTGGTAGTTTGTGGGAACAAAGTAAGATTGACTTTATTTTGGTTCTTCGCCATGTAATTTTGGGATTCTCGAATCGAAATTGATCGAGAGGGTGAAGAATCACTTCCAACCATCAAGGAAATTCATAGAATCGATCAAGGATGATGATGGCAAGTGATTAACTTTGAACTTTGAAGATCGTGGATAGTCAAGACTTCAAGTTTATCCTTGGATGAAGAATGGTCGATGAAGCGACTTCTTGGAAAAGTCGACTTTCCCGGGAATCCATGAGCCGTAATCGAGATGGTCGGATACTCTTTGAAGCTCCGCAACATATGATCCCATGAGTTCGTGGATTTGAGCTTGATGGTATGCCATCACGGGTAGGTAAGAGAACATTTGATTGTACAAATAGCTTCTATATCCACCTTTACCTATACCAGTGATTTCGAGCTCATCATCATCATCATCTTGTTCTTCTTCTTTGTTCTCTTATGAGGATTCCATTATCTCAATGGTCTCGGATGGTCTTGCAATCGGTTCATCTTTATTTTGTGCAGGACCTCTTCTTCGCCATGTTGTAATAACCCGAGATTTTCTATATAAAATAAATAAGAAATTTTATGATAAATTTTTTTTTTTTTAATGACGAGACTAAGTGTCAAGTAAAGTGAACGATAAATGCGAATACATTTATTACTTGAAAAATTAGAAATAATTTTGGAATTATTAATTACCACAAATTATATGGTAATAAATTTCAGTAGTCAAATATTTTTATTAATTATTTTCCATGAAAACATGATTGGAAATAATATATGAAGTGATAATTAGATTTATATAATAAATATTTTATTATATGAATTGTTCGTAATATTTAAGTTAATTATTTTAACTTGATTATTGATGTTGTGTACGAAGAATAAGTCGTATATGAGATCCAAACCTCGGATTGGGATTGTGATCAAGAGATGAGAATAATAATATTATATTATTTTACAATGATTTTACAGCATAATTATGTAATCGGTATGTGCAAGTGACAGATATATATCGAAAGAAATGACTTACCAATTAGGTCATAAAGATATTACCGCGTCAGAAACCCTAATTATTAAACTCGCTTATGGGATATTTCGAGTAGTGATCGTATATATGAAGTTACCGTGAATAAGAATATCTGAATTGTAAGAAACCCTAATTATCATTGTGACGTCGATAATTAGACAAACCCTAATTATTATAACCCTAACCGCTGAAATTAGAAACCGTGAATTTAATCGTGTTAGTAATATACATGATAATTAAAGAACTACTAATGGTCAATTAGAAACCCTAATTGATGACGCTTGAGAAACCCTAATTTTAATTACCGTTTAATTTCGATGTTATCAGATAAGTGTTTTAATTTACCAAAGGATAGAAGTTAATTGGTAAATTATAAGAATTAAATCTAGTGATTAAATATTACATTTAATTGCCTTTGTACAAGATTGCCCATACACTCTTAAACAAAGCCCAACCATCACCCATAACAAATCGTAAGCAAGAATCAAGAATTTTTGGCAAAAAGGGTATAAGAACACTAAACCTAGAAATCCTTTGATTCGATGTTATTTGATGCAATTGATTGTTTTAAGTTGTGTAATAGAATGTTAATTGATGATATGGGTTGATAAATCAAAGACCCATAACATCAAAGTGCACGAATTTGAAGATTTAAACAAGTTGGAAAAATCGAATTCGCTATTTTTTTCACCAAATGTCGAGGCCATATAACTCTTTGCTCGATCATGAGTTTTGTTCTTCAAAAGTTGTTATGTGTAGCCTGATATGTGGTCTTTAATCTGCAAAAAAGAATCAAGTCCATATCATGTATAGATTAGAAGTTATAGATGGTCAAACATGGTCGATCGATCATGATAAACCTGCTTTTGGGCAAATTTGTAGAATGGGGGCATTCTCGCCCACTTTTTGTGCTTTAAAAGGTCTGGACTTTTGATATGTTGTAGTGCACTGAGTTAGGAAGCCATAGGTTTTGGAATGACCTCATTCCGAATTCCTCGGATGAGGGAATTACTATGATTGGAAGGAAATGTGTCAAATTTCTCAAAACCTAAGTCAACAATGGATGTGCTATTCGGGACACTGTTTCGATTAGTTAATGTTTCCAAAACCTTCTGGGCTTTTGGTATGTTATAGTACACCGAATAAGTTTTCCATAGACTCAAACGGACTAAACTGATATCGGAGGAGAGAGTTATGACATTTCAAAGTAGTAGTGTCAAAACTTCCCAACAAGTGCGGTGCAGTCCATTTGAACGGAATTTCGGGCTGATGTGTTCGGAATTTGAAATGGTCAAAGAATAAAAGTTGTAGCCCCAGAAGTTAGCTTCAAGGTGGGCTCAAGAATCGCTCAAAATGTTTTAAAATGAAAGAGTTATGACTATTTTAGCGAAAGAGGGTAAAGCTGAAACGAGATTGAAAATCATATGAACGCCCACTTTTGACGACCGCTTGGGCTACCTAATGAACCCGAATTGGGTAATTCAGATTTTTTTAAAAATAGTCTTACATACCATGTATAACATATCCAAAAATCAAATTAATCGGAGTTATGAGCAATGCGTTAGAAAATCGCAAAGTGAGCTATTGAAAAATTAGTATAAACCAAGTCCCACATCGACTAAATTGAGAACTTCACCATTTTCTAAACCTATAAATAGAAGGGCTTGGCCTTTGTTTCATTCACCAACAATAAGGCCTCCAATTTTTTGAAAGGTTTTGTTGTGGGAGAACTTTTATAAAGATCTCCTTAGTTAAATTTTATGCTGAAGTGCGATTCAAATTGTGGAATTCAGATTTCCTAGTATGTTTCTTATTTAATTTTTGTAATGTTATTATTTTTAATTGTTAGTTAAAGTTTGAATTTTTGAAGTTTAGTTAGTGTTGTTAATAAACTAGTTAGTTTACTATGTTTATTTTGGCTTGGAATTGATTATGTAAATGAGTTATTTGTGATGACTTTTAATATTTTGTGATGAATTTCATTAATTAATAATTATTAATGATATTAAAGTTATTTAATGATTATATTAAATAATTTAGTTTAAAAATGATTTTAATATTATAAAAATCATTTTAAATGAAAATAAGGTATTTAAAAATATTTTAAGTTATAAAATATAACTTTTAATATTTAAATGATAATTTCATTAATAATTAAATATTAATGATATTAAGATAATATTAATGATATTTAGTTTATTTAATGATTAATATTAAATAAATAGTTTAAAAATGGTTTTACTTATTTAAAAAACCATTTAAAGAGGATATTAAGGATTTAAAAATATTTTAAGTTATAATTAATGACTTTTAATATTTGATAAATAGTACATTAATATTTAAATATTAATGGTAATTATTTGGGTAATATAAATGTTTTAAAATAGTTTGAGTTATTATAAATAACTTTTTATATTTTGGAATGGTTTCATTAATAGTTTAGTATTAATTAAACTATTAATGATAATGGAATTGTTTAATGTTTAAATCATTTAATTATGATTCTTATATTTGAAAGTTATAAATTTACCAAACTAGTCGACTTTGAGAACCGATTATGAAGTTCTCAATTTGAAGAAGAACACCTATAGTAATAGCTTATATCACTATAGGCCCTTTAGTGATGTATTTGAATTATTTTAAATTTTTCAATTTCGAAATTGCAAAATGATTAAAAATAAGATGTCCGATATTTACGATGTCGAGGTATAGAATAAGAGTCTTAGACTCAAGATTTACCCGATAAAGTCATTTATACGCCGACAAATGTCGAATCTTATAAAAGAAAGAAAAGACTATCAGAAGAGTATGGATGAGATATTTGAAAATGTATAAAAATATTTCAAGTAGAATAAGAACTAAAAGTATGATCACCGTGATTATGTGATTGACTATGTGTCAATCGTAATAGATAAAGATTATGTGTTAAGATATATTGTTCTAATCGAATCTAATGATCCGATTATCGATAGGTCGTGATAAAGAGATAAAACCTAAGTTGAGATTTGTAATCGCCGAATCAAAAAGTATCCTACCTTTGCATTTCCTTTATGCAATGGACATGAGTAAGAAGTTTCGTAATTATTCTATCCCCGTGCATGCATTATGTACTCTTTGATTATCGACATGTTAGCTCGTATATATATTCTGCTCATTGATTTCTATAATGGTTATACAAGTGTCCCCACTTGGATAATCATGGCATTTGTTCACATGTTGATACACCTTGTCAATTACCCGTATATATATATTGAATTACATATTATTGTTGAAAGAAGATTAAAACCTTCTAAGTTTGGAACTGTATGTATGAACATCCCTATATGGGAAGATTTTTTGCGCAAGCGGATAGAGTGAGCGGCGAATTTCGCTCAAGTTATGTAGTATTGATCAATATAGGTACAACGGGCCGATCACCCTCCGTGTCTGTAAGTTACGACTTGCTTGAGGATAGAATTCGCTAAACCTTTTCAAAAAATGAAAAGAATGTTCATAGTATGTTTCTTAAACCCTATTCAAGGGTAGAGCCAGAGCCAAATTTAAAGAATTTGAAAGAGAGTTGTTATGTGAATTTTTATCAAGATGTATTACTTCACAACTTTCAATTCATTGTAGGTATGTTATGTAAAGAGAATACTTATATTCTTTCAAATTTTATATATAATTGCTATTACTTGTCAAGCACTTAAATGCTCATCCTTGCTTAAATTAAATGTTTTCAAGCTATGTATGAGCAACCAAGGCTCAGTACCTAACAAAGGAAAAGGAAAGTCGATCAATAAGTGTGTATTATGAGTTAATGGTTATAGTTGTATTGGTATCTATTCAAGTATTGTAAGGAATGTATTTGAAGGTCACGCACTGGGAAGTAAACTTGATGTATGTAAATTAAGTTCGAATGTATTATTATTTAGTATTATTCAAATTAAAGAAATGGTATCGTGGAGAACCGAAGTTCGGTTTCAAGTACTGGATTTGGGGTCGCCACAGTGTTGGTATCAAAGTCGCTGGTTATGAAGCTTAGGTAGAAATACCCAGACTAATAACCGCAATGATTAGATAAGTATTAACTCATCTAGAGTTAGTTGGTCGATAAGATTCAAAGATGAATCTCTATGAGTGTAAAGACACGAGTTCCCTAACTCGATTATAAAGTTAAACAAAGAGGGGGGAATAGATTGAGTCTAAAAGACCGAAAGTGCAGCTATGAGAGATCGTGAAATAAAAACGATCAAGATATAGAACTAAATCGTAATATATACGGCGAGATCACCCTGATCCGATAAGGCTATGATAAATGTAAGGAATCAACTGATGATTGGAAAGTTTACGTTAAAGATTGCCGTGTATGAATTGTACTATCAATCGCATGCATCCGTAAGAGAATTATAAATACGAATAAATTCAGATGGAGAATGGGGTTAGTGTTAGATGGGGATTCAATTGAGGACCCATGCTCAAAATTGAAGTTGTATGATTCTTCGATGGGAGCCGAATTGTACTTGGTGTAAAAACCACTTAGTTTCGCAATCGATAATCATTGAAATGTCTCGTGGTCGCGCTATTTGTTATATGCACATTAAGAGGATGACTCCATTCTCGTGTGTATAATGTAGATAGGTCATAGATAGAGAATATAAGATTAAGTTCGAAGTTCTTAAAACTCATACCTATGAGACATTCTCGACTCATAATTATATGAAATGTTTATGAACCCCTCAAATAATGGACGCCAAAGGTCCTGACTAGGATAAGTTCTTAAACTCATATGATTGTGGCAATTTATGAACTCATAAGTGGGTTTGATGAACTGGGTATAGTTTTGTGTGAATGGAGTGTTATGGATTACAGAACAGAGCTAGATTGTTAAGTAAATGATTTTTAGTGAAGGTGTTAGGTTTTCCTAAACTCCTAGCTATGCTAAACTTCAAAATTTTTGACATCAAGCTAAATACGACTATGTGCTTTTGAAAACAAAAATGTAGACTCGTAATCATTTTTGAAACGTTTTAAAGTACTATTTATGCTACTTATTTTGCCAGACGCAAATGATTTGAAATATCAAAATTGTTTTTAATTATCACTCATGTACCATGTAACCCGTGCGTAGATGATAAAAATGTGATGGAGTTGTAAATACAGAATACTTAGTGTGAATTTGACCAAGTCGTCAACCCACTATCAGTATGATGTGTTATGACAAAGTCATACAATGACTAATCCTCAACGGATTGTTAATACAAAGACGCAGATCATGACGCCATTCTCTAAAAATGTTTTCAAAAGTTTAATTTGCCAACTGGTTTGGCTACATCTAAATAATTCAATTGAATTGAATTATTGATATGAGTCTATGCTATTCAATCACCTAGACTAATGTTTATGAAAACTCTAAGTGTTCATTGAAAGAAATTTCCTAACCAAATTGTTTTGGTGCGGAATCCTATGATAAGACCGAGGTGAACGATGTTGTTTGGATAAAATAATCCAATCTAATAGCGTAAATATTCGCTAGGCATGATTAATACGCTATGCATGACGTAGGGGTACAATAGGCTAATCACCTAAAGTACTATTAATGGTAGTTTACCTTCTTTGTGATTGTAAACATACTGTGTAATGTTTTATGTATGAATACCGTTAAAACTATGTGTTCATGGTCTATATGACCCTCAAAGACAATTTGAAAACTTTTACTCTTGTGAGAGGTGTATTGGGTAGCATGTGATGATATGTGTGAATGTTGTAAGCACGTATAGAGTTATCCGAAAGTTATGAGGGAGGTTGGAGCAGAGGGAGATATTCAGATAAGACAAATTGAAGGTTGAAATAGAAGCCAAAGACACCGTATATATACCTTGGACCAGCTTTAGTCATCACCTTCATGCGATTCGATGCAGAGTGGATGGAGTCGCTTTCTACAGAGATAGGTGTTGATGAGAAATTGAATAAATTTATCATCAATCAAAATAAGAGACAACGATATAGAACTCTTGATTGTCGTGTATATATACTATATGTTAATCGTGGTAACTTATGTATGTAGATGTCTAAGTGAGAAAGATATGTGAATAAGAAGGATCATATTCACACCCCGAGCTAATATCGAGGCCAACAGATGAAATAGAAGCTCACCAGAACCCAAATCGACGAGGTGGCTATAGTGGAAAACGAAGCATCGATCCGTAAATGGTGGATTTGACAGATAGTGATTCGACACTAAAGTCAAGCCGCCACATCAACGGAGATACAGGATCCGGAGAACAAGGTTTCTACGCCGAAAGGTCAGGGAGATTGAGACGTTGCTTAATATCCAACAAGGCTGCTATTGCTAGCAACAATGGAAGAGCAGATAAGCTCAAAATCCGAATCACCGGGGATGGGAGCCTCAAGCAACACCTCGTGTGCAACTCCGAGAGGTAAGGGAAAAAGAAAGGTAGAAGATCCTGACTTAGGAAAACCTGATAAGAAGAAAGGGAAAAGATATGTTATATTTGTGGTCGTGAGGGACATACCTCTCCCCGTTGCCCCAACTATAAGCAAGGTGGATGTTTTAATTGTGGAATGGAAGGACATCGAGCGAATGAATGTCCGAGAAAAAGGTTTGGTAAATAAGTAGTATGGGTTATGTTGTGTTTATGTAATGTGTGTGATAAGTAATGAACTATTTTCAACTTTTATGTTGGTCAAGATTTTAAATCCCAACTTTCGTAGTCACAAAGGGATAGCTGTTGATTAAAGCAGGATGTGCTGTGTAAATATTCGATAAATGAATATGAATCTAAGTTTGAGAAATGAAACGAGTTTAATACATTAATCTTATGCAATAAGGTTTAAAATGTAAGGGTATAATTTATGGTTTTATTTAACTAGATAATGCCACCAAGACGCCAAACTCAAAACCAAAGGGTAGAAGAATCTACTAATGCCGGAGAACGACAAATTTAATCGATGCAAAATTTTGAAAACATGGTAGCTCAAAGCATGCATCGTGGAATACCAACAAGCAGGAAACCAAATGCATAATCGCTGGGCAAAATTCAAAGACTTCAAAGCCAGTAGGACCACCAGTAATTCAGAGGATCACCGACCCTATAGAAGCCTGCACTTGGGTGAACGAGATAGAGAAGGCGCTCAGAATCGCTAAAGTAGATGAGGGCAAAAGACCGCTTTTGCCACTTATATGATGAAAGGGAAGCTAACTTTTGGTGGGAGGCAAATAAGACTCGGGCAGAAAAGAAGAAATTACTTGGGATAGGTTTAAGGATTTATTTTTAAAACTATCTCTCTGTTAGATGCGCCTAGAATGGAGGTGAGATTCCCGAGTTAAAGCAGATAATATGACCGTCAGTGAGTATGCCGCAAAATTTAATGAGTTGGCTAGGTTTGCTCCACATCAAGTGGATACAGAGGCTAGGAAGGCAAGGAGATTTGAGCTGGGCTTAAAACCCTGGCTCTATAATAAGGTGTCAAGATCGCAAATCAATACTTTTGGCAAAGACTCATGGAGAAGGCTATCATTGCTGAACAGGGAAGTGAGGCCATGAGCCTCTACCATAAGGAGAAGAAGAATAAAAGCAAGTCAGAAGGAACAATAAAGATAGAAAGTAGTAGTGGGAATAGGGGTGAGAAAAGAATGAGGAATTTTTCTCGAGAAAATGCAAGTAAACCAGAAGGTATAAAGAAGGTGTGTAAAGTGCAAAGGCAAGAATCATGGGAAGAATCACTCATGAAAGTCTCAAGGGCAAGTTTGTATGCTACAAGTGCAAGTGCAAGAGGGTCATATCTCTCCCAACCGCCTCTAACTCAAGGATGATCAAAGGATGTTTTATATGCGGATCGACCGAGCATAAGGTGAGGAACCGCCCACAGAGGGGAATGGAGGCAGGAACGAACTACGGGAGAGAAGCAAAGGACGTTAGTAATTTCAGTGACCAAAACTCAACCAAGAACTCCAACGAAAGCAACTCCGAGGGTTTACAATACGACGGTTCCAGATACGGTGGCACCGGAAATGTAACTCCAAAAGCGCTATTTGAATAACTTATATATCTTATATTTCGCTTAATCGATAGACAAGTGTTATGATGAATAATTAAAGATCGGTTCGATCAAGTATGATCGAGATCTACGATAATGATTATATGCTATGTACCCTTCTTCGCATATGAAGTTTTTAAGCTTGGATTCCGGGGACTAATCCTTATAAGGAGGGTGAATGTAATAACCCGAGATTTTCTATATAAAATAAATAAGAAATTTTATGATAAATTTTTTTTTATTTAATGATTTAGACTAAGTGTCAAGTAAAGTGAACGATAAATGCGAATACATTTATTACTTGAAAAATTAGAAATAATTTTGGAATTATTAATTACCACAAATTATATGGTAATAAATTTCGTAGTTTAAATATTTTTATTAATTATTTTCCATGAAAACATGATTGGAAAATAATATATGAAGTGATAATTAGATTTATATAATAAATATTTTATTATATGAATTGTTCGTAATATTTAAGTTAATTATTTTAACTTGATTATTGATGTTGTGTACGAAGAATAAGTCGTATACGAGATCCAAACCCCGGATTGGGATTGTGATCAAGAGATGAGAATAATAATATTATATTATTTTACAATGATTTTACATAATTATGTAATCGGTATGTAAAGACAAATAATAATATCGAAAAAACGACTACCAATTAGGTCATAAAGATATTACCGCGGTCAGAAACCCCTAATTATTAAACTCGCTTATGGGATATTTCCGAGTAGTGACTGTATATATGAAGTTACCGTGAATAAGAATATCTGTAATTAGAAGAAACCCTAATTATCGTTGTAGACGTCGATAATTAGACAAACCCTAATTATTATAACCCTAACCGCTGAAATTAGAAACAGAACGACTCGTGTTAAGTAATATACATGATAATTAAAGAACTACTAAATGGTCAATTAGAAACCCTAATTGATGACGCTGAGAAACCCTAATTTTAATTAATCGTTTAATTTCGATGTTATCAGATAAGTGTTTTAATTTACCAAAGGATAGAAGTTAATTGGTAAATTATAAGAATTAAATCTAGTGATTAAATATTACATTTAATTGCCTTGTACAAGATTGCCCATACACTCTTAAACAAAGCCCAACCATCACCCATAACAAATCGTAAGCAAGAATCAAGAATTTTTGCAAAAGGGTATAAGAACACTAAACCTAGAAATCTTTGATTCGATGTTATTTGATGCAATTGATTGTTTAAAGTTGTGTAATAGAATGTTAATTGATGATATGGGTTGATAAATCAAAGACCCATAACATCAAAGTGCACGAATTTGAAGATTTAAACAAGTTGGAAAAAATCGAATTTCTTATTTTTTCACCAAATGTCGAGGCCATAACTCTTTGCTCGATCATGAGTTTTGTTCTTTAAAAGTTGTTATGTGTAGCCCGATATGTGGTCTTTAATCTACAAAAAGAATCAAGTCCATATCATGTATAGATTAGAAGTTATAGATGGTCAAACATGGTCAACCGATCATGATAAACTGCTTTTGGGCAGTTTGTAATGGGGGCATTCTCGCCCACTTTTGTGCTTTAAAAGGTCTGGACTTTTGATATGTTGTAGTGCATCGAGTTAGGAAGCCATAGGTTTTGGAATGACCTCATTCCGACCTCGGATGAGGGAATTACTTGATTGGAAGGAAATGTGTCAAATTTCTCAAAACCGAAAGTCAGCAATGGATGTGCTATTCGGGACACTGCTTCGATTAGTTAATGTTTCCAAAACCTTCTGGGCTTTTGGTATGTTATAGTACACCGAATAAGTTTTCCATAGACTCCAAATGACTAAATCCGATATCGGAGGAGAGAGTTATGACATTTCAAAGTAGTAGTGTCAAAACTTCCCAACAAGTGCAAGCAAACCATTTGAACGGAATTTCTGGGCTGATGTGTTCGGAATTTGGAAATGGTCAAAGAATAAAAGTTGTAGCCCCAGAAGTTAGCTTCAAGGTGGGCTCAAGAATCGCTCAAATATGTTTTAAAATGAAAGAGTTATGACTATTTTAGCGGAAGAGGGTAAAGCTGAAACGAGATTGAAAATCATATGAACGCCCACTTTGACGACGACTGCTTGGGCTACTCTAATGAACCCGAATTGGGTAATTCGTATTTTTAAAAATAGTCTTACATACCATGTATAACATATCCAAAAATCAAATTAATCGAGTTATGAGCAATGCGTTAGAAAATCGCAAAGTGAGCTATTGAAAATTAGATAAACCAAGTCCCACATCGACTAAATTGAGAACTTCACCATTTTCTAAACCTATAAATAGAAGGGCTTGGCCTTTGTTTCATTCACCAACAATAAGGCCTCCAATTTTTGAGAAAGGTTTTGTTGTGGGAGAACTTTTATAAAGATCTCCTTAGTTAAATTTTGCGTGGAAGTGCGATTCACCAGGGAATTCAGATTTTCTGTATGTTTCTTTATTTAATTTTGTAATGTTATTATTTTTAATTGTTAGTTAAAGTTTGAATTTTGAAGTTTAGTTAGTGTTGTTAATAAACTAGTTAGTTTACTATGTTTATTTTGGCTTGAAATTGATTATGTAAATGAGTTATTTGTGATGACTTTTAATATTTTGTGATGAATTTCATTAATTAATAATTATTAATGATATTAAAGTTATTTAATGATTATATTAAATAATTTAGTTTAAAAATGATTTTAATATTATAAAATCATTTTAAATGAAAATAAGGTATTTAAAATATTTTAAGTTATAAAATATAACTTTTAATATTTAAATGATAATTTCATTAATAATTAAATATTAATGATATTAAGATAATATTAATGATATTTAGTTTATTTAATGATTAATATTAAATAAATAGTTTAAAAATGGTTTTACTTATTTAAAAACCATTTAAAGAGGATATTAAGGATTTAAAAATATTTTAAGTTATAATTAATGACTTTTAATATTTGATAAATAGTACATTAATATTTAAATATTAATGGTAATTATTTGGGTAATATAAATGTTTTAAAATAGTTTGAGTTATTATAAATAACTTTTATATTTTGGTAATGGTTTCATTAATAGTTTAGTATTAATTAAACTATTAATGATAATGGAATTGTTTAATGTTTAAATCATTTAATTATGATTTCGATATTTGAAAGTTATAAATTACCAAACTAGTCGACTTGAGAACCGATTATGAAGTTCTCAATTTGAAGAAGAACACCTATAGTAATAGCTTATATCACTATAGGCCCTTTAGTGACAGATTTGAATTATTTTAAATTTTTCAATTTCGAAATTGCGAAAATGATTAAAAAAATAAGATGTCCGATATTTACGTATGTTGAGGTATAGAATAAGAGTCTTAGACTCAGATTTACCCGATAAAGTCAGTTTATACGCCGGACAAATGTCGTAATCTTATAAAAGAAAGAAAAGACTACCAGAAGAGCATGGATGAGATATTTGAAAATGTATAAAAATATTTCAAGTATGAATAAGAACTAAAAGTATGATCACCGTGATTATGTGATTGACTATGTGTCAATCGTAATAGATAATTTTATGTGTTAAGATATATTGTTCTAATCGAACTAATGATCCGATTATCGATAGGTTGTGATAAAGAGATAAAACCTAAGTTGAGATTTGTAATCGCGAATCAAAAGTATCTTACCTTTGCATTTCCTTTATGCAATGGACATGAGTAAGAAGTTTCGTAATTATTCTATCCTCGCATGCATTATGTACTCTTTGATTATCGACATGTTAGCTCGTATATATATTCTGCTCATTGATTTCTATAAATGGTTATACAAGTGTCCCCACTTGGATAATCATGGCATTTGTTCACATGTTGATACACCTTGTCAATTACCCGTATATATATGTTGAATTACATATTATTGTTGAGCAAGATTAAAACCTTCTAAGTTTGGAACCGTGCATGTATGAACATCCCTATATGGAAGATTTTTTATGTAAGCGCTGATAGAGTGAGCGATGAATTTCGCTCAAGCTATGTAGTATTGATCAATATAGGGTACAACGGGGTCGATCACCCTCCGTCTCCATAAGTTATGACTTGCTTGAGGATAGAATTCCGCTAAACCATTTCAAAAATGAAAAGAATGTTCATAGTATATTTCTTAAACCCTATTCAAGGGTAGAGCCAGAGCCAAATTTAAAGAATTTGAAAGAGAGTTGTTATGTGAATTTTTATCAAGATGTATTACTTCACAACTTTCAATTCACTGTAGAAGTGTTATGTAAAGAGAATACTTATATTCTTTCAAATTTTATATATAATTGCTATTACTTGTCGGGCACTTAAATGCTCATCCTCGCTTAAATTAAATGTTTTCATGTATGTATGAGCAACCTCAAGGCTCGTGCACCTAACAAAGGAAAAGGAAAGTCGATTGAATAAGTGTGTATTATGAGTTAATGGTTATAGTTGTATTGGTATCTATTCAAGTATTGTAAGGAATGTATTTAAAGGTCACGCACTGGGAAGTAAACTTCATGAATGTAAATTAAGTTCGAATGTATTATTATTTAGTATTATTCAAATTAAAGAAATGGTATCGTGGAGAACCGAAGTTCGGGTTTCAAGTACTGGATTTGGGGTCGCCACTATCCTGCCTAGCCCTTAGCTTCCTCTTTGCCCTTTCTTTTTCCTCGTAAGGATGAGGGTTCTCCTTGTTGTCTTCTCATTCTTCTTCACTTCCCCGACAATGTATATGTTTCCAAGGCCCTTCGACTCACCATCATTCGTACCATATTCTCAAAGCAGGTTTCTTCCGCTTTTAAACAAATTGGGTCATTCTTCTTCGATTTGGGTTTATGGCTTCTCCTCTTCATCCCCAATTTTGTCACCCAAAGGTGATTGTAGAATGATACTTAAGAAACGCCTATATAGCATCTTCTCGAGGGCTTTTTGATTTCTTCAGTTGATGATCCACTCAAGCAATCCCATAGTTGAGTTGTATACCATAAAACATGGCCATAGCTTAAGTTGAGCTTCATTCAACAAATCTATCACTTGAGCTCTTATAGCAGATGCATTTCCCAATAATGTCAGCCAAAAATTCGTACCTTTGTGGGAAATCCTTCTTTTTGTACCCTTTCACATAGGGGGTTTTCTTGTGATATATTTCTCTTAGTTCCTCTTGGAAGTCTATCGTGTCTAAGAATGGGTGCCCTTCATTCTTGAAACCTAGGGCCAGATTGAAGTCTTCTGCCTTTAGTCTAATTTCTACTTCCCTTACTCTTGTAGTGATGGTGTCATTTTCAAACACACCATTTTGTAGAACTCTTTCACTAACTTGGGATAGATAAGTATCCGTGCTCGAGCCTCCTCGAGACCCGCCTTCTTCAAAGCAGCCATTTAGGTCTTGTGAAATTTTGGTGGAGCTATTTTGAACTCACAAAATAGAATCAGAGCTTGATACCACATTTGAAACAACCATTGATTCTCAGAGTTGGAGGTGAGATACGTCCCAGCTTTCACGATTTAGGGCTTTTGCTTTGAGAGAGAGAGAATGAGAGAGAGATAATCTTTTGGACCTCAGATTTCAAAAATGTGAATTCAACTTGTACTTGTAACTTCCCTCTCCTCTTTTTCGCTTAGTGGGATAGGTGTTGATTTTTTCTTTTCTCTACGATTTTGACTCAGGCAGAATGTACCGATTTACCTCGGCTTCTTCAGAGTTGAGGTGTCCTTAGAAGACTATGATCGCGAGGTAGGTAGTCTTATGTTCGCTTGAGTCTCATCCCATGATCGCCGAGTCCGATCAAAGATTCGCTGAGTCCGCCCTATGATCGTCGAGTCTATTCAATCCTTGTGATGAGTTTTGATAAAGCATTCTTTTTAAGGCATCTCGTGAAGGGCCAACCTCTCGAGAGATTCAAGGGTTAGATTTGTTCTCGAGGCACCTCTTAGAGAGATTGCTATGTTATGAAGCTTGTCATCACAGGATACATTTTGCTTTGTGGATGGGGCTTGTGTCATTGTTGAGTCTCGCACTCACGATAGTTAAGTCTTTGCTACGATCGTTGAGGTAGTTTTCTTTTCGTGTCTACGATTGTGAGCTTTCCTTGATCATGTCTCATGATTTTTTGAGTTCAACCTTTGATTCCGCCATGGTTAGCACAATCTAGAGCATATATTTCATGGTTGTAGATTTAGCATTCCTAGCTCACTTATTAACTTATTAAACTGATTCATCTAGTGGTTTTGTAAAAACATCGCAAGTTGATTTTCGATAGGGATATATTGTAAAGATATAGTTCCATTTTGCACATGATCCCAAATGAAGTGATACCTTATTTCTATATGCTTAGTCCTAGAATGAATGATGTGATTATGAGTTATTGCTATGGCAATTGTGTTATCACAATGTATGGGAATAGATTTGAAGTCGAACCCATAGTCACTAGTCGATTTCTCATCCATAGGATCTGAGAGAACAAAGAAGCCAAAGAAAGAATATATTCAAATTTCTATACTGAGGTAGACAATCGAGTTTTATTTTTTTGCTAAACCAGACACAAGTCTGCTTCTAGAAGTTGACAAGTGCCACCGGTATTTTTTCTATCTATTTTGCATCCCGCAAAATCAAAGATCTGTGTATCCTATTAGTTCAAATGAGGATTCCTTGGGATACCACAGCCCCAAGTAAGGTGTACCCTTGAGATACTTGAAGATCCTCTTTATAGCAGACAAATGTGACTCTTTAGGGTTAGCTTGAAATCTAGCACATATGTATGTTGCAAACATTATGTCTGGTCTACTGGCAGTTAGGTATAAAAGAGAGCCTATCATACCTCTGTATTGAGTGATATCAATACTTTTACCTTTCTCATCCTTGCCAAGCTTAGTTGCAGGAGCAATTGGTGTTTTCATGGGAGAGGCTGATTCCATGCCATATTTCTTTATTAAGTCTTTGATGTACTTGGCTTGGTTTATGAAAATTCCTTCTTAAGACTGCTTTACTTGCAGTCCAAGGAAGAAGTTCAGCTCACCCATCATGCTCATTTCAAACTTGCTCTGCATTAGCTTAGAGAATCTCTTGCATAACTTTTCATCGGTAGAACCAAAGATAATGTCATCAACATAGATTTGAACTAGTAAGACTTTGTCTTTATGCTTTATAAGAAATAATGTGGTATCTACTCTACCTCTAGTGAACCCATTTTTGATTAAGAAGTTAGTCAGTGTTTCATACCATGCTCTAGGTGCTTATTTAAGACCATATAAGGCTTTATCTAATCTATAGACATAATTGGAAAGAGATGGACTGATGAAACCTGAAGGTTGCTCTACATAGACTTATTCTTGGAGTTCTTCATTTAGAAATGCACTCTTGACATCCATCTGGAAGACTTTGAACTTCATGTGGGCAGCAAAGGCAAGAAAGATTCTGATGGCTTCTAGTCTGGCTACAGGTGCAAATGTCTCATCGTAGTCGATACCTTCTTCTTGAGAATAGCTTTTTGCCACTAGTCTTGCCTTATTTCTTGTTATGACCCCATCTTCATCCATTTTGTTTCTGAAGACCCACTTAGTTCCTATCACAGGATGACTCTTTGGTCTTGGTATCAATTTCTATACTTTACTTCGTTCAAATTGGTTGAGTTCTTCCTGCATTGCTTCTATCCAGCTGGAGTCTTCCATAACATCCTCTATCTTCTTTGGCTCTATTTGTGACAGGAAGCTTAGATAAAAGCATTCATTCTGAGTAGCAGCTCTGTTTTGACTTTGGAACTCGGATCTCCAATGATTAGATCCTGAGTATGATCTCTTGCCCATCTGTTACAGGTTGGGACATCTGTCCTGATGCCTTCCTGTCTTTAAATCTTCAAGGTCTATCTCTTCTTCTTGGAATGGAGGCTCGCTGTCTTGCATTGACCTTTCTACGATCACATTCTCATACTCTACAATTTCACTGTCTGGTACTACGATCATTATATTGAGCTCAACGACTTCATTCGTAGTGTTTGCACTATCCATAGTAGTGTCTTGAGGCACTGTTTTGTCTAAGTCAGTTTCATCAAAGATGATGTGTATTGAGACTTCAACATTCAGTGTCTTCTTGTTGAACACTTTGTAAGCCTTGTTGTCTATAGCATATCCAAGAAAGATCCCTTCGTCTGACTTGGGCTGGAATTTTGTCAGATACTTCTTTCCATTGTTGAGAATGTAGCATGCACAGCCAAAGACATGGAAGTAGTGACGACACTTGGCTTTCTTCCTTTCCACAGCTAGAGAGGCGCCTTCTTGATCATAGAGTGTATGAGTGATTTGTTCTGCGCAGTAAGATGCAAGTTGTTGATAGCTTCTTGTAAGTATTCAGCAGATGGGCTCTGACTAGTAGAGTTCTTCCAGCCTCTATCAAGGTTCTATTCTTTCTTTCAGCTACTCCATTTTGTTGAGGAGATCATGGAGCTGAGAAGTTGTGACTGATCCCATTGTCTATGAAGAAATGATCCATTTTTGAGAAATCAAATTCTTTGCCATAATCACTCCTTATGGCCTTGATTTTCTCTCGTTTCTCGTTCATTACCAATCTGAACTTCTTAATCAATTCGGAGCTTGTTTCATCCTTTGAAGTTAGGAAGAATACCCATGTGAATTTGATTTAGTCGTCGACTATGACTAGAGAGTATCTTTTTCCTCCAAGACTAGTTGTTGGGATTGGCCCAAAGAGATCCATGTGGAGTAACTGCAGGGGCTTATCAATAGAGTTAGCAGTCTTGCTTTTGAATGAGCTTCTGGTTTGCTTTCCAAACCGATGTGCATCGCATGTCCTTTCCTTCACGGTTGAACTTGGGTAGCCAACTATTAGGTCTTTTGATGCCGCTTGACATGCTTTTAGTTTAAGTGAGACAACCGCTCATACCATAGCCACTTTCATTTCTTCTGGATGCTTTTTGCCATAAAACATATTGTCTCATCTCGAGCTTAGTCGACCAAGATCTACCAGGTAGACATTTCCTCTCTTGTCCCGTTAAGCTTTATAGCAGATGTCTTCAAATCTCTAACTTGACATTGGTTGTTGAGGAATGTCACTTGATGACCCTTGTCGCAGAGTTGGATGATACTTAGAAGGTTGTGTTGAAGACCTTCCACATAGGCTACTTTTGTCAAAAGATATCGCACTACTGCACCAAGAGAGCCATATCCTCTTGTCTTGCCCGAGCCGTTGTCTCCAAAGATGACAGAGGGACCGTCCTTTTCTATGTAATTAGATAGTAGGGCTTTGTTCCTTGTCAAATGCCTTGAGCATCCACTGTCCAGATACCATGTTTAGGTCGTGGAGCTCTTTTTCTGTTAAAACATTTGAACCTTCATTTTGGTACCCATATTTGCATGGGTCCTTCTTTGTTAGTATCATTAGGGACCTAAATCTGTCTAATCTTAGGTCTTACATGCATGGAATTATAATAACACTTGGCAGCCCTATGACCATATTTATTGCATATGAAACATTTATAATGATGCATGCTTGTGTATGTATGATGATTCATCCTCCACTTGGACTTGTGTGGTTCCTTAGGTATCCTTCTGTTAAACTGATTCTCATTTTTCCACGTGTCCTCGGATTTCATAAATAGTGATGAGTGTGCCATTCCTCTATCAGTACCTTCCCTGCTGATTCAGAGAGTTAGTCTTGCTTGACTCTTTCTACGATTCTTTGAGGTTGGTGAGTAGAGGTTATGTTACTCTTCTCTTTTATGAACCCCTGCATCAAAGATGAGATCCTTTACTCCTATGAGTAAGAATAAAGACAGAGGACAAGGTTTAATCTGTTCTTCTAACTATGAGGATTTCAGAAAAGGCAATGCCTCTACTAAAACTTGAGGCATTACTAGTGCTAGTTTCCTTTGTCTTTTCCACACAAGGCTCGAGATGGATTCCCCAAAGCCTAGACTGCTTCGTCGAATGTGCTTCTCTGACTAGAGAGCAGGCAATCCATGGATGATGAGGATTTGTTCCATGTAGATATAGTCTTCTCTAGATCCTCAATTTTTGAGGTTAGATTAGATTTTCTTTGTGCATTGAGTGTGTTTGTCTGTTTTAAAGTTTCATTCTCAGCCTCAAGCTTGGAAAGAAGATTAGTACTTAGAAGGGCTGTTTCAAGCTCTTCTTGAACTTTCTTTTTCTCCTCTTGAAGAAGTGAATGATCTTTAGACAATACTCTAAACCACTTCATATATTGATGTAGATCAGTGGTTATGCCATGTAGTGCAGTTCTTAAGTCATTTATGTCTACATCAGGTGAGTTGAAATCAAATACCTCGTCGAGACTTACATCATGTATGTTGAGGCTTTGTTTGTCCTTTGCATGTTTGGCCATTAAGCACAGATTGGCTATTTGTGGTTCTTCTTCATCTCCGTAGTCAACATTTGAGTCATTATCTGAATCACTCCACGATCCTCCAGCTACCAGGCCTTTGTCTCTTTTCTGAGGCCTCTTGTTTCCTTTATATTCCTTCTTTGCATGTGTTTTCTTCTTTAGTTCTTCTTTGATGGGTTTGTTGCAGTTGGCGATGAAGTGGCCAGGCTTTTTGCAGTTGTAGCATAGGTCATTCATTTGCTCCTGGCTGCTGTAATTGCTGACCTTCTTTGGCTTGCTGATTCTTCCTTGTCGCACGAACCTTCTTAGCCTCTTTACCAGCATAGCAAAGTCTTCATCATCGTCTTCATCATAATCAGAGTCAATCTCAGTGATGACTTTTGATGCACCTTCATTTGCCTTGAGAGCAACACCTTGTCTTTCCTTCTTCCTTCCGATAGGGTTTCAACACATCGGGTCACCTCACCTTTCGTATGTCGAGATTGCCATATAGTTGTTTAACTATCATCTCGCTGAGATTCTTTGACTCTCTTATTGCAAAAGGGTCTTGGCATCCCATCTCGCTTGGTAGGGCTCTCATGAACTTTATGGTCATATCTTTGTTAGATAGACCTTTCCATATGCTCGTAGAGAGTTGAAAGTAATGTTGAATCTTTCATAGGTGGCGCTTCGTGCTTTCTCCTTGCACATGACGAAATGTAACATTTCATATCATTGTTAGGAGAGACTATTTGTTCTCTCTAACTTCTTCGCCCTTTGTGTATGATCAATAGTGCTTCCCACACTTTCTTAGTTGTTTTGTTGTTTACAACATTTTCAAACAGATCGTCCTCTAAGGATTGGAACATGATGTTCTTAGCCTTCTTATCAAGTTGGATGCCTCTCTCTCGTTGTCTGCATCCACTCTTCTTTAACTTTGATCTCAGATACTGGTTTGATCAAAAGGTTTGGTGCAAGCTTGGTTGGAATGTAGGGCCCATTTTGAATCGGCCTCAAATAGATCTTCATCTATTGAGTCCATGTACGCCAGCATCCCCGACTTTCTAGTTAGCAAATTTATCCTTGTTGCACATTGGTGGCTTCACAGCCTCCCCGATTCCGGATTCACTTGGTACGAGTGCCATTAGATCTACTAAAGCTTATAAGCTATAAAATAGAACCTGATTTGATACCAATTGTTAGTTCCTAGTTGGCACAATAGTTATCTAGAAGGGGGGTTGAATAGATATTTAAAAAAAACTTTTCGTTTTAAACTAGTTCTTTGATAATGATTAAAACTTAGCGGAATTAATATTTGTTTTCATCTTTACCAAGCATGGGAGTTATGAGAGTGAAGCGATTATGGCGTATATAATGAGATGGCAGTTATGGCATGAACGTAAAAGACACAGTCGTTTTTAAGTGGTTCAGATCACTTAAAGCTCCTAGTCCACTCTTCTACTCAACGAGTAGGATATCCAGTAAGGATGACTGTTACAACTTCAGAATCACATAGATTCCTTCTAGACCAGTAGTCTAGGAACTTCTTAGTTCACTTTTGAACTCTTCAAGTCCAGCAGACTTGGCTTTCTTATAGTTCACTACTAACTCTTCAAGTCCAGCAGACTTGGTACTCTTCTTCAGTTGGTTGATAATGTTAAGTTCTTGATGGTTGCTACTCAGTTGTTGTGTAAGCACTTGTTCTGAAGAACTGAGTAGCTGAGCAAGCTTTGCAATATCTCAGATCGTATAGTTGAGCTTGAGAGAGATGTTCACGTTGTTTGTTCAATGCTTGTCTATTTTCTCTCTCATCTGTCTGATCTGCATATATGTGATCTTGAAAACTATCCGTTGGATCCATCCGTTGAGGCATTGAATGCGTCTGAACTTTCTGTACTATGATAGAGACATTTCTGCACATCTTCTGAATTCTGGATTCTGACCCACTGACACTGTAGACTACTTTCTCACCTACCATCTGAAAATGTGTTTTGTCCCTCTTACCCATGGTACTATCCTTAGCTTCTTCAATACGCTTCTTTGTTGCATACTAAGGATATTTCATATACTCTGGGACTGATGAGTACTGCAGCGTCTATAATCCATTCCTCATATATTGAAATCTACCTTTACATAAATCATGAGGCTCGACGTTTTCTGACATGAGACAGATGATTCTCTACGATTTTGGATCGTGGTACTCTATGATTCAGATCGTAGCGTCTTGACTTCTTTGCACACTACGATGCTATCAGTCAAGAGCACTATGATTTCCCTTAGACCTTTGCACACTACGATCTTCGCTTGCTCGTGTTGTTGATTCTACAATCCCGAGAGCACGCTACGATCGTTGACTCGTAAACTCCATGTTTCCTTCATCACACTACGATCGTGGAGTTGGCTTGGCAAATGTTGGGATCACTCTACGATTTCTGAAGAGTCCTTTCAAGGCAGGCACATTACGATCTTCGAAGCTCTATATTTCTGCCTTGACTTCTGCAGTGTTGATCAGATGATACACTACGATTTCTTCGACGCCTATCTATTACATTTCAAGATCAACCTAACAGCTTTGATCTTTCTATCTATACAATGATACACGTTAAGATCTTAGATCAACCTAATAAATTTGATCTATCACTAAGTCCTTGTACATATATTCATTGAAGGACTTTCCAAATAATCATGAGCATATACATTAAAACATCAAATCATAATATGCATTCTCCCAACAGATCTGATCTCCCCTCATCAATGGGATTACGTAGGCAGCAAACTATGGTGTGGTCTAACCCCTACAAAAATCCAAAAAACCCTTTAACCAAGCTCAAACTCTAATGAATACTTTCTAACCTTTCAAGCCAAAACTTGAACTACGCACGACCCGAGATCTCATCCAGGGGAGTACGTAGGCAACCATCTATGGTATGGTCGAACCCTCAAAGAGGAAAGCCAAACCCTTTGCTTGAACCTCAACCACATCAAAGACTAGTCCCAAGACACCAAAAATGGGAAACCCAAAGATCAACGACCCATTATGAAAGATTCTAGGACATCTCAATGTCAATCCATCAAGGAGAACTTGGGGACACATCAAGATAACAAGTCATAAAGAAAATGACAACTATCAAGCAAGTGAAAAGGCATATCTAAAATGGAAGTGAATTAAAATATATTTCCTTGCTATATAATACTGTTTGATATGTACAATGTATCATGAGCATGAAAAAAATGGCTAACCTAGTCTATGCAGGAAAATAAAAGCTAATCTACAAACCGGTAGATAAACGGGCTAGCAAGTCCAACATGACGTCCCTCTCAGAAGATGGAGGCGATTCTATAAGCTCCTTCCCTAGGGTATCAATGCGAGACAAAAGATCTACGACCATCATCATAGTGCTACTATGCTCATCTATGAATGCACTCATATCTGCAACGATGCTAGCCGTGTGGGATCTAAGTGCAGTGCTATCAGCAGTGGCAGCGTCCCAAGTAGCTTGAGCCTCATCCCGCTCAACAAAAGTAGCATACCGAGTCACTCAAGGCTCATCCTGATCAACAAAAGTGGTATCCCTGCTAGCTTGGGTGTCATCCCTCTCAGTAAAAGCAACATCTCTACCAGAAAGAGCTGTCAACATGAGAGCCCTAGCCTAATCCCTCTCAAATATCATTAGATGTAACCTCTGCTCCAAATAATCTACAGAAGGTGGAGCCATAATAGTGGAAATACTAGGGGATAAATACTCGGCTCTAAGTGAACAACCATAGCCGATGTAATATCTGCCTCCAGCCATGCAGAATACTCTAAAGAGCGACCCAGATGACTAGTCAAAAAGTCAGCCCTCTCTCGACGAGCCAAAAATCATAAATCCTGGTCAAATCCTCTGCTAACAAAAGCCAAGTTGACAATCGCTGACCTAATGCCCCGTCAAAGGGATGAATATCCTGAAACTGATCGAATTGTCCAATAACTGCTAGTTGATGATATATGGTCACCCCTCTCAAACCAGACTTGGGAAGATAGTCCATGCCAACTGCATTAGTAATAAAGCTATAGGGAGAGCTAAGTCCTGAACACGACAATATAGAAAATTGATCCTCAATCACTATTAAAAAAGCTAACCAGGATGTTGTGTCTGTACACTCAGTCGACTGAAAGGAATAAGACATGACTATCTCATGAGTAAAGCAGTACCCATGACGTCTAAACATGCTAATCGGTCTCAAGTGTGTCATGAACCACACATACAATAAAACGACACTACCTCTGAAAACCCCACATAAAGGGTATGACAAAATGTGACCGACCTCAAGGTCTCTGCCAATATCATAATAGGCAAGATGGTGTAACCTTCCCTAAGAGCACGGACTACTGTAATCAGGCTAATATCCAGATGGTCCATGTGCAACGGCATGTACAAATAGGCCACGATGAACATCAATAGAATATCTACACGACTAACATGCCACTCACCCTCAGTAATGGTGAAATCCACCTAATGTCGTACATTGCTATCGAGTGATCCAAATCGGTCAATCAAGAAATCCATGGACACTACATGCCCTGAGGTAATCTTGTCCAGGGAAACTCTGCATTATAAGCCTGTCAAGGTCATAAATTATCAGCTTATATCACTGAAAGCCATCCTAAAGCAAGGCCAGTCCAAGGGCAAGTCAATAAGATGCTCATACTCCTTTAGTGTAGGTGTGGACACTCGAGATTTTACGTTCTTGTTACTAACCCTATAAGAGGGCAGAATCGTCTTCCATAGATAACCCTAGAAATCAAATCAGTTTCAACCCCGGAGATAACCCTGGGAGATCTGGTTTTCAATCCCGAAGATAACCCTAGGAGAATCAATTTCAGTCCCAGAGATACCCCAAAAGATCCAGTTCTAACCTCAGAGATAACCCCGAAGGATGCAGTTTATGTTTCGGAGATAACCCCAGAAGAGTCAGTTCCAACCCTGGAGACAACCCCGGTTGATACAGTACAAACCCCGAAGGTAACCTCGGGAGGTCAAGCCAACCTAAGAGATAACCCTGAGGACATTCATCATCTACAACAGTCCAATCTCAGAGATAACCCTAAGAAACGACTGCTACATCTACGCCAAAGTTGGAGATAACCCCAAAGGGGAAAAATCATCATTTTTCCACCTCAACACCACATCAACATCATCTCAACATAATTCCATTAATACTGCATACCAAGATGTCTCACAAAAACCATAGCTCAAATCCCGAGTGACAACTACACAAGATAGTACAATGGATAGACTTTGAAGACTTGGAGATCTGGTCATGGACCCATCTTCCCATCTTTGTAAAACCTCTACTCTCATGTCATTGTGTAGCTCTCAACAACAGCATTCTAAAAAGGTACATCACTCTTTATCGGATGCCTGGATTAAAATTTATGAAGGTTTGAGCGAACAACGCATAGCCTGAGTGCATGTACTTCGAGACGACAGGACCCGCATGGCCTAGGGCAGCCCGGCCAGCCGTAGGTAGACCCGCGGCTGCTACGGGTTGACCCGCGACCATCTGGTCTTTAAATATGAGCTCTTGGCAACTCATTTAGAAAAAAAAAAAAGAATGAAGAAATGAGATAAAACTCTGTCCATTTCAGCCTGTAACCCATTCTAGAGTGCTCCAAATTGAGTGATTCTTCTTTCTAAACACTTGTAAACTCATGTTTTGTAACATACTGAAGTTTAACTGGTGGAAACCGAGTTTTCAGGCATCAAAAGCTATCTGAAGTCTTCTTAGCATGCCACTGTAAGATTTTTTAGATTTTTTAGCTTTATATATATATATATATATATATACTAACGTTGAGAGTCTCTCCGCGTGGGTACACCCGGATCGTAGATCCGTGACTTTTTATTGCTTATATATATATATATTTACATTTCTGTCAGACCTGGAGTTTACTTCATGTACATTTACCGCTTATATATATATATATATTTACATTCCTATCTGGCTTTGAGTTTACTTCGTGGCCTCTTACTACTATATATATATATATATATGTATATACCGCTGTTATATAAATATTTGCTTTAACTGCTTTCATAATGTAGATATTTAATCTTTCATCCTGCGGGCTAGATATGCCTAAATCTTGCTATTTCTAACTTTGACCGGCTCAAAAGTGACTAAACTGGAACCGTTGGAGCTAGAATGGTTTAGATTTACTCAAATCTAGTTCTTTTTCTAGCTTTTTTACATATTACTCTTTCATGTCAGCCTAGGAATCATGTGATTACAGATTCAACCTCTAAATCTAGATTTGGTTCCTACGATGGACATTTCTCAGCTGCAACCATCTTGTAAATTATCTACGGTGTCTGGATATCCTTAGATGACTCTCATGCCCACAAGGAGTTCGACACTGCTATGTATCTTATTTTCTCAAAGATGCCTCGCATCTCAAAAATAAAAGCAATCAAGCTGAACACATAATAAAATGGAAGTATCAAAGGCCTCAATTACAATTGAGCATAAGGGTTTTAAAACATGTTTTTCCAAAACTTCACTGCTATATCTTGTTAAAATTGAACTTTTATTCAAAAGTCAAACGCTTTATATATAGGTGCAAACGAGTCATAGCACTACTTCAAGATAATTGCACATAGCCCCAACTCACACACACACATACGCAGACAAAAGTTAATTAAAAAGTGGCGGTAACCGTGTTTTTACGGAAGTCGGGGGGTGCCTAACACTTTACCTCCGCTTAATCAAGCCCCCAAACCTTAACGAATCTCGGTTTCTAAGACCAGTTAAATAGTGTCCAACCATTGGGTCTTTGCTGGGGAATCCAGTAAGAGGGCTTAAGCGGCTATTCAAGCTTTTTCAAACCTTTTATCTGCTTATGTGTGAATACTATATTTACATTGAATGGATGTGTACTAATGCTTTATTTACTGCACTTTAGTGCTTCGCACCATATCTGCCTGTGATATTACTGCTTCGCACATGTCATCATTTCCATACGGTGGGACGCGATGTATGTGAATGTAAGTTGTGTGATTCCTTCACTAGGAAGCAAACTTGTCGGTGTTTGATTACTGGACTCAAGGGAGACTAATCCCACGAGGCTAAGGAAAGGTACTACCCAGATTCGCTCCAGTTGAAAGATTGGATTAACTTCCCATCCATTAAATTGAGATGATCTGGGGACCTTCATACTGAAAAGTCGCGAGAGTAGCCTAAGACAGGTCTGCCTCTGATAAACCAAACGCGAAGGGAAGTCTCTTCATACCTTTCCCTTTCAATTACATATAATTTTAATTTCATGTAATTTCAATTACATGTCAATCTCAATGTAATGAAAAATATAAAGGAATATGTAAATATACATTCATTTTTCATATCAAGACCTGTCATGCTATCCTGTCATTAAAAGAACTAACATCCATTTTGCAGGAGAACATTAAAACACTCCTAAATAAATGGACACATTGTATAGCATATAACATTTCCACGTTTTCCCAGACTAAACTATGTAGTCTTTTTATAGGGAAATTGTGACGCCCCCAAAATAGGCATACATCACCTATTCCGAGTCATCAAATACATGGTATAAATACAATTAAAAATTTAATTATACAACTGTCGTGTAAAATACGACAAAACATAAGCTATGAGTTTTAATACAACATTGTCTTCTAAACAGTATTCAAACTCAAAATAAGTCCTCAATACATTTATTTTCACACTATTTCATAGAATAGTGAGGACTACTAATGTTATCATCTGAACCGTCACTCCGTTCCCCGACTAGTCCCCGCTACGTTCTCATTTCCTGAAGAGAACAAGGAAAGCAAAAGGGTGAACTCAACTAGCCCAGTAACAAATATTATGACTAAGATAATGCAGAATAATTTATCATTAGCTTTCAACAGTGTTAAACTGATAAAATATAACAAACATCAAGTTTAACTGTAGCAGAACAAACAATCCATTCGAAGAGTCAAGTAGAGAATAAAATCTACTAGCTTCTATGATTTAAAAGGTTTTTCATTACTTTTATCGCTTAGATTCAACTTAATAAATAATCCACATCATCCCTGCACTTCGGCCAAGGATATTCATTAGTATCACGACCACAAATTATCTATGCACTACGGGTCAAAGATATTCGTGTATTCATCAATGGTCATGATCATGCCAATAACTGTCCATCAATGTACTACGGCCAATGAGGATTTTTATCACATCATTTGTAACATTACGATCATGATTATACCGAATAATCCGTGGTCATAATCATATCAAGTCCATCTATGCACTACAGGCCACATATGACTTTCAACAAATTATAAACATGAGAATGATGACAATTCAATAAAAAAAAGTTCAAGAATAAATTTTAAAGATTTATAAGTTAATTTATCCTGAACTCATTAACGTCCAAATTGTAAACATGATACTGCTTTGTGGAGTAAAATTCAAGAATGCTCAGAAGAATATTTCCATGAAAAGATACTGGATGAAGCGCAAATATCAAAGATATTCCACTAATTTCATGGAGTATAGAAGCCAAAACTTTAACCAACTAAGTATAATAGAATATATGAAACCGCAAATGGATTTTTGTTGCCATGCGGTAATCCACGTAGACAGATTATTCCAACAGAATAATAAAGAATGGAACCAGGTCATGCATAACCCACAAAGACAGGATGTTCCAACAGAATAATAAAGAATGGAATCAGGTCATGCGTAATCCGCACAGACAGGATGTTCCAACAGAATAATAAAGAATGGAATAACAACAGAATTCATCAGGCATGCGATAGACCGCATAGACAGGTTATTCCAACAGAATAATAAAGAATGAAATAACAGAAGAATTTCACCATGTATGCGGTACTTCGCATAGACAGGTTATTCCAACATAATAATAAAGAAATGAATAACAACCCTAACGAGTATTGAAAGAAAATAACTCTCTTCATGAATACGAAAGAAGAATATTCCGACTGGTAGGGCGATGATATTCTTGAAGAAAACTTATATTGTTTTTCTACGCTCAAAGCTTGTGAAAACTCTAAAAAAATACGCTCAAGATTATAGAAGAAGAATTCTCTGAATTTCTGGTGTGATTTCAATTCTAACTAAGCATCCTATTTATAAGAGAATTGAAAGGATACTATGCAATAAAATATAATATATTCTATATATATATATATTTATATATTTTATTTAAAATCTAATAAAACAAATAACTTTATAAAAGTATTATGTTTTATATAAAAAAATTTTACTATGCAAAACACTATGCAGGCACAATGCAATACTATGCATAATAAAATATAATATATTCTATTTATAGTCTAATAAAATAAATAACTTTATAAAATTATTCTGTTTATATAAAAAGCTTTTCTGTTTTATTACATTAATAATACTAATAAAACAAAATTTATCATCATTATTATAATTCATAATATTAATCGACCAGATCGTTCCCAAGAAAGAGGGGGCTTTTCCAATAAGGATTTCTCCCTATTGGCGCTCAATTAGGTGACCAAACCTCTCCTTGACAGAACTTCTAGACATCGTTAATATTGCAAATAATATTAAGAACTTTGTCATCTCAATTATTGATTTAATAATATATAAAATATTGACAATAATTGAATCAAATAACGTGAGATACTATACAGCAATTACTGTAGCAATAATTGAACAAAACTAAGTGACTTCTCACGTAAGCATCAATAATCAATACAATGTGCTACTATGCAACCATGCGTATTACTGTACTTTTAACACCGGGTGTTTCAACAGTTAATGGTAAAACTTCCGCCGTTATTTTCATAAAGTATTTTTGTCGTTTTCTCAATTAACAATAATTCCGTTAATAAGGGTCCACAAATGATTGTGCTATTGTACGAATATTCCTGTTAAAACGAATATTCCCCGACCAATCGAATATTATATAACAACTTGCGTAATTTGCATAATTTATAAATATTACCCACAACTATAACATTATATCAAATTCATTCCATAATATTCAAAAATGATATTTATAGAAAATTCATCTTTATTCGTAAAAGTTGGGGTCTTACAGAAATGATTGGTCCCGTTACCCGTTTAAAGTCCAAAAAGGCACTAAGCCCACCAGCAAACATGGCTATAAGTGCCCAGCTTGATCCTACTCCTATTTCCCGTGAGGAGTTCGAAGGATTAAAGAATCAAATAACAGAGTTGGTTGTTCTCCTGAAAGAACTAAACAAATCAACTTAGGGTCCACAAATACCCATGCAAACAGAATCCTCTACACAGGGGGGAATACCGAGTTGTCCAGAATTTAAGTTTAAAGAATTAGTTATTAATAAAAGGAATTCTTATTAATAATATTATGTGTTTATTAATCGTTCTAGAACCTATGATGATTATAAGTCGGGAGGATTCTGGCTACGAGCTAGATTGAACGAGTAAGAATTTTCAAGACGAAAATAAAATATTTCCGGGAACAAAAATATTTTTGGGGAAAAAGACAAAATAGGCACTATTCATCCTTTTCTATTCGGAGATTGAGTTTGAATTTCTGAGAAACGCATAATGATAGAATTATAAGACGTAATGGAATATTCAATAATATTTCAGTTATGGAAAAAATAAAGTTTTTGCCTGCGGACTTAAAACCTAAGGGTTAGGAAAATGAGTTACGAGAATTTAATGATTTCTTATAATAATTAGGGTTATTATGCGTAAGAAATACAAGTGTAATACTAGTTATTATACGAGTATAGTACGAAGATTATTACGACGTATAATACGAATATCGTACGAACTATATATGAAGAGAATACGAGAATGAGATGCGTAGAATACAATTAGTCTTAATAGCTAAATAAATGCTTATGCTTAAAGGCTAAATAAACTTAAAGGCTAAGTAAACTTAAGGGCTAAGTAAACTTGAAGGCTAAGTAAACTTAAGAGCTAAGTAAACTTAAGGGCTAAGTAAACTTAGTGCTTAAGTAATGAATAGTAAGGAGGTTTGGGGGGCAAAATGACTATTTTGCCCTAGCTTTGGATTTTTTATAAATAGGAAGCTAACTTTCATTTAAATGGGATTTTCGAAAATCCTATAACATGAGAGAGAGAGAGACAGAGACAGAGCTTGCGAGCTTGGAGAAGATGGAGAAGGAAGAGAATGTGTATGAATGATCAGATCGAAGGTGATAGTGAAATAGGAAAGCTTGCGAATCGCCGACTTTGTCTAGTGGAATAAAAATAAAGAAGAGACGTAACCTAAAACCTAGTCGAATTTAATTTCTCTTTAAGTCCTATATGTTTAAAACATAACTTAATGAGAATAAGAAGTAGATGAGGTTATGAATGATATCATATGGTTGAAATCATTGAGAAAAGAAAAATACGAGTTTGAAGTTATTTTATAAATTTCTTAAGGAAGTATATGATTCACCATGAATTAGAACGATCCGAGTGGATTATATGAATAAGTAGGTGAAATAAGTTAGGAAATATGTTCTAAAACATCAAATTCTAATAAAAAGTGAAATCGTAATCCAAAATATCGATTAAAAATGAAGAACGAACGAATAACACAAAGAACACGCGAAGAACACGAAGAACGTTGTTGATGGACAAATTTAAAACCATCGTAGGATAATTGTTGTTGATGGACAAGTTTAAAACCATCGCGTATAAGTTAGATGCTTATTTCTTGGTCAGGAATGGTAGAAATGTTCATGAAGAACAGATTAAACTTAGCTATAACGAAGTTATGGTGAAACTTTCGTAAAAGACGAACAAGAATTGAAAAGTAAGTAAATGAACCCGAAGGTGTAGGATTTAATAAGAAAGTAAGAGAACGTACAAAATGTGAGTCATGGACTCAAGAATGAATTAGTTCCGAGTTCAGATGACCGACTAGTGGACGAACGGACGAAGAGCATTAAAAACGTAAAAATGAACAAAGGGTGAAGATCAAGCCAATTGAACGACACGTTAAAGGATTCAGAACGAAGTTTAGTCTAAGGGGTATTGATGTATGTAAGATAAGGAAGAAAATGGCTTTGGAACGACCTCGTTCTGAGTTATAACGAAGAAGATACGAGATCGTAAAGTACGTGTCTTAACTTGATTTAAGACTTAGAAAATTTTCTAGGTTTTGTGTGCTCGGCGCCGCAGCGCAAGCTCGGCCATCAGCTACTGATGAGTGGTGCCTCAGCGAGAGAGGTAACAAAGAGTTTGGCACCGCAGGGCCAAGCAAATGAACAGGGTGACGTAGGCTCGCACCATGACAAGAGAAGAGAAAAAGAAGAGAGTAGCTTGTACAATGACTGGTGTGAGGAAAAAAGCCAGAGATGAGCTTTTAACTGCTCAGCTCTTGGGGGAAACGTAAGGGAAGATAAAGAACATAATGTCCAACTAATGTAACACTTAAACACGTGAATTAAAACTTAAATGAAGGTTGAACAGAAAGAATAAACGAGATTAAAAAACAAAGAATATAAACGCGGGTTACGTAACAGATGTCCGGGGACCGTAGTCGTAATGAACGAACATGAGGGATTGTTATGGTTGTGATTCCATAGACGTTGAACGACGAGGGTAATGAATAAAATTTTGATGTTATGTCATGATAGTGAGAGATAAATGTAAAGTGTATAGACGTTGTGAACGCAACGCTGTTGCGATGAATGATCGGTCTTAGCATACAACGATCAGTATGGATTCGACACTAAGAACGAGTAATGAACATGGGGTTCATGTAATAGATAACGAAAGTATTAATAAGATATGAATTATCAAGAAAGCCGTAAAGAATAAGAAATTGATTTAACGAACATTAAGTTTAATGGTTCGGATAAGTTATGATAAGTTTAGGTTGTAGTACAATCGTAACCTTTGATGGTTGACATATGGGAGCTGGGCTAAACAATTCCTTTAGAGAGCGAAGGTATATACGAAACTGGCAACCGATCTAACTCATTGTGATGGTAGTGTAGATGAGACGGGAACTTGTTTGTTGGGTGTTTATGGGAAAACCACTCAGAGTACCATATGGACTACTAGTAGAGAAGCGATGTGTGATGAGTCCTAGAGAAGTTATAAGAAGAAGATAAGAATGCAAATTATCAAAGATGATGAATGTTTTGAGTAAGACATCTTCGTATGTCATGAAGCCGTAAACTAGTAAAGGAAGTTAGTCGCGTAAACTTATATTGCAAGAACGCGAACCCTAAGAAGTAATGTTAAGTAAACCAATGTGTAAGTTCAATATATGACTATTTGGTGTTTATGTTTTCTCCTTATGTGCTATATAGGAATTGGAATTAGCAGTTCAGCGTAAGTTGTAGCTGTGTGTAAGGCAAGTTTCCCAACTTCATTCATATTCTCAATGAATGCTAGTTTCTTAAACTTCTTAGATGTTAAACTTGAGAAGTTCTATCTATGTGCGAATGTGCGATATTTGTACAAGGTGGTAGAACGTATGAGGCTTGAGCCACAATGTGAACACTTTGGTGTTTTTATGATATGAACTGTTCTGTGATTGAGTTGTTCAATACAAGTATGTTCTGTCTATACATGAACAGTTATTGTTAAGTCTGTGCTAATGAGTCTAGCCAGACATGATATGTATGAAAAAGGTAGAGGAATGAAAGTATTTTAAAGTGAAAGTGACTGCTATTTTATGATGATAGGAATCGAGACTATTCCTATTATTTAAGCTTCTTCTTAACCTTTGTTCGGTTATCGAAGTTCTAAAAGAACGTTTAAACTCTTGAAGTTATGTGTTCAACTGTTATGACTTGCTGGGCAATTGAATGCTCACACTTGTTTTAAATGAAAAACATTTTTAGCGAACGAGGTTAGAAGAACTTAAGGATCCCGTAAAGATCAAGCTGACGGTATCTAGATGAAGTGCAATTTAGAATATGAATGAGCGAAAAGATCAAGTGAAGACTTCTAATATAGAAAGATGAAATTAAACTATAGACTAGTTGAAGGAACTGTTATGTATCCTTGGTGGCGGATAAAAGTCACTTTTGTAAGATGAAGTGAATAATGTATTTATAATTATTTGTAATGAAAAAGGTTATAAGGTTTCTAGAACCTGAGATTTGAGAGTGTATGTTGTTATATTTTAGTATATAATGATGTATGTTGGATGAATGATGTACTCCTGACGTACGGAATTCGGGTGTGAAGATAGACCTGATTTCGGGGCGTTACAAGTTGGTATCAAAGCTGATAGGTTATAAACCTTAGGTAGGAGTACCTAAGACTATAATCGTAGAGAGAAGGATAAGAAGATCACCACGTGATCATAGTGATTTGTATTAATAAATGAGTTGTTAAACGATGAATGATTTATAGCTAATGCTATAAATGAAGGGTACTATGAAGTAGTATGGGAAGAAGAACTCAGATTGGGTTGTGAAGGATATTATATGAATTAAAGAAAATTCGTATTAAGTTAAGAGAGATTTAGGAGTTGTAAAATTTCAATTGAGGACTCATATGATAGCTGAGTTGTATGAACCTTTATTATGGGCAGAGGTTTGTGATTGGTGTAACAACTGCTTAGCTTATTACAGTGATACTTATTGGGATTAGTTGCGCTATCAATATATATATGGTGAGAAGGTGAATCTTTTCTCCTGTATATACTTTATAGGTAGAGAACGATAAGGTAGGTGCGAGTTCTTGAAACTCATACTTATGGTAAGTTCTTGACTCATAATAATATGGTATATTTTCAAACGTCTCAATGAATGGACGCCTATGGTCTGACTGGATAGTTCTTAAACTCATATTATTGTGAAAAGTTCTTGAACTCATAATGTGTGGTAAGTTGATGGACTGTACTAAGATATATGAATGTTTAGACTAAAAATGAGTTGTTTTTAGTAGACTTAACATTGAAGGTGTTAGAGAAGATTTAAGTATTGTCACAAGTAAGACAATGAAGGAAGATGGAGAATAGGATATTCCAAGTCATCTAGCTACACTAGATTTCGAACTTATTGAAATCGTTCTTACGTGTGCGTTTGAAAAAAAGGAAAGAATTGGTTCAACTTTTGGAATCAATAGATTTTTTAAAAAGAACTATTCTTGGTATGTCTGTGCTAATTGTTTCGGCTAGACAAAAATTGATTTGAAATATCAAAATGAATTTTATATCATTATTGCAATTGATGTAAAGATGGTAAAAGGATGGAGTTATTAATGGAATTGAACCTGGTGTTGGATGTGATCTTAGGATCAACAACCCGCTATGATATGATGTATAATGACGAAGTCACAAACTGATTAAGTCCTCAAAATACTGTGAAAAGTACGGTATCATGACGTCATAAAATGTTTTGATGTATTGCGAAAAGAATTTACAGAAGTAGTCAATGTCAATTGAGTTGACTAGACGAATGTTTCACGTTGATATTTAATTTATTGGTATGGTCTAAGCTGTAACATTCTAGAATTTTAATTATAATATTAAATATTTATTGAGTTATATAAATATTTAATGGATGTGTTTATCATTGAATAAATATTTGTTTAATTGATTTGATTTTATTTGGTTAATTATTTGTTAAATAAATAATTAATGAATTAAGGAAATTATTATTATATTGATATTTCAATTTAATGGTTGATTATTTATATTGAGTTATGTGATTAAATGATTTATTTAATTAATTGTTATTTGAATTAATTAAATTAAATATGAAAGCTTGATAAAATAAAGTGCGACAAATAACTATATTATAAGGAGTTATAAAAATAAATTAAAGTACTTTAATTTAGTTTTATCCAAACAAGGTTCAAGGATATTAAGTGTTTAGTTTTAAAATTGTTTTTGCCAAACAAGGCCCTATGGCTTTTAGAATTCTTTTAATTTTAAATTATATAAATAAATAAAATAAATTAAAATAATAAATATGATATATTTATATTATATACGTTAGTTAGTAAATAAAATTGTAATTAGTAATATTATTAAGGGTTTATCAGTTTTAGAATACGCCTTCTGTTAATTGGCTTAACTTTTGTTTACTATACACATTCTAGTTTCCAAAACTTGAGAGAATTGAGAGAGAGTTGATAGGAAACCTGAGGATTTCATAGTGATTATCAGTGGTGATAGCAAGGATTTCAAGCAAATTAAAGGTATTTTACATAACTTTAGTATTGTATACATACATATATATATATGTGTGTGTGTGTGTGTTTCACGATAAAAACTATATACTCTGTGAATTTCAAATTTGTTGAATTGTTTCTATACAATGGGTTACTTGTGATGTTATGAGTTTATGATGATTAGAGGTTGTGCTTAAACGAGAATTTGTATGCTAAATTCGTTGACAGTAGGAAGAAAATAATGTCAGTATATGTATTTTCATATGGTTCATGAAAAGTATCAATTATAGTGGCCAATTAGTATGTGAAATTGTAAATTGAAGCTTGATTATGTTAGTTCATTAAGAAACGAGCATAGCGTAATTTGAATGAAGTGATTTGGCCAAGTATTGAAGTCACAGTGTTGATTTTTGGGATGAATATCAAAATTAGAGTTTTATATAAAAAAACATGGAATTTGAGAAATTAAACTAGCTGAAGTTGTTGTTAAATTATTCTATATTGATATATATGTGAGGAAACATGTTTGTGATAGTTCTATACCATTTGTACGTGTTATTATCACTGTTTGGTGGGTGAAATTCGTGTTAGTTGGCTTATGAAAAGTGTTAACCGTACCCATGTTACGTAAAGCGGAATACATGCGTGGCGACATAATGACCATTGGTAGCGAGGCCTTGCAGGTATGAGACACGTAGTAAACCCGATGATAAAAGCAGTGGTAGTGTGCGATGCCTTGCCTCAGACAATGAAGTGTTGCCTCTTTTTTTTAGTCTCAACAAAAGAGCTCTAACTCTTGCAAGCATATATGCGTCAACAAGTAATACAAAGTAAGTAAAGTATCGATCCCACGGAGAAAGTTGTTTAATTTAGATTACTATTCATTAATTGAATCACTATATTTATATGCTCAAACTAATGATTAAACTTGGTTTGTTCTCGAATTGCAAATAACAACTAAAACAATAATAACGACGGAATAAATGATATTGGAACTAATGGGATCCTAACTTCATTTAATACTTCATTCAATCACCACTATCATGCACGACTCATTCACATATCAAAGAAAAGTAGCCAAGAGCACTAAAAGAGTATTAGCCATTTTTCAATGCACTAAGACCTACTAACACAACATCCACAGATGATAGACTCTACGTAATCATCAATATAACCAAAATCACTATATGTCTATGTGAAATTGCAACTATATTGATTTTAAGTTCAAGCCCTTATTCTAACTTATACGGTGAAACAATATATGTCTATCTGGTTCACAAAATATACAAGCCATATAACACAGCCCTATATACGTATACTATCATGATTACAATCTATATTTGCATGTTCATTGTCAATTCCATACAAATATTGAAACGAATGGTGATCAAGCATTAATACATGCAAAACAATCATGATAGACATCCCATATGATATGCAAAACAAACCAGCATTTAAGTATGCAATCGAACTACATATTAAAATCCGTTAGAATCCCATAATGGAGTTTAGTTCATGACTGAACCAAAAGCCATTATGGGATCAAATCTAAACATGGTTAATAAATGACAATTAAAAGATGAAAGATGAAACTATCAAACCCAATTGCTGAATATAAATCAATATTCAAATCCACATAAGAATCCAGCAAAACTAATAATAATAATCCACTTTGGTAGAAAATCCCAAGAAGGAGTAGAAAAGTAAAGTTGTGGCCTCCTTCTACGTTGGAATCTCCCCCAGAGAATATACCCTAATTACCACGTAAAGATACGTGAAAAATTTAATAAAATGTCAAGTCATACCCCTGACATCAGTCAGGAATTGTGACGGCCCCGAATCCAGGTTCTAATTCACCTCGGATCCGGTTTGATCATTCTATACAACTATTACTATATTTGCGGAAGATATAAGCATAATTTTTTTATACATTAAATTTACACATAATCCCCAAGGTCGAGTAACCTTAACTTAATACACATTTCATAACTTACTTGACTTACAATGACATTATATACATTACTATAACAATTCTACTGCACGCATATACTAAAGCTGGAACTGTCTTTAATCTTTCCTTGTATCCGACACATTCGCCTTAATCTGCAATGTTTATCATGATATAGCATGGGTGAGCATAAGGATTGCCCAGCAAGTTTAAATTCAATAATATAACGATATATCATGATTGAAAGAGTCTGAATAATAAGATGGCTATAATTCAACAATATAATTGTGAACTAGCAGGAACAAATTTATGACTAAACAAGTATTATACATGAACAAATATATCGAAACAAGCTGGTAATGAAGGTGATCGACCTTCCGTACGACTTATACATGCAATATGTATGTAGTACAATTCATGGCAACCAACAATGATTAACCATAAGCTTATCCGAGATGAAACACTCTTAATAGAGTTAAGTAAAATAAACTTGCCTTAACTTAATTTGATTACAGCTACATGATTTATATCGCCTTATCAGAAGACCTAATATTAGTAATATAGATCTCGATATTAGAATAATATCATCACAATATAATACTATTATATATATAGATATACATAGAATAACCTAAACACATAACACATAACACATATACCCTATCGATCTATAACACACATGGGATGAGTATTAGGTCAAACTATTTCGGTCGACTTGAGTTCGACCTGATTCTAACATCCGAATGATTACAGTGGACAAAAGTTCGAGTATAAGTTCAATTAAACTCTGACTTAACACTTAACAATATCTAATATATTTTTAATAACAGTCGAAATATTTTTCAAAGTCTCGTAATAATTTTTAAATAATTATTACCATTTATCTTGATTTTTCAATCATTAAAAACGTATTTAAATAAATTAAATACCACGTCATTCTTTTATCATTAAAATTTATTTATTATCAAATATTAATGAAATACATATCATGATATTATAATATATTTTAATATATAAAAGTATTTTTAATACCTTAAAATCATTTAAATATAATTTTTAAACACTAAAATTCATTATCAGATAATTTCTTTTAATATTAAAATATTAATATTTTCATGACAAAATATCAAAAGTTATAGGTTATAACTTAAAATATTTTATAACACTTAAATCATTTTTATATGATTTATAAAATATTAATTCTATTTTCCATAATTTATTTAATATGTTTATTAAATAAACTAATTACCATTAATATTAATTAATTAATGAAATTCATCATAAAATATTAAAAGTAACTTAAAATAACTTAAAATATTTTCTTATACCATAATATTATTTTTTATGATTTTTCACAATTAAAATCATTTTTAAATCATTAATTTAATATTATAATTAAATAAATTAAATACCATTTATATTCCAAAAATATTAAATATTTTTGAAATATACTCTAAATAATTAAAAACTATTTTTTGGACTTTAAAATAATTTTGCAGAATTTATTATGTATTTATAATAATTAAAAACCATTTTTATCTATTTTTAATTAATTTTCAAAAAATCAGAAAATAAATTAATTAGAAACTGTCGCTATAGGGACATTAGGCGACAAAAAGCGTCGCTGAATGTGTTCTTGGTGTTCTTGGCCAATTTCCAGAAACTCATGTTAGAGTTCATGCTTACCTTGTTTGACCGTTAATAGATCCGTGTTCATGTTGATTTCTGGGCTTGGGATTTAGTTAGGATTGTAGTACTAGTGTAATACCACAATCACCAACTGGTAACATAGACATTACATCAAACAAAAAAGAGATCAAAGTCTTCAAAAAGCATGTCAGATGTGTTCTTGAGTTTCTGGGTTGCCTAGAAACTCAAGCAGTGCAAAGGTCCATTTTCGGGCCTTATTTAATCCAATTTCTATTCATGGTTTAAGTGGTTTAATGATGTCAGATCGTAGTAAGTATATCATATAACAACATCATAGCATTAAATCAACCTAATGAAATCACAAGTGCAAGATAAAGGCTGGTCAAACTAGTGGTCAGAAGTTGTTCTTGAGAAATGCAGGTTTTCAGTTTACGTTCCAAGTATGTAATTCAACGCTAGTTTGGTTGCCCATTCCTTTGATTATATACAAGATCCGGTGATATAAGGGCATGTATGGGTAGACTACATGTCCGCTCTACAACCAATAATACAACACCATGGGTAAAACATTAATATCTGACAAGATCGAATGACTTGAACAAACTTGTCGAGACATTACTAGAATTACAGGTTTGTAATTCATTTTAGTGAAACAGATCGGCGGGTTTTGACCGTTCATATCTAGAGATCTAGACTTGATATGGATGTGATATCCACTTCCAGTCTACTCTCCTCATGCCATAGAACATATCCAAAACATAAAACACCCTAAACAAATAATACACAAAGATATATGGGCCCTGACATATGGCTGTCAGGACTAAAATTTTTAGTTTTCCAGATTTTTTTTAAAACATTAGATTGGAGCATCTAGATGTTATGGATCCATGATCCAACAACCCAGATCTCTAATTGACACCTTATAACACATATTTAACCAACAACTAACATTAAACAACATAAGATCAAAGGATATCGAAATTTTAGGGTTCTTACCACTTTTAAGGCTTGATCTTGATTTTGACCTTGTGATCTGATCTAGGCTTGCTATGAAATGATCATGGCTTTATTTTCTCACTCTAACTCCCGAATTTCTAGAGAGAGAGGGTCTTGGAGAAAAATGAAATGTCAAGTGGCTTTCTCTCTCTTTAAAACAATATATTTGGATATATGCAATGTATGATCTGCTGATTTTCGGCTGGGATGGTTGAATATAAATCATAAGGAGTTGTTAAAGTTGGCCACCCACTCCCATTTTGTCTAAATTGGCAAGTTAAATCAAATAATGCACTAAGGGCATTTTAGTCTTTTCGCATACAAAATTAATGGCGTTCTTCTCAATTTGCTAAACCCTTAGGGTTTAGGGTTTGGTTAGGGTTTAAGGTTTGGACAAATTTAGGGTTTAGGGTTTGAAAAATCCTCAGGATTTGTAATTTATTTTCTAAAATTACTAATTTAGATTTTAAAAATAGAAAATTAATATTTCTAAATTATAATTTAGAATTTTCTAATTATATTAAAATTTCTTAATTAGAAATTAAATCTTGCTAATTAGGATTAGTATTTTCTAATTAATATTGCTAATTTAGCAATTAGGGTTAAAATCACGGATTAGGGATTATAGCCCAAAATTAGGGTTTCTAATAGAAAATTAATTTTTTAAAATAGAAATTAAATTTTTGTAATTAGATTAGGGTTTTCTAATTACTTAACTTGAAATTAGGATTAGGGTTTCCTAATTAACATTACAATTATTAAATTAACATTTTTGTTTTCCCTAATTATAAATTAGGGTTTCAAATCCATGATTAGGGTTTCAAATTTGGAATTAGGGTTTTATAGCAATTTGTTAAGATTAACCTAATTAATCCTATAATTATTTACACTTATGCCATTAAGTTCCAGATTTAGGGTTTCATGCCTTGCCGAATTAGGGTTTGAATTATTGGAATTTGAAATTAGGGTTTCGAACCGGTTTTAGGGTTTTCTTGTTAAGCGCTACGGTTTTCTAGCAAGAATGTTGGCGTTCTTAATATATAATTAGGGTTTATTCTGAGATATCATTTATCTCTGTCGACCCTCTGCCATAACTTAACGTCTTTGTACACATACACTAATTTTTACATCTAAGTTCTAATTTTGAACCTTAAATCAATTAATTAAAATTTTCAAAATTCTCGGGTTGTCACATTCACCCCTTCTTCTAAAAATTTCGTCCCCAAAATTTACCTTACACCTTACACCATACATTCACATCATCACATGCTACCCAATACACCACTCACAAGAGTAAAGGTTTTCAAATTATGCTGAGGAGTCATTTAGACCATGAACACATAGTTTTAACGGTTTTGATCATACTGCAAAATAATACATTACTTGGTATGTTTACAATCACAAAGAAGGTAAACTACTGGTTGTTAGTACTTTAGGTGATCGACTGTTATCGTACTCTTCGTCATGCATAACGTATTAATTATGTATAGCGAATATTTACGCTTACTTGATTGGATTATTTATCCAAACAACATAGTTCACCTCGGTCTTATCATAGGATTCCGTACCAAAGCAATTTGGTTGGGAAATTTCTTCAATGAATACTTTAGAGTTTTCATAACATTAGTCTGGTGAATTGAATAGCATAGATTCATATCAATAATTGATTCAATTGAATTATTTAGGTGTAGCTAAACCGGTTGGCAAATTAAAATTTTTGAAAATATTTGCGAGAATGGCCTTGTCTTGCCGTCTTTGTATTATTGATCGTTTGAGGATGTCGTCGTTGTATGACTTTAATCATAACACATCATACAATAATGGAACAACGATTTTTAGATCAAATTCACACTAAAAGTATTCTGTATTTACAACTCCGTCAAATTTTACCATCTACTTTTGGGTTACGTGTATACATAAGTGATAAATAAAAAAAATATTTTGATATTTCAAATCATTTGCGTCTAGCTGAAATAAGTAGCATAGACTGTACTTTAAACCGTTTCAAAAATGATTACGAGTCTACATATTTAGCTTGATGTCAACATTTCGAAATCTAGCATAACTAGGAGGTTTTGGGAAAACTTATGTCTCCACTAATAATAATTTGCTTAACAATCTATCTGTTCCTATTATCCGCAATACTGCATTCACACTTAGTTATACCCAGTTCGTCAAACTTAAGAACTCGTACTTAATCTTATATTCTCTACCTATGAACTATCTATCTGGTATACACATGAGAAAGGAATCACCCTCTTAACATGCATATATCAAATAGCGCGACATAAACATTTCAATGA